>CM057147.1:1840800-2540741 GCA_029964075.1 Patiria pectinifera | reverse complement strand
AATGGTCTACGTACTCTACCTTTAAACGGTCATTCTCATGACCTTATATTCCAGTTTTGAGTTAATTGCTGGCATCCAGATAGTAATTATTAAAACGTGAAAGAACCTGAAAGTCATTGCCCAGCCTGTACTCCTTAATGCCGTAGTTGTACGTCAACTCGGTCACAAAATGACTGTCCTCCGCTCCGTAGCCCACCATGGATTTGCTCCACTTGCCGTCATATGGTCTTCAAGAGCAAGATAAATATAATTAGAACAGAGCTAAGATACTGAGGCAGGAACTGCGGAGTACAAAGTACGGAGATGTTCAAATGATGATGAAATAAAGGTGACGGTACTGAGAATGGTCATTATTGTGTTTTTAATGATGATGATGATGATGATGGCGGTGGTAAAGATGATGATGATGAAAATAATATCACGGTGACTGTGATATTGGAGACCCTTATCTGGGTATGAAATGAAATGAATTTTGAAAACAAAACCAAATTTAGGACAAATATCCATGCCTCTGATAAACAAAATAGTATATGTTTTGGGTCTTGTGTATGTTTCATTTTATGGGGTGTACAAAATCTTATTAAAATTGGAGGATTCAGGACTGTTAGGGGTCTTTGTTCAACCTTCAAATAACTTACTACATGTATGCGCCTTGTCAGGTATTTAAGCGTACTAGCCACTGAGTACTTTCAGAACTGTAAGGTTGTTAAACAAACCTTACAGAAAAACCAATTGAAGTTGCTGTAGCAGAAAATTCTCAATTTTATTCCTACCTCCAAACTCTCCGGTCACGAGATGTTCGGCCTCAATATTTCACAAGTATTATCTTGATGTGGATAGGTACCTCTAGGGAGGGTTGAAATCCCTCAAATGTCAAACAAAAATGTGAAATTTACAAGAATTTCGTTCACCAGGATCACAGGAGTCTCGCACTCAGCCATCTCTCATCATTTGTTGTCGACTGCGGACGCTTTAATTCTCTTGACCAACTACAGCGGGGCTTTCATTCCGAGAGTGTTTCTATGCCTCGTGCGATGAAATGAAAGCCACGCTGTAGTTGGTGCAGAGAATTAAAGCCCCCTCACTCGACGGCATGATCCGTGATCCTGGCGAACGAAATTCTGGTAAATTTCACATTTTTGTTTCACATATGAGGGATTCAACCCACCCTAGAGGTACCTATCCACATCAAGATAATGCTTGTGAAATATTGAGGCTAAACATTTCGTAACAGGAGAGTTTGGAGGTTTGAAAAAATTGAGAATTTTCTGCTACAGCAACTTCAACTGGTCTTTCTGTAAGGTTTATAAAAACCTTACAGTTCTGTATCTGGAAGAAGTTAATTTTATTTTATTTCATTTTATTACACTTCTCCACTGTATCGTTTCGGTTTGCGGTAACACCATGTGGTTATTGCTTAGAAGATTTTAGTTCTGAAAAGAAATTGTCCTGCTTATTATCAACTTTGCTAAGTAGTTTTTTGTTCTGATAAGAACAGTCCTGCTGTAAGTTCTAAATGAACTTGTCTTTGGTCTCAACTTCTCCACTGGCTGATATAAAAGAAAATATTACAAGATATACAGAATAAAATACAGAGAATCTACAATTTCAATAAATTAATACAAAAAAAAGAGTTTATGCCAGAATACCTACGGATTAACCCTAACAGAACTCAACCCATCAAACCCCAACGGCATGTTTTGTTGGAATCTGTCGGGATAGGTACAGTACCCCTAAACTGACAGTCTTTTACATTGGGTTGGCACACCTCCAGAATCAAAGTCAGAAATAATATGTGTGCGCAGTTTCCCATATGGTGTTGGAATTTGCCAGGATGGGTATGGTTCCTAGTACATCATGCTAGGGAGTTAGGGTTAAGCCAGTGAGTGGCAAGATGGAACAGGTGACTAGCACCTCTACAGAGCCATCCTACCACAGGAAAACCAGGTCCCATTAATTAATTATATTTTGTTTTCTTTTTTATATAAAAAAAAAACACAAGAGGGGGCGGGGCGTATGATAGGTAGAAAAAAACAAAGGGGAAAACAAAGAGAAGAAGAAAGAATTAAACAAAGTGGGCGGGGCGGTATTAGCAATACTAGAACTGAAATGCTTTAATTTCAAGTAGAAGACTGATGAGCGGAATAAACATGATAAAAGAAATGGGAATTTATTCAAACGTGCAGCCAGGACGATGACAGTGAGACACCCAGGTACAGGCATTAACAATAATTTGGGCCGGATAATGGTGGCATGAACTCACCCATTACAGGTGGCCTTGCAGCCTTCTTCAAATTCCTCATGCCTCAAAAACTAAAAAACAAATTAATTGAGCAAACAAACATTTTAAAAATAAACATTGACTATCAACAAACATTTGCAAATCAACCAATTCAGCTTTTAAAAAGGGAAGAATCAGAAAATACACACCTTGAAAAATGATTTGAAATAAATTATAATGGGAACATAACTTTAAACACAACTTTAAATTTAGCAGTCAATAAGGAAAGATTTCCATATACGAAGTTCACTCAACACTCTGTGTACAAACCCTATGAGAGTGGACTGAAAAATTCTAAGTGTTTTCTAAGAAAATGCTTGTATTTTCTCACTGCTCAAATTGACTTTGATGACATGAAATTGCTATCTGGGGGCTTGTTAGTCAATACATAGGAAAATTAGTGAACTTCGCATATGGTAATCTTGCCAAAAAAAAAAAAAAAACCTCAATTCGGTTTTCTGCAACCCTCTAACAGAATGGCTAAATTTGCGACTGCGACAGTGCGAGAGCTGAATTATTGTCCGGCCGCAAAGATATATAATTATTACAATTTACTTGAATTAGGCCTGTACTAGCACTGACTAGTGTAATACTAGTATTTTTGTAGTACATGTACAACTATCATTTATTTTACAAATCGAGAGTGAAAAGCAATTGTTTTATCATCAGCAATACGTACAGTAGAACACACTAAAACATGCTTGCTGTGTACAACTTAAGGCCTTACTCCCCCATTCCAACTGACACAACATTTTGCAAACCGCATGACCATGACACAGCAAATCTTAGTGTCACTGTGTTAGTCAGCATGGTCAGTGAATTTTGCAGACGACAAAAAATAATGAACTACAAAATTACCTGCATTCCCAGCACATCCCGATAAAACTCGGCGGTTTTCGTTCGGTCCCCAACCTTGAAGACAAAATGCAATGCTCGGCGAGATGACATGACTTTATTTTGAGCTAAAAAGAGGTAGATTAGGTAGGTGCTTGTTGTCTTGAAAGCTCGAAGTTGAACGTCCACACGCCTACTCGTGAGTTTGTCACGTGGTTCATCAGGTGTTTACAATTAGGTTGTGCCACGTGATGGCGCTGTCATACTTTCTTGTGGCGCAAAACCACAGACCATGTGCGCGAAACATTCACTCTATGCGTCGGAGCCGTTTCGTTCGTGCCCCCGCCCTGCGCAAACAGGACGCTGGGATACTCTGATGAGCTTCACAAAATCTTGTGAAGAAAGTGGCCTATTATGTATAATCTGGCTGCAGCTGTTCAAGACCGCAGTTAGACAATGTACGCAAATGCTATCCGAAAACTTCCCATAGAATTGCGCGCATTCCATAATGGATGTGATTTCTGTTTCATTGCAGACCATGTGGACAAAATTTTGAGCGTCGCATTAATGCAATCTGACCGTTCGTGATTCGAAACGGAGCCTGAGCGAGTGACGGGAATTGTAAATTTACAACACAGATTTACAGAATTTCCTACATTATTACGCTTTTCAACGAGAAAAAAACATCTCTTAACAGGAATAAAAGTGTACGAATCAGTCTAACGGCCGTTTCAACTTGCAAAGTCCGACCTTGATGATGCGAAGGTCACTGGTCTCGCAAAATCCAACCAATCAGAGCGTGAATGGACCGATCCAGTAAGCCCCGCCCACTGCGCACTGCATGGGCAAATTAACACGTGCCCCTCTCCAATGCATCCTGCCGCGTGCATCGATCAATCATACGCGTGTGCACGCATGTCGGAATTTTGTGCAAGCCCGTCGGACCTAAATCACGGCTGTGATTGGTCTGCACACCATGCATGGGGCGGTGCTTACTGGATCGGTCCATTCTTCAGAGTATCCCAGCGCCGGACTCTTTGCAGGGCGGGGGGTACGAGCGAATTCCGGAGCCGTGAGCAGTGTTTGTGTAGCGCGCCCTCTTTTGTAAGAAATTGTTACGTGACGATAAAATACGGAGTGTCCTTACTGCAACTTTTCCTTGAATTATATTACATTCATTCTTGGGCGGTTCCTATCAAGTTTCTAGAATTTCGTGTCAAATACCATGACAAAATAGTACAGGAAATTTCATTGCAATAAAATGTGTTTATCTTGAGTTCCCAACAACAACTGTGTTTACATCTCGAACGGCCAGACGTACGTCGGATCAGCGGGTAGCAGACCAGTAAATAAACTTCCATAGACCCCAATGGTAAATGCTCCCACTTCAAAAATTCGGGAAAAATACTCACAACTCTCCAAGGTGTTCGAGACACACATCAAATTAAAGCTTATTTCATCATCTTTCAATTTCTTTTCAATTTACGGGGGGTCAACTGATGACTTTTAGGAGAAATTTCCATCTGAAGACGATCACCCCTGAAAATAGTCCTGAAGCCCATCGCCATTTTGAAAAACGATGCCTACACTCCATTGCAAAGTAGAGCGCTTTTAGGGTCCAAATTACATCAAAATTACACAGAACTGCAAGCTCCAAGTCCTGTGCACGGTTTCCATCCATATTTTTAACAAACCCTCAAGTTCATGGCCCACAGCATGCTCAAATACCGAAGATTTTGAGGGCATGCAAATCGTGATTTGGCCGGCGCAGGCAATTTCGGACCGATTTACTGGCCTGCACCCTATAGAGAAGCGAGGTTTTGAAAAATTTCTCCAAAACACTTGTACGGCACGAGGAAGGATGGATGACTCATATTTCATCAAAAAATTGCGAGAAAAAAAATCTCTGACTGCGATTTCTGGCCTGAAAACAAGCCCTCTGTTTGCGGCTACCTTACTGTAGGGCGCCCCCAACGGGCGTGAATTGAGTTTTTGCTCCTTCCGACCCCAAATTACCCCCCCCCCCCTTGTTCGCTCGAAATTCCTGTGATCGGAGGACGGTCCATCGGCCCTATTCAGATTTTGGGCGCATTTGTTGCGGAACCGCCATTGGTGACCCCTTTTGAAACGCTGCCCCCCCCCAGGTTCCGCCCCCCTGAAAAAAACCACTCCGCAAACATTTTGACAACAAACGGTGGAAGGTGCCATTTTGAAACTACAGAGAAGCGAGGTTTTGAAAAATTTCTCCAAACCACTTGTACGGCACGAGGAAGGATGGATGACTCATATTTCATCAAAAAATTGCGAGAAAAAAAATCTCTGACTGCGATTTCTGGCCTGAAAACAAGCCCTCTGTTTGCGGCTACCTTACTGTAGGGCGCCCCCAACGGGCGTGAATTGAGTTTTTGCTCCTTCCGACCCCAAATTACCCCCCCCCCCCTTGTTCGCTCGAAATTCCTGTGATCGGAGGACGGTCCATCGGCCCTATTCAGATTTTGGGCGCATTTGTTGCGGAACCGCCATTGGTGACCCCTTTTGAAACGCTGCCCCCCCCCCAGGTTCCGCCCCCCTGAAAAAAAACCACTCCGCAAACATTTTGACAACAAACGGTGGAAGGTGCCATTTTGAAACTATAGAGAAGCGAGGTTTTGAAAAATTTCTCCAAACCACTTGTACGGCACGAGGAAGGATGGATGACTCATATTTCATCAAAAAATTGCGAGAAAAAATCTCTGACTGCGATTTCTGGCCTGAAAACAAGCCCTCTGTTTGCGGCTACCTTACTGTAGGGCGCCCCCAACGGGCGTGAATTGAGTTTTTGCTCCTTCCGACCCCAAATTACCCCCCCCCCCCTTGTTCGCTCGAAATTCCTGTGATCGGAGGACGGTCCATCGGCCCTATTCAGATTTTGGGCGCATTTGTTGCGGAACCGCCATTGGTGACCCCTTTTGAAACGCTGCCCCCCCCCCCCAGGTTCCGCCCCCTGAAAAAAACCACTCCGCAAACATTTTGACAACAAACGGTGGACGGTGCCATTTTGAAACTACAGAGAAGCGAGGTTTTGAAAAATTTCTCCAAACCACTTGTACGGCACGAGGAAGGATGGATGACTCACATTTTATCAAAACATTGCGACCATCAAAATCTCTGACTGCGATTTCTGGCCTGAAAACAAGCCCTCTGTTTGCGGCTACCTTACTGTAGGGCGCCCCCAACGGGCGTGAATTGAGTTTTTGCTCCTTCCGACCCCAAATTACCCCCTTGTTCGCTCGAAATTCCTGTGATCGGAGGACGGTCCATCGGCCCTATTCAGATTTTGGGCGCATTTGTTGCGGAACCGCCATTGGTGACCCCTTTTGAAACGCTGCCCCCAGGTTCCGCCCCCCTGAAAAAAAACCACTCCGCAAACATTTTGACAACAAACGGTGGAAGGTGCCATTTTGAAACTACAGGTAGCAGACCAGTAAATAAACTTCCATAGACCCCAATGGTAAATGCTCCCACTTCAAAAATTCGGGAAAAATACTCACAACTCTCCAAGGTGTTCGAGACACACATCAAATTAAAGCTTATTTCATCATCTTTCAATTTCTTTTCAATTTACGGGGGGTCAACTGATGACTTTTAGGAGAAATTTCCATCTGAAGACGATCACCCCTGAAAATAGTCCTGAAGCCCATCGCCATTTTGAAAAACGATGCCTACACTCCATTGCAAAGTAGAGCGCTTTTAGGGTCCAAATTACATCAAAATTACACAGAACTGCAAGCTCCAAGTCCTGTGCACGGTTTCCATCCATATTTTTAACAAACCCTCAAGTTCATGGCCCACAGCATGCTCAAATACCGAAGATTTTGAGGGCATGCAAATCGTGATTTGGCCGGCGCAGGCAATTTCGGACCGATTTACTGGCCTGCACCCTATAGAGAAGCGAGGTTTTGAAAATTTTCTCCAAACCACTTGTACGGCACGAGGAAGGATGGATGACTCATATTTCATCAAAAAATTGCGAGAAAAAAAATCTCTGACTGCGATTTCTGGCCTGAAAACAAGCCCTCTGTTTGCGGCTACCTTTCTGTAGGGCGCCCCCAACGGGGGTGAATTGAGTTTTTGCTCCTTCCGACCCCAAATTACCCCCCCCCCCCCCTTGTTCGCTCGAAATTCCTGTGATCGGAGGACGGTCCATCGGCCCTATTCAGATTTTGGGCGCATTTGTTGCGGAACCGCCATTGGTGACCCCTTTTGAAACGCTGCCCCCCCCCCCAGGTTCCGCCCCCCTGAAAAAAAACCACTCCGCAAACATTTTGACAACAAACGGTGGAAGGTGCCATTTTGAAACTACAGGTAGCAGACCAGTAAATAAACTTCCATAGACCCCAATGGTAAATGCTCCCACTTCAAAAATTCGGGAAAAATACTCACAACTCTCCAAGGTGTTCGAGACACACATCAAATTAAAGCTTATTTCATCATCTTTCAATTTCTTTTCAATTTACGGGGGGTCAACTGATGACTTTTAGGAGAAATTTCCATCTGAAGACGATCACCCTGAAAATAGTCCTGAAGCCCATCGCCATTTTGAAAACGATGCCTACACTCCATTGCAAAGTAGAGCGCTTTTAGGGTCCAAATTACATCAAAATTACACAGAACTGCAAGCTCCAAGTCCTGTGCACGGTTTCCATCCATATTTTTAACAAACCCTCAAGTTCATGGCCCACAGCATGCTCAAATACCGAAGATTTTGAGGGCATGCAAATCGTGATTTGGCCGGCGCAGGCAATTTCGGACCGATTTACTGGCCTGCACCCTATAGAGAAGCGAGGTTTTGAAAAATTTCTCCAAACCACTTGTACGGCACGAGGAAGGATGGATGACTCATATTTCATCAAAAATTGCGAGAAAAAATCTCTGACTGCGTTCTCTGGCCTGAAATCAAGTGCACTGTTTGCGGCTACCTTACTGTAGGGCGCCCCCAACGGGCGTGAATTGAGTTTTTGCTCCTTCCGACCCCAAATTACCCCCTTGTTCGCTCGAAATTCCTGTGATCGGAGGACGGTCCATCGGCCCTATTCAGATTTTGGGCGCATTTGTTGCGGAACCGCCATTGGTGACCCCTTTGAAACGCTGCCCCCAGGTTACGCCCCCCTGAAAAAAAACCACTCCGCAAACATTTTGACAACAAACGGTGGAAGGTGCCATTTTGAAACTACAGGTAGCAGACCAGTAAATAAACTTCCATAGACCCCAATGGTAAATGCTCCCACTTCAAAAATTCGGGAAAAATACTCACAACTCTCCAAGGTGTTCGAGACACACATCAAATTAAAGCTTATTTCATCATCTTTCAATTTCTTTTCAATTTACGGGGGGTCAACTGATGACTTTTAGGAGAAATTTCCATCTGAAGACGATCACCCTGAAAATAGTCCTGAAGCCCATCGCCATTTTGAAAAACGATGCCTACACTCCATTGCAAAGTAGAGCGCTTTTAGGGTCCAAATTACATCAAAATTACACAGAACTGCAAGCTCCAAGTCCTGTGCACGGTTTCCATCCATATTTTTAACAAACCCTCAAGTTCATGGCCCACAGCATGCTCAAATACCGAAGATTTTGAGGGCATGCAAATCGTGATTTGGCCGGCGCAGGCAATTTCGGACCGATTTACTGGCCTGCACCCTATAGAGAAGCGAGGTTTTGAAAAATTTCTCCAAACCACTTGTACGGCACGAGGAAGGATGGATGACTCATATTTCATCAAAAAATTGCGAGAAAAAAATCTCTGACTGCGATTTCTGGCCTGAAAACAAGCCCTCTGTTTGCGGCTACCTTACTGTAGGGCGCCCCCAACGGGCGTGAATTGAGTTTTTGCTCCTTCCGACCCCAAATTTCCCCCCCCCCCCCCTTGTTCGCTCGAAATTCCTGTGATCGGAGGACGGTCCATCGGCCCTATTCAGATTTTGGGCGCATTTGTTGCGGAACCGCCATTGGTGACCCCTTTTGAAACGCTGCCCCCCCCCCCCAGGTTCCGCCCCCCTGAAAAAAAACCACTCCGCAAACATTTTGACAACAAACGGTGGAAGGTGACATTTCGAAACTACAGACAAGTGAGGTTTTGAAAAATTTATACAAACAACTTGTACGCCACTAGGAAGGATGGATGACTCATATCTGATCAAAAATTGCGAGAAAAAAATCTCTGACTGCGATTTCTGGCCTGAAAACAAGCCCTCTGTTTGCGGCTACCTTACTGTAGGGCGCCCCCAACGGGCGTGAATTGAGTTTTGCTCCTTCCGACCCCAAATTACCCCCTTGTTCGCTCGAAATTCCTGTGATCGGAGGACGGTCCATCGGCCCTATTCAGATTTTGGGCGCATTTGTTGCGGAACCGCCATTGGTGACCCCTTTTGAAACGCTGCCCCCAGGTTCCGCCCCTGAAAAAAACCACTCCGCAAACATTTTGACAACAAACGGTGGAAGGTGCCATTTTGAAACTATAGAGAAGCGACGTTTTGAAAAATTTCTCCAAACCACTTGTACGGCACGAGGATGGATGGTTGACTCACTTTTCATCAAAAAATTGCGACAAAAAAATTTCTGACTGCGATTTTTGGCCTGAAAACAAGCCCTCTTTTTCCGACTACCTTCCTGAAGGGCGCCCCCAACGGGCGTGAATTGAGTTTTGCTCCTTCCTACCCCAAATTACCCCCTTGTTCGCTCGAAATTCCTGTGATCGGAGGACGGTCCATCGGCCCTATTCAGATTTTGGGCGCATTTGTTGCGGAACCGCCATTGGTGACCCCTTTTGAAACGCTGCCCCCAGGTTCCGCCCCCCTGAAAAAAAACCACTCCGCAAACATTTTGACAACAAACGGTGGAAGGTGCCATTTTGAAACTACAGGTAGCAGACCAGTAAATAAACTTCCATAGACCCCAATGGTAAATGCTCCCACTTCAAAAATTCGGGAAAAATACTCACAACTCTCCAAGGTGTTCGAGACACACATCAAATTAAAGCTTATTTCATCATCTTTCAATTTCTTTTCAATTTACGGGGGGTCAACTGATGACTTTTAGGAGAAATTTCCATCTGAAGACGATTACCCTGAAAATAGTCCTGAAGCCCATCGCCATTTTGAAAACGATGCCTACACTCCATTGCAAAGTAGAGCGCTTTTAGGGTCCAAATTACATCAAAATTACACAGAACTGCAAGCTCCAAGTCCTGTGCACGGTTTCCATCCATATTTTTAACAAACCCTCAAGTTCATGGCCCACAGCATGCTCAAATACCGAAGATTTTGAGGGCATGCAAATCGTGATTTGGCCGGCGCAGGCAATTTCGGACCGATTTACTGGCCTGCACCCTATAGAGAAGCGAGGTTTTGAAAAATTTCTCCAAACCACTTGTACGGCACGAGGAAGGATGGATGACTCATATTTCATCAAAAAATTGCGAGAAAAAAAATCTCTGACTGCGATTTCTGGCCTGAAAACAAGCCCTCTGTTTGCGGCTACCTTACTGTAGGGCGCCCCAACGGGCGTGAATTGCGTTTTTGCTCCTTCCGACCCCAAATTACCCCCTTGTTCGCTCGAAATTCCTGTGATCGGAGGACGGTCCATCGGCCCTATTCAGATTTTGGGCGCATTTGTTGCGGAACCGCCATTGGTGACCCCTTTTGAAACGCTGGCCCCAGGTTCCGCCCCTGAAAAAACCACTCCGCAAACATTTTGACAACAAACGGTCGAAGGTGCCATTTTGAAACTACAGAGAAGCGAGGTTTTGAAAAATTTCTCCAAACCACTTGTACGGCACGAGGAAGGATGGATGACTCATATTTCATCAAAAAATTGCGAGAGAAAAAATCTCTGACTGCGATTTCTGGCCTGAAAACAAGCCCTCTGTTTGCGGCTACCTTACTGTAGGGCGCCCCCAACGGGCGTGAATTGAGTTTTTGCTCCTTCCGACCCCAAATTACCCCCCCCCCCCTTGTTCGCTCGAAATTCCTGTGATCGGAGGACGGTCCATCGGCCCTATTCAGATTTTGGGCGCATTTGTTGCGGAACCGCCATTGGTGACCCCTTTTGAAACGCTGCCCCCCCCAGGTTCCGCCCCCTGAAAAAAACCACTCCGCAAACATTTTGACAACAAACGGTGGACGGCGCCATTTTTAAACTATAGAGAAGCGAGGTTTTGACAAATTTCTCCAAACCACTTGTACGGCACGAGGAAGGATGGATGACGCGTATGTCTTTAGAAAACTGCGAGAGAAGAAATCTCTGAATAAGATTTCTGGCCTGAAAACAAGCCCTCTGTTTGCGGCTACCTTACTGTAGGGCGCCCCCAACGGGCGTGAATTGAGTTTTTGCTCCTTCCGACCCCAAATTAACCCCTTGTTCGCTCGAAATTCCTGTGATCGGAGGACGGTCCATCGGCCCTATTCAGATTTTGGGCGCATTTGTTGCGGAACCGCCATTGGTGACCCCTTTTGAAACGCTGCCCCCCCCCCCAGGTTCCGCCCCCCTGAAAAAAAACCACTCCGCAAACATTTTGACAACAAACGGTGGAAGGTGCCATTTTGAAACTACAGAGAAGCGAGGTTTTGAAAAATTTCTCCAAACCACTTGTACGGCACGAGGAAGGATGGATGACTCATATTTCATCAAAAAATTGCGAGAAAAAAAATCTCTGACTGCGATTTCTGGCCTGAAAACAAGCCCTCTGTTTGCGGCTACCTTACTGTAGGGCGCCCCCAACGGGCGTGAATTGAGTTTTTGCTCCTTCCGACCCCAAATTACCCCCCCCCCCCCTTGTTCGCTCGAAATTCCTGTGATCGGAGGACGGTCCATCGGCCCTATTCAGATTTTGGGCGCATTTGTTGCGGAACCGCCATTGGTGACCCCTTTTGAAACGCTGCCCCCCCCCCAGGTTCCGCCCCCCTGAAAAAAACCACTCCGCAAACATTTTGACAACAAACGGTGGAAGGTGCCATTTTGAAACTACAGGTAGCAGACCAGTAAATAAACTTCCATAGACCCCAATGGTAAATGCTCCCACTTCAAAAATTCGGGAAAAATACTCACAACTCTCCAAGGTGTTCGAGACACACATCAAATTAAAGCTTATTTCATCATCTTTCAATTTCTTTTCAATTTACGGGGGGTCAACTGATGACTTTTAGGAGAAATTTCCATCTGAAGACGATCACCCCTGAAAATAGTCCTGAAGCCCATCGCCATTTTGAAAAACGATGCCTACACTCCATTGCAAAGTAGAGCGCTTTTAGGGTCCAAATTACATCAAAATTACACAGAACTGCAAGCTCCAAGTCCTGTGCACGGTTTCCATCCATATTTTTAACAAACCCTCAAGTTCATGGCCCACAGCATGCTCAAATACCGAAGATTTTGAGGGCATGCAAATCGTGATTTGGCCGGCGCAGGCAATTTCGGACCGATTTACTGGCCTGCACCCTATAGAGAAGCGAGGTTTTGAAAAATTTCTCCAAACCACTTGTACGGCACGAGGAAGGATGGATGACTCATATTTCATCAAAAAATTGCGAGAAAAAAAATCTCTGACTGCGATTTCTGGCCTGAAAACAAGCCCTCTGTTTGCGGCTACCTTACTGTAGGGCGCCCCCAACGGGCGTGAATTGAGTTTTTGCTCCTTCCGACCCCAAATTACCCCCCCCCCCCTTGTTCGCTCGAAATTCCTGTGATCGGAGGACGGTCCATCGGCCCTATTCAGATTTTGGGCGCATTTGTTGCGGAACCGCCATTGGTGACCCCTTTTGAAACGCTGCCCCCCCCCCAGGTTCCGCCCCCCTGAAAAAAAACCACTCCGCAAACATTTTGACAACAAACGGTGGAAGGTGCCATTTTGAAACTACAGGTAGCAGACCAGTAAATAAACTTCCATAGACCCCAATGGTAAATGCTCCCACTTCAAAAATTCAGGAAAAATACTCACAACTCTCCAAGGTGTTCGAGACACACATCAAATTAAAGCTTATTTCATCATCTTTCAATTTCTTTTCAATTTACGGGGGGTCAACTGATGACTTTTAGGAGAAATTTCCATCTGAAGACGATCACCCATGAAAATAGTCCTGAAGCCCATCGCCATTTTGAAAAACGATGCCTACACTCCATTGCAAAGTAGAGCGCTTTTAGGGTCCAAATTACATCAAAATTACACAGAACTGCAAGCTCCAAGTCCTGTGCACGGTTTCCATCCATATTTTTAACAAACCCTCAAGTTCATGGCCCACAGCATGCTCAAATACCGAAGATTTTGAGGGCATGCAAATCGTGATTTGGCCGGCGCAGGCAATTTCGGACCGATTTACTGGCCTGCACCCTATAGAGAAGCGAGGTTTTGAAAAATTTCTCCAAACCACTTGTACGGCACGAGGAAGGATGGATGACTCATATTTCATCAAAAATTGCGAGAAAAAATCTCTGACTGCGATTTCTGGCCTGAAAACAAGCCCTCTGTTTGCGGCTACCTTACTGTAGGGCGCCCCCAACGGGCGTGAATTGAGTTTTGCTCCTTCCGACCCCAAATTACCCCCTCGTTCGCTCGAAATTCCTGTGATCGGAGGACGGTCCATCGGCCCTATTCAGATTTTGGGCGCATTTGTTGCGGAACCGCCATTGGTGACCCCATTTGAAACGCTGCCCCCAGGTTCCGCCCCCTGAAAAAACCACTCCGCAAACATTTTGACAACAAACGGTGGAAGGTGCCATTTTGAAACTACAGGTAGCAGACCAGTAAATAAACTTCCATAGACAATGATAGACCCCAATGGTAAATGCTCCCACTTCAAAAATTCAGGAAAAATACTCACAACTCTCCAAGGTGTTCGAGACACACATCAAATTAAAGCTTATATCATCATCTTTCATTTTCTTTTCAATTTTTGGGGGGTCAACTGATGACTTTTAGGAGAAATTTCCATCTGAAGACGATCACCCCTGAAAATAGTCCTGAAGCCCATCGCCATTTTGAAAAACGATGCCTACACTCCATTGCAAAGTAGAGCGCTTTTAGGGTCCAAATTACATCAAAATTACACAGAACTGCAAGCTCCAAGTCCTGTGCACGGTTTCCATCCATATTTTTAACAAACCCTCAAGTTCATGGCCCACAGCATGCTCAAATACCGAAGATTTTGAGGGCATGCAAATCGTGATTTGGCCGGCGCAGGCAATTTCGGACCGATTTACTGGCCTGCACCCTATAGAGAAGCGAGGTTTTGAAAAATTTCTCCAAACCACTTGTACGGCACGAGGAAGGATGGATGACTCATATTTCATCAAAAATTGCGAGAAAAAAATCTCTGACTGCGATTTCTGGCCTGAAAACAAGCCCTCTGTTTGCGGCTACCTTACTGTAGGGCGCCCCAACGGGCGTGAATTGAGTTTTGCTCCTTCCGACCCCAAATTACCCCCTTGTTCGCTCGAAATTCCTGTGATCGGAGGACGGTCCATCGGCCCTATTCAGATTTTGGGCGCATTTGTTGCGGAACCGCCATTGGTGACCCCTTTTGAAACGCTGCACCCCCCCCAGGTTCCGCCCCCCTGAAAAAAACCACTCCGCAAACATTTTGACAACAAACGGTGGAAGGTGCCATTTTGAAACTACAGGTAGCAGACCAGTAAATAAACTTCCATAGACCCCAATGGTAAATGCTCCCACTTCAAAAATTCGGGAAAAATACTCACAACTCTCCAAGGTGTTCGAGACACACATCAAATTAAAGCTTATTTCATCATCTTTCAATTTCTTTTCAATTTACGGGGTCAACTGATGACTTTTAGGAGAAATCTCCGTCTGAAGACGATCACCCCGTAAAATAGTCCTGACGCCCATCGCCATTTGTGGAAACGATTCCTACACTCCATTGCAAAGTAGAGCGCTTTTAGGGTCCAAATTACATCAAAATTACACAGAACTGCAAGCTCCAAGTCCTGTGCACGGTTTCCATCCATATTTTTAACAAACCCTCAAGTTCATGGCCCACAGCATGCTCAAATACCGAAGATTTTGAGGGCATGCAAATCGTGATTTGGCCGGCGCAGGCAATTTCGGACCGATTTACTGGCCTGCACCCTATAGAGAAGCGAGGTTTTGAAAAATTTCTCCAAACCACTTGTACGGCACGAGGAAGGATGGATGACTCATATTTCATCAAAAATTGCGAGAAAAAAATCTCTGACTGCGATTTCTGGCCTGAAAACAAGCCCTCTGTTTGCGGCTACCTTACTGTAGGGCGCCCCCAACGGGCGTGAATTGAGTTTTGCTCCTTCCGACCCCAAATTACCCCCTTGTTCGCTCGAAATTCCTGTGATCGGAGGACGGTCCATCGGCCCTATTCAGATTTTGGGCGCATTTGTTGCGGAACCGCCATTGGTGACCCCTTTTGAAACGCTGCCCCCCCCCCCCAGGTTCCGCCCCCCTGAAAAAAAACCACTCCGCAAACATTTTGACAACAAACGGTGGAAGGTGCCATTTTGAAACTACAGGTAGCAGACCAGTAAATAAACTTCCATAGACCCCAATGGTAAATGCTCCCACTTCAAAAATTCGGGAAAAATACTCACAACTCTCCAAGGTGTTCGAGACACACATCAAATTAAAGCTTATTTCATCATCTTTCAATTTCTTTTCAATTTACGGGGGGTCAACTGATGACTTTTAGGAGAAATTTCCATCTGAAGACGATCACCCCTGAAAATAGTCCTGAAGCCCATCGCCATTTTGAAAAACGATGCCTACACTCCATTGCAAAGTAGAGCGCTTTTAGGGTCCAAATTACATCAAAATTACACAGAACTGCAAGCTCCAAGTCCTGTGCACGGTTTCCATCCATATTTTTAACAAACCCTCAAGTTCATGGCCCACAGCATGCTCAAATACCGAAGATTTTGAGGGCATGCAAATCGTGATTTGGCCGGCGCAGGCAATTTCGGACCGATTTACTGGCCTGCACCCAGCGCGGTGAGCAGTGTTTGTGTAGCGCGCCCTCTATGTAAACAATTGTTGCGTGACGATAAAATACGGAGTGTCCTTATTATATTCCTTGAATTATATTACATTCATTCTTCGGCGGTTCCTGTCAAGTTTCTACAATTTCGTGTCAAATATCATGACAAAATAGTACAGGAAATTTCATTGCAATACAATGTGTTTATCTTGAGCTCCCAATTTCACAAGAACCGTGTTTACATCTCAAACGCCCAGACTTACATCGGATCAGCGCGCGCGGTGACCAGTGTTTGTGTAGCGCGCCCTCTGTGTAAGAATTTTTTGTGTGACGATAAAATACGGAGTGTCCTAATTCATACTGATATTTCCTTGAATTATATTACATTCATTCTTCGGCGGTTCCTGTCAAGTTTCTACAATTTCGTGTCAAATACCATGACAAAATAGTACAGGAAATTTCATTGCAATACAATGTGTTTATCTTGAATTCCCAATTTCACAACAACTGTGTTTACATCTCGAACGGCCAGACGTACATCGGATGAGCGCGGTGACCAGTGTTTGTGTAGCGCGCCCTCTATGTAAGAAATTGTTGCGTGACTATAAAATACGGAGTGTCCTTATTATATTCCTTGAATTATATTACATTCATTCTTCTGCGGTTCCTGTCAAGATTCTAGAATTTCGTGTCAAATACCATGACAAAATAGTACAGGAAATATCATTGCAATACAATGAGTTTATCTTTGAGTTCTCAATTTCACAAGGACTGTGTTGACATGACGAGAAAATATGGATAGTCCTTCATAATGCAATTTCCTTAAATTATATTACATTCATTCTTCGGCGGTTCCTGTCAAGTTTCTAGAATTTCGTGTCAAATACCATGACAACATAGTACAGAAAATGTCATTGCAATACAATGTGTTTATCTTGAGTTCCAAATTTCACAACAACTGTGTTGAAATCTCGAACGGCCAGACGTACGTCGGATCAGCGCGGTGACCAGTGTTTGTGTAGCGCGCCCTCTTTGTAAGAAATTGTTGTGTGACGATAAAATACGGAGTGTCCTTCATACTGCAATTTCCTTGAATTATATTACACTTATTCTTCGGCGTTTCCTGTCAAGTTTCTAGAATTTCGTGTCAAATACCATGACAAAATAGTACAGAAAATTTCATTGCAATACAATGTGTTTATCTTGAGTTCCCAATTTCACAAGAACTGTGTTGACAAGTCGAGAAAATACGGAGTGTCCTTCATAATGCAATTTCCTTAAATTATATTACATTCATTCTTCGGCGGTTCCTGTCAAGTTTCTAGAATTTCGTGTCAAATACCATGACAAAATAGTACAGGAAATTTCATTGCAATACAATGTGTTTATCTTGAGTTCCCAATTTCACAACAACTGTGTTTACATCTCGAACGGCCAGACGTACGTCGGATCAGCGCGGTGACCAGTGTTTGTGTAGCGCGCCCTCTATGTAAGAAATTGTTGCGTGACGATAAAATACGGAGTGTCCTTATTATATTCCTTGAATTATATTACATTCATTCTTCTGCGGTTCCTGTCAAGATTCTACAATTTCGTGTCAAATACTATGACAAAATAGTACAGGAAATTTGATTGCAACACAATATTGAGTTTATCTTTGAGTTCTCAATTTCACAAGAACTGTGTTGACAAGACGAGAAAATAGGATTGTTCTTCATAATGCAATTTCCTTAAATTATATTACATTCATTCTTCGGTGATTTCCGTCAAGTTTCGAGAATTTCGTGTCAAATACCATGACAAAATAGTACAGGCAATTTCATTGCAATACAATGTGTTTATCTTGAGATCCCAATTTCACAACCACTGTGTTGACATCTCGAACGGCCAGACGTACGTCGTATCAGCGCGGTGACCAGTGTTTGTGTAGCGCGCCCTCTATGTAAAAAATTGTTGCGTGACGATAAAATACAGAGTGTCCTTTATACTGATATTTCCTTGAATTCTTAATTTCACAACAACTGTGTTGACATGACGAGCGAAAACCGTCATACTGCAATTTCATTGAAATAATATTACATTCGTTCATTCAAATACCATGACAAAATATTACAGGAAATTTCGTTGCAATACAATGTGTTCATATCTTAACTGTGTTGACAAGACGAGCAAAAACAGAGTGTCCTTCATACTGCAATTTCCTTGAATTATATTACATTCATTCTTCGGCGGTTCCTGTCAAGTTACAAGAATTTCGTGTCAAATACCATGACAAAATAGTACGGGAAATTTCATTGCAATAAGTTGTGTGTCTCGGGAGCAGCTATGACCAATCACGGGTTCCTTCAACGTCCCCAAAAGGCGAACACTTTACGATTGAAATCACAACTATAGCATCCAAACAGCTCGAATTTATGGGGTCGCAAAAGTGGACCCCGAAATTCGTTCTCGCAAGCATAATACAGGAATAACACAAAAACGCCCAGTTTTTTTAACAAAAGGATAGTTGTGTGGATGTTTATATCCTACTTTTAATGTTTCCGATTACCATCCGTCTCGTTCGAAGCGCGTTTTGTAGCCCAATTGGGCCGAGGACCTAGTGTCCTTTTTGCTTGAAAAGTGTAGGAAAATCTGTAAAACTTACCTGTTTCGTAAATTGTCAACCCCGTCAGTTGCGCCAGGCTCCGTTTCGAATTCACGAAGGTTCGAAATTCATATCGTTCGAATTTGTCCACATGGTCTGCAATGAAAAAGAGATCGCATCCGTTATAGTGTGTGTGCATTTCTATATGGCAAACTTTTCGGATAGCATTTGCGCGCATTGGCTAACCGCGGTCTACAGCTGCAGCCAGATGCTTTATACATAGTTGATGATAAATCACCCAGAATGCCATCCCCGCTTCCTTCACAAGATTCTGTGAAGCTCATCTGCCCTTTCCAGCGCCCTGTTTGCAGGGTGTTGGGGTACTCGAGCGAACGCGAAACAAAACTCCTGTTGAAAAGCAAATACGAAACAAAACTTATTTTCCTTCCTTTTTGAACAACAAAAAGAGACAATGTGTAAGAGCACTGTCGTACATTTTACCAACATCAAATTCTTCCAACAGAGGGCGCGCTACACAAATACTGGTCACCACACCGCAAAGACTTCTGTCAACGTGGATACGATCTGCCCAAACGAAGTTGGCACAATGGTCTTTGTTGCCTACAATCAACAGTGTCAACTCGGTTACCTCACTACTATTGAGTAAGAAGACACTCATAGTTGGGTAATATCACAAGAAATGCTGAATGTATTAACTCAATATTTCCTTGATTAATTGTTCACAATGTCTCACGATTGCCAGTTCAATTTCATGAAAATTTATCAACAAACAAAAATAATATGACCAAATCAATAAAATTGGGCATTAATCAGATGTTTCTGGAAAATTGCAGATTGTAAGGGCTTAACCTTGCATTTTAAGCAAAATTGGGCAAAATGAGATGTTTATGAAAAATTTCAAATTGTAAGGGGTTTACCTTGCATATTTTAGCAAAATTTGGCAAAATCAGATGTTTCTGAAAAATTTCAGATGTGAGGGATCAACCTTGCTTTTTTAGCAAAATTAGGCAAAATGTAATGTTTATGAGAATTTTCAAACTGTAAGGCGTTAACCTTGCATTTTTTTAAAGCCAAATTGGGTAAGATCAGATGTTTATGAAAAATTGCAGATTGTAAGGAGTTAACCTTGCGTTTTTAGCAAACTGGGCAATATCAGATTTTTATGAAAAACCTCAAATTGTAAGGGGTTAATCTTGCATTTTTAGCAAAATTGGGCAAAATCGGATGTTGATGAGAAATTTCAAATTGTAAGAGGTGAGCCTTGCATATTTTAGCAAAATTTGGGAAAAATCAGATGTTTCTGAAAAATTTAAGATGTAAGCGATTGACCTTGCTTTTTTAGCAAAATAGGGCAAAATCAGATGTTTCTGGCTATTTGCAGATTGTAAGGGCTTAATCTTGCATTTTTAGCATAACTGGGTAAAATCAGATTTTTATGAAAAACCTCAAGTTGTAAGGGGTGTTAACCTTGTATTTTGAGCTAAATTGGGCAAAATCAGATTTTTATGAAAAATGTAAAACTGTAAGGGGTTATACCTTGCCAAATTAGGGCAAAATCAAATGTTTCTTGAAAACTGCAGATTGTAAGGGCTAAAACTTGCATTTTTAGCAAAATTGGTCCAAATCAGATGTTTCTGAAAAAAATTAGATGTAAGGGCTTAACCTTGCTTTTTGAATAAAATTGGGTAAAGATTAGATGTTTATGACAAATTACAAATTGTAAGAGGTTAACCTTGTAATTTTTAGCTAAATCGGGCAAAATTAGATGTTTATGAAAAATTTCAAATTGTAAGGGATTAACCTTGGTTTTTTGGTAAATTGGGCAATATCGGATTGTTATGAAAAATCTTAAATTGTAAGGGGTAAACCTTGCATTTTTAGCAAAATTGGTCAAAATCAGATGTTTCTGGAAAACTTCAGATGTAAGGGGTTAACCTTGCTTTTTGAATAAAATTGGGCAAAATTAGATGTTTATGAAAAATTTCAAATTGTAAGGGGTGAGCCTTGCATATTTAAGCAAACTTGGGCAAAATCAGATGTTTCTGAAAAATTTCAGATGTAAGGGATTAACCTTGCTTTTTTTGTAAATTTGGGCAAAATTAGATGTTCATGAAAAATTTCAAATTGTAAGGGGTTAATTTTGCATTTTTTAGCAAAACTGCTCAAAATTAGATGTCTCTGAAAAAAATTCAATTGTAAGGATGTAACCTTGCCTTTTTTGGTAAAATTGGGCAATATCAGATTTTTAATGAAAAATTTCAAATTGTAAGGGGTAAACCTTGCATTTTTAGCAAAATTGGTCAAAATCAGATGTTTCTAAAAAATTTCAGATGTAAGGGATTAACCTTGCTTTTTGAATAAAATTGGGCAAAATTAGATGTTTATGAAAAATTTCGATTTCAAAGGGGTTAATTTTGCATTTTTTAGCAAAATTGGTCAAAATTAGATGTTTCTGAAAAAATTCAGATGTAAGGGGTTAACCTTGCTTTTTGAATAAAATTGGGCGAAATTAGATGTTTATGAAAAATTTCAAATTGTAAGGGCTTAACCTTGCATTTTAGCATATTGGGCAAAATGAGATGTTTATGAAAAATTTCAAATTGTAAGGGGTGAGCCTTGCATTTTTAGCAAAATTGGTCAAAATCAGATGTTTCTGGAAAAATTCAGATGTAAGGGGTTAACCTTGCTTTTTGAATAAAATTGGGCGAAATTAGATGTTTATGAAAAATTTCAAATTGTTAGGGCTTAACCTTGCTTTTGAATAAATTTGTGCAAAATGACATGTTTATAAAAAATTTCAAATTGTAAGGGGTTAACCTTGCATTTTTTAGCAAATTGGGCAAAATCAGATGTTTCTGAAAAAATTCAGATGTAAGGGATTAACCTTGCTTTTTTTGTAAATTTGGGCAAAATTAGATGTTCATGAAAAATTTCAAATTGTAAGGGGTTATTCTTGCATTTTTTAGCAAAACTGGTCAAAATTAGATGTCTCTGAAAAAATTCAATTGTAAGGATGTAACCTTGCCTTTTTTGGTAAAATTGGGCAATATCAGATTTTTAATGAAAAATTTCAAATTGTAAGGGGTAAACCTTGCATTTTTAGCAAAATTGGTCAAAATCAGATGTTTCTGAAAAATTTCAGATGTAAGGGATTAACCTTGCTTTTTGAATAAAATTGGGCAAAATTAGATGTTTATGAAAAATTTCGAATTCAAAGGGGTTAATTTTGCATTTTTTAGCAAAATTGGTCAAAATTAGATGTTTCTGAAAAAATTCAGATGTAAGGGGTTAACCTTGCTTTTTGAATAAAATTGGGCGAAATAAGATGTTTATGAAAAATTTCAAATTGTTAGGGCTTAACCTTGCTTTTGAATAAATTTGTGCAAAATGACATGTTTATGAAAAATTTCAAATTGTAAGGGGTTAACCTTGCATTTTTTAGCAAATTGGTCAAAATCAGATGTTTCTGAAAAAAAATCAGATGTAAGGGGTTAACCTTTACTTTTTGAATAAAATTGGGCGAAATTAGATGATTATGAAAAATTTCAAATTGTAAGGGGTGAGCTTGCATATTTAAGCAAAATTGGGCAAAATCAGATGTTTCTGAAAAATTTCAGATGTAAGGGATTCATCTTGCTTTTTTTGTAAAATTGGGCAAAATTAGATGTTCATGAAAAATCTCAAATTGTAAGGGGTTAATCTTGCATTTTTTAGCAAAATTGGTCAAAATTAGATGTCTCTGAAAAAAATTCAGATGTAAGGGGTTAACCTTGCTTTTTGAATAGAATTGGGCGAAATTAGATGTTTCTGAAAAATCTCAAATTGTAAGGGATTAACCTTGGTTTTTTGGTAAAATTGGGCAATATCAGATTTTTTATGAAACATTTCAAATTGTAATGGATAAACCTTGCATTTTTAGCAAAATAGGGCAAAATCAGATGTTTCTGGAAAATTGCAGATTGTAAAGGCTTTACCTTGCATTTTTAGCAAAATTAGACAAAATAAATTGTTTATGAGAAATTAAAAATTGTTAGGGGTTTAACCTTGCATTTTTAGCAAAACTGGGCAAAATCGGATTTTCTTGTATTTTTTTGCAAAATTGGTCAAAATTAGATGTTTCTGCAAAAAATTCAGATGTAAGGGGTTAATCTTGCTTTTTAATATTAGATGTTTATGAAAAATTTCAAATTGTAAGGGGTAAACCTTGCATTTTTAGCAAAATTGGGCAAAATTAGATGTTTATGAAAAATTTCGAATTCAAAGGGGTTAATTTTGCATTTTTTAGCAAAATTGGTCAAAATTAGATGTTTCTGAAAAAATTCAGATGTAAGGGGTTAACCTTGCTTTTTGAATAAAATTGGGCGAAATAAGATGTTTATGAAAAATTTCAAATTGTTAGGGCTTAACCTTGCTTTTGAATAAATTTGTGCAAAATGACATGTTTATGAAAATTTCAAATTGTAAGGGGTTAACCTTGCATTTTTTAGCAACTTGGTCAAAATCAGATGTTTCTGAAAAAAAATCAGATGTAAGGGGTTAACCTTTACTTTTTGAATAAAATTGGGCGAAATTAGATGATTATGAAAAATTTCAAATTGTAAGGGGTGAGCTTGCATATTTAAGCAAAATTGGTCAAAATCAGATGTTTCTGAAAAATTTCAGATGTAAGGGATTCATCTTGCTTTTTTTGTAAAATTGGGCAAAATTAGATGTTTATGAAAAATTTCGAATTCAAAGGGGTTAATTTTGCATTTTTTAGCAAAATTGGTCAAAATTAGATGTTTCTGAAAAAATTCAGATGTAAGGGGTTAACCTTGCTTTTTGAATAAAATTGGGCGAAATAAGATGTTTATGAAAAATTTCAAATTGTTAGGGCTTAACCTTGCTTTTGAATAAATTTGTGCAAAATGACATGTTTATGAAAATTTCAAATTGTAAGGGGTTAACCTTGCATTTTTTAGCAAATTGGTCAAAATCAGATGTTTCTGAAAAAAAATCAGATGTAAGGGGTTAACCTTTACTTTTTGAATAAAATTGGGCGAAATTAGATGATTATGAAAAATTTCAAATTGTAAGGGGTGAGCCTTGCATATTTAAGCAAAATTGGGCAAAATCAGATGTTTCTGAAAAATTTCAGATGTAAGGGATTAACCTTGCTTTTTTTGTAAAATTGGGCAAAATTAGATGTTCATGAAAAATCTCAAATTGTAAGGGGTTAATCTTGCATTTTGTAGCAAAATTGGTCAAAATTAGATGTCTCTGAAAAAATTCAGATGTAAGGGGTTACCCTTGCTTTTTGAATAAAATTGGGCGAAATTAGATGTTTATGAAAAATCTCAAATTGTAAGGGATTAACCTGTTTTTTTGGGTAAAATTGGGCAATATCAGATTTTTTATGAAACATTTCAAATTGTAAGGGATAAACCTTGCATTTTTAGCAAAATAGGGCAAAATCAGATGTTTCTGGAAAATTCATTTTTAGCAAAATTAGACAAAATGAATTGTTTATGAGAAATTAAAAATTGTAAGGGGTTTAACCTTGCATTTTTAGCACAACTGGGCAAAATCGGATTTTCTTGTATTTTTTTGCAAAATTGGTCAAAATCAGATGTTTCTGGAAAAATTCAGATGTAAGGGGTTAACCTTGCTTTTTGAATAAAATTGGGCAAAATCAGATGTTTATGAAAAATTTCAAATTGTAAGGGCTTAACCTTGCCTTTTTAGCAAAATTGGGCAAAATTAGATGTTTATGAAAAATCTCGAATTGAAAGGGGTTAATTTTGCATTTTTTAGCAAAACTGGTCAAAATTATATGTTTCTGAAAAAAATCAGATGTAAGGGGTTAACCTTGCTTTTTGAATAAAATTGGGCGAAATTAGATGTTTATGAAAAATTTCAAATTGATAGGGCTTAACCTTGCTTTTGAATAAATTTGTGCAAAATGACATGTTTATGAAAAATTTCAAATTGTAAGGGGTTAACCTTGCATTTTTTAGCAAATTGGTCAAAATCAGATGTTTCTGAAAAAAATCAGATGTAAGGGGTTAACCTTTACTTTTTGAATAAAATTGGGCGAAATTAGATGATTATGAAAAATTTCAAATTGAAAGGGGTGAGCTTGCATATTTAAGCAAAATTGGGCAAAATCAGATGTTTCTGAAAAATTTCAGATGTAAGGGATTCATCTTGCTTTTTTGGTAAAATTGGGCAAAATTAGATGTTCATGAAAAATCTCAAATTGTAAGGGGTTAATCTTGCATTTTTAGCAAAATTGGTCAAAATTAGATGTCTCTGAAAAAATTCAGATGTAAGGGGTTAACCTTGCTTTTTGAATAAAATTGGGCGAAATTAGATGTTCATGAAAAATTTCAAATTGTAAGGACTTAACCTTGCCTTTTTTGGTAAAATTGGGCAATATCAGATTTTTAATGAAAAAAATCAAATTGTAAGGGGTAAACCTTGCATTTTTAGTAACATTGGTCAAAATCAAATGTTTCTGAAAAATTTCAGATGTAAGGGATTAACCTTGCTTTTTGAATAAAATTGGGCAAAATTAGATGTTGATGAAAAATTTCGAATTCAAAGGGGTTAATTTTGCATTTTTTAGCAAAATTGGTCAAAATTAGATGTTTCTGAAAAAATTCAGATGTAAGGGGTTAACCTTGCTTTTTGAATAAAATTGGGCGAAATAAGATGTTTATAGAAAATTTCAAATTGTTAGGGCTTAACCTTGCTTTTGAATAAATTTGTGCAAAATGACATGTTTATGAAAATTTCAAATTGTAAGGGGTTAACCTTGCATTTTTTAGCAAAATTGGTCAAAATCAGATGTTTCTGAAAAATTTCAGATGTAAGGGATTCATCTTGCTTTTTTTTGTAAAATTGGGCACAATTAGATGTTCATGAAAAATCTCAAATTGTAAGGGGTTAATCTTGCATTTTTTAGCAAAATTGGTCAAAATTAGATGTCTCTGAAAAAATTCAGATGTAAGGGGTTACCCTTGCTTTTTAAATAAAATTGGGCGAAATTAGATGTTTCTGAAAAATCTCAAATTGTAAGGGATTAACCTTGGTTTTTTGGTAAAATTGGGCAATATCAGATTTTTTATGAAACATTTCAAATTGTAATGGATAAACCTTGCATTTTTAGCAAAATAGGGCAAAATCAGATGTTTCTGGAAAATTGCAGATTGTAAAGGCATTACCTTGCATTTTTAGCAAAATTAGACAAAATAAATTGTTTATGAGAAATTAAAAATTGTAAGGGGTTTAACCTTGCATTTTTAGCAAAACTGGGCAAAATCGGATTTTCTTGTATTTTTTTGCAAAATTGGTCAAAATTAGATGTTTCTGCAAAAAAATCAGATGTAAGGGGTTAATCTTGCTTTTTGAATAAAATTGGGCGAAATTAGATGTTTATGAAAAATTTCAAATTGTAAGGGGTAAACCTTGCATTTTTAGCAAAATTGGGCAAAATTAGATGTTTATGAAAAATTTCGAATTCAAAGGGGTTAATTTTGCATTTTTTAGCAAAATTGGTCAAAATTAGATGTTTCTGAAAAAATTCAGATGTAAGGGGTTAACCTTGCTTTTTGAATAAAATTGGGCGAAATCACGGCTTGCGCTCTCAATCGAGCGCAGGCCCCTTTGTGAAAGGTCACACCGCGGTCACACATTGAGGGTCGAGATGGGCGAAGTAACTTGAGCGCGCGCTGGGAGTCAGCTAGGGGATGTCTGGTCTGCATCGGTTGTCAGGCGGTCATGAGGAGTTCATTGCTCAAGTTAGCAGAGCGCGCGCAATGCCAGAGCACTGGCACAAAGACCGCTCAGTTTCGGTTTGGTTTTCGCTTGATACAGTCAATGATTGTCGGGGCTCTCGTTCACGCTATGTTTTTCAGGATTTTAGTGTTCAGAAAATCGACTTATTTAATTGCTACTCTTCAACTGTAATCGGAATGACAACAGCAATAACATGGAACGAGAATTTGCCCGACTTGAAGTAGTTCGATAAAAACGCAGATCGCCCCACTTAGGCGACCGCCCAACTGGGAGGAGGTGGAGTCCCATACGTATCGAAACGTTTTGGCCGAGGCGACGATTCCGAAAGCTTGACATGATGATGATCGGGTCTGGAACGATATTGCGTAGGGGCTAGACGAGCGAGCATGGGCTAGCAACGCCGACAGAGTGGGCCAAGGTACTGGACTCGGACATCACGACATCGAGTCTTCCTGCAGTGCAGTGTGCTTTCCCCTCCCCGGCCGAGCACGGGAACCCGAGACAAACGGCGTGCTCACCGTTCCACCGGAATCGGGCGTGACCGGACCACGGCGTTACTTTGACAACCGGCGGCGGGCCACAAGTCCTGAAGTCCGTGGAGTGTCTTCTCATGCATACCGGGTGAGCAGATTCCTTTCCCACTGTGTAATACCTGAAGCTCAGATAACAATGGGTGTTGGGCCGAGTTGACTGGGCATGTTCGTGAGTTTCCGAGTGTCCTAGAATTAGCGCACACTCCAATTAGTAAGCAACATGTTCAGACCTACCCTCCTTTTAGTGGAGCTGGGGAACGTTTTGCATGCAGCTTTGCTTAGTACTTGCTGGTTTCCCCGTTAGTGTCTTGTCAAAATTCCAGGTTAGAATCAAGGATTGCAAATCTTACCACAATCAGAATAACGTAGAGCAGACGTTAAGATGAAGGGGAGTGGGGGATTTTATTTGGCCATGTGAGCGCTCGTAAGTTGTAAGTGTAGGGCAGACAAACTACGGGTAATCCCTATAGAGAAGGGCGTAGGTTTCAACACAACGTGAATGCCGCATACCAATGTATGAAACATACATGACATAACGTCACCAAAAGTTACACTTTATCACCGACGATGAAAAGTGAAAAATTGTAGAGCATGGCAAGTTTGAGAATGAGGGGGAGTTAGATGGACACAACTAAATGCCAGGTTCCATAACATTAACACTTTACTAAGATAGTACCTAAGCAAAAACTGCCAGCAACACATTGGATTTGGTTGTCGGATAGTTGCTGCAGGCGGGCTTGGGTGTGGTAGCTTGGGGCTGCAAGAGAGCAACCGTTTCTCGCTAGGTACCATTGAGCAAACGGTTGGGGCATAGTCTGATAAGGATGTATGCAGAAATAAAACGCGTAAATTGCACAAGGTCTGCCCATTGATGACGCCTCAACAACATCATCAGGGTTTTGTCAGGGAAAGCAGGACATTATGTGTGTGGGGAGAGAGCTCAAGAGGGGCACATTTAAACAGAAATAAATTAATCAATTAGTAAATAAAAGGGGAAACAAAATATGTCCCCAACAGGGATGCCGAAAGCTTTCGCGTGCAGTTCTTTGAGGATTGCAGCAAAAGATAGCAGAGGTTATTTGATAAAACTATTGTTGCCAATTTTATTGCTCCCATAACTGCAAAGGCCATGGTGCCAATGGCGTAGGCTATAGGGAGGCGGGAGTGGCGCCACCAAACACGAATACGTTTCACTTTGCCCAGTTCCTGGCTAGTAGTTTCAGATGGAGGCAGGCACGCGGGAGCCCCCGGTCCCTTCCCTTTGGTGGGTGAAATCCACGGTCGCGGAAGATTAACTACATAAGTACTTAAATAGATAAATAAATAAATGAATCAATACTAAGCCCTACATACGAGCAATTGTCATTAGCGTGTGCACATTTTGGCGCCACTCACGTGTCAGTCGAGGTGCTGCCTAAGAAAATTAATTGAACAGAGTATTAAAGTGAGTGGGCACTGCAACTAGCCATATTGTGGGTCACACTCATAGTCAACGATGGGTTATTAATTGTTAATCTGTGACAAGATGTGAATTGCCGTAATGGTTACTAGGTCCCTCACAAAAGCTCTGTTTTTGATCCACATACAGGGTGCACCCCGAGAATATGGCAAGCGGCGGCAGCCTCATCCCGATGAGTTAAGGTCGGCGGGGCCGGCCACAGGATCGGTGACCTGGGAACCACTAGTGCAGTCTGCAGATTCCTTGCTTTGGAAGGAGTGGTGGGCGTTTCACCAACACTTAACACAGAACTTGCAGACCAGGCTGTGGGGAGTCGAGGCAAAGCGTTGCCGTCAGATTGTCGGACATATTTTGTGCGGACAGTATTGTGTCGTTGCCCAATCGCCACATACACGGTGGTTTTCGAATGTCGCGGGCGATTGACGGACAGCCCCTGCTAAAAAGCATCGGGGCTTAACCTGACATGTCTACGGAGGAGTCGGACATTTTTCATCACGGTTTGATTGGTTGCACGCCGCGCAACCAACCCTCCTCAAGTCGAACTCTTAAAGGGGCTTACGGACTTGTGCAGCCCATGCGGCGGACTATATATAAACTGTTTTAGCCCAAACACGTCCGGTACCCTTCAGCACCGGCAAATTTGGGGCACAGTGAAGGGGACAATTACAGGCAATTGTTATGCCGTAATTCAGCGGTTTGTAACACTCTAGACGGAGTATCAAATGGTTGTTGAATGTAGGGACAACGGGGTGTCCATGGGGATAACTTATTTTGTTTCAAGGCTAACGTGTGCTAAAGCAAGATCACCCACACGCACACTTACACATCACAGGACGAGCGGTTGAACCGGCTATTAGGTTGAAGTCTTACGATTATTGTAAATGCAGGAATGGTGTTCGCATCCAATATTGTATGAAGCCTAAGCATGGCGGTGAGCCGCCCGGTCGAAGTTCGTTGACTGAGATACATGTTGTAGCTTACGAGGTAGGCCTATGGGAGCGATATGGAACTAAATACTTAAGACTATTACCGCACACGCTCATTAAGGGCATGCAGTCACAGAATATTCTCCAGATTGTCAAGGCATATAGTAGTGGCATCATACGAGTATATGCCACATGTATGTTATTAACAGTATTGTGGGTGGCTCCCGAAACACGTAACCGATCATGACTTAGGGGTTGTCCCCAGTTGAAGTAAAATTGCAGTTAACGTCAACGCATGAGTTATCATATGAACCATATATCATGTAAAAACAGTGTTTAGCATTTAAACACATCAGAACGTGTTTAGAGTTTAAAACGTTTAGGAATGTGATTCAGTTCTAAACGTCTACCACTTGTTAGCGTTGTGAAACTAAACGTGTTTACGTTTTGGACATGGGTTTAGGATTGTATATCTAAATGCGCTTAGGAAGGTGTTTAAATGCTAAACATATTATTCATTGAACATGTCAAACGGATAATGCGTGTCACAGAAAAAAGACATCTAAACATGTCATGGTGCTAAACGTGTGGAAAAAGTGGGTGCAGAATAAGTGTTTAGAAATGTGTTTAAATCCTAAGCACCATTTTTACAGTATACTCTTGTGAATGGGTGCCTGCAGTACACTTAAGGGGAGTACAAGTCATATGTGCGGGTTACTAACACGGTCGTTCACTACAATTATGGTTTGATTAAGTGTTGTCTTCAATGGAGTCACATACTCACGTTGTAAACGCAAACCAGGTTGATTGCATTACTGAAGTTGTAGTCGATCATTTATGGATACCAGGTTGGTTAGAGACAATTCGTAGTGTAGTAGGGCATATGACTATTGAAGGGATTATACTTATTTGCTACGGAATTGTGATTAATTGGCAAACCAGCTGATTGGCGACAAAACATGGTAGTTGATCATGCGGAAGTGGTATTAGAACAAGAGGTGTAACACATAATTGCAGTCGATCGTGACTTAGTGGTAAACCAGGTTCAATTTGTAATCAATCCCGACTTATTGGGTAAACCCAGGTTTGTTACGCCATCAATCGAGCAGGTATTACGGTTACACTTGCTGTCGATCTTTTGACGGATTAGTCAATTATTATGAACAGTCGTTCAGGATTTGATGGCAAACCAGATTATAACAAAATCGTATTCGAAGTCAATCATGAGGCATTGCTGAACCAGGTTGGTTAAAACATGTGGTACGTTGCCGTTCAGGCCTTAGGGGTATTGGTTGTTATACAATATTCGGTATCCGCTCATGTCGTAATTGTGAAGTGGCCAGGGGGAGTAACTTACAAGAAATTTCATACAACACAACCGATCAACTCCTGGCTATAATTACATATCATGCGGTTGAGCGCCTTCGATGACTTATCAGTATCAGTATAGTTGGTTTCCCGGATTTACGATTGTATAGGCGTTCTGGTTCTGGCGTGAACTGCACTTCACGTTGGCTTGCGCCACTGAGTGGACACCCATTTAAATTAGACATAAAAAGGGTCATAGGAAAAGTAACCTCGTAATGCAGTCTGTAAATGGGAATCCAATCTTCAGGTTGGCATGAGATTGCTTGGGGCCAAAAATACGTTCTCATTTTTCTCAACGAGTTTTGAGTTTTCGTAGCCGGCGACTATATCTCGATTGGCTACCCGAGAGTTACGTGAACGGGAAGAAAAGGGCTGGAAAACTGATGTGGATATTCAATGATGCGAAGGTTTAATTAATCTCAGACACGTGGCATTGTCAAGTTGGCAAATTAGATAAAGCACAGTTTGTGTTAATAATTATCCACAGTAGGCTGTAACAAATAAGGACCCGTGGTGCGAAATCAGACCAGCACGATCCAAATTATTGGGTAATGTGTATATTATTAATTTACTAGATTTTGGGTTTATTCAAGGAGTTAGTGGAGAACAGTAATTAGTTGATCACATGTCTTAAGGGTTTCGTGTTGCCTCCAGTAAATTACCAGTCGGCCACAACTGGTTCACCAGACCACCCAAAAAAAAGAAAAAAGAAAAAGAAAATGGAGGTATGGGTGTTTGGATGGTTTGAGCCCAGGGAGAGAGAGAGGTGAGATGGTCCATTTGTCAAATTTTGAGTGGTAGGCCAAGGGTCAGCACAAACGGACGAGCCACTATCGCCGGGGGTGCTGGCTCACGTCCATTATCCTTGGAATGATGGATCTCAGCCAATCTCCCTCCATGGGCTCTTGTGCTGCGGATAAGTGATTTACCGCAGCGTTTATCAGCTTGCGAAAAGCGATGGCGCTTCTAAGTGTGAGAAGCGATTGCGCTTATTTTTGCGACAAGCGACTGCGCTTCTAAATGTAGGGACATCTATAGTCCCCTGGGACTTGTGAGAAGCGATTGCGTTTCTAACTGCATGTACGGATATCCGTAGTCCATTGGGACTTTTGGAGAAGCGATTGCGCTTCTAACTGGACGGATATCCGTAGTCCATTGGGACTTGTGAGAAGTGATTGCGCTTCTAAATTGGTGTAGGGATAGCCGTATAGTCCCTTGGGACTTGGGTGAAGCAATTGCGCTTTCTAGGTGTAGGAATATCCGTAGTATGGGAATGTTATAACCGTTAGCATGTAAGTGGTAACTATGGGATTTTATTTAGCCATGCTGGTAGTTACATGGACCTGTTAATTATTAGAACTGGTAGCAGGTAAATTGTACATGTGATTGTTAAACCATGCTTGTTGGACTGTTTCAAGCGAATAAATGATTGCCGAGTGACCACAGTGCTTTTCTCCGGTGTGATTCTCTTCACAACACGGCTTGCGCTCTCAATCGAGCGCAGGCCCCTTTGTGAAAGGTCACACCGCGGTCACACATTGAGGGTCGAGATGGGCGAAGTAACTTGAGCGCGCGCTGGGAGTCAGCTAGGGGATGTCTGGTCTGCATCGGTTGTCAGGCGGTCATGAGGAGTTCATTGCTCAAGTTAGCAGAGCGCGCGCAATGCCAGAGCACTGGCACAAAGACCGCTCAGTTTCGGTTTGGTTTTCGCTTGATACAGTCAATGACCCTCCTCCCACCCCGATCTCCTAATTCAGGGTTGCTGCTTTGAAACAATGGATCGTCTGTAATCTCAGATAGGTATTGAAAGGATTTTTTTTACCAAGTTTAAATGATATTAAATTCAATGGGATCGTGTACAGTATGTTTTGGATGACGGGGAAAGGGTTGGGTTCTGTATGAGTAGCGGGCCGGATGGTTTGAGCCGAGGGAGAGAGAGGTGAGATGGTCCATTTGTCAAATTTTGAGTGGTAGGCCAAGGGTCAGCACAAACGGACGAGCCACTATCGCCGGGGGTGCTGGCTCACGTCCATTATCCTTGGAATGATGGATCTCAGCCAATCTCCCTCCATGGGCTCTTGTGCTGCGGATAAGTGATTTACCGCAGCGTTTATCAGCTTGCGAAAAGCGATGGCGCTTCTAAGTGTGAGAAGCGATTGCGCTTATTTTTGCGACAAGCGACTGCGCTTCTAAATGTAGGGACATCTATAGTCCCCTGGGACTTGTGAGAAGCGATTGCGTTTCTAACTGCATGTACGGATATCCGTAGTCCATTGGGACTTTTGGAGAAGCGATTGCGCTTCTAACTGGACGGATATCCGTAGTCCATTGGGACTTGTGAGAAGTGATTGCGCTTCTAAATTGGTGTAGGGATAGCCGTATAGTCCCTTGGGACTTGGGTGAAGCAATTGCGCTTTCTAGGTGTAGGAATATCCGTAGTATGGGAATGTTATAACCGTTAGCATGTAAGTGGTAACTATGGGATTTTATTTAGCCATGCTGGTAGTTACATGGACCTGTTAATTATTAGAACTGGTAGCAGGTAAATTGTACATGTGATTGTTAAACCATGCTTGTTGGACTGTTTCAAGCGAATAAATGATTGCCGAGTGACCACAGTGCTTTTCTCCGGTGTGATTCTCTTCACAAAAGATGTTTATGAAAAATTTCAAATTGTTAGGGCTTAACCTTGCTTTTGAATAAATTGGTGCAAAATGACATGTTTATGAAAAATTTCAAATTGTAAGGGGTTAACCTTGCATTTTTTAGCAAATTGGTCAAAATCAGATGTTTCTGAAAAAAATCAGATGTAAGGGGTTAACCTTTACTTTTTGAATAAAATTGGGCGAAATTAGATGATTATGAAAAATTTCAAATTGAAAGGGGTGAGCTTGCATATTTAAGCAAAATTGGGCAAAATCAGATGTTTCTGAAAAATTTCAGATGTAAGGGATTCATCTTGCTTTTTTTGTAAAATTGGGCAAAATTAGATGTTCATGAAAAATCTCAAATTGTAAGGGGTTAATCTTGCATTTTTAGCAAAATTGGTCAAAATTAGATGTCTCTCAAAAAATTCAGATGTAAGGGGTTAACCTTGCTTTTTGAATAAAATTGGGCGAAATTAGATGTTCATGAAAAATTTCAAATTGTAAGGACTTAACCTTGCCTTTTTTGGTAAAATTGGGCAATATCAGATTTTTAATGAAAAAAATCAAATTGTAAGGGGTAAACCTTGCATTTTTAGCAACATTGGTCAAAATCAAATGTTTCTGAAAAATTTCAGATGTAAGGGATTAACCTTGCTTTTTGAATAAAATTGGGCAAAATTAGATGTTGATGAAAAATTTCGAATTCAAAGGGGTTAATTTTGCATTTTTTAGCAAAATTGGTCAAAATTAGATGTTTCTGAAAAAATTCAGATGTAAGGGGTTAACCTTGCTTTTTGAATAAAATTGGGCGAAATAAGATGTTTATAGAAAATTTCAAATTGTTAGGGCTTAACCTTGCTTTTGAATAAATTTGTGCAAAATGACATGTTTATGAAAATTTCAAATTGTAAGGGGTTAACCTTGCATTTTTTAGCAAATTGGTCAAAATCAGATGTTTCTGAAAAAAAATCAGATGTAAGGGGTTAACCTTTACTTTTTGAATAAAATTGGGCGAAATTAGATGATTATGAAAAATTTCAAATTGTAAGGGGTGAGCTTGCATATTTAAGCAAAATTGGTCAAAATCAGATGTTTCTGAAAAATTTCAAATGTAAGGGATTCATCTTGCTTTTTTTGTAAAATTGGGCAAAATTAGATGTTCATGAAAAATCTCAAATTGTAAGGGGTTAATTTTGCATTTTTTAGCAAAATTGGTCAAAATTAGATGTCTCTGAAAAAAATTCAGATGTAAGGGGTTAACCTTGCTTTTTGAATAAAATTGGGCGAAATAAGATGTTTATAGAAAATTTCAAATTGTTAGGGCTTAACCTTGCTTTTGAATAAATTTGTGCAAAATGACATGTTTATGAAAATTTCAAATTGTAAGGGGTTAACCTTGCATTTTTTAGCAAATTGGTCAAAATCAGATGTTTCTGAAAAAAATCAGATGTAAGGGGTTAACCTTTACTTTTTGAATAAAATTGGGCGAAATTAGATGATTATGAAAAATTTCAAATTGAAAGGGGTGAGCTTGCATATTTAAGCAAAATTGGGCAAAATCAGATGTTTCTGAAAAATTTCAGATGTAAGGGATTCATCTTGCTTTTTTTGTAAAATTGGGCAAAATTAGATGTTCATGAAAAATCTCAAATTGTAAGGGGTTAATCTTGCATTTTTAGCAAAATTGGTCAAAATTAGATGTCTCTGAAAAAAATTCAGATGTAAGGGGTTAACCTTGCTTTTTGAATAAAATTGGGCGAAATAAGATGTTTATAGAAAATTTCAAATTGTTAGGGCTTAACCTTGCTTTTGAATAAATTTGTGCAAAATTAGATGTTCATGAAAAATCTCAAATTGTAAGGGGTTAATCTTGCATTTTTAGCAAAATTGGTCAAAATTAGATGTCTCTGAAAAAATTCAGATGTAAGGGGTTAACCTTGCTTTTTGAATAAAATTGGGCGAAATTAGATGTTCATGAAAAATTTCAAATTGTAAGGACTTAACCTTGCCTTTTTTGGTAAAATTGGGCAATATCAGATTTTTAATGGAAAAAATCAAATTGTAAGGGGTAAACCTTGCATTTTTAGCAAAATTGGTCAAAATCAAATGTTTCTGAAAAATTTCAGATGTAAGGGATTAACCTTGCTTTTTGAATAAAATTGGGCAAAATTAGATGTTTATGAAAAATTTTAAATTCAAAGGGGTTAATTTTGCATTTTTTAGCAAAATTGGTCAAAATTAGATGTTTCTGAAAAAATTCAGATGTAAGGGGTTAACCTTGCTTTTTGAATAAAATTGGGCGAAATAAGATGTTTATAGAAAATTTCAAATTGTTAGGGCTTAACCTTGCTTTTGAATAAATTTGTGCAAAATGACATGTTTATGAAAATTTCAAATTGTAAGGGGTTAACCTTGCATTTTTTAGCAAATTGGTCAAAATCAGATGTTTCTGAAAAAAAATCAGATGTAAGGGGTTAACCTTTACTTTTTGAATAAAATTGGGCGAAATTAGATGATTATGAAAAATTTCAAATTGTAAGGGGTGAGCTTGCATATTTAAGCAAAATTGGTCAAAATCAGATGTTTCTGAAACATTTCAGATGTAAGGGATTCATCTTGCTTTTTTTGTAAAATTGGTCAAAATTAGATGTCTCTGAAAAAATTCAGATGTAAGGGGTTAACCTTGCTTTTTGAATAAAATTGGGCGAAATTAGATGTTTCTGAAAAACTCAAATTGTAAGGGATTAACCTTGGTTTTTTGGTAAAATTGGGCAATATCAGATTTTTTATGAAACATTTCAAATTGTAATGGATAAACCTTGCATTTTTAGCAAAATAGGGCAAAATCAGATGTTTCTGGAAAATTGCAGATTGTAAAGGCTTTACCTTGTATTTTTAGCAAAATTAGACAAAATAAATTGTTTATGAGAAATTAAAAATTGTAAGGGGTTTAGCCTTGCATTTTTAGCAAAACTGGGCAAAATCGGATTTTCTTGTATTTTTTTGCAAAATTGGTCAAAATTAGATGTTTCTGAAAAAATTCAGATGTAAGGGGTTAATCTTGCTTTTTGAATAAAATTGGGCGAAATTAGATGTTTATGAAAAATTTCAAATTGTAAGGGGTTAACCTTGCATTTTTAGCAAAACTGGGCAAAATCGGATTTTCAAGAAAAACCTCGAATTGTAAGAGGTTAACCTTGCATTTTTAGCTAAATTGGGCAAAATCAGATGTTTCTGAAAAAAATTCAGATGTAAGGGGTTAACCTTGCTTTTTGAACAAAATTGGGCAAAATTAGATGTTTATGAAAAATTTCAAATTGTAAGGGGTAAACCTTGCATTTTTAGCAAAATTGGTCAAAATCAGATGTCTCTAAAAAAATTCAGATGTAAGGGCTTAACCTTGCTTTTTGAATACAATTGGGTAAAAATTAGATGTTTATGAAAAATTTCAAATTGTAAGGGGTTAACCTTGCATTTTTTGGCAAAACTGGTCAAAATTAGATGTTTCTGAAAAAATTCAGATGTAAGGGGTTAACCTTGCTTTTTGAATAAAATTGGGCGAAATTAGATGTTCATGAAAAATCTCAAATTGTAAGGGACTAACCTTGCTTTTTTGTAAAATTGGGCAATATCAGATTTTTTATAAAAAATTTCAAATTGTAAGGGGTAAACCTTGCATTTTTAGCAAAATTGGGCAAAATCAGATGTTTCTGGAAAATTTCAGATGTAAGGGGTTAACCTTGCTTTTTGAATAAAATTGGGCAATATTAGATGTTTATGAAAAATTTCAAATTGTAAGGGGTGAGCTTTTGCATATCTAAGCAAACTTGGGCAAAATCAGATGTTCCTGAAAAATTTCAGATGTAAGGGATTAACCTTGCTTTTCTTGTAAAATTGGGCAAAATTAGATGTTTAAGAAAAATCTCAAATTGTAAGGGGTTAATCTTGTATTTTGTAGCAAAATTGGGCAAAAAGAGATGTTTATGAAAAAATTCAAATCGTAAGGGGTTAATTTTGCATTTTTTAGCAAAATTGGTCAAAATTAGATGTTTCTGAAAAAATTCAGATGCAAGGGATTAACCTTGCTTTTTGAATAAAATTGGGCGAAACTAGATGTTTATGAAAAAATTCAAATTGTTAGGGCTTAACCTTGCTTTTGAATAAATTTGTGCAAAATGACATGTTTATGAAATATTTCAAATTGTTAGGGGTTAACCTTGCATATTTTAGCAAAATTGGGCAAAATCAGATGTTTCTGGAAAAATTCAGATGTAAGGGGTTAACCTTGCTTTTTGAATAAAATTGGGCGAAATTAGATGTTTATGAAAAATTTCAAATTGTAAGGGGTTAACCTTGCATTTTTAGCAAAACTGGGCAAAATCGGATTTTCAAGAAAAACCTCGAATTGTAAGAGGTTAACCTTGCATTTTTAGCTAAATTGGGCAAAATCAGATGTTTCTGAAAAAAATTCAGATGTAAGGGGTAAACCTTGCATTTTTAGCAAAATTGGTCAAAATCAGATGTCTCTGAAAAAGATCAGATGTAAGGGGTTAACCTTGCTTTTTGAATAAAATTGGGTAAAAATTAGATGTTTATGAAAAATTTCAAATTGTAAGGATTAACCTTGCTTTTGAATAAATTCGGGCAAAAATACATGGTTATGAAAAATTTCAAATTGTAAGGGGGTTAACCTTGCATTTTTAAGCAAAATTGGTCAAATCAGATGTTTCTGAAAAAAATCAGATGTAAGGGGTTAACCTTTACTTTTTGAATAAAATTGGGTAAAAATTAGATGATTATGAAAAATTACAAATTGTAAGAGGTTAACCTTGCATTTTTTAGCAAAATAGGGCAAAATCAGATGTTTCTGGAAAATCTAAAATTGTAAGGGTTAACAAAAATTTGGTGCATATTTGGTGTCAAACACCATGGCAAAATATTACAGAACATTTCATTGCAATACAATATGTTTATCTTGAGCTCCCGTTGTCACAATAACTGTGTTTTACATCTCGAATGGCCAGACGTCGGAGCGCGGTGAGCAGTGTTTGTGTAGCGCGCCCTCTTTTGTAAGAAATGATTGCATGGTGATAAAATACGGAGTGTCCTTCATAGTATACTGCAATTTTCTTTAATTCTATTACATTCATTCTTCGGCGGTTCCTGTAAATTTTCTCGAGTTAGTCGTGTCAAATACCAATAATTATTCATGATGTATCACATTCACAAGTATATTTTCATGCGAATTATACCAACAAAAAAGAAAATGCAATCGAAACAATTTTATAGTTTTAAATTGTTCATAATGTCGCACGATTGCCACTTTGATTTCATGAGAACTCGTCAGCAAACAAAAATAATATGACCAAATCAATTAATGTCATCGTACATGACAAAAGTACTCCACGGTTCGGGTGATTTGTCACAATTTACTTATTGTATTTAATTGAAATTCCCTCCAGTAATTCTTCATGATGTATCACAGTATATTTTCATGGGAATCATATTCTAACAAAGAAAATGCGATCGACACATTTTAGTGTTTTAAACGTGAAAAATACAATCTGAACGAAAGCAACGTTCATGGCAAGAAAGTCACACTCCTTTTCGAGCAATAATCCAAGAAATTGCCAAAAAGTTCCTTTGCTTTACTTTTTCTACAAGGGCATTTTACACAAACACATCTTGCAGCTATACACTTTTCGGTCTACTTTTTTTCTCGCACGGAGACAAAATTGCCTACCAGTTTAATACTATACAATGCAGATGATTTTCAATAGAGGGCGCGCCGCATGAACAGCGGTCACTACTGCCTTTACTTAGCAGCGTGAACACGGACGCCTCAGCTCACTAGATAATATTGAGTAAAAAGAAGCCACTTATGGTTCGGTTAATATCTCAAGAAATACTGAATGTATTAACTCAATACTTCCTCGAATAGTTGTTCATAATGTCTCACAATTGCCAATTTAATTTCAAGAGAACTCGTCAGCAAACAAAAATAATATGACCGAATCATTTAATGTCATCGTACATGACGAAAGTACTCCACGGTTCGGGTGATTGGTCAATAATTCTCCATCATGTATCACATTCACGAGTATATTTTTTATGCGAATCATTCCAACAAAAAAGAAAATGCAGTCGAAACATTTTTAGTGTTTTTTAAACGTGAAAAATACAATCTGAACGAAAGCAACGGTCATGGCAAAAAAGTCACACTCGAGCAATAATCCAAGAAATCGCAAAAAAAATTCCTTTGTTTCCCTTTTTACAAGGGCATTTTACCCAAACCTTTTTGCAGCCATACAAGTTTCGGTCTTTTTTTCACGCACGGAGACAAAATTACCTACCCGTTTTATACTATAATTGTTTTTCAATAGAGGGCGCGCCGCATGAACAGTGGTCACTACTGCCTATAACAGCGTCAACACGGATACCTCATATACTATTGAGTAACAAGAAGACACTCATTATTCAAGCAATAGCTCTAGAAATATTGTGTGTATTGAATCAATATTTCCTCGATTGATTGTACATTATGTCTCACAATCGCCAGCTCAATTTCATGAGAATTTTTCAACAAATAAAAATAATATGACCGAATAAATTAATGTCATCGTACATGACAAAAATACTCTACGGTTCGGGTGATTAGTCACAATTTACTGATTGTATTTAACTGAAATTCCGACCAATAATTCTTCATAATGTATCACATTCAAGAGTTTAAACGTGAAAAATACAATCTGAACGAAAGCAACGTTCATGGCAAAAAAGTCACACTCCTTTTCGAGCAATAATCCAAGAAATTGCAAAAAAAGTTCCTTTGTTTCATTTTTTTACAAGGGCATTTTACCCAAACACTTCTGCAGCTGTGCACTTTTCGGCTTTTTTTTCTCGAACGGAGACAAAATTACCTACCCATTCAATACTACCTTGACGGTTTTTCAATAGAGGGCGCGCCGCATGAGCAGTGGTCACTACTGCCTTTAACAGCCATTACCATTAGCCATTATGACTTAACATTTTCTTTGAAATGGGGCTCGCGGTCGCCGCCAAAGTTAATTGAACGAGATGGGGAGTGATAAATAACCGTCTGATATTTTCTACACAAACCCCCGGTGTAGGGGATTTTGCAAAGAACAGATACCAACTTTTAAGACAATGATGTGTTAGTAATGAATCCGAATTACAGTCAACTTTCATGGAAAAACAGCACACTCCTTTTTTGAGGGGACGATAACTCACGAAATCCCTGTTGTGTTGAATTGAGAGTTCGTCTATATTGATTGGTCGTAATATATAACACAGATCTGTTGAATATCGAGAGAAATCGTCAAACTCAAAATATAACCAAAACAACAAGCCGAATTCAAGTCAATTTCCATTCAAAAGAGGGCGCGCTACACAAAAAGTGGTCACCGAGAATTTTCGTCAAGACTGAGCAAAACCAGCTGCCTAAAAAACAACACGCTCGTTTTCCGGACGATAACTCAAAAATTACATGTACGGTTGTGTTGCACTGAAACTTCCTCTAGTGGTTGGTCGTAATATAGTCTGCTAAATATCCAGAAAAGGGCCGTCAAATAATAAAAATAATATAACCAAAACAATGTGGTGTGTTAAGCTGAAAAATACATCCCGAATTATATTTACAGTCAACTTTCATGGACCAAAACAACACACTGCTTTGTTTCTGAGCGATAACTCAAGAAATACTTTTTGTACAGCCGTTTTCCTAGTTCCGGATGTTTCCTAGTTTCGGATAGCTTCAAATAAAAACCTACCTCTTTTGGATTTGTCTTCAGTTCAATATTTTTTTCTGACGAAGTGCATTTTTAAAAGGAGATGTAAGCTTCCTAATACACGACGATCTTTTCGATAAAATCTTTAGAAGTGGAATTTTGGCCAGATTTCCGACTCGCACTTTGACATTTTTGGACGGTTTGTAGAAAATCGACGAAATTTTTGTTTTTTTTGTTTTGTTTTGTTGCGCAAAGCAGTTTTTGAACTGATTGAACCGATCTGAAACTAGGAAAAGTGACATCGGTAGGCCCTACTTTTGACGTCGTAAAGTCAAAATAAAAAGAGCTTCAATTTGGAAAATTATGTATAGTTTGACTCGCTATTATCGCGGCATCCCTATTATCGCGGCATGGGAAATTTCTCTTTTTGCATTGCCAAAACTCCTTCAAGTAGCGATTTTTATCCAGCTCTCTAGTCATAAGAATTTTTGAAGAGTTGTACAAAAAGGACGATTAAGAAATGTTGTGTCTTTCGGGACTTTTAACGATTTTTAATAAATATTAACGTTTTCCAAAACTTGCAAATTTTCCCTCACCGTGTTTGCTATTAAAAGGTACCGCCGATATTTGCACCGCGAAATCGTAAAAAGTTTTACGGGGATCAAAATAAGCACAAACTGCACACCGTGTAAAGTGAATGGCGCCCCCAATCGCCAATCAGTAGCCTTGCATCAGTGATTTGTGTTCTTTCAGGGGAAGGGCAGGGTCTTAAAAAATCATCCTGTAGACGTTCGTCTTTAATCAACTTGAACGTTACAGGGAAAATATCAGACTTTATTCAGGGGATGATTTGGTCAAACATTAACTATGAATAAAAAAGTTGAGATCATTATAAAATTAAAAACCACTTCCAGCATATTGTTGATGTACCCTAACGTGGCGCGGCCCCTAACGTGGCGCACTTCACAGAAAGTGAAATCTCATCAAGTTATTATTATTATTATTATTATTATTTATTCGACCTCAACAGAACAGCAACAAAGCAGCAAAAACGGCAAAAAATTAACAAAAAAAACAAAAAAAAAAATAAAAAAAAAATACAAAATACAAAAAAAGGCAAAAAAAAACAAATGAGCGGAGGGCAGCCAGACGAGCATGGAGAACGGATTCAGTGAAAAAAAACGAGGTGGGTATAAGAGGGTTAGAGAGGGGGCATGCAAGTAAAGGGGCTGAATCTTAGGAAGGACACAATGAGTTCTAAACACTCCTGTTCATAAATTGCGAGTTTATTTATTTATTTGTAATAAAGTTAGAAGAAAAATGCAAGTGCAAACATGGGCGTCGCCAGGATATTTTCTAGAGGGGGCCAAAACATATTTTTGCCAAAAAATGCCTGTATTTCTCAACACATTCTCGATTTATCAGTTTTAAAGGGGGCAGGGACATTTTGCCCTCCCCCCTCCCCGAACATTAAATATACACCTCTATGACTTCGCGCCTCTTTTTCTTTTTTCTCTCTTTTTTTTCCTTCTTTTTTTTCTCTTCCTCTTCCCCCTTTTTTTTTTGCTTTTCCGGGAGGGGGGGGGGGCACTTCCCCCCCTTGCCACCCCCCCCTCGCCACGCCCATGAGTGCAAATTGAACCCTTTGAAAATGCCCCGAAAAATAAGAAAATAATTTTCTGACAAACATCTGGCTAGGTATGTAAGTAGACACAATAATTATTTATCAAAATTTATCAAGTTCACGGAAATTCTTAAATGTTAATTTGGAATTTTCCGAGATGTATTCAAGTGCGCCACGTCAGGGAACACTCCGTTCCCTTTGGCTTTGCACACTTCGAGCATGTCTATTTTCACAGGCATCGTACACGGAATAAACCACACCACCGTCGGATTTTTTTATATCAATTTGAAAAGGAAGAGTTATACAACACAAACGACAGGACAATGCGGGAAGGTTAGTGGGCAATCTCTATTCCGAACGGCGTGATAATTACCGCGATAATATGGCAACCCATCCTACAACGGAGTCCAACCTGGGTTAGCCTATAGGCTACACCGTAGGGCGACGTACGCTAGTGAGTAGCTAGCTACGCGTAGCCGTACGGCTACGCCATGTACGCGGTCGTCCCTCGCTTGAATGAAGAATAAAATCCATAACACAAAACACCAGAAAATGCTTACCACTGCAGTCCAACCTCACCCCAATGTCCCTCCATATTTCATTCTTCTTTTCAGTATCTTTAAACCCTCGCGACCGAGGCCTCGGTTTGATTTATCGTACAAAAACGATGTTCTTTTCGACTTCTACGATCAACTTTTCGTCATCCATCTTTGTTTTTATTTTCCACATTCAGCCGAAATAGTGACGTAAGAATGAGCTGAATGCTGATTGGTTAAAAGTTAAAATCGTACGATGAAAATAGTCTGGTTCCCAGACCAAAAGATTCCGACTATTCCTGATGAATCGCGGGGAACCAGACTACGATGAAAATCGCTCCCTGGGCGATTCCTACGATATTGATCTCATCGTTATCGAGGTATCAGAATCGTTATCGTTTTAGTGCTACGATTTATTTTCTCGTTTTCGTGTTCGTTATCGTGTTCGTTATCGCTGCAGTGTGACCTGCTGGCCTTGAGACAGATTTTAAAAAGCAAAAAGGAAAACAAATATCAGTTTCCTTTCGGACAGCAAAAAGGAAAACCAAAAACCAAAATGACAAACAAATATTCGTTTTGGGACATCAAAAAGCATGAAAAGGCACTGTTGGTGGCGCCCTACTGTACCTCCACAAAAACAAAAAACGTGGTTTCAAGATGGCGACCTCCATGGATCTGTTTCGAAAACTTGGTGCTGGGTTGAAGTTTGATTTGCAGCGTTTCAGAAGTGATGCCGAAAAATTCCAGGTAAATTTTAGAAAGACTAAGAAACACGATACATGTAGCCTATATCATGTATCCCTCTGTTCAATAAATTTGATTCTTGGGAAATTAGAACATTAAAAAAAGAAAAACGCAGTGTGTACGGCCAGGACGCAATTATTTTTTTATGCAACCAAAGTCAGTAACCATAATGAATGCAGATAGATGCGTGAAACATATCACGTGAAAAACTAAATGGATCACCTGATTCGGAATACGTTCTTATACATGTACATTGATATGTTTGCTTTAAATAGCTGATTAATGTTGGCGGTTCTGGACATTGCCAGGTGATGAATTCCCTGGAGCGAGTGCAGGGAATTTTATTATGTTAATTTTTAATTCTGTTTTTCTCCAAGCGTGACTGTTATTTTTGTTCCCTTAATTGTGTTCAATCAACTCCTGCTGTTGATCATTTAAATGAAATTCAGTCTCGTCTTTTCATCCATGGCTTTGAAGGATTTTTTTAAAGGGAAGTAGGGCCTACTAGTCCGAAACCATTCCAATTAATACCAACTGATGCATACGCATTATGGTCAATGACTATACTTGGTTGCAGAAAAAAATAATTGCAATGACGTTGTCTGGGTCCTTTACAACCATGCAATGACATGCTCAATGTCAGGATTTTTAGGCTCTTTAAACCAAACTCATCTGAATCAGTGAATGGTTTTATTTCCGTTAAAAAAAAACAGATCACTAAGGGAAAAAAAAGACAGATAGGGCATAGGCAAACATATATTTTAATAACAAGTAAGGTTTGATTAGAAACAAAAAAAATAAAGGAAAATATTTCAAGTGCAATTTATTTTTTTTTAATTCAAAGCGAGGATGTGTTCCTGGAACCTTCAGCACGGTAGTCCAGTGTTTAACCAATCGAGAAACCAAAGCGCTCTGGTTGAAACTTGAAAAGAGCAGTTAGTTATACATGTAAATGCAATACGCCGATCGAGACTCGTAATGTTGTTTTTTGCAATGCAGTTTCCGTTAGCAGTTGAAAACCACGTTACAGCTGTCGTAACAATAGCCACTATCATAAAAAAATAGGTAACAAAAATTCATGCTGCCCTAGCAAATAGCGTCTTCGCCATGATGTGGACAAGTCTTTTTTCTTTCCAATCTGTCAGTGTGAGATGCAATTAGATTCTTTGTTTATTTCATTTTCATTGTCCCGTATTTGTTTACATTCATGACATTCAGTGAAAATGAATGAGCTAAAATTACGGAAAGATGTTCCTAATAATATTGGACAATGCTGGTTTTGAAAAATGATCTTTCTCTTGCCACATTTTGTCACCAGGTCATCAAACCGACACCGAAGAAGATCACCAAGCAGGAAGTCGAAAAAGCCTTGGACATCTTTGGCTCTGCAAAGAGTTTGCCAAAATCACCTCAAGATGGGCACAATGTCAATGCACCGGCAGCCACACAAAGCCATAACCAGACACATGTGGAAGCAAAGAAGCGCAAGTCGGAGGAAGAACACTCTGCATCCACGAAGAGGAAAAAGAAGAAGAGAGGCGGCGAAGGTACAGAGAAGGCGGAGATGTCAGAAGATGGAGGCGGATTACAGCTGATGTCATCATTGCATCTGAAGATAAAAAAGGACGAAAATAAGAAACAATCTGCAGACAAGTTGGAGCAGAAAAGACGAGAGGAAGTATGTGTATTTTTATTTTCATTACTTAAAGGTAACATACATGTACAGCATTTGCTTTTGCTATAATTTTCAGAAATGGATGGATTTTGGGGTTTATGGCAATTACCAAAAATATGAAGAAGAGATACTGTTTCATATAGAGCAACACTGTTACTGTTTCATTGTTGTCTCCAAAACGTCATAAAAAATTATAAACAGATGTAAGCAAAACAAGTGCGAGTGCACAATAAGCTCTGGCTGTCTGTGATTAAATGCCGGTACCACGTGACAATAACATTACTGCACATATTTTGCCTCCATTTACAACATTTTTCATATAAATCTTTCCGAAATTTATAAACAATTTTTGTTTTGTTTTTAATTTATTTTGTTTGCTTTTTTTTTTAATTTTAAATTTGGTAATTTTATTGTGTGGGAAACTTATGAGGCCTTATCCCCTTAGTTTGGCCAATTTTCTGGGGACAGACAGACTGACAGGCCGACCAAGTGACATGTAGAAGCTCCTGCCAGAGCTTAATAACTGTGTTGATGTCAGACCAATTAAAAAAATATCTGAAAAAAAAATGTCTGAAGCGAAAAACTTCAGAATATTCTGATCCACCTGGAATTGTAACGGCAAAAGATCAAACATGCACTTGTAATTGCAGGTCAATGCATTCAGGAAGCAGCACAAGATCCACGTTTGGGGCACGGACATTCCCGATCCAGTGGGGACATTCCACGCTCTCCAGAATGAATACAGCCTGCACTCGGACACCATTGAGAACATTCACCGTGCTGGGTTCGTGCAGCCAACGCAGATACAGATGCAGGCCATACCAGTCATGCTACATGTGAGTAAGCCCAGCAATGATTATTGGGTGTTTCAATTTATCGATCGTGATTGCAGGTCAATGTTCCCAGCCTTTATAAAGCAGGATTGACTGATCTGATACACCGTGCCCTCTGGAGACATGCACACAATAGGGAACAAAAGGTTGTATATGCCCCACAGGACAATTTCTAGAGATGAATACGTCTCCACAAGGTTTTCACGAAATAGATATATGGATTTTACTCAAAAACTAGGAACTTCCAAGGTGGATTGATCCGTCGCAAATGGAAGAGTTTTAGAAAAGGGATATTAAGTCCGAATTTCAGCCAAGGAAATTAATTCTGGTTAAAATAAGAGCATTTTGAAACTACACTTTCAAACTCGAAAACTTTACTACACGAGAACAAAGAAATGTATCCACAAGGCAAGGATACAAATTTCAGTATGCGTGGCTGTGACTGTTTATATAACTTGATAACAGCTATACTTTGATTGTAGATGAAAGACAGCTGTTTTAAAAGTTTCCTGCTTTTGTCTGTTGATTGAATTTAACTAGTCAGAGTACTTGCTTCAAATATGATCTTACTTTGACTAGCCTGTGCAGAAGGCATGGCAGGGGAAGTCTGTGACTGTTTAAACAGTCGTAGGGTTAATCAAAACTACTTGATGTAAAATCAGAATGACAGAATTCTATCTTTTGAAATAAGCATTTTTGTGATGTACATGTACATGTATTTGTTAATCAAGTTCTGATGAAAGACATGAATTTGTTTTCTTTTGTCTCAGAGACGTGAGTTATTGGCCTGTGCACCCACTGGCTCGGGCAAAACAGCAGCATTTATTCTTCCGATTCTTGCCCATTTGAAGGTGAGAAAGTATTTTTTTTAGGGGAGGGGTGTTAAAATTGTCCCTGTCCTCTATAAAATGTCAGACAGGGCATAAAATGACAGACATCTACTTGCTGCTTTGAAAGTTGGTGACTTGACTTATGACTGTAACTTACTTGTGACCTTTGACGTGACTTGCAACCGTGTTCTTTGACTGTGACTCGTTAATTGTAACTTGACAAGGGACTGTAACTTTTGACATGTAATTGTGTTTTGTGACACGTGACTTTTGACTTGTGACTGTAACTTTAGACTTTTGAACTGACCTGTGACCGTAGCTTGTGACATGTGACTGTAGTTTGGGATGTGTGGCTTGACTTGAGACTGTGACTTGTATTTTGAAACTTGACTTTTGATTTGTGACTGTAACTTGTGACTTGATTTGTAATTGTGTTTTGTGACTTGTGACTTTCAACCTGTGACTGTAACTTTAGACTTTTGAGCTGAACTGTGACTGCAACTTGTGACATGTGACTGTAGCTTGTGACATGTGACTGTAGCTTGGGACATGTGACTGTAGCTTGGGACATGTGACTGTAGCTTGGGACATGTGACTGTAGCTTGGGACATGTGACTGTAGCTTGGGACATGTGACTGTAGCTTGGGACATGTGACTGTAGCTTGGGACATGTGACTGTAGCTTGGGACATGTGACTGTAGCTTGGGACATGTGACTGTAGCTTGGGACATGTGACTGTAGCTTGGGACATGTGACTGTAGCTTGGGACATGTGACTTGACTTGAGACTGATACTTGTAACTTGAAACTTGACTTGTGACTTTAATTTGTGACTTGTGACAAAAAAATTGCGACTTGTGACTGTAATTTTTGACTTGTGACTTGTGACTGTAATATGTGACTTGTGACTGTAATATGTGACGTGTGACCTTGACTTGTGACTAATGACCATAAGTCTTTTGTCTTATGAGTTATGACTTATGACTTATACCTATGAATTGTGACTTGTGCCTTGTGACTTGGGACTCTAGTGACTGACACGGTTACAACTCTGCGTAAAGCAGCATATACATAAGGTTGCAATGCATGGAGAAGGACTGACTCCAAGAACCATGACATTTTCAAATTTTCAGGAGCCAAAAAAGAAGGGCTTTCGCGCGGTGGTGGTCTCGCCGACACGCGAGCTGGCCAATCAGACGTACCGGGAGTTCCAGAGATTAGCGGAGGGGCGGGGCTTGCGTGTCCACCTCATCGAGAGCACGGCAAAAGCCGTCAAGAAATTTGGTCCCGAATCCTCTCAAAAGTTTGGTGAGTTGATGGTCATTTGAGTTCTTTTGGCTTTTCTCTTTTTTTTCTCTGAGTAGATTTTCAACTTGTATGCTTTACCCCAACCAGAAAACTCCTTTTTGTCTTTTTTGGGCGTCTGCAACTCTCTGAGAAGAAAGAGTTTTCTTTTAGGCACCAACAAATTTACTTCATGGTTTTTGTTGTTCCAAAAATATTTAGACAGACATTTTGGGGACAAAAAGACATTTGCAAAATTTCAAAATGTGTTATGTTATTTGCGCTTTATCTCCTGCAGATATCCTGGTCACCACTCCCAACAGAGTAGTCTTTCTTCTGAATCAGGATCCGCCAGGAATCAAACTAAACAAGTAAGTTTTGGTGGTTTTTTTTAATTTTAAAGGGCTAATTAAATGAAATTTTTTTAATTAGACACCATGAAAAACACTCTTATATTCATATAAATATTCATTTTCTGTCTTCATTGTTGCATTTCTTAGGGTGTTTCAAGCCTTTTTGGTCATTATGCTGACGCCAATATGCATATTCATAAGCAAACGTGATGTCATTGTAGGAAATAGCTTAAAGTTGCTGGAAATGCTGTGACTGCTCCATGAACTAAAATGTTTTACTCTTTTTCAGATCTTTACTTTTTGGTCCTTATGCTGATGTCAGTTTGCATATTCATGAGCAAACAGTGATGCTATCGTAGGAAAAAGCTTAAAGTATAACTACCTCATGAATTGAAAATTGTTTTTCTTTTCAGACTTTTTGGGGTTCTTATGCTGATGTCAATTTGCATATTGATGAGCAAAACTGTGATGTCATCATAGGGAAAAGCATAGAAGTTGCTTGAAGTTCCAAAACTACTTCATGAAATGGAAATTATTCGGTTTTTTTCCAGGCCTTTTTGGTATTGATGCTGATGAAAATTTGCATATTCATAAGCAAAACTGTGATGTCATGTAAGTAAAAAAACTTAAGTGGCTTCAAAAAGCTACAACTATTCCGTAAAATAAAATAAAAAATTTATTTATTTTTTCCTCAAGTGTGGAGTGGCTGATCATCGACGAATCAGACAAGCTCTTTGAGGAAGGCAAGGCAGGGTTTAGGGACCAGCTTGCGACGATCTACCGGGCGTGTGACTCCACCCACGTACGACGCGCCATGTTCAGCGCCACGTTTACCCACGACGTCGAGCAATGGTGCAAGCTGAACCTCGATAACGTCGTCACGGTAACAGTTGGACAGAGGTAGGTGTGGAATTCATGTTGTATTTTTGTGTGTGAAAATCAAACAAATTTCAACCAACTAATGGTAGTAAACATTCTTACTGCTTTATTTCTAAGCAAAAGAGACTAAAAATGCAGGGGAGAGATCTGTCAAGGTTTTTTTTCGTGATTTCAGGAATTTTTTCAGGATTTTAATGATTTCCATAATGTTTAAAGGTAAAAAAATGTTTGCTTTTGCTTTAATATTCAGAAATGGATGGATTTGGGGGTCAGTATTGTAACAGCGTCCCATTTTGGACAACAGAAGAATGTGAAATGAGAAACCAAAAAATCTTATTCTCAATGGTTTGCTTACGTCCATATCTAAATTATGTCTCACTATAAACATGGGGTTTATCTATATCAGGTTGTAATACAATAAGTTATTTTTGTTACAGAAAAAGCTATCCGTATTATTCATGGTGCAGGTTTTCTTGAGCGTACTTCCCCTTTATTTGCCAGTCTGAATATTTTAAAACTTGGTGATATTTTTATTTGTTTAATTTGGCTAAATTAATGTTTAAATACTCTTGTAATTTATTACCACAAAAAAAAATCCAAGCCTTCTTTTTACCCAGTTCTTCCGTTCACACTCACCAGACTTATAGTTCAGTTGAAGGGGATCTTTTTGTAAAACCAAGTAGAACTGTGTTGTTTATAAAGAGTGTCTTTCATAAAGGGGTCCTATGCTGGAGTGGTTTAAATGCAGTCATTAAGTTTTTCATCTTTTTGTACAAAACTAAATAATGTTATTTATACACAACTTAATTTATTGTAGCTCTTCATATTTTTATTACACAAAATATATTGATCTCTATATATCTATTGCTCGGTCTCACTCATGCTTAATTTGTCCTTGTCCCCATTTCATTATTTGTATGTAGGGTTGTCCTTGTGTCAGTATATTCTTTTGTTTTTTGTCTTCATAGGGAAGGGAAACAAAAAGCAATTTATTCTTTTTCCTACATGTCAACATCACTTAACCCCCTAGGCCCTTGTTGCTTACAACCATCCTCAATCCTCCAAAATCCTCCAAAATTTTGCAACTCTGCCTAAATTTTTCAAAATTGTCAGACAGTCCTGCCTCAAAATGCATTCATCCTGAATCCTCCAAAATCCTCCTCATCCCAAAACTTTGCACTTGTGTTTAAATGAAGGATAACCAACGCCAAATCCTTCAAAATCATCAGACAGTCCTGCCTCAAAATGCATTCATCCTCAATCCTCCAAAATCCTCTTGTGCTTCAATCACCATTCATCCTCAATCCTCCAAAATCCTCATGTGCTTCAATCACCATTCATTCTCAATCCTCCAGAATCCTCATTTGATTCAATCACCATTCATCCTCAATCCTCTAGAATCCTCCAAAACCGCCAGGAGGATTTTGGAGGAGTGAGGTGGGTTAGGGTTTATATATTTATTGTAAATTGCTATAGACCAGGGTTCGAAATTAACCCTAACTCCCTCTAGAGGGGGTGTGCAAAATCATATTGAATTTGGAGGATTCAGGACTATTAAGGCTATCGGTAGCCCGCTAGCCAAATGCTAGTCAAAACAGCGGCAGGCTAGTCAAACTATTCCTTAAGTAGCCCGGCTGGCGAGTCAAAAAAATATTGGGAAACAGCAACGATGAACGGAAAGGAAGAAATAAATCATTACATTCAGAAAGAAAATCTCATCAAGTTGTGCCTAATTTTATCCAACTGTTTTAAATGGTTAAATTATTAGATATGGCAAAAATTGCCTCAGAATTGAGCCTGAAAATATGCCATTCTGTATTTGAGCTAAAAAAAAAATGCGGGCTAGTGAAAATGCCCACGGGCTAGTTAAGAGTCTGTTTCAGTAGCCCGGCTGGCTAGTGAACAAAAAAGTTAAGGTCGAACCCACACACTTTCTTTTAAACAAGTTGCAGGGTATGTTTAAATGAGCATTGTTATCACTTTTTTCAATGATGCTGACATGAAACAAATGTATCTGAACAGCGTCTTATCTGAACAGCACCAATAACTTATTAATGACAAAAAAATAAATAGCAGTTGGCGGGGAGCTTAATGAGACTAAAGAAACTTACATGCTTATTACTGATTCAGCCACTGCAGTGCAGGCCTACTGGTACTCAATGACCTCATAAAATTAACAGAACAACATGCACGGCCAACGCCCAGCCTCAAAGTCCACCCAGGACCAAGGCACCCAGGGGGTTTTAATAGTGAAGCAGCCAACACAAAAGAATCCCCTAATATCAAAAGTTAACCCACTTTAGAAAGTATGTCAGTAATTATAACCAATAGAAATCCTGGCCCATGGCGGAGAGGGAGGGCTCTAATCCACTATTGAGGATGGAGGCTCTAATCTGATTGAGAGGTCTTAATCCCCTGTAGTGTATAAATATATGCAATAAGGTTAATCCACTGTACAGTTACAGTCAGGGGCCCTTCTGGGTGAGGCTATACAAAAGAATTCAGAGGAATTAAAATAACCCCAGACACTGATGTACACCTGGATCAGATGGTCATATTCAGGGATGCAACTTTTCATGGATCCGCTGATTTCCTCTTTTTTTTACTTCTCATGAATGCCATTACAAAGTGAAAAACACTGTACAAAGTCTTCTGTGGTTTGAAATGTCCTTAAAGTTTTTTTTAAATTCCCAGTGCATGCCTGAATATTGGTACAGTATTTTATAGCAAATGTTGTTACACTGACCTGTTAAAATTTTTCATTTGTAGCGGATATGGGACGGAGGGAACCCCCTTCTCTTTTGTGTTGGTCATTGTGTTACCAGAATCTCAGGAATTCTTTTGAGATATCTAGGGAGATTGGAGGGGGGAGGTCACCCCTCCGTCCCATTTCTTGCTGGGTATACAAGTTTTGTTTTCATAGATATTGGAAAATCAATAATGAGTCTTGTTCCCTGACCCTACTTCAGAAGAAACAGAGCAATTTATAGATGACGGGAATTGTCAGGTCAAGGAACCAGACTAGCTGGCTTGCACCCGTTCATGGATGTGTATTACAGATTGCAAACAAAATGTGGACTAACAAAATTTGGTAAATTAGTTGGTCTTTTGTCAGAGTTTCAAAATGAGCATTAATCTTGTGTTTTGGATTCCAGAAATACAGCCACGGAACTCATTCAACAAGAGTTGGTTTTCGTTGGGGGAGAGCACGGCAAACTCCTGGCTGTCCGAGAAATTTTCAGAAAAGTGAGCGACTTTGTTTTACCTAATTTCTGAATTTTCAACGTTTTCTTACCACTGAGAGGGAACTTGTGCACGTACTTGTGTTAACAACATTATTCGGGACTGTTCGGTATCAAAGAAATACCGTCACAATACGGTATTACCAAAATATCGTCCAAGCCTAGCCTATTTTTTTATGATTTCTATTTGCAGGGTTTCCATCCACCGGTTCTCGTCTTCGTCCAATCCAAGGACCGAGCCAAAGAGCTTTTTCAGGAGCTTATATACGACGGTTACAACGTTGACGTCATCCATGCTGATAAGACACAGACGCAGGTATGTTATAGCTTGCTTGTTGGTCTGTTTGTCTGACTATCTTTGTGAGATTGACGTGCATGACATATGTGAAGTTTTGCATTTGTATAATAATCATTTTAAAATGTCACGGGTGCTTATATAGCGCTTTATACCAAAGGTCTGAAAGAGCTTCCACAATTATTACCCCCGTTTATCGGGCCACAAGACCAATTTTTTTCTGGAGCAGCTCCACATCAGTGCAATCTGTTCTCTACCTTCACAGGTACCCATTCATACTCCTGGATAGAGAGAGATCATTGTAGTAAATAGAATTATTGTAAGACATTAAAAGAAATTGTGTCAGTAACTCCAATCTCGACTGTGCTGATTCCAAAGCGCGACAATATTGTCAAGAGTTTCCGCTCGGGCAAAATCTGGGTCTTGATTGCGACTGAGCTGATGGGACGAGGCATCGACTTCAAAGGAATCAACCTGGTCATCAACTACGACTTCCCGACGTCGGCGATCAGCTACATCCATCGGATCGGGCGGACGGGGCGAGCGGGGCGACCGGGAAAAGCTGTCACATTCTTCACGGAGGATGACTCTGTGCATCTAAGAAGGTTGGTTTGTCCATTTTATACATGTAGCATGTTCATGGTGTGTCCTGTCCAAAACCCAATATAAAAATTTACATCTCGGACACAAAATTGTTCTCATGTTAAGAATCAATTCTGAAATTATCTTTATTTTTCCCCCTTGTCTTTGGAACAGCATAGCTAATGTGATGTGCAACGCAGGGTGTCCCGTGCCGGACTACATGCTGCAACTCAAAAAACTTACAAAGTGAGTCAGCCTACAATAATTCTCTGTTAATTGAAACAAAATTCTTCATTATAAACGTAGAGTGTTTTTCCTCATCGTCTGATTTTGGTGGGTTGTTTATCACGTGTCATTGAATTATTTTCCCAACCCACGGCCCGATCGAACCGCAGAAATAGAAGTTCCGGCCATTCCACGGGGAAATAGAAGTTACACTAGTTACCAATCAGATGATGAGGATTTTTTCAGGTGTTGCATAAAACAAAACAATGAATGTTTCACATTCGTGCAATGGAAAGAATAGTTTTATTGCATGCCGTTTAAAGACATGTACCCATTAGGATAGATGCATGCATAAGATATAAAACATATTTGAAAACCATTTTCAGAGGCAAAAGGAAGAAGCTTGAGAGACAGCCAGTCAAACGAGACACGATCAGGACTCTGCCAAAGCAAGATCTGGACAAAGCTAAAAAGAAAAGGTACAACTCTACTGACAAGTCAGTCAAAAGTCGGTCACAAGTCAGTCACATGTCAGTCACATGTCAGTCACATGTCAGTCACATGTCAGTCACATGTCAGTCACATGTCAGTCACATGTCAGTCACATGTCAGTCACATGTCAGTCACAAGTCAGTCACATGTCAGTCACAAGTCAGTCACATGTCAGTCACAAGTCAGTCACAAGTCATTCACAAGTTAGTCACAAGTCAATCACAAGTCAGTCATAAGTCAGTCACAACTTAGTCACAAGTCATTCACAAGTCAGTCACAAGTCAGTCACATGTCAGTCACAAGTCATTAACAGGTTAATCACAAGTCAGTCACATGTCAGTCACAAGGTCAGTCACAAGTCAATCATAAGTCAGTCACAAGTCAGTAACAGGTTAATCACAAGTCAGTCACAAGTCAATCACAAGTCAATCACAAGTCACAAGGGTTCTAGACAGAAAATGTGGGTGCTAACAATTTTGTAACAGTCTATGAGGAAGACAGCTTGTCAGAAAGTTTCCGGGGGGAAAAACAATATTTATGCTTGTAAATCTCATGAGAAATAAGGAAAATCTACCAAACTTTCAGGCAAATTTAAGGCAAAAACTAGAAACCTTTGCTTTAAAAAACCCTCAAGATTGACAACTCACAAAGAGAGGCCATGATTTCTTTTTGGGGGGGGGGGGCTGTTGGTCTGCACAGATATTTGTGGCTTATTAACACCTCCAGTCCTGTTTTGAGTTCTAATAGCTTAATAAATGTTTGTTCTTTTTTTAGAGAAATTATCAAGAAAGGCCTGAAGAAGAAACAAAAAAAAATCCCTAAATAGGAAAGGGTCAAAGGTCGTAGCAAAGGAGCATGGAGAACCCACCAAGAATAAAACCAAAGAGCCAACACCGGTGCTGACTGGAGAGAAGAAGCAGAAAACAAACAAAGTGTCAAAGGTTAAAGTACAGGGAGCTGCCACTGGAGGGAAGAAATCACAATCAACCAAACTCGAGGGCAATTTACCCGAAAAACAGACAAGTGTGACCCGGACAGATGGTGGAACAACCAAAAAGAGAAAAAAAAAGCAGGAAAGAAACAAACTAGTTTAATTTGAAATTAACAATGTTTCTCTTAATATTGTTTTTAAACAGTTGCCAATTCTGACTCTCACTTGGCCCACTCGTTACTACCTGGCATGCTTATTACAGTATTATTGCTCACAAAACAAACCTAGCCCCCAAATTTAAAGACGATTTCACGTTCAGTATATTTTGACATATTAACATTTGAACTTCAACATAACACTCTGGGGGTCCACATATTTTAAGAATTTCACTTTTTAACTTGCTCAGATTTTTGTTGGTTTAACCGGTGTTCAGTTTGTTCGAGTTTTCTTAACTCCCTATTTTCTTACAACATTTGCTGTCGCTGTAATTTTAAGAAATGGATGGATTTGGGAGTAGGTATTTTATAGTAAATATTGTTACACTGCCGTGTTTAAAGTTTTGTGTTCATAGATACGTTGTACTAACTACATGTGGACTAACTAAACTTTGGTAAATTTGGGGCAGTATTTGAAGAAGAAAAATAAGTTTTGTTTCCAACGATGGTCGGCCGACCATTGTTGGAACGTAATACACAAATTCCACTTTCCATGTGAGTGACATCACACCAGGTGCCATGATTTCACAGGATGCTTGAGACCTGCAGTCAAGTAAGAGGCTTGATCATAATTTGGTAGTTTTGTGTTTTGATGTTGGCAAATGTTGCATATTGCTTTTAACCTCAAGTTTCTTTTTACTAATTTTGCCCTTGAAAAAAACATTCTGGGCATATTTCACCTTTGTATTCAATCGATGAGTGTAATATGCCAATGCTATGTAGTTCGGGTTTCTCCAGGCATCGGAAAATCCTTGAATTTAAAGCTATCGTGGAAAACATGGAAAAGTCACAGAAGTTGATATGCCAAGGAAAAAGGTCACAGAAGAGAGTCGTTGAATCCTGCACAACCCATACATCATGGTGCTTAATATTTGGCTGTGGCAGTCTTCCAGTTCGCATTTCAGTACTATACTTTCTCTTGATATACTCGATACTTGTTGCATGGTTCATTGTGATGCTTTGTGGTGCTCAGCGGACTTGTGTCAAACTACAAGGCTGAAAAGGAGTGGCATTCCTTGCCCCATTGTGATGACTGCCCAGTGCATTGTAAATAGGCTCCTCAGATGCCAAAACAGCGTAGAAATTGGTCACAGAAAACCCTAATATTGGTGTGGAAAATTAAAAGTCAAGGAATTTCATTTCAAGATGTTTGTGGAAACCATGCATGAAAACTATGCAATTTTGTTGTCCTAGTCCCCGCCCCCTTCCAGAAAAAGTTAAGTAAATGAAACACCTTAAATGGACTCTCATCAGTTTCACTTCTCTTTTTCTGTCCAATGAGACATGCGCAATGCAACTAATGAGTCCGTATTTCATAATGTCATAATTTCACATGATACATGTGCCACCATTTGACTTTGCGTCAAATACATGTGTGCCAAGCGACTGGAGCGGAGACTATACACACCCCCAAAACTGGGTGTCAGCGTTGGCCTATTCAAAATTGTATGATCGGTCTTTTTTGGGTTATTTCTAGCGTATGACTCAGAAATCTTGATCTTTAATGGCCAAGGTCCCTGAAAATGTCACTCGGGCACGTCAGACGCAGAGGGCGTGGTCAAGGTTATCTTTATATACCACGTAATTTTTCAATGACTCGTAATTCACTCCCGTCCGGAAGGCGGGTGCGTTTTACAAACCTCGGGTTTAGTTCAGTTGTGGCCTCCAGTATCGTGATTTTAGGGAACCCTGGGCTATTTAGATTATTTTCTGCATGCTATTACCATGGAATCATAAACACGAGGCCAATGTTTTATATTTGTTTTGAGTATAAAGAATCCTTAAAAATTATTGTGGAGCCGGTGATGGACTCCAAACTGTGGACGAAACCGTGCTTTGGAAAATGGACTGACGTGAAATACACGTTACATTGTATTACGCGTTCCATACCAGCCCCAATCTCCCAAAATAATTGGTCATAAATTACAGCGAGATTGTCAGGTTTGCGAGGCCAGTTTTCAGTGGAAACTCTGTGGTTTGTTTGTGGCTTATTTTCCCCATTCGATCGAGATGCGTTCGGTGCTCGTTACGGGAGCAAATCGAGGGATCGGTTTGGAGTTTGTCCGCCAGTTACTCCAACTTGAAGAGCCTCCGCTATACGTCTTCGCCTGCTGCCGAGCGCCTGAAGACGCAGAGGTAAGTTCTTTTTAAACTTGCAGTTCCCCCTCCCCACCTTCTAAGCTTTGAATGTTTTGCGGAAGAATTTGTGCGAGTGCTTCTTTTAGTTGTTGAAGTGAGATTCTGCAGAACTTGAGGAAAAACCTCGTTATTTTTGGTACCCAACAATAGTCGGCCATATTAATATTGAAAGCGAGGTAAACTCTTCATTTCGAGAATTAGAAGAAACGAAAGCAATAAAATAAAAGTTTTTCACAAATTATTGTCAGTCTGCTCTGATAAATGATTAAAAATTTGTGATTAAACGCATCCTAATATAATGTTTTAAGACACATGAAATAAAAATGAAATTGAAAGTGAGGCTCCAAATGCACTTCAATCATAAAATAGTCTGGCACCATCCCATTCAATAGTTTGCAACTTATAAAATCGATTCAGGGAGTAAAATTTTCGAAGAAAGAAAAATATGACTCCACTATAAATACAACAAGTAAGATGGTTGAAATTTAGAAGCCAAAAGATAAACACTTTGAGAAAATACTCCGGGAACATTTTCTCTGTGACCTTTCGAAAGTGTCGCGGAGAATCAGAATTCACCGTGGCGGTAGGAAGGCCTGCCCGCCCGATATTCGATTCGCGGGCGGGAAGTCCCCTCTGCTCTGGGACCTTGTCTCCGGAAACTCGGAGTTGATGACTCAGATGCTGATGTCCATTAACTTGACGCACCTTGGAAGGCTGATTTCACTGTGCTGCTAAAAAAATACTGCTAAGCGAATGTTTGGCCTAAGCAAGAATCGACTGAGAACCAGTGTCGGACAGTTATTGCTTTTTAATCTTTTAGGTATTTTTTGATCTTGACCAAGTTGAATTGCGAGGCTTGTTTAAGTTCATCGAGCGTCCGTGAAGTGTTTCTTTAAATCTCTTTCCACAGGCGTTGCAAAGTCTGACAAAAGACAAACAGCAGTTGAAGATCATCAAGTTAGGTAAAAACAAATATGTTATTCTTGATTTCTTGGCAGACATTGTCGTTTATAACAAAGATGGTGCTGTCAGAACCTAATGGAGGGACCGGGAACCAGGCTAAAAAAAATAATGTGCTACACGCGTTAAAGTGAAAGGGCGCCACCTGTCGTCTTAATCTTTCCAAAGTCAGCTCATTTGCATGTAAACACGATGATTGGTTGAAAGTCGCCACTTCCGCGCACATGGACTGCATGCGTACGTAATATCCCTGTTCAGTATCCTGTTTCTCGAAATAAAGGTTTTCGCTGTCTTTTTTCAGACTTGACTTTCCAACTTTCGCAAGTTTTAAGTTGGTATGCTTGGTTTAAGAACTGTTTCCAGTTACGTTGAATATCGAAAGTCACTGTTTTATCAGTGAAGATCTGGCCTGCATGCAGCTAGACCGACTCGGATAATAAGGCCCGCCCATTGAGCTCATGTGCACCTACCTACCTCTGCAAGCTGCATATTTATGTTCCAGCCGCGTGCAAATATAGCCCAAAATTTACAGCTGTGATTGGTCAAAATGTCGGTGGGCGGGGCTTAAAATATCGGTCTTATCTTTCAAGATGTCACCGACGAGGCGACGTTCCCGGAGGCCGTTGCGACGGTGGACCGAGCTGTTGGCGAGGAAGGGCTGGGAGTTTTAATCAACAACGCCGGCGTGCTGCAGCGAGGAGGCACGGAGACAACCAGCATGGCGGACATGGAAGAAAGTTACAGGGTTAACGTCATGGGACCACTCGCTGTTTCGCAGGTATTTTGACCTTGTCCATTTACTTGGCTATGGCTTGAAGTAGTACACATAGGACGTAGCTTTATAGCCACTTTCATAAATGTCGTATGTTATTGCAGGCCGTATTAACGCCCTTGAGGCTTTTCAAATTTCATTGGTTGCTTATGTGACGATTCTAACCGAAATTTGAGTGCCAATATTTGCATGTGCGAATGTACAAATGTTTTCAAATCGAGTTAAGCATGCATGCATGCGGGTTAAAAATTAAAACTCTAGTTCTGATTGGCTTATTTCCAGGCTTTTCTACCCGCTCTGAAGCGAGCAGCCAATCGCTCATGCACGGACAGCCCGAAACAACTGAGCATCGATCGAGCAGCAATCATTAATATCACGTCCGCACTCGGGTCATTCCAACTATGCACATCAAGTAGATACATTCCATACAGAACAACTAAGGTAACGTTAAAAAAAATCACTGAACACTCATTTTCCGATTTGTGGTTGACTTGTGATTGACGTGCGATGGACTTGTGATTGATTCGCAATAAGGCTTAATAATGTGATTGTGAATCATTGTCATCGACTTGTACGTTAACAAGCAGGCCTTCTTTACTTGACTTGAAATTGACTTGAGATTGACTTGGTTAACTCGTGGTTGACGTGTGATTGTCTTGTGGTTGACTAGTGATGGACTTGTGGTTGAGCTGTGATTAATTGTGGTTGACTGAATTGTCTTGCCACTATTTCTGATTGACTTGCAAGTGCTTGACCAGGCCAGGGATGAACAGTCCTGCAAATGCCTGATAGGCTTTTTCCAAATTGTATAAATAAGATATCAGAAACCGTACATGTGTGTATTCTTTTCCTTCATAGGCCTTTACCTCAGATTACAGGCAAATATCAGATTCCACTTGCACCCTACATCCCTTGTTGACTTTTTATTAACTTATCATATGCCATTTACTTGTAATTGATTTGTCATTCACTTTTGATGGACTTTGTACTTCTCCCTCCATTTTTGTTAAATCTCTGCAATCACCAGGCTGCTTTGCACATGCTCACTAAGTGTATGAACTTTGACCTACGCCAGCAAGGCATCCTGGTAGTGGCGCTTCACACTGGGTGGGTCCAGACCGACATGGGAGGCAAGAACGCCTCCCTGACTCCCAAGAAGAGCATCCAGGGGATGCTGCGAGTCCTGGCACGTCTGAGGGAGAAGGATGCGGGAAAAGCATTCACGTGGGAGGGGAAAATGTTGCCGTGGTAACATGACGTCACTGACGTGGAACATAATGCTCGGTATGGTAGTCTGGTTCCCAGACCAAAATGTCTTGAACTCTAAGTTCCGACCGATCTTCGATGTCATTTAAAGAGACAAGAGGGTGATCTTCAAGTCAGGGAACCAGACTACTCAGAATGGTAGATACATGGATGGGGCATATATAATATGGACCTTTTTTCGTTTGTAAACATTGAGCGCCATTTTGTATGGGCTGCCACAAGGACATAAATTTAAGCCGTGAGTGGTTGTCAACACTCATTATATAAGAAAGAGATGTTTTATAAACAGCTGTTATTGGTAACGTTCATTGCATTATGTTTGAAAACATTAATGGCTATTCTTTATTTTTGCGACGTTGGCCTTCCATAGTTGCAAAAATATGGCTTAGCAAAGAACGATAATTATGGCACCTTTGCACGACTGCTTTGAAAGAGAGGCTCGACTGATGGCAATCTTTGATTGCTCGAATGGATTCTATCGCAATACAGCAACCTACCGAGCGATGACGAGAATAACAGAATCTTTGTTTTCGATTATGTGCAGATAAGATGAACATAAGTTGTTAAAAAAAATGTTGTACATTTTGAGCAGGGCTATTATGATGCTGCCCCCTCTTCTGGAATCGAACGGCTGCTGCGTCATGCCCATGCCTGTCGATAAAGTGGCGGATCTAGGATGTTAAGGGTCGGGTGGCCAGGTGTTGTAGTCCAATATTTCAAGGGGGCGGGGAGAGAGAGGGGGGATGTTGACCAACCGTCCCAAAAGACAGAGTGCCTGCAAATCGAGATTTGCAATGTTCAATGACGTTAGTTGGGGATCTTACGGAAATTGGTGGTAGTTTTCCCCACTATGTAAATATTATGTAGGCCTAGTTAACATCAGTCAGTCGCCAGATTTTTTTTTGGGGGGGGGGGCGCCGGTTAGCCACTCTAACCTCCCCTTGTTACGACTTGGGTCCGCGTAAGTTGTAACAGTTTGTAATATAGTATTTCACTTGTAAAGAGAGTAAAACGCGCTATATGGAAACAAAAATGTACAATAAACTTCGTAGAGAATTACTTTTTATCCATTGAACAATGTGTTTCTTCGTTATTGTCCACTGATTTGTTTTCCCTGTAAACAAATACCAAGGCTCCTTGGAAGTACTTCTCTGCGCTAGAGCTCATAGGCCAGAAAAAAAAACATACTCTGGGGGGAAACTATTGATACATACAGACTTAGTACTTATGGAGATCAAATGGGGATACCAACAGATTCTTTTTGAAGGGGGAAACCATACACATTCTTCCGTAACGCCACGAGAGGGCGCTGTTAAAGTCCTTTGTGAAAAATTTCCGCGATACGACATGTGAGTAGTCATGGCGGCTAACGGCGAGAAGATCCCTGTTCCTTTGCGGACATACGGCAAAAAACCAGACGTTTTCCAGTTCGAAGAAGGGGAAGATAAATACATGATAGGTTCGGAGGTATGTGAAGCTCCATTCTAGTATAGTGGGGTAGTAGGGAATGGTACATATTTTGTTCTGAGCGTATTTGAAATTGTCGGGTCGAAAGGCTTTGTTCACACGCACGCAACGTTTCAAAACCCGACTTCGCGCCTGGGAGTGGGATTTCAACTTCAAGATGTGTACATGTATCTGTTTTGAAATACGTTTTGACAAGTGTATGAACTTTGGAAAGAATTCCATAGTCCACTGCCTCCACTCAGACATCCTGCACAAAGTCTATGGGCCATGACATTGACAGAAAAGAAGTAAAAAGTAATTTATCAATATCAACATGATCAAATCAAAGAATGTTTGCACTCCTAAAAATATAGCTTTTCTTCATCAGATTTACAACATTTGGGTACTTTTCAGGTCATATTATTAAGGAATATGATTATGACTAGAGTGGATGCCGTGTATGGAATTCTTTCCCGAACTTTGTGTGAGTTATGCCAATTTGGAAATAGGCCTACATTTTGTGGGAAATTGGAGATGTTACTTTTTGCATTTTGTTAGACAATTTTAGACATGACTGCAGCACCTTGTAAACCCTTAGGTGCCACGTAATGGGATTGGGTCCCACATTTCACATGTACTTCATTCATCTAATGGTAATAGACATAACTTCCAGTGCCTTGAACATGTTGAGTACCTATATCCGTTGCAATAATGCCTGAATAGGTTTCTGCAATGTAGCTATACAGATACTGAGTCGATTCAATAAAAACAAATCAGCAGATTCCTCATCTTGAATTGTGTGAATGGGAAATAATTTTGCATCCTGACACCACCATATTTTCATCACGTATTAATATCTCAATGAGGCAAGATTACCATATGCGAAGTTCACTAATTTTCCTCTGTATTGACTAACAAGCCCCCAGATAGCAATTTCATGTCATCAAAGTCAATTTGAGCAGTGAGAAAATACAAGCATTTTCTTAGAAAACACTTCAAATTTTTCAGTCCACTCTCATAGGGTTTGTACACAGGGTGTTGAGTGAACTTCGTATATGGAAATCTTTCCCTCAATGAAGGTCAGTCATTGCAAAAAAGTTGAAAAGACATGAATCTGGGACTGAGAACAACTTCAAATTTTGTTGGGAAATACTTGGAAAATGCACTCAACTCTCCATAGACTTTGTATACAAACAGAAGTGACCTATTCTGTTCACTTGAATGAACCGAAACGTCTTTAGGTTGACAGAAGGTTTGCTTTCTTGAATACAGGTCGGGTATTATCTGCGTATGTTCCGAGGTTCTCTTTACAAAAAATATCCATCACTCTGGCGAAAACTAGCCACGGTTGAAGAACGCAAGAAGATTGTCCACATCGGAGACCGTAAGTTTTATGAATAATGAAGCAGTGTTTTTTAGCACAGCCCTATCAGTTGTCATTGGTTGCCGTGCTCAAGAACTATTCAGTTACAGGAAAATAGATCTTGCTACTTGATAAGAACGTAGAACTTCCTAGATTTCTGTACCCACTTGCATTTGATGGTTTATTCTGGGCAGTGTGTATTTAGCCGGCGCCAGCTTTCTTTAAGTAAGCGATATTTTGCCGGATGGGCACTGAACATGCGCAGTGACTTTTTTACCGTTACAAATCTTAGTCTGGTTCGGCGCCAACATTGCTGTTGTGACTTTGTATATACAAGACGGGAATCAATCAGACCATGTTACAATTTAGGATTTTATTTCCCTGTAACAAATCCTCCAGAGCCAAGAAACAGAAAAAGAAAATGGTATATTCTGTAATAAAATAATGAAGTCAATTAAAAATTAAAAAAGAAGAATATTTTTCATTTTTTGGAATGAAAAAGAAAAGAAAAGAAATCAAAAATGTCGCCAGCTGGGAATCGACCCCTGCTGGGGATCTCTCACTCATAAGATAAATGCACTATCCACTCGGCCACTGGTCTTGCACAAATGATGGAGTTAATTTAATACCTTGTATAATGTAGGCCTACTTGTTTAAGCGTCAAAGAGGGCGCTGTGCAATCTAGCTGGCTAAATATCGTTTACTGCCTGTTCCCAGGCTTCGGTCAGCATGGCCTGGCGACCAACGTCACCCTCCTGAAAGCCACCGAAGTCGAGGAGATCCTAGAAGGCAACGACGCCAAGTACAAAGCCGTGGCCATCAGCACCGACTCCAACTCCCTGAGAGAGTCCAAGCCCAAACGCAGCAGGGACTGGGTGCCCGCGCTGCCTAACAGCTCCCATCACCTGGATGCTGTGCCTTGCTCCACCAGCATCGCCCGAAACAGGGTGGGACCCAAGAGACAACGAACATTCCCCATGTGGTGAGTGGAGGATCAATGTTAGTAAGGGAGTCAATCGCAAGTCAGTCGCAAGGCAATCACAAACCAATCCTGAGTCAATCACTAGTCCATCACAAGTCAATCACTAGTCCATCACTAGTCAATCACAAGTCAGTCACAAGTCAGTCACAAGTCGATTACAAGTCAGTTGCAAGGTAATCACAAGCCAATCATAAGTCAATCACTAGTCCATCACAAGTCAATCGCAAGTCAGTCACAACTCAATCACAAGTCAGTGGCAAGTCAATCACAAACCAATCATAAGTCAATCACTAGTCAATCACAAGTCAATCGCAAGTCAATCACAAGCCAGTCAGAAGTCAATCACAAGTCAGTCACAATTCAATCACAAGTCGGTCGCAAGGCAATTAGGAGTCAATCACAAGGTAGTCAGAACCAGTCATAAGTCAATCACAGTCATGCCACAAGGCAGTCACAGCTCAGTCACTAATCAGTCGTAAGGCAATCAAAAACTAATTAAAAGTCTATCACAAGTTAGGTCACATGGGAATCACCACCCAGTCACAAGTCAATCACAAGTCAATCGCAAGGCAAACAACCAATTGGAAGTCAATCACAAGTCAATTATAATACTAGCATAATTTTTAAAAAGTCATTGCAATATTATCCCCTTTGCAGCTACGATGATCACGACCCAGCCATCATTCACGAAAACTCGGACATGCCAGAGACTCTGGTTCCCATCCGACTGGACATGGAGATCGAAGGCCAGAAACTCCGCGATACTTTCACCTGGAATAAGAACGGTAATAAACATCACCGGAATACAAACCACCCAAGTGACTGGCTCTCAACCAGTTATGTTTAATATGAATAGGCATTTGTCCCTGGTATTTATGAATGCCTGTCATTTTCTTTGCAGAGACACTCATCACGCCAGAGATGTTCGCCGAGATCCTGTGCGAGGATCTGGACCTCCCACCAGTCAACTTCGTGCAGTCCATCTCGCAGGCCATCCGCACGCAGATCGACGCCTTCCCAGCAGACACCAGCATTCTGGAGGACCAATCGGATCAGAGAGTCATTCTCAAGGTACAGCGAGCAAGAACATGCCAGGCAGACGATTAACAAGTTCAAAGAAATTGACCTGAGTGGGGTTGAAACTACGACCTCCGGATTGCCGTTCCGGCCTTTCTGCCAACTGAGCTACCTGGCCCTATGGTGGCGATTTCCCATTATGTCCATGTCTTTGTTCAGTAGCACTAGTCGATAATTTGCTCAGCGCATTTGTTATTATTATTATTATTTAAAATTTAAATTATTAAAAAAAATCATGAAGTAGAGGGCATGCACTTTAAATGACAGCTGAATTGGGAGTTGAACAATAACCAGTAAGACACAAAAATCGAATCTAATGACTGTTGCTCGGAAGCATGCGGATGTTATTTAACAAAAGTCGCAACAACAAAAAACTCTCACAAAAGGGAAGGAGGTGTTTCTGGGTGGTTTTTTTTGGTATACGATGACGGGGCTATCAGCCAATCTTCCTGCAGTTGGCTGATTTCAGACTTTTATTCAAATTGAAAAATTTACATTGGCACCATACGTGTGTGTGCACGTATACCTGTGCTCACTTGAATCCATCCCTGTAGTGGATCATTTTGTTTGAATTGATTTCCTTCCAATTTTTCGTTCTTACTCTAAATTTAGATTTTTGCTTCTCTGCTTGAAAAAGAGCAGTGTGGAATGTATGATTTAGACAGAAACCCTTCATAGATTAGTTTTCAATAAGGTTTTCATTTTTTTTTTTCAAAAAAAATCTCAACATCCAAAACGCAAAACTAATTTTGGCGATTTTGTTCCTGTTCAAAAGTAGCAAACAGAATAATTATCCCCAATAGCTATCTGTAATTTTACCAAATGACTGCTGTACTTACTTACCCAACTGTCGTCAATTTTTCTTTTTCTTTTTTTTCAAATTCCCCAACAGCTGAACATCCACGTGGGCAACATCTCCCTAGTGGACCAGTTTGAGTGGGACATGGCTTGCAAGGATAACAGTCCGGAGGAGTACGCCCTCAAGCTCTGTGCCGACCTCGGCCTAGGAGGGGAGTTTGTGACTGCAATAGCGTACAGTATTAGGGGACAACTCAGCTGGCACCAGCGCACATATGCGTTCAGGTATAATACACCTGAAGCCCCTCCTACCTAAATCCCTCCCTAATAATTAAGCCCCTCCCATCATACTTCAGTGCCTTCATCCCTAACCCAAGTCCCTCCTCCCATACTTAAGCCCCTCCTCCCGTACTTAAGCCCCCCTCCCATGCTTAAGACCATCTTCCCATATTTAAGCCCCTCCTCCCACACTTTAGCCCCTCCTCCCATGCTTAAGCCCCTTCTTCCCATACTTAAGCCCTCCTTCCCATATTTAAGCCCCTCCCCTCATACTTAAGCCCGTCCCCTCATACTTAAGACTGTCCTCCCATAATTCTATACTTAAGTCCCGCCCCCATAGTTAACCCCCTCCTCCCAGACTTAACCTCCTCCTGCTAGCTCACTGTATTTGGATCAACTCAATTTAGACTAAATTCCCCCCGTTTCCTAAGCCCCTCCCCTTCTACACTGGTCCCCTCCCCCAGAGTGTTGTGAAAACTCACTTCAAATGTAATTTTCCCTCATGACCTACAGTCTTGTACTAAATAAAAAAGGAGAATAAACCACATAAATTCTGTTGCAGAGGAGAACTGACCCAAAAAATATAAAATGTTTAAGAAGTTTTGTTGTAGAAATCTTGCTATTCCAATAACTGTTTTGCTGACGACTACAGAACTTTGACTCAGCTCGAAAATGTGAAAATAAAAAGGCTCTGACAAAACTTAAGAATGGCAATAGCAAATGCTGATAGTGAAGATTTCACTTGCTTCGGCCCTCTCTTCATTGTTGCAGTGAATCGCCGCTACCCACCGTGGAGATCGCGGTGCGCAACCAGGGTGAAGCCGACCAATGGTGCCCCTTCCTGGAGACGCTGACGGACGCCGAGATGGAGAAGAAGATCCGTGACCAAGACCGCAACACCAGGTAAGAGCAACATCGCCCTCGCTGGACTCATTCAGGCCAGGGTGCCATGCCTATCCAAGGTAGTCTTGGTCCAAGGCTGGTTGTGCAGTTTCCGAATAATTTGGTATTCATTTATTCGAACTTGGACCTGATCGAATATTCGAATATTTGGAAACGCGCTGATCAAATTTGACATCCGGAAGCCTAAACTTTTCACTGAATCGAGATTCGCATGCGCCTGCGCTTATTGAAAACTTGACAAAAAGCTTATGAACATTTAAAAATATATACTGAATATACCGAACAGGGAGCAAAATGTCTGATATTTGACCGATATGTTGATAAAATATGAGCTTTTGACAAGAGCGTGGCATTTGACAAAGAATCAAATTCACCCTCTTGATATGAATAAATAACATTGACGAAGTTTTTCCTCATTTGCTCGAGACTGCTAACATTTTTCGAATATTTGAATTTAAATATATACAGATTTTTCTTGATTATTTAATATGTGAATATTTATTATGTTCGACTTAATGCAATCAGTTCCTTATGTATTTTTCGCTTTCTTTGGTCCTGGAAAAATGGAATTTACCCTCAAATGTTTTGTGCTGATTATTTTTGTTTTTTTATCCATTTCAGGAGAATGCGTCGTTTGGCAAACACAGCTCCCACGTGGTGAGGTTCCGATGAGGCAAGGTACTATTTCAGCCCATCTTGTCGTTTCATCCAAATTTTTGCGTCAAATTCTCCTCAAAATTGTAATTTCGGGATAGAATAAATGTAAAAATATATCATGTTTTTGAATTTCGAAGACATTGACCTGGCCAAAGTTTTAACTGATTGGCATTCGCTCTCGAAAATCTAGCATAACTTTCCAATTTGTAAATAGAACGGCACTATTCGGGCAAGTTTTATTGCTCATTGTTAATTTGTTTAGTTTTATTTTTTTTGTGTCGCAGAATCTTCATTCTTTTACCCTTTCAATGCTGTTGAGAATTTCTGTCAGTTTTGGAAATGCCGACACAGTGAGAAAAGTTTGTCCAAACTACTCGGAATTTTTCAGCTTTCTAACAGGGGGTTATTGTGTTTAGATATTTCCGTGGGCAGGCACACAATATCAACGTGTCAAGTAATGATGAAATTATTTTAATGTTAAAGTTGAGCAAAGAAGTTGACTGGAGCTTGGTTTGAACCTGCGACCTCTGGATTGCCGTTCCGGCGCTCTACCAACTGAGCTATCCAGCCTATTGTCAGTGGTTCCCCATTTTGTCAATGTTGTTCAAAGAATATGCTAGTCAGAAGCCATAAACCTGATTTGCCATGTTGCCAGGGATCACACCCAAGTCACGATGCTAGCAACATTAGCAAGGCTGCAAACCTGGAAAATAGCAAACGGGAATCACTCAGAGAGGATACGGCAGTTTGTTACAACTTTTTGATTCAACGAAGGGAAACTAATTAGGGGCATTGTGATAATATTAAAGTTTAACAAAGACATTGACTGGAGCGGGGGTTCGAACCTGCGACCTCCAGATTACCATTCCGATAACTAAACTTATTTTAGGCCCCCCAAAAAAGATGATGTCTCAAAACCGCCAAACTCACTGGTTTGACTGGAATCCTGCTGCTGTTTAGATGGGGTTACGATCGAGAATAAGCTTTATATGGCCTCTCTGGACTCCCATATATTTGCACTAAGTTTAGTCGGGCACCATTTGCAGTCATCAGCCGACATTTGAAGAAAGAAAAAAACAGTTAAAAAGAAGAAAAAAAACCGCATCGCCGCACCACTTTTTGGGCAAGCTCCATACCAGCAACCGGAGTGTTTTTTTTTTTTGGCCTTAATCATTGACTTTTCCCCTTTCCATTGAATATAAGCACTATTGCACTCAGTTGTCCTGGAGCTTGTGAGAGAAGGGAAAAAAATTACCCAGGCAGGTTTTGAACCCGAGACCTCCAGTTAATTAGTTTAGGGGTCTTAACGACTTGTCCAGGTCGACAGGCAGTGTGACAGGTTCAAATCTTGTAAGGATGTGACTTTTCGTGTAATTTTGTAAACGTTTAGCAAATAGTTTAAATACCATTTAAACGTTTCACATGTAAATCAAGCACTGCAGTGCTTCAAAGGTTTGGTATTGAAATTAAGTAAGTTTGAAAACATTGTTAATTATTTGTACTACATGTATGTTTGTTTAACTCAAAGGAAGATCGCGTGAAGGTAAGTTTTTTTTAATAATTTGGATAAGCGTTTTTGGAAAATTAGTTATCGGATTTAGAATTTTTCTTCTTTTTCTTTTTTAAACGTGTAAACGTCACATCTTTAAAATCTTGAGCAACGCTGAGTACTTCAATCTTTCACTTTTGATATAATTTTGAATGGGAGAAGGGAAATTCACATGGGTACTATTGTTGTTTTTAGTATTATTTTATTAGACCTCATAACGGAGCATAGACTACGAGTGAACAAAAAAAATGCCATAAATAAATACAGGACAGGTTACATAAAACGAATAAATACAGAAAAGATGAACAAAGCGGTTTATACACTATTAAACAAAACAACTTAAAGGGAAAATACAACATTTGCAAACATCGAAAAATAAAATGACCAAGTTTTTACAAAATACCTTACAGGATGTTGATAAATGACAGTCTAAAGCATCCTGTAAAATTATGGCACCTGGTGCGAAGTCATTTTCAAGAAAATTATATTTTTGTTTACATTTCCAACGGTGGTCGGCCGACCACCGTAGGAAAAACCTAACTATTTTTCACTACTGCTCCAAATTTGCCATTTTTTTCAGTCCAATTTTGTTTGCTAATTGGTTTTATGTTCATGAATGGGTGCAGGTCAGCTAGACTGGTTCCCTTAGCGTACAATTTTCCGGCATCTGTAAATTGATCCATTTCATCTTCAGTGGAGTCAGGGAACCAGACTACTTGAACATTTTTGTTTTTCTTGGTTTTTCCAGCATTTTCGAAAACAAAACTTCAAACATGTCAGTGTAACAATAGTTTGATCTATTATACTAACCCCTCAAATAGTTCATTTCTGGAAATTAAAGCATAAGCCAATGATGTACATTCCCTTTAAAGGTAATGTACAACATTTGCAAACATCAAAAAACAAAACTACCATATTAATATGAAATACCTGACTTGACTGTAAGTGAACAATAGTTTTAAGCATTCAGTGAAATCATGGCACCTGACTTTTTTCAAAAAGTGTCCCCAATTAAATTTAGTTAGTGCACATTTTGTTTTGCAATCTTTTAACACATCTAGTCTAGATAGTCTACAAGAACAGCACTTGTTTTCTTGATTTCTTCCAGCATCTATGAACACAAAATTACCGTCACAAAACTAAACAGGTCAGTGTACCAATACATGTATTTGCTATAAAATTTCAACCGTCAAATCCATCCATTTCTGAAAATTACAGCAAAAGCAATGGTTGTATATTACCTTTAACCTGCAAAAGTAAACAAAACAGATAAATACATATTTTATGTGAAAAGCTATACTTCTGAATATTCCAGAAATTTTAACACCTTTGACATTCTGTAAAGTATTTTTTGTCAGCTTCACCATTTTTTTTTTTTTACACTAGAAAAGTTTTCCCACTTAAACTCAAGACGAATTAACCGACAAAAGTAGACAGAACAGATGAATACGTGCATGTTTCCTGTGAAAAGCTTAATCCTGAAGCCAAAAAGAAAAGGCAACTTCCAGAAAAATGTACGCCTTTGACATTTCAGCCGAGTATTTGTCAATTTCAACCAATTAGTTAACACTGGAACAGTTTTCACACGAAAACAGTTTTCACCCTGACACAGACAACGAATTAACCGGCAAAAGCAGACAGAACAGAGAAATACAGTCGAACACTTTACAAATTACCTTGTAATAACAGGCACCTTGTATTGTCAGTAATGGAAAACAAAGAAAAAACAGACTTGGGGCCTGACATTTTTGCTTGAATTAGCAGTGCTCTCCTTACCAGGGTTCGACTGTAGGCCTACATGTTTCCCATGAAAAGTTTACCCCCGAAGCACAACAAAAAGTGCAACTTCCAGAAATCTGTACACCTTTGACATTTCAGCCATCATTTGTTGGTTTCAACACTTAATACAATGTATATAAGCATTTACACTTCCTCACACCTTTTCTAAGAAATTCTTAATCCTATTTGCTCCAGCCAACAAAACATCCCCCTATACTACTACCAGCGGCACCAACCTGGGAATATGGCAAGTCATTTTCCAACTAATTTATTGGCAGCCCCCTGAGATAAACAGCTGGACTTTTTAATGTTTGCCAGCCAACTGCCAGTCATTTATTTTTTCTCTTCCGATGTCCCACATATTCTGTGACTTAACGTTTCTGGGGCGGTGTAACAATTTCCCGGAAATAACTGGTTACACCATTACAGATGGAAACCCTTTTTTCCCCTTTAAATATATATGCATGTGTACCGGAAATGTTCGTGGAAAAATCATTAACAACGTTGCAAAAGGCGTGAGAAGAGATGAAACTTTTCCGATTTTTAATCGGATTTCCAACTTTTTCATATGTATTTCCAAAAATGCAGGTGTTTTTTTTCTGACGATCTTTGCCCCGCCAATTTTGATGTTTTTAAATTAAATTTTCAACGAATTTGATGATGAAAATAACACTGCAACATCTGTATCTGGCTCCCGATGTACATTAGGGATTGCTGTTGATAACCAGTGATGCGACTTGATTTAATTAGTCTGGTCCCAAATACAAATAATAGAATACACTTCTCTTTTTTTCTGTTGCCAGATAGTGTTCACTTGTTAATGTGGGGAACCACAGTTCTTGTCCAAACTTGGTGTTTTTTTTTTGTTTGTTTGTCTGTTTTTCTTTTTTATGAAGATAATCATGTGACTTGTAGTAGCAAATCATGTGACAAAAAAATCATTTGCAAGTTGCTTTTGTTGAGATAATAAGCAAACTACATTTTAAAAGCAATTACCGTCTTTGAACTCATAACAAGTTCCCAAATGAGAGCCTCAACATGTTTAGGCCAACAAATTCCTTCGAAATTTCACCGAAAAGTTTGGTTGACTGCTTTAATTTGTGAATCATTGTTTGATCAATTTATGAATGTTTAATTGACAATTTCCCACAGAGCCGTGTCCATTGTTGTTTAATGTTTATTTATTGTCAATGTGCATATGTTTATTTCTCATTACAAAGAAAGGTTTAAAGTAAACTTCACAATTTACTCATAATAGATGTAGTTTTTATCAACTTAAAATTTGAATAACTTTCCATCAAATACCGTCATATGAAATTATCAGTGAACGGACGGAAATAATACAATGCCTTTGACTTTTCCTGGTACAGTCGACTCTCGTTAATACAAACACTGTTTATACAAATTCTGGTTGTAACGAACAAAAAGCCTTGGTCCAGACTGAATTTATGTGCACAATGAATGCAACCATCGGTCCTCTTAATACAAAATTCTGGTATAACGAACATTTTGGCTAGGTCACCGAAATGGTATTAACGGGAGTCGACTGTATATGTTTTTGAAATACTTGTAATTAATACTATTGATAATTGTGTCGATAACGTTCAGAATTGGATGTTGGAAGAGAATTAAAACAGTCAGTCAGGCTGTCTACATGAAGAGTGAATGTTGTCTAGTTGAGTAAGTGACTCTCTGACTGGAAAATTTTGGTACGACCTCACACGCAATCATCATGCATCAGAAAAAAGTCGCAGTTCCGGAGGCAGGAGTGCTGGAGCGTAGTGACTGTGTACGTCCCGCTCCGCAGCCGTACGGCCAAATACGCGTCGCTGTTGCACTGATCCGCCCCGTCGACGTAAACCTCGAACCGTTCCCCTTCTACGCCATCCGTCTCTTGGCACCACTTCGTACGGCTCGCGGACGAGCTCGTGCCAACCTGTGCAGTGAAGAGGTTTCGAAATGTTGTATTGATATTGGGGTTGATATGAAGAATTTGGTTATATCGAGTCCTTGATTTGTGTTGGTCAAGTTGGGGTTTGGTTTTTTGTAGTCTGGGTTAGTCCTGTGGCTGGTTTTGGTAAATTTGGGTTTTAGTTTAGTTTGGGTTTTGGTTTCGGTTTTGGTTTCGGTTTAGTTTTGGAGTTGCGTTTGGTTTAGTTTGGGGTTTAGTTAGTGTGGTTTAGTTTCTGAGTTGGTTTTGGGATTAGTTTTATAGTATGTGGTTTGGTTTCGGTTTAGTTTGTGGTTTAGTTTTAATTCTACATGTAGTTTGGGGATTGGTTTTGGTTAAGTTTGGGGTTTAAGTGATTTGTGAAGTTTGGGGTTTAGTTATTCGTTAAGTTGTGGGTTTGATATTGGTTTAGTACAGTTTCGGATTTGGTTACAAAAATAGTGTTTTGGGGGAGTGGGGCTGGGGCGGTTTTGGTTAAGGTTCGGGCTTGATCTTTGTTTAGTTGGGGATCGGTTTTGGTAAAGTTTTGGCTTTGGTTTGGTTCGGTTCGAATAATATTTTCTTTGCTTTTCGTTTACCTTTAGGTTTGGTTTTGATTCGTTTAAGTTACATGTTAAGGTTTGGTTTCGGGACAAGTTTAGTTTCAGGTATAAATTTGGATTCGATTTTTTTTTTTTTTTTTTTTTTTTTACACACTGGGCTCTTCATTCTGAGGGATGTCATCTCATAGTTTCACTCACAATTTGTGTCTGTTCGTTGGTTGCCAGATAACGACCGTTGCCGAACCTGATGTGGACAATGTTGGGAACGTCCGTGTGGATGACCTCCACAGAACTGGAGTAATCACCTGTGTACCACAGAAAAGTGGGTGAAACACGGGATTGTGATGACAAGTTTTGAAAATGGACCAATTAATGGACAAAGTTTATTTCCCAGTTGATATTCAATATGGATGATACCTGGTTAACAGGGGAAAATGAGTTCTGTTTCTTTAGGTGTTTATTTATCCTGTTATTTTCAGGCAAAAAGTGCAGTGAGTTTGTCCTTCAAAGATTGCAGAGATTTTCTATGGGGTCATAGGTCGACGGTGTAGGCTACATTTGACCTTTTGACTATTTTTCCATGGTGAATATCGATTTCCTCAAAACCAATTCCTCCCCTGGTTATTTAACCAGTAAGTATCTTTCGTAGTATAGTGAATATCAAGTGAAAAAACAGTCCCGATTTCGATGTCCTCATTATAAACTTGTCCCCACATAATAAGCGCCCCGTGGCTCACGATATTTATGGGGCTATAGGAACTCCCCTATGTAATGAATGTATGTGCATACCATGGGAACTTGCATAACACTCATGTTGTTTTATGTATAAATTATCATAATTTGTAATTTAAAAACCCATTCAACACTAACAATTTCTGTATTTAAGTTACAAATGAACGTTTACTTTTTAAATAATGAAGCAGCTAAAGAATGCGGTTGACTCGTTAATGGCTTCTTACCGACTAGCGTTTGGCTTGTGATTGGCTTGTGATATGACTTGTGTTTGGCTTGTCATTTTGACTTGTGATTGGCTTGTGATATTACTTGTGATATGTCCTGTGATTGGTTTGTGATTATGACTTGTGATTGGCTTGTGATGTGACTTGTGATTGGCTTGTGATATGTCTTGTGATTGGCTTGTGATATGACTTTGTGATTGGCTTGTGATATGGCTTGTGATATGACTTGTGATAAAACGTGTGATTGGCTTGTGATATGATTTACGATTTGACCTGTGATGTCACGTGCACAAATTGCAGTGAGTTTATCCCCAACTGAAAAGTTCGCGGTGCTTTGTCCAGAAAAAGGTTGCAGTGATTTTGTTGGGGTCAAAGGTCATGTTACACCTGACCTTTTGACTTTCCCTGGTTATTTATAACCAGGTTATCATCTTTCCTGGTGAACTAAAGTGAAAAAACAGTCCCAATTTCGATTTCCCTCACAATCAACAATGTATATTATGACCGCTGTGTAGCTCACAAATATAAGTCCAGAGTATAATGGACCATTATTCACGAGGAAGCCATTTTGGTCGTGTTCCCTGCTTTTAAAAAAAAAAGAAAATGTGAACTGTTGTGAACTGGATGGTGCCAGACTATTTATGCATTCTAGCCCCACTTCCTGATTTTTTTTTTTAAATTAGACTTATAACATTAGGGTATGTGTTTAATCACAAGTTTTAAATTATTCATCACAGCAGACTGGTTGTAATTTGAAAAATTACGTTGTTGCTGAATGAAATCCGACTCAGAAGCCCGACTCAAAATGATCTCAAGATCTCCTGACTCTTCCTTTCAGTGTCTTAATCCAAGTAAAAATTCTAGCTTGTCCGCTCCCCGCGACTCGTGCTCCCCAAAACTTTGCTCCCCAAAACTTTGCTCTTTAAAGTCTTTCTCCCTAAAACTTGGCTCCCCAAAACTTTCAAGCTGGCTCCTCCGGCTCAAGTCGTAAAGCTGACACTTACTAGTTCACACTCCAACATCAACCAAAGAACCCCAGAATGAACAAAATCTGCCCTATTTATACCCTACGGGCTACGCGGCGTACGCGCCCAGTGTGAGGGTCAAAACAGGGTGACCGTAAGGTCATGGCAAAATTCTGCTACATGCGCTTCAAAAATCTGCCAGATTTATCAAAAATCTGCCAGATACCCCAGATTTCCTCGAAATACACTAAAAACACTCAAAATCACATGCAGATTTGTAGTGCTGCCTTAATTAAGGTTCAAATTACATTTTTGACAATTTATAGTCACATAAAGATGTTATGAAATTATTGCGTAAATTTCAGGCAACACGCGGCGGCGTGAAGTCCGGTTCCCAGTGAACCTCAGCGCCTAGACCAGCCAACCTGTCCCATTATGCAAGGGTTTGTTTGAAAAGATTGAAGATTTTTTTAAAACAAATGTACCATTCTTTTTCAAATTTGCATGGTTTTCTGTAAATAACCATTTTTGCAGAATTCTGCCAGAAATCTGCCAAAAATATCCAATTTGTCAAATTTTCTGTCAAACTCGTTTTTTTAACAAAAAAATGTCAAAGTTAGCCGAAAATCGGCTAAAACGGTCACCCTGGTCAAAAATACGCGCTACTACTAGGGCCACGCCCATTAAATATCACAGTATTGTGAACATTAAGCAATAATATTCCCTAAAATTCTCCAAAATTACACAGCAAAATATTACACAAAAAGGCTTAAATCAATCAAGACATCGCTTACAATATATCTGCTCTAAAAATGTGAATAAATTATACAGAATCCCCAAAATGCTCACTTTTACAGGTAATGAATAAATGTAAACAAACCCTAAATTCATTGAAGAAAATGCGGTGAGGTCACAGATATGAATATTCATTAGTCAGTCACTGACGTGACTTACCAGACGAAATCTTACAGAAACAAAACTTTTCCAACTTCCAAAGTTGCTTCAATTTAGACATCGAAAGAAGCTACATAATAATTTATACAATCTTTCTAATACTCTCAATTTCTTTTTAGAAGTCTCAGTCTTATCTTACTATAATTCCAGGAATCTCTGTCTGTCTGTCTGTCCGTCGATTATCTCCAGAACCGGGCACCGTATGAAGTTGAAAATCGGCGGGTATATTTTTCGGGACAACAGAATGTGCAGTGCAAAGTTTGAAGTTGTTTGGACCAGCGGTTGTCGGAAAAGCTGCAAAAAGCAGTATTTTCTGAGGCAAACGTGGCAGTATATAGCTTAGAACATAACACCCGCACGCACTGCCGTTCTTTTCAATTGTTTACGTCATGTTTAAGCTAAAGCGCGCGTGCTCAATATGACGCAAACAATGCAAAAAGATGGGCACGTGCACGTGCATTGCAGGGCGATACATTGTCCAGTATGGGTGAATACTAATGGATCAATGGGTGAATAGCACTGCATACCATGTTTTCGTATGTGCACGGGCACATTATTTTTGCAATCGACTGAGCGACCATTGTAGGTGGTCGAACTTCAAACTTGGCAAAAATTTTGACGTAAGTGTGCGTTCAACCTGTGAAAACAACACCATTGAATCGCGTGCGTTGTTCGCACGAGCAGTTCTCCAAAACTCTGCAAGTATGCAACATATACCAGCGGCAAAGCAATTTGCGTTTCCCGAACATGCACATTTGAGACGGGCACTGCACTAGTCTTACTATAATTCCAGGAATCTCTGTCTGTCTGTCTGTCCGTCGATTATCTCCAGAACCGGGCACCGTATGAAGTTGAAAATCGGCGGGTATATTTTTCGGGACAACAGAATGTGCAGTGCAAAGTTTGAAGTTGTTTGGACCAGCGGTTCTCGAAAAAGCTGCAAAAAGCAGTATTTTCTGAGGCAAACGTGGCAGTATATAGCTTAGAACATAACACCCGCACGCACTGCCGTTCTTTTCAATTGTTTACGTCATGTTTAAGCTAAAGCGCGCGTGCTCAATATGACGCAAACAATGCAAAAAGGACGGGCACGCGCACGTGCATTGCAGGGCGATACATTGTCCAGTATGGGTGAATACTAATGGATCAATGGGTGAAAAGCACTGCATACCATGTTTTCGTATGTACGGGCACATCATTTTTGCAGTCCACTGAGCGACCATTGTAGGTGGTCGAACTTCAAACTTGGCAAAAATTGTGACGTAAGTGTGCATTCAACCTGTGAAAACAACACCATTGAATCGCGTGCGTTGTTTGCACGAGCAGTTCTCCAAAACTCTGCAAGTATATGCAACCTATACCAGCGGAAAAGCAATTTGCGTTTCCCGAACATGCACATTTTAGACGGGCACGTGCATTGTAGGGCGATACATTGTCCAGTATGGGTGAATAGCACTGCATACCATGTTTTGGTATGTACACGGGCACAATATTTTTGCAGTCGACTGAGCGACCATTGTCGGTGGTCGAACTTCAAACTTGGCACAAACTTTGACGTAAGTGTGCGTTCAACCTGTGAAAACAACACCATTGAAACGCGAGCGTTGTTTGCACGAGCAGTTCTCCAAAACTCTGCAAGTATGCAACCTATACCAGCGGCAAAGCAATTTGCGTTTCCCGAACATGCACATTTTAGACGGGCACTGCACTAGTAGAAATAATTTTAGAACTTTCAGCCAATCGCGAGCGTTCAAGCGGCACTCATTTGGCAGCCATGTTGGATTCCCAGTCAGTCTATTTATAGCACATAGTACTGTGTAGGCAAAACACGTGAGTGATTCACTACAACAACAGGGCATGGATTTATCGCAAAAAGGACTCGAAATATGTGGAATAAAGGATAACCAGATTAACCAGACGAAAAGGCGTGATCTCTAGAAGGAAAAGTAGGTAAGATTTAAAGTGATAAAAACTGGACTAAAGCTGGGCACATGCAGTGTAGTTTTTGCATCGACCCTCCACAATCTGCGCAGGTATCGCTTGCAACGCGCGCACGTTGTCACGCACAAATTGAAGGTGAGTGCGCAGAAATAGGACCGCGTAGCTTTAGGGGGGCTGACGGATACTTGAGAGTGCACCGTCTTCCTTTGGCTTTGTGTACCATGGTCGCATTTATTTTGCTAGCTTCCTTAAACTTCCTTTTGTGAAGTGATTCGTTGTTGTCAGTCATGTCAGTAGGCCTAGGGCGCTTATATGATTATATTAGCCTGAGCAGGCCTACAGTACAGCACACATGGCAATACATTGTATTATCATAGGCCAAAGAAAGAGCTAACTTTTCTCGTAAATGTTTTTTAATGAGAAAATGTTTAGGTCCACAGTTTTGAACAGAAAACCCATAAACTTAGCAGTGTCTTCTTGAAATGACATTAAAGCAAAAGCGCCCTCAGTTGTCAGAAAAAACCTGGAATGCCTACAAACAAGTGCACTTTGAAGTTTATGACCTCGACTTTTAGTCAATGTATTGATCACATTGCTTCCATACCCAGGAGTTGAGTAATCAGTCGTTTTAGTCCTATTGTGTTATTTGCCTTCAGTACTTGGGGATAGGGCGTAATGTGATTTGATCCTTATTCGAACCTTCAGTTACAGTATTAGCTGGAGCCCAATACAGTACACAAACTACGAAAATAGTGCCTCTTGGCTCGAACTATCAACTGCATGGTGTTCGAGTTGTAAAGACTGGAGTCAATGACTGGAGTCGCGGACTCGAGTCGAGTCACAAGTTTAGGCGACTCAACTTGACTCAGAGCCAATGAGTAATTGCCTCGACTCGCGACTCGAGTCACTGTGAGCAAATGACTCCACTCGACTCAAGACTTCGAGTCCTTCATCAGAAGACTCAACTCGAGTCGAAGCTAATAACACTCTAGTCCCAAAACTGTGCTAAAATATATATAAAAACGAGTCCAGCAGAAGTTGTCTATTTGGTACCATGCAGCATATTTTAAGTCTTTGTATTTTCAAAATAAACTGATGCCTTGTGTTCCTTCTTCCATTCTGTACTTTATTGAATTGTGTTCAAATATCATTGACTCAAGCATAAATTTGACTTGAGTCAACTTGACCACACTCTGTTACTCGACTCAACTCGACTCCACCTTCTTGACGTAATGACTCGACTCAAGTCACTTCCTTAAAACGACCCAATTTGAATCGGGTCACAACATTCAGTGACTCGTTACAACTCTGACTGGTGTCCGAGCCAGATACTCGAGATATGATTACTTGTAGGCCAATAGTTCGTATGAATAGAAAGTAGCAAAATGCTAGGAAGTTTAAGCAAAATGTAAAAGCATTTATTAAATACATTCCCTTTAATAAATGGAATGTACAACATTTGCAAACATCAAAAACAAAACTACTAAATTATTATGGAATACCTCAGGCTTACTGGACAGGCTAAAGCATCCTGTAAAATCATGGCACCTGGTGTGCTGACATTTTAAAGAAAAGTGTTATTTTTGTATCTATTTCCAACGCTGGTCGGCTGACCATAGTTGGAAAAAAACTTCCTTTTTTAAAATACTGCCCTCAATTTGCCATATTTAGCTAGTCCGCATTTTTGTTGCAATCTCATGATTACACTCCTATGAACGGATACAAGCCAGCTAGACTGGTTCCCTGACCTTACAATTCCCTGACCGTTGTTGCTTCATTTTATCTGAAGTGGGGTCAGGGAACCAGACTACAAGAAAACGATTGTTTTTCTTGGTTTTTTTCCAGCATCTACGAACACAAAAGTTCAAGCAATTCAGTGTAACAATATTTGCTCTAAAATACTTACCCCCAAAATGCATCCATTTCTGACAATTACAACAAAAGCAACTGTTGTATATTCCTTTTAATAATAATGATACTAAGTATAATATTGTGCTGATATAGCACTTGATACCACATGCCTAAAAATGCTTCACAATTATTATTACCCCGGTTCATCAGGCCATGAGACCAGTTTTTTGCAGCAGCTCGAGATCTGTGTAATATTTTGGTCTCTACCTTCACATGTACCAATTTATACTATACTCCGGTGTGGAGAGAGGCAATTGTAGTAAAGTGTCTTGCATAAGGAACACAAGCACCATGTTTCTCGTCAGAGTTCAAACTTACGTATCACGGCACGCCAGTCGAACACCGTAACCATTGGACCACAGCGCTCCACATTAATTTTAAGCGTATTTCTTCATTGTCATTTTTTTATTCCATAAATACTGAAAGAATCTAGGCCTGTACTTTCGGTTTTTAATGATCTGGGAAGTATAAGGCCAAAAAAAAGAATAGTTCTGCTTCCGGTTACCCGACCGACCCTATTTTTAGGCTGCGACCCTAAAACTTTTATCGGCAATTCAAAACAAAAAAAAAAAATGAAAAAAAAAATGAATAAATACAAATAAAATCTGTCTTTTCTGTCTTCACAAAATACCTCTCAACAACCCTTTTGCATCCAAAAATGCTTGTATTTATTTGTTTTCTTACTTACATTCGCTTTTTTTTCAAAGAAACCTCCGTTATTACAAATTCGCTTCGCGATACAACCATGGAGCTATCCTTTTTATAGCTCCATGATGCAACTACTTCGCAATTCGATGTCACGCACGGTGACTATAATCACGTGGCGACGACTGGTTCCCGCCGCGCCGCGCAGGGGCCAATTTAGAAGACATAATGAAAATGCGGTAACCAGTCCATAGCTAGCTATGTGACCGATAGCGCGCTATTAGTACAGTGCAGGCCACTGTCAACTGGTCGGATTCGACATCGTAAAAATGCCAAGAAAACACCGATGGAGAAAGAACATTTTTGCAAGTTAATTTACAGAATTGATCTAGCTTGTCTGTGTATGTATTTTCTGTGTTCAGGAGTTCATTTTGAGATCGCACTACTCGTATTTGGAGTGATACATGCCGCGTGTTTCCCGAAATTGTTGACGGTAAAAACAGCTCTGACGGCCCATGGTGGGCCGCTCGCCACACACGCACGCATTACACACCTCGGAGTTTTGGCCAGCTCCCCGCGTCTTGACTAGCGTTGTGCATATGGTGCGAACGGCCTGAATTTTCCATTATTTTTTGAAATTATCGAACGTAAATATATTGACAATAATTAAAGGTAGGTTTTACTCACTTTTTGTTGCCATTTCGTGTATAGCTTTCGTAGTGCAATAGAAATAGTTCAGGCTAAAACTTCGCATATAATTGAATACCCCATTCAATCTGCATAAAAAAATTGGCTGTTCAATGTTTAAGTATTAAAAAAAAACCTTTGTGTATATGAATTTGGGTATCATTTTACCGGCTGAAATATGTTTCTGGGTTTTTTTTAAGTAGTACAATGTAGTAGAAACATTTAGTTAAGCAACTGTGGCTTATACAGATGCTAGTAACAATTTTAAAAAGGACTTTTTCGATGGTGGTTTTCTTAACAAATCAATGTAACAAAAAGCAATTGCAAATTTTTGAACTTTTGCACGTTAATTTTCCTATTTAAAGGGTTCCAGAAGCGCACCACCAGGGTTGACATTTTATAACCCGGACCCGGATACGTGTTTACCTGCGCTTCCGAATTATCGAGAAAACCCAAGTTCGAAGGCACAGCCTGATGCCAAAAACCTTTAGACTATGGAAATATAATTATTGTAGGGTTTGTTAACAATTACAAAGAAGTATTAAAATAACATTGTTTAGCTAGCTTCAGTTTGTCATCAAGAAATCGCATGGTCATGTTTTTCCGGAAGAAAGAAAGGTCAAGCTTTAGTGGAAACTGCAACATGTAAGTTTTTTCAGCGACTAACAACTCGAAAATTGTAAGGATAACTATTCCATGACAAAAAGTACAGGGTAGGTAAAAAGACAAGCGGAGCCCAAACCCAAAGAAATATATTTCATATTTAAAATAAATTTCAAGCACCTATAGTCCGTGGGACGAGGCCTTTTTTTCGCTCGTTACGCGATCTGGTTTTCCGAATTTTTTCTAATATTTCTCATTCCATTGATCAAAAATAGAAAGCGCTAACAAACCACGTTCCCGCATTCGTGGGTGGTTTGGGACTTCACAAATGAATTTTAATTAACATCAAATTCGAGGTTACAGCCAAAAAATCGTTAGACAAAATAACGCCCGAGAGAGGATAAAAATCAACCAATAACGTGCAAGGTTTGTGTTGTGTCGCCAAAGAACCAATCAAATTGCACGTTCTATATACGTCGACAAGAGGCGAGTCCAACATGGCGTCGTCCATGTCGTCGGAAGGAAGTACCGAGTCCGAGACCGCAGCGGAGACAGGTGAAGAAAATGCTCCAAAATCATCAGACGAGTCCAGCAGAAGTTGTCTATTTGGTACCATGCAGCATATTTTAAGTCTTTGTATTTTCAAAATAAACTGATGCCTTGTGTTCCTTCTTCCATTCTGTACTTTATTGAATTGTGTTCAAATATCATTGACTCAAGCATAAATTTGACTTGAGTCAACTTGACCACACTCTGTTACTCGACTCAACTCGACCCCACCTTCTTGACGTAATGACTCGACTCAAGTCACTTCCTTAAAACGACCCAATTTGAATCGGGTCACAACATTCAGTGACTCGTTACAACTCTGACTGGTGTCCGAGCCAGATACTCGAGATATGATTACTTGTAGGCCAATAGTTCGTATGAATAGAAAGTAGCAAAATGCTAGGAAGTTTAAGCAAAATGTAAAAGCATTTATTAAATACATTCCCTTTAATAAAGGGAATGTACAACATTTGCAAACATCAAAAACAAAACTACTAAATTATTATGAAATACCTCAGGCTTACTGGACAGGCTAAAGCATCCTGTAAAATCATGGCACCTGGTGTGCTGACATTTTAAAGAAAAGTGTTATTTTTGTATCTATTTCCAACGCTGGTCGGCTGACCATAGTTGGAAAAAAACTTCCTTTTTTAAAATACTGCCCTCAATTTGCCATATTTAGCTAGTCCGCATTTTTGTTGCAATCTCATGATTACACTCCTATGAACGGATACAAGCCAGCTAGACTGGTTCCATGACCTTACAATTCCCTGACCGTTGTTGCTTCATTTTATCTGAAGTGGGGTCAGGGAACCAGACTACAAGAAAACGATTGTTTTTCTTGGTTTTTTTCCAGCATCTACGAACACAAAAGTTCAAGCAATTCAGTGTAACAATATTTGCTCTAAAATACTTACCCCCAAAATGCATCCATTTCTGACAATTACAACAAAAGCAACTGTTGTATATTCCTTTTAATAATAATGATACTAAGTATAATATTATGCTGATATAGCACTTGATACCACATGCCTAAAAATGCTTCACAATTATTATTACCCCGGTTCATCAGGCCATGAGACCAGTTTTTTGCAGCAGCTCGAGATCTGTGTAATATTTTGGTCTCTACCTTCACATGTACCAATTTATACTATACTCCGGTGTGGAGAGAGGCAATTGTAGTAAAGTGTCTTGCATAAGGAACACAAGCACCATGTTTCTCGTCAGAGTACAAACTTACGTATCACGGCACGCCAGTCGAACACCGTAACCATTGGACCACAGCGCTCCACATTAATTTTAAGCGTATTTCTTCATTGTCATTTTTTTATTCCATAAATACTGAAAGAATCTAGGCCTGTACTTTCGGTTTTTAATGATCTGGGAAGTATAAGGCCAAAAAAAAAAGAATAGTTCTGCTTCCGGTTACCCGACCGACCCTATTTTTAGGCTGCGACCCTAAAACTTTTATCGGCAATTCAAAACAAACAAAAAAAATGGAAAAAAAAATGAATAAATACAAATAAAATCTGTCTTTTCTGTCTTCACAAAATACCTCTCAACAACCCTTTTGCATCCAAAAATGCTTGTATTTATTTGTTTTCTTACTTACATTCGCTTTTTTTTCAAAGAAACCTCCGTTATTACAAATTCGCTTCGCGATACAACCATGGAGCTATCCTTTTTATAGCTCCATGATGCAACTACTTCGCAATTCGATGTCACGCACGGTGACTATAATCACGTGGCGACGACTGGTTCCCGCCGCGCCGCGCAGGGGCCAATTTAGAAGACATAATGAAAATGCGGTAACCAGTCCATAGCTAGCTATGTGACCGATAGCGCGCTATTAGTACAGTGCAGGCCACTGTCAACTGGTCGGATTCGACATCGTAAAAATGCCAAGAAAACACCGATGGAGAAAGAACATTTTTGCAAGTTAATTTACAGCATTGATCTAGCTTGTCTGTGTATGTATTTTCTGTGTTCAGGAGTTCATTTTGAGATCGCACTACTCGTATTTGGAGTGATACATGCCGCGTGTTTCCCGAAATTGTTGACGGTAAAAACAGCTCTGACGGCCCATGGTGGTGGGCCGCTCGCCACACACGCACGCATTACACACCTCGGAGTTTTGGCCAGCTCCCCGCGTCTTGACTAGCGTTGTGCATATGGTGCGAACGGCCTGAATTTTCCATTATTTTTTGAAATTATCGAACGTAAATATATTGACAATAATTAAAGGTAGGTTTTACTCACTTTTTGTTGCCATTTCGTGTATAGCTTTCGTAGTGCAATAGAAATAGTTCAGGCTAAAACTTCGCATATAATTGAATACCCCATTCAATCTGCATAAAAAAAATTGGCCAAAAAAAAAAAATTTCCGACCGACCGACCCTATTTTTGAAAGGCATGTAATCGGAAGCAGAACTATTTTTTTTTTGGGCCTAAACTATGTTTTCGATGCAGCATAGAAGGATCAAAGACAAATTTTGATCCAACGGCAAAAGAGGACTGAAAGAATGAAATATTCGACCTGTCTTTTCGGTAATCAATCTTTTCAAACGTTTAATTTTGCTGTTCAATGTTTAAGTATTAAAAAAAAAAACCTTTGTGTATATGAATTTCGGTATCATTTTACCGGCTGAAATATGTTTCTGGGTTTTTTTTAAGTAGTACAATGTAGTAGAAACATTTAGTTAAGCAACTGTGGCTTATACAGATGCTAGTAACAATTTTAAAAAGGACTTTTTCGATGGTGGTTTTCTTAACAAATCAATGTAACAAAAAGCAATTGCAAATTTTTGAACTTTTGCACGTTAATTTTCCTATTTAAAGGGTTCCAGAAGCGCACCACCAGGGTTGACATTTTATAACCCGGACCCGGATACGTGTTTACCTGCGCTTCCGAATTATCGAGAAAACCCAAGTTCGAAGGCACAGCCTGATGCCAAATACCTTTAGACTATGGAAATATAATTATTGTAGGGTTTGTTAACAATTACAAAGAAGTATTAAAATAACATTGTTTAGCTAGCTTCAGTTTGTCATCAAGAAATCGCATGGTCATGTTTTTCCGGAAGAAAGAAAGGTCAAGCTTTAGTGGAAACTGCAACATGTAAGTTTTTTCAGCGACTAACAACTCGAAAATTGTAAGGATAACTATTCCATGACAAAAAGTACAGGGTAGGTAAAAAGACAAGCGGAGCCCAAACCCAAAGAAATATATTTCATATTTAAAATAAATTTCAAGCACCTATAGTCCGTGGGACGAGGCCTTTTTTTCGCTCGTTACGCGATCTGGTTTTCCGAATTTTTTCTAATATTTCTCATTCCATTGATCAAAAATAGAAAGCGCTAACAAACCACGTTCCCGCATTCGTGGGTGGTTTGGGACTTCACAAATGAATTTTAATTAACATCAAATTCGAGGTTACAGCCAAAAAATCGTTAGACAAAATAACGCCCGAGAGAGGATAAAAATCAACCAATAACGTGCAAGGTTTGTGTTGTGTCGCCAAAGAACCAATCAAATTGCACGTTCTATATACGTCGACAAGAGGCGAGTCCAACATGGCGTCGTCCATGTCGTCGGAAGGAAGTACCGAGTCCGAGACCGCAGCGGAGACAGGTGAAGAAAATGCTCCAAAATCATCAGTTCAGTGTCTCATGCACTTTCCGACTGGAAAGGGTGAAGTGCAGTTATTTATGGGGGGGGGGGCACAGCTGGTCACGTTTCCTTGAGTATACCGACGTCTGGAAGGCCTTCACACATGTCACAAAAGGACCGCAAGCCGAGATAGCAAGGGCCAGGGCCAAGGCAGTTCATCGCCAAAACATGCGCTACGTCAGCCGGCGCAAGTGTTGCTACGGATCAGCATGATCAGCCCGTCAGTATGCGGTTGCAATCTCACGATCCTAGAGAATGCCGGTCATCATCGGTGAGATACAAATCATACACTTCCCTTCACTTCGAGATTGTGCAATATCTAGTAACCTACTAGCTGGAGTTACCCAGCTCTGAGTTTTATCATTGGGTTGTCATCTAGAGCTGGAGCTCATTTTTCTCGAAAAATTTGGAAAATGTTTAATTTTGTCCTTACACACTAATTGCAGCTGCAAGCCTGGAATACCCATTACGCATGTCCTTGACGTAAAAAACGCTCAACGCTGAAGATTCAGCCTACAATTGCAGTAAAAACAGGAAAAATAACCGCTAACCTGACAACCTTGCGTGCATGTCCACGAACGCCGATGGTTTGTGCACACACAAAAATTTGTGTACGATTGAATGGCGGTCGGTTACCGGTACCAGGCTGTCAACTAGTCGTTTTTGCCGGCTGGCGATTGGCTGTTGGCGCATGACGTCGCGCGGAAGCGTAACACCCGATGACTGTTTTATGCACTATCGGTTGCGGTTCCAGTACCGCAGCTGTGATGCGAGTGGTAAACTTAATATGAGTACATGAAACAGTCATCGGGTGTTACGCTTCCGCGCGACGTCATGCGCCAACAGCCAATCGCCAGCCGGCAAAAACGACTAGTTGACAGCCTGGTACCGGTAACCGACCGCCATTCAATCGTACACAATTTTTTTTTTGTGCACAAACCATCGGCGTTCGTGGACATGCACGCAAGGTTGTCAGGTTAGCGGTTATTTTTCCTGTTTTCACTGCAATTGTAGGCTGAATCTTCATCGTGGATCGTTTTTTACTTCAAGGACCTGTGTAATGGTTATTCCAGGCAAGTTTGGGGTGAGTTGCAGTTGCAATTAGTGTGTAACGGGGACAAAATTCAACATTTTCCAAATTTTTTTTGCCTATACTATCGTTTTCGAGAAAAATGAGCTCCAGCTCTAGATGACAACCCAATGATAAAACTCAGAGCTGGGTAACTCCAGCTAGTAACCTACCATCATGTCCATGACCAGATGACCATGATGACTTGACTATTTTATGATCATGATGATCGAGATAAAATAAGGGCAAGGGCATTAAGGGGGGGGGAGGGGCTCTGAAAATTCATGGCATAGGGGGCCTGAATGCAGTACATGTAGATTTGTATGCCTTCCTAAAACTACTTAAACTGTTAAATGCAGTCAATGATTGTGTATAAACGTTAGTCAACATGTTCTGATGTTAGTGCCTTGCAATGGTGTAGTCATGGTAGGCCTATTGGTCATGTTGGTACTATGTAAATGTAAACCTCCACATTTTTTTTCTGTATAGGTCATGCTACAGTCTGTACACTGACAAGTCCAAGGTGAAGAGAGCAGTTCAAGCCCAGCAAAAAGAGAAGTCTAAAATTGCAGGTACATTTTATTTGTATAGAAACTGTTGCTTCCATTTCTATTCATTAACAAATTGGGTAACCTTCATGAAAAAAAAACTGCAGGGAGATGATGGTGTGATAAACTTATACAAGTATATTTGTGAGGTGCTGTTGATAATCTCCCTGAATGTCGGACAAGTCGACCGTTGAGACAACTCGACTCGGGACTAGTCGACCGTTGAGACAACTCGACTCGGGACAACTCGACCGTTGAGACTGCTCGACTTAATGGAAATGAATACACGTGGAACAGAAAAAGTTGCACAAATCTTCTGCAAGACCTATCACGGATGCGGCGCAGGCATACTCGATGTACAGAGGGCGTCGCGTCGGGCCAGTGCGCCCGCCCGCCAGCGAGGACCGGGCCGGGCCCGGCATGCGGGCACGTCGACCGGCGCGGCAAATGGGCGTACAGGACCGGCAAAAACGATGCCACCGTGCACGGTACGGCCACGTTGACCGGGGATGCGCGCACGTGGCCTTGAGAAAAACGAACGATGTGCACGGACAATCACGCAGTGCTATATCAGCTCTGTTATATGCAAAAAAAACACCTCATGTGTCATCACTCCCAAACGGCGATCAGCTGCTGTCAAAATCCCCGATACTATCCCCGAAACTAGGCCCAAAACTTGCGAGGCGACTTGTCTCAACGGTCGACTTGTCTTTCCATTTATCGCACAGTTGGTCCAGTTGTCTCAACGGTCGAGTTGTCTCAACGGTCGACCTGTCCCGAGTCGAGTTGTCTCAACGGTCGACTTGTCTGACCCCCATCTCCCTCCCCCCAGTATTTATCTGATGTCTGTAACTAAGTTACACTGGAAAACTGTTGTCATATAGTTCAGTTCACCCAGTGTCCATGTGAAATGTATTTTGTTTATGAAAAGACAGTCCAAAGAGTTTAATGTATCTTTTGAAACTTTTACTTTTAGCTATAAAAACGCAATGTACGTGTAACGTAGGGAGGAAAGGGAGTCCACCTGGGCTAGTGTACCATCCACAAATATATACATGGCCATGTACATGCACATGTGTATACCAGTATTAGGCCCAAGAACTGATAACTTTCTTTCCATTTATTTGTAATTTGGAAGAAGGGGAAGGTTTTAATGTATACTGTTGTTTACCCTCCCCATCCGACACCCCCCCCCCCCAAAAAGATAATCTCCCAAATTTAAGGAAGAAACATGACATATACCCTCCTGATTTTGTTTATTTGAGAGCAACACAACATTTTCATTGAAAAAATGGCCTTATTTCAATAAATACAACCAAATAAATGTTAATTACATGTAAACAGTTGAATAAGATTGTATTTTCTGTTTCTCTACTGTATTCTAGAAACTGAAACAGCCAAAAGGTTCCCCACCCCTGTGAAAAAGAAGACTCCGTTCAGCCACGCAAACGGTTTCCAAGACTGCAGCAAGATCACAACATGTTTTTCCCAAACAGTGCATCCTTTGCAGGAAGGAGAAGTGTGTGACCTGCCGAGTCACAAGGAAGAGGAGGCAAGAACCCCTGGTCACATGTACTACCCTACAGGCTGAAAGATTGCTACAGGCGACGGAAAAACAACAATGAAGAACTTCTTATGCACATTGTCAAATCCAAAATGGATGTGCTCAGAATTGTTTCGGTGCATTTGTGTAATTGCTCTTATTGTTTCTTGTATTTGACACTTATACATGTACTGTAATTGCAGAAATTCAACTGAGGAAGTACCATTGCATTGGTGTGGTCAGAATAATTGATATCTGTGAAAATACATTTGTGTTTGTTTACAAACTGGCATTTAGAAAACTTATTTTTGTTTTAATTTCTTTTTCATGAAGGCTGTTAACCAAATTGGCAAACAGATACATGTAACACTGCATAAGGTGTGTTTGAAGTTGTATTAAACCCTTATGAATGTTTGATGTGGTGTATATTGGGATTTGGGAAATGGATAGGGCCAAAAGGAAATAATTGGTTGTATCGTCGTTTAAAACAGAAGTTCAAGAAACAAATGTATACTAGATGGTTTTGAATCCAAGTTTTACTTAAAGTGGAATGCCTGCACACCTTAAACAACTTTTGTAAAGTTATCTGCTACTGGAAGCTGTTCTTTGGGGCTCTTTCTTCTGGGGAGGATCTTTGTCATTTAATTTGGAATACATGAACTCATCTCACTCAAATTGTTCATTCAAGAAAAACACTAACTGATTAAGATTTTTCCATCTGTGTATTTCTTTTGGCTGAATGCAGTATGTCATGTACAGCACATCAAAGTTGGAATAAAAAAGTTATAGAAACAGTATTTGGATCGTATTTGTTATTTATTGTTTCAAATCGCTCTTATCAAATTTAATCTAAATTTAAATCAATTTAAGTATGACACCTGCCCCATATTAATGATGATCATGCGTTTCAGCTAACTAGCAGCCATTTAGAGAAGATTGACTGATTTACAGTTTTTGTGGGATATAACGAAGCAACTTGCAAGTTCTGGGGCTCATGGGTTTTACACATTATTCTTTCATAAAGGCTTGTCATTTACAAGATATTTTATAATATAAGGAACTCCCTGGTTATTTCAAATTGAAATTAACTGTAATAAGCATCTTGCTTTAGAAATAATTACAAATAAAAATGCTAGAATCTAACATTAAACAAATGTTCAGCACGACGGGCGAACCCGCCTCGCGCGCGCATGCATTGCGTGTAAAATGTATATTTGCTGTGTCAAAAGAGGGCGCCATTTCTTTCTTTTTTCTCATGCACAATTCGTGCGTGTTTTTGTCGTAGAATTTCTCATTCCCAAACAATTCGTGGACCAGGGAACAACGTTTTTCTGATATGGTACACCATAATCTACATATCTGGCAAGTTTTATAAAATTCGGTGAACCAGATCGCCTATCTCGAAAACTAAAGCGTTTTCGGGCTCTCGTCCCACGGACTACTAACGCTTTTAGGCAAAAAAAAAAAAAAGTTCTGCTCCCGATTACATAGCATTTGAAAATAGGGTGTGGGAACAAAATGTTGGCATTTTTGTTGGTGTACGATCATCATATGGAGGTGTCTGCTTATAGTCAAGGGTAAAAGAAGTAATTGATGATTGTCGTTTTTCCCCCTCCTTTTTTCCCGGGAATAAAGGTCAACATTATTGGAATATCACAGGACTTCCAAGAACACATCTGTCGATGCGATTTGACTTCCAATTTGTGACTTAAGTTATTGTTACCGACGACATGTGATTTGTCGTGTGATTGACTTTGCAATTAGATTCGTGTCAGTTTATTCAAACATTTATTTGTATAGTTTAATTGTTATTTTGGGGACTTTTTAACACAAGTTTCCTCTTAAAGCCAACAGTAAGGTTTGGGATTGATTTTAACAAAATGTACGCATTGAGAAGTTGGCGTTTTTCCCGGGGGAAAAAACATCAAATTCTTAAGTCGTTATTCAATTCTTAAGTCGTTTTTCCTTGCCAAATACGAAAGAAAGTTTCAGAATTCGATTGGTGGAATGTATGTGGTCACCTTGCACAGCATCCGTAACGATATAAATTAAATTCGACAGGACATTGTTCTTGTGATGTTAGGCCTAAATTTTGCAAAAACTTCAAGTTTGAAATAACCTCACCTGCAGGATGTGTGGGATTTATCGCCATGATGGAACTGTTCACGGAGGAAGCCGCCAGCACGCGCTGGTGCTGCTTGTTCCGTAGTTGACACGGCGGCAGGTCGCTGCTGCTGCTGGCGCTGTCTCGAGCGGTCCGTCGCCGGCCAGGCGATACCGTTGATCGCGCCGAAGGACCGGGGGAGCTCCTCCGCAGTGCCTGCTGAAGTTTCGCGCTCGGACCCAGAGCCTCGGAGTCAAGTTTACTAGTCAGGATCGGAAAACAGCTACTCAACGCAGAAAACAATAACGCTTGAAGCAAAAACAAACATGGGAGCGGTGTCATATTCTTTTATATCAGGATTTGTTGTGTTTTCCACAAGCTTTTTTTTAAGAGCGGGAGCAAACAAGGATGCAAGCCTTTTCGTTGGAAGTATTGAATCGGTGAAAACCAGGCTGTGTTTTTATAAGAAGGCGTCTCTCCTACCCAGACCTTCCAAGAACACATCTGTGTTGGCGATCAGTCATTTTCAACACGTACTGTGCTCATGCTCTTAAAAAAACATGGATTTATTTCCCCAGTACCTTTTTTTGTGGTGCCCCCCCCCCCCCACCACCACAAAAAAAAGGGTGTGATGCCCCGTTCAAAAGTTGAAAACTTAATCGCCAAAACAAACGAATCCATTTTGGGGTTGTACTCCAAAAAAAAAAACACGCACAGTAAACCTTTAAGTTTAAAGGAATAACGTGTGGATATACTCGGCATTAAAACTAATTCCCGTTTCCACTAAAGTGGGTTGTAAACTTGACTTCGTGTGCTGGAAAAATGCTCAATGGTCACATTTTTTTAGAAGTTGTGCTTAGTCTTACTCTTATACAGTTTAAGTGTAGTTACATTGTGGACACTCTACTACACGGGTCATTCTCTTAAAACAAAACAAACAAAAAATAAAAAAAACCAAACAAACAAACAATAAACAGACAAAGAAACAAACAACCAACATAGGCCTACACAGAAAAACACACAAACAAACAAAATAAACAACCCAGCACACTCCGTCCAAGTTTTCGTATTAAAAGGCCTACTTTATTGACTGGACAATAATACAGGGTAAGTCACTGTAAAGAAAGGTACCCGGATTAAAGAATTTTTTTTCTCAAAAAGCAATGATATTGATGCACCAATGAAGAATATCTTAAAACATGCATGTTATTCCACTCATCTGAAGAAAAAAAGAAGAAATTACTGAAATTGACCAATGCCAAAGTTAAGCATGTTTACTATAAGAACCCATATTTATAGCTGTCCATGAAACGCCATTGGAAGCTATTGAACTGAGTGAGAATTACAGATTACACACACAAGCATTCAAACACAAATGAGATTTTATCATTGAAATCAAGACTGAAACGTTATTTTTACTGTCAGATTTTCTGTTTTGAAAATGACGCACAAGTCAATTTTTTCTGAAATAGTGATGGCGATTTTTGTGTGAAATTAATTTTCTGATAGCCATAACGATTGATGCTCATGAACGACAGCCAAAATAATGCTTGATGAAATTGTCCTCTACGTGCTTTGAAAAGAAAAACTCGTTTTATCAAATTCGCCTCCCTAATTCGTATGCGAAATTTTAAAAAAATACATTTAGGCCCTACTTACACGAACGTTTTTGGCCACTACGTATAAGCCCTATTTGAAAACATTGTAACGAAATCGCATTAGCTAACTACAAATTTGAAACTGTATTGGTATACTATAGACTCCCTGAAGCCTTTTGAAATGGAATGCACAATTTTCAAATAGAATGTGAATGAAATAGAACAATTTGCGAAAATTTTACGGGAAATCTATTATTTTTGCCATCCCTGTGTCACCAGAAATTAAACTCTCGCGTTTGGAGTAATAAATTATGAAGTTAGTACTATAAAGAGTCATTTTAAAATAAATACTTGAACAAAGACATTGACAAAATGTTTATCGTTATCTTTAAGACCCCATTCCTATATAACATTACTAAACTCGTCAGCTGACTGAATGACATTCTGATACTTCTTGATACATCATAACAGCAGGTACACCATGACACCTTCTGAATATTAGCAGGTTGAATTTTCGGAAAGAGGGCAGGACTTTGAATAATGAGGGAAAAGGTACGGGGTGAAAAGTCGAAAACGACAACCAGAAAACACGCTCGAAAACCAAGATGGCGACAGTGCCGAACACTGCCAAAACTAGTAAGAATTTTACATTTTCTCCCCGTGTCAGTTGCAAAAATAATGAAAATCCAGTGCCAAAGTACAGCATGAAGTTTCTCAAGGCCGCAAACCCTAATTTTGAAATCATACACATTCTGTAAGAAGTTTCAAAATTGAGCGGAAGGAAAAGGTATAGGTGTCCTAAAAAGTAACGATTGCCGACAAAATGGGGAATCGCCAACACAGGGCCGAATGGCTCAGTTGGTAGAGCACCGGAACGGCAGTCCGGAGGTCGCAGGTTCAAACCCCGCTCCTGTCAATTTCTTTGTGCAACTTTTAAAACAAAAATAAATAATACAATTATAAAACTCGAGTCTGCAGATGCCTGTCGGGCTTACGGTACTGTACAGTTTCCAAACTGTGCTTCTTACGAGAGATCATTGGAATTTACATGAACCATCAGAAAGAAACGTGACAATTTTATAAATACCTACTTAAAGGGGAATTAGCCTACCCGGCCTGAAATTCCCGAAAATTTCATGTTTGGATTGTTTACTAATGGTATTTCAAAGGTCTGATTGAAAGGAAACGAGCCTAAAGTCTTACCGTTCCCGAGAAAAGACGAAAAAAAAAAGAACACGGTTGCCTACCGACAGACATACAATTTAGTAGCATACCTATGCGTACATCAAGTCGTGTCTATTCAATAGTTGGGACATAATGCACACAGCTCTCTCAACAGCTCGATTTTGTCGGAGACAAAATGTTGACTCCCGAGATTCGCTTTCGCATGGTTCTCGCAAGAAATAACACAAAACGCCCAGTTTTGGATGTGTTGACGTTTATGTTCAGGAAAAAAATGTGTGCTTGGCCGGTTTTAAACAATTTGTTTAGACCGGTTGGAGTGTTTGATATCGGCCAAGTACATATTTATTTCCAATCATAAATACCTTTCGGTCAATAATCAAACACTATTCTGTCCAAAAGTACTGATAGCAAGTCAAAAATTATAAATTTCAAAATGTTGTTCAACCATTTTACCTCATGTTTTTCTTTACACCTCCTTAGCTTATATTGTATGTCCGGTCTCGCGAGTGTCGTATACAACTCAACTCCTTATATGGAGATTGGCGCGCGCGTCGCGAGAACTGCCCGATGTGGCGCGCGACGCAGCTGTGCATGTGTATTTTGAATTAAGGACTATGACATTCTAATTCACTGGTAGTATTACGCAAGCCTACGTGAGGATTGTGAACGTTCAACCAATAAAACGGTAAACGACACCGGATTTCCATAGGAGTCCAAATTTCATGCGACACTGGAAAAGTGTTTAAGACCAGCCAGCCGGTCTTTGTCAACCGTTTAAGACCGGCCACGTGACGGGTTCTTGACCAATAGGAATGGGTAAACTGGTGTTTATGAATCTACTTTAATTACTCTTTCTATTACTTTTTCTATTTTCTGTGGCGCGCGACGCAGCTGTGCATGTGTATTTTTAATTAAGGACTATGACATTCTAATTCACTGGTAGTGACCAAAAGGAATGGGCAAACTGGTGTTTATGCATCTACTTTAAATACTCTTTCTATTTCACGTTTTCGCGTTTTCAAGCCCACACTGGGCGCATTTCAGGCCGTAATGCCCCTTTGAAACTGGAAAAGTAAGGGCTAGTTCTAGGTACATTCATTCAGGAACCCAGCGCGCCGTTTAGTGCAACTTGAGAATCCGACTCTGTACCCGGTGCTGGTGCTTGTGTCTTCCGTCACTGCTAAGCATCGGTCGCAACTGTCGCAACTCTCCGTGTCGCTGCAGTCAATGAGTGGACTGAACCTTTCCACGTTACTAACTGTTGTGTTCTCGCACCAGAGCGTGCGGTCTTGCAGATTGAAGACCGGAGAAGGCTGTTTTTGGGAAGTAAAAAGTGCAAATTTAGAAACTTATTTTTTTTTTTACAATTTTGTAACTAAACTTGTGTTTAAAGTTGTAAGTATAATTATGATGTACGGCTTTCTTTTATAAACGAAATAAATAGTTATAAAGAAAAGTGGCCGCCTTTTTCTATTTTCTTTTGGCCATGAGTTTACTCTTATTGAAATATCAGGTCTGAAGAGGAAGGCTTTTATTTGGGTTTGGTAATGGCTGTTACTTATTCGTCGATTAATAGGTATATTATTAAGGGAATAAATGTGTGCTCGAGAGGTTTTTATCACTAATTATCAGCACCCAGACTCTAAGCGGTATTAAACAGAGTGATAAATACCGACCGAGCACATATTTATTCCCATTCATAAATATCTTATCCGTAAATTTTTTTCAAATAATTCGTTCAAAAAATCCCGATTTTGTTCAACAAGTTCACTTCATGCTTTTTGAAACATCCCTCTAGCAAAATAATGGAGTGTTCAGCTGGCGAGTAAGATGTAAACAACCCTTTTATGGAGATTGACGCGCGCGTAGCATGTTCTGCGCGATGTCGCGCAGAACGCACCTGGGGCGTTGCGTTTTGAATTTAGAACTATAAAATTCTGACTCGCATGTTGTGTTGCGCATGCCTACGTGAGGATTGTGAACGTTCAACCAATGAAACGGTAAGAGGCACTGGATTTTTAGGAGTCCACATTTTATTGTGACACTGGAAAAGTGTTTAAGACCAGCTAACCATGTCTTTATCATCCGTTTAAGACCGGCCACGTGACGGGCTCTCGACCAATAGGAATTGCTAAACTGTCTGAGGTATTTATGAATCTGCTATAAAACTCAGTCGACTATTAAAACAGTACGACCGCGGCCTTTGTAAGCGGCGAATAATTATAATGTCTTGTTCGCACGAGCGCGTTCGGCATCGTTATAGACTGGTTCCCTGCCCCCCCCCCCCCAATTGTCCTTCGGACTTCAGATGTGGAGACTTAACAATATCGCTCAGAGAAGAGGTTTGCCCCGGTGTTTCTGGCCTCCTGTTTAAACTCCCCTGCGGAGTCCTTGGAGAAGAACCAACCAAGTACCAAGTTTAGAAGCGACCCTTGTTGGGGGTTTGGGGTGGGAGTAATCGGCACTTACTGTATCTGATAAAGTCAGCCTTCCCCGGTCATTAGTTGCCAGATATGGGCCTGCACCAAATCGTATGCGGACGACTCCCGGCCTGCTGTCGACGTTGGTCACGTCAACCCTGGATGCCTCTGCAAAACACAATCATAATATACATTTTATGCAAATTTGAATTATGCAAATTTAATTTGCAACGTAACATAAGCACAACATTTGCATAAAGAGTAAGGCCAAAAAAAAAAGTCTCCGGTTTCTGGTATGCGCGCGCATTGCCGTAGCCATGCGCGTCGGCAAAATGAAAAGTTTTTTTTTTCAATACAAGATGATGTTTCAAAACCGCCAAACTCACTGGTTTGACTGGAATTCTGCTGCTGCACAATTTTAACGTGTTTTTAGAAGGGATTATGATCGAGAATGAGATTTATGTGGCCTCTCTGGACTCCCATATATTTGCACTAAGTTTAGTCGGGCACCATTTGCAGTCATCAGCCGACATTTGAAGCCAAAAAAAAAAAAAAAAAAACAGGTAAAAAAAAAAAAAAAAGCCGCGTCGCCGCACCACTTTTGGGGCAAGCTCCATACCAGAAACCGGAGACTTTTTTTTTTGGCCTAAAGGACAAGTCTTTATTGAGTTTAGTTCAGCCAAGTCACCTTTTTGTTTCCTCTTAAACTTAATGGATTTCAATGCAGATTTCACCTTTGACCGCTTCCGTTGAGAAACAGCTGCAGCGTCACCATCGGTTATAATGATCATCAGTGAGGTGTTTTTGTGAGCAGCTTCTTACAATTTTTAGCTGAAATCTGTGTAGAGATGGTCTACCAGAATTGGCTATTACATGTGAATAAATGGGGACGAACGACGCTATAGTTTTTTGGAAACCAGATCATTGTAGTGGTCCAATAGTTACAGTGTTCGATCTCTACCGACGTGCCGTGGAACGTAGGCTCGAATCTTGACGGGGAACACTGCGATGCTTGTGTTCTTAGGCAAGACACTTTACTACAATTGCTTCTCTCCGCCCAGGAGGATAAATGGGTACCTTTGAGGGTAGAGACCAGAATACGCCCTGAAGATCTCGAGCTGTTGCAAAAAAGAACTCGTGATGAACAGGGGTAATAATTGTGCATGTGAAGCATTTTGAGATATTTAGTATAAGCACAACATCGGTCCAAGGTTATTGCAACATTGACGAACGTTTACATGTCGCCTTAAAATACCATTTTTACAGTCTGACATGTTTGTTGAATCAAATTGCATGTTTGTTTAGAAATTGCAGCACTCAAATAAACGTGATATTCCTACTGCTGTTCCCCCAAAGTGACATTGTTACTGCGCACGCGCATTCATTTGCTCAAGAATATGCCCAGGGGCTACTTCTTTCAACCTCGGACTCGGCCATACGCGTCTATGTCACTAAAAGTTACTCACCATTTTGAGTTCCGCCGGGCAAGGTCGTGATCACTGTGGTCGTGACGGACGTCGACAGAGCGAGAACTCTGTGATGTGCTGTGTTGTAAAGTTCACAGCTAGCAGCCTGTCTGCGCAGACGCGTTGGGAATGACGAGTTGCCATGCGCGCGTGCGCGGACCGACAAGATGTCCGCGCCCCATGCCGATATAAGATGGAGCCTGGCTGTGTCGATTTGCGGGGTCTTCGTGGCGAAAGCGGGCTCCTCGGACGGTAACTGCAAAGATGGAAAACACAGGCCGCCGCAGGACAACAATATTACTGCCACCAAGGCAGTCCAAGTAACTTTTACGCTGGAAATTGCCATTTTGACTAAAGAGTCGAAAGCCAAACGATACTGGTGTAGGTATACGTGTTTATACGTAACACTGAGGTTCGCCAATGTGCACAGGAGGCCCTCTCCTCTGAAAATGCCCAGATCCCAGAAAACTAGCAGATTTTTATACACCTTGCCCGACATTCCGAAATTTCAGGTCTTCTCAGTGTGTGGGCCTACATCTGTATTTAGAATTCTCTTCAATACAATCAACCAAAGTTTCCATTTAGTTCTAGTTCCATTTAGTTTCATGAGTTCCAAACACAGATTTGAGTTGTGTAGTTGCGCAACTTTAAGAACTTCAAAAGAGCAAACTTTTTTTTGACATTTAGGAGGTGAGCTTGTCCGCCGGATGTAAGTGGACCCTTGGATTCCAAACACAGATTTGAGTTGTGTAGTTGCGCAACTTTAAGAACTTCAAAAGAGCAAACTTTTTTTTGACATTTAGGAGGTGAGCTTGTCCGCCGGATGTAAGTGGACCCTTGGATATTTTGAGTGGGTGAACAATTTAAAAAATGTTTTATGAAAGTCGAAGACTTCCGTGTCAAGCCGCAAGATACATTCCATTTCAAACCAACTTCCACTTTTACACAAAAGAATAAATACGTCAGGAAAAGGTCAGATATGCTCTCCCAGAGTCCAAACCCAGCCATGGATTTCTTTCTTTCTGAATTGGGGATACCCTTGACGGTTATCAAAATAGCAAACGGGTCAGTCAATATAGCACATGCCCATGCAAACACAATGGACTTTTGCAAGCTCTGCGCGGGTGGGCTAACACGTAGAAGAATGGCCGTATTCATAATGTTTATGTGCACAGTACCTGTGACATTATCCGGTTCGTAAGTGACTTCGTCATACACGCGCACGCACCACTGATTACGAGCGCCCATTGGATAATCACTCAAGTTGCGTTAACTTTCGGTTCCATTGGTGCTATGCTACACCATCATGGTTAAGTTGAGATGACGTCACACTTATGAACAGGATAGGTGTTCAAAGGACACCTGTCACGGTGCGACACGCACGACCGGATGCCACACTGTACTGACACAAGTTTTGGGAAACAGTTCTTCCCCAAACCACGGCCTCATCTAAAACCGCGGCTTCAGAAAAGCATATAGAGAGTTTGCACCGAGCGCCCTCAACCTAATGACAGCAGGAGTATAAAACAGGAACCAGGACCTGTGTCCGCCGTGAGGGCGTTCTGTGCATGCTCTCTGTGCAAGGCCTATGTTCTGCTAAGAAAGTCGATGACGGCAAAGCTGGAGATAAAACCGTGATTTTGGAAATCTCAATAAATTCAACGAATCTATCATTCCGATGCCCTTTTCGTTTCGTTTGGATTTTACTCAATTTCAGCAACGCTACTCAAAATTTGACGACAACTTTACTCCAAGCAGTTTCAGCCCAGTGGATATACTAAACTCTTTTTTTTGGGGGGGGGGGGAGAACTTCTGCATAATTTTCATGTGAAAATTCGCGTGTCAGTTCGTCGATGGCAAACCGAGTTTGATCCAGTTTCAGTGCCCGATTTATAATATAAATACAGGGTGAGTAAAAAGAGGGGGGGGGGCATTTTCTTGAGTGTTAAATTTCTGCTGTTCATGGAATGTAGGCCTTTGGAAATAGAAGTTAAACAAATGTTATTTGCATGGTGGATGGATATGAACAAAGAATGGAAAGGATGTGGTATCACCATGTGAATATATCTCTTTCGAGTTGTGTGGCTCTGAGAAGGACCAGCTACTTGCTAATCCATTCTTGAAAGAGAAACAATTCCAAGAGCTTGGACCAATCACGGTAGGGCGTAACGCCTGTGCATATTAATCATTATTTAATTTGATTATTTGTATATGCCCTATTCTTTTTTCCACCCTTTTAAGAAAAATGCCGTAAAAGATCAAAATACTCGAAAACCGACTGATTTTCCGTGCAATTTCTTTTAAGTCCGTGACCTCCAAATACAAATTTTAAGAAATAAATAATTTAAAGGTAATGTACAATATTTGCAAACATTAAAAAAAAGCACCAAACTATTATGAAATACTCTACTTGACTGTAAGTGAATAATGGTCTCAAGCATCCTGTACAATCATGGCACTGAACCTTCAGAACCTTCAGAAATTTAACTGTATGAAAACGCATGGAGGGGCTTCCTAAACACACAGTATACGTCATGCACGCGGCAGGCTTTCTAAACAATGTGTTTAAGACCAGTTGGAGTCGTGATGCTGATAATTACCCAAGTCAGCATCCAGACTCCAACCGGTCTTACATGTAGTGTTTAATACCGGCTTAGCACACATTTTAATCCCTTATCGAAACTCCTATCATCCACGTTAAAAAAATCAAAAACCGGTCAACCATTTTACTTCGTATTTTGCGAAACACCCTCTAGCTATAGTATGGTATGTCCCTCTCGCGAGAAGTCGTAAACAACTCCTGTGTATGTAAGTTGGCGCGTGCCTCGCGCGACGGTGGCGCAGAACGCAGCTGTGCCGGTGTATTGTGAATTTAGGATGATGAAATAAGACTCGCTGGTAGTATTGCGCATGCCTACGTGGAAATTGTTAACGTTCAACCAATAAACGGTAAAAGGAACCGGATTTAATAGGATTCAAAATATCATGCAACACTGGAAAACTGTTAAAGACCAGCCAGCCGGTCTTTGTCAACCGTTTAAAACCGGCCACGTGACGGGCTCTCAACCAATAGGAATGGGTAAACTGTCGTAGGTATTTATGAATTGTATTTAATAGCCAAGTTTGGCCTTCTTACATTCGCTACTGCTACTACAACAAATTTTTTTTGGGGGGGGGGGCAGCGCACCGTAGAACTGCGCCTGTTGTCGAGAATGTTAAATGGCTGCATGAGATTTTGCTCTTCTATAGACATTGGCAGAAGAACAAGTTTGCCCAAACTTCGGTGATGTGTCCATCAAGCAACAGCAGGTGGCACATCCGATTGGCACAAAGGGAACTGATCTCTGTTGTGAGAAAACCTGTGCCGTATGGAGTCCAGGTTGGGTATAGTTCCGCTTCCGGAACCCTTGAATAGGAAAATTAACGTGCAAAAATTCGCAAATGTGTAATTATTTCCTAACCTTGGTACATTGATTTCTTAAGAAAATCACCCTTTGAAAAAGGCCTTTATTAAACTGTTACTATATTATTATCATTTATTTTTTTATTATTATTATTGTTGTTTATTCGGCCAAATTACAAGATACAACAAGCAATCCACAAAAGTAAACAAAACTAAACAAAAACAATCCAATCCAAGCTGGCCAGGATTGACAAAGTATAATAAAACACTGTGACTCGAAAGCCCGTCATTCCTAACTTGAATGGTACTTGTAACACAAAAAAAATATATTAAAAAATAGATACAAAGTTCAATGAAAAATAAGAAAAACATAACAACATGCAGATTTTACAAGACTGGGGGAAAACAGACAAACAAAACAAAACAAAGCAAAACAAGACAGGATAAGACTAAACAAAATGAAACAAAACAAGACAAAACAAAACAAAACAAGACAAGGCAGTCATTGAAAATTTAAAGTTAAATAGGAGACTAAAATGTCTTTTAGGATTAACTTTTTTTGGTTAATAAACGTGAAGGACTCATTAGCTTTTACACACACAAAATTATACAATGTCCGCTGATGAGGACATTCAAGCCAGCCCGACAAAATCTAGAACCCATCAGCTGCTGTAGGTAGGTAAATCTTGGAGTCGTTTTCGTCCTCACGCAAGTACGCGATGTGAAAACAAACGATAACGAACAAGGAGACCTTGGAACGAAAATGCCGGATGTGAAAGATCGTAAGTAAATTCATCTTTACCCACTATCGCCAAGTGATTTCTCATCATTTTTTTTCTTGAGGAATACCAAGATAAAATTCTAACATGAATGTTGCTTGGGGTTATTTTAGAAATCAATCTGTCGAAAAATTATGGCAAGGGAACTAACTAGAAAGCTTAAAGGGCAACCTTGTGTAAAATGTCAAAAAATGCGGGCCGCGCAAGGATTCCGGAAGCTCGCCCCATGACCTTTTACTTGCAGGCCAGTAAGTCCCGCCCACTGCGCACTGGGCAATTTGCAAATTAACACGTGCTCCTCTCCAATGCCACACTGCATTTTCCTACGGCACGCATCATACGCGCGTGCACGCTTGTCGGACTTTTGTGCACGCACGTCGGACATAGTGACGGCTGTGAGTAAGCGGTGCTCACTGGATCGGTCCAAATGGACCGATCCAGTAAGCACCGCCCCATGGTGTTCTGACCAATCACAGCCCTGATTTATGTCCGACGTGCGTGCACAAAAGTCCGACAAGCGTGCACGCGCGTATGATGCGTGCTGTAGGAAAATGCAGTGTGGCATTGGAGAGGAGCACGTGTTAATTTGCACAGTGCTTACTGGATTGGTCCATTCCGGTGTAGTATGAATTTAGGTTTTATGAAATACGGACTCATTGGTGATATTGCGCATGCTCATGCATAGATAATTAGGAGGGGGACCGGTCACGTGAGAGAGTTTAACCAATAAAAGGGGAAAAAAGAGTCCGATTTTCATACGAGTCCGATTTTCATATGACACCGGTTCGTAAGTGACTTCGTTATGCATCGCGCGCGCGCGCGCACGCACAGCGGATATAGCACAAAAATGACCTATCGCCGTTTGCGAGTTGGCCACGCCCCTTAGAAAACCAAATGGAGTTTTTGTGCGCTAAGTTTTGTTTGTCTCAGATGTTGCACGTTCCGCGTCCATTTGTATATCATGTATTGTACAAAATGAAGCGGTGAGCACTGCTTTAACTTTTGTTTTCATCATGTATATCATGTAATTGGTCAATATTTCACAAGCTGCGTTGACGCGATTCTCACGCGATTCTACCGCGATAGGTCAATCCGGTTCGTAAGTGACTTCGTCATACACGCGCACGCACCACTGATTACGAGCGCCCATTGGATAAACACTCAAGTATGTTAACTTCCGGTTCCATTGGTGCCATGCTACACCATGTACAGTAAGTTGAGATGACGTCACACTTACGAACCGGATTGGCTAAACACTCAAGTTTATGTCTGTTCCAATCACCCAATGTTACCGTGCAGTGGGCGTGTTTGAAACTGAAGTGACGTCACACTTACAAACCGGATTGGCGGCCAGGAGAACTTGTTGTCATTTCCACGTGCCGACAGGGCGGAGCTTATATGTATTTTGCGTGCGCGTGTCACGTGCCCACGGCATGCACGTACATAATTATGGCGATGTGTAAGTACTGTACATGTACAATGCTTTGCGGATCGGAGTTTGCGCTTCTATAATTCTTCACATAGTTTAATTTGTGCAAGGATTTAAATCAGCGTTCACCACTCATCGGTTATTGTCTTGTTGGCCAAGACTATTATAAGATTCTGTTTCCCTTTGGAATGTTGGCACCAGGACCCCAGAAATTCTGAGCATCCCTCACGCACCTTAATTTATTGAAGTTTATAATGTTCGCGTGTGAGCTGCTCATAATTATTTGCTTGTGTCAATGAACTTGGCCATATTTGTGAAACCTCGACTTGGTACAACTTGTTCGGGTTCTCTTTTCATAACTAGTTTCCCCCTTTGGTTAATGTTCTCGGAGATTCAAGCTCAAACTGTATGTTTACCCTTTCCCATCCGAAATCCCTTAGCCAAACTTTGGAGACGTACCGTACAGGGTTGCAGACCAGTTAATCGGTCCGAAATTGCCTACGCCGGCCCGGAATCACGATTTGCATGCCCTCAAAATTTTCATTATTTAAGCATGCTGCGGGCGCGGCCATGAACTTGAGGGTTTGTACAAAATATGGGTGGAAGCCGTGCACAGGACTGTGAGCTTGTAGTTCATTCAATTTGGATGAAATTGGGGCCCTTAAAGCGCTCTATTTTGCAATGGAGTGTAGGCATCGTTTTTCAAAATGGCGATAGGCTTCAGGACTATTTTCAGGGGTGATCATCTTCGGATGGAAATTTCTCCTCAAAAATTGTAAAGAAAATGAAAGATGATGAAATAAGCTTTAATTTGATGTGTACCTCGAACACCTTGGAGAGTTGTGAGTATTTTCCCCGAATTTCTGAAGGGGAGCATTTACTATTGAGGTCTATGGAAGTTTATTTACTGGTCTGCAACCACAGGGTTTCGCAAAATGGTTCGTATGACGGTAAAGCCGAAGCCCAGACAAGGCCGAGATTTGTGGAAATAATGCAATCGGGCACAGTGCGCATGACTCAATAGTCTGGTTCCCAGACCTGACAATTATTCCCGACGCTCACGTCTTAAATTGTAGGTCAGGCAGCCTCCGTGGCTAAAAATAAACATGACGACATTAATGGCCCTTTTTCAAAGCGCGGCATCGTTTCCGATTTCGCATCATCACTTGTAGCTTTTAATGTTCTGATCAAATCTTTAAATAAATCACTTGCTTCGTAATATCATACAGCTATGATAATACAGTTTGATGTTTTTGTAAGATAACATTGAGTAATGTTGATCTGGAATCTTCAAAATTAGGGAACCAAATAGCACTGTTAGCAGGCGGAGCCGAATGAAGACCGAGTTTTGGAAAATCTCGGTAACGGCCGTCAAATTCAAAATTGTACATGACGCAGCAAAAAGTTCGCCCGTACGATCCGAGTATATTTGATGCACAAAATCGTCGTTGAATTTCAAGTTTTCTAAATGAAAACAATGAATATTAATTATCAACTCATTTAAAATAAAATTAATAAGCAATTAGCAGTTAATTAAACCTATATTATATACTAGGAAATACTCGGGCACTATCCGATTGTCGACGAAACAACTTCGGCAAACTTCGGAAATTTTCGGAAAAAGGAGGAATTCCTCCCGTTTTAGTCACGTGACGTAAATTGTAATACATTGTATTACCGGAGGCTACCGGACCTAAGATTCATCAGGAATAGTCGGAATCAACCTCGTCCCCAGTGCTTACTTTATTTCCAACCGCGTTTCCAATAGTAAACCCTGGATAGGAAACGTTCTTCCTGTATCCTGATTGGATACCGCAATTGGCTAGTAATGGATTTTTATCGTGTACTTGGTGCTTTATATTCACAACGTGCAGTACGTGTTTTCGCGATCATTCGTCCACGCCTTCTCGAAAATACTAATTTCCAATCCAATTTGCTCATATTAATATGAAATATGATACTGCATGTTGTCTTGATAAGATCGTAACAGTTTGATTTCAAAAATCGTGTTTTCGTAACTCACGCCGTGCTCGCGCTGCTACGAATTGACTCTGTTTTTACCCCAGACACCGCATACAAAAACAAACGCTAATGTGTAACGCACATCCAGGCACCAGACTGTTCCTCATTTGCATACGTCTGCAAAAATCTTGCACATGCAAATGATCCAATACCAGGGTGAGAGAGCAGGTAGTGGTGGGCGCGTACTGCTCGACACCCTGGGGACGAGGTTGAGTCGGAATCTTTTGGTCTGGGAACCAGACTAATGACTCAACAACAGAGGGCGCTATTTACATGGCGGAAGTTTATACGAACCATGACAACAACTTAAAGTTGAACAAGATCCGTAAAAAGACACAGCGCACGTCTGAAAACATCGGAGATTTGCTCCTTTTAACGTGGACAGGTTGATTTCAAGCAACAGGCTGTTGTTTCATGATGAAATAATCATGCCAGTAGCTGCTGGAATTGACGCTTTCACTGCGTTCGAGAGGCAGTTGAGAACTCTCTGCCTCAACGAGTTTCCCTGTGGAAAGGGAACGTGGGTAGGTTTACCGGTTTGTGGTTGGTAGGCATGCTATCCCGACTGATGAGTGTGCTCAGCCTACCGACCTTTTAAAGAAATAAATTCAACCTTTAGCTTCCATTAGTTTCCTGTTTCAGTGTCTGGAGCAACTATAGAATGCAGGGCCACGCCGGAGCAAGGTTTTTTATTTTGCTTGGAGGCGTGGATGGATAGGAGTACAGTAGATATGCAAACCTGCAAAAAGTGCTAAGTACAGCGAATGCACTTGTCTTCTAAGCTTCTCATGAAGGATCGGAAGGGAGGGCGTGCTTGTAAATGTGTTGGGGGCACGGCACTGTCTGGAGTGGCGGAGGCGCAAAGTCGCGGAGACGCGGGGCACTGGAGTGGCGGAGGCGCAGAGTCGCAGAGACTCGCGCCGATAGAGGCCGCAATTTTCGGCGGAATTTTTTTGAGAACGAAGCATCCGTATCCATTTTAAATGGGCTCGCAAATTAGGAAGGGAGGAGGGCGATGGGGCACTGTCTGGAGTGGCGGAGGCGCGGAGTCGTAGAGTCGCAGAGACGTGGGGCACTGGAGTGGCGGAGGCGGGAAGTCGCAGAGACTCGCGCCGATAGAGGCCGCAATTCTCGGCGGAATTTTTTTGAGAACGAAGCATCCGTATCCATTTTAAATGGGCTCGCAAATTAGGAAGGGAGTAGGGCGACGGGGCACTGTCTGGAGTGGCGGAGGCGCGGAGTCGTAGAGTCGCAGAGACGCGGGGCACTGGAGTGGCGGAGTCGCAGAGACTCGCGCCGATAGAGGGCGCAATTCTTGGCGGAATTTTTTTGAGAACGAAGCATCCGTATACATTTTAAATGGGCTCGAAAATTAGGAAGGGAGGAGGGCGACGGGGCACTGTCTGGAGTGGCGGAGGCGCGGAGTCGTGGAGTCGCGGAGACGCGGGGCACTGGAGTGGCGGAGGCGCGGAGTCGCGGAGTCGCAGAGACTCGCGCCGATAGAGGGCGCAATTCTCGGCGGAAGTTTTTTGAGAACAAAGCATCCGTATCCATGACGACAAACTAACGATTACTAAAGGTTTGCCGGCGGCAATCCATATCAACAGAGGGCGCTGTACTCTTTAAAATAGGGCTGAATTATAAGATGTATTAAATTCCCATCAAAAGTTGTGTGGCACGTTTGGTGTAATGGTTAAGCAAAGGCTCTAGTAAGCGGGATGACTCGCGTTTGATTCCGACCACACCACATTTTAAAGTTTTTTTTTCTCATCCCCAAATAAAAAAGAATATTCTTCTTTTATTATTTTAACATGTCTCAAACATTTTTTGCAGAGTATTACATTTTCTTTTTCAGATTTGTGGCTCTGGAGGATTTTTTTTTAAAAGGGAAATAAGGTCCGAAATTATAAAATGGTCTGAATCCCATCTTGTGAATACGAGGTAACAACGATAATTTTGGCATGGAGCCAGACTAAAACTTGTCACCGGAAAATGTTTTGAAGTACAAAAAAACAGTAACTGCGCATGTTCAGTGCATATCCGGCATACTAACATTTACTAAAGGTTTGCCGTCTCCGGCAAAATATCCACTGCCATAAATTAACTTAGTAAAGTTGGCCTGATTTCGTTTTGCATGTTTTTGTGCGCTCAAGGTCCCAGTCTGTGCTCGCCCAGTTTCAAGTCCAGACTTAAAAGTTTTTTTAAATAAACAGCTGCATGTTTTCTTTAACCCATAGAGCTATATTAAATTGCTAGAGCGCTAACTCCTCATTCTTGCTCGCGGAGACGCTTTGAAGCCATCCTGGGCGCAGACATTTTGAATTCATGTGCATGTTTGTAGAACACAATGAAATTAGATGGATTGCATTTTAAAAGTGTACTCTAAATGCAACGTGCAAGTAGAAGATACGCAAACAACTTCAGCGCATCATGACGGTTCAAAAACGTCACGGCAAAAAGCATCTGCAGCGGATACGCTAACGCTTTTAGCTGTTTGCGTAGAGCAAAATGAAACACTCATTTGCTGATCGTGCGTTTCGGTTTTGGGCGTATCGGCTTTGATGACGCACCGGTCATGCTGGTATGGAATACAAACGCAGATATGCAAATAGCCATACAAGATCCATACAAAATTTCTAGTTCCCCATAGTTTTGTGCACAAACATGGATGCGGCCATCAGGCATTACTTTGTACATCGAGTTAGCGCTCTAGTAATTTAATATAGCTCTATGGTTTAACCACAGACTGGGACCGGACTGTGCTCTTAAACAAGCAAAACTACCAGGCCAACTTTACTCACTCGTTAGCCAGCAAATTTCTCCAAAAATTGCAGTGGGCAAAGAAAAGGTCCTCAGTAGTTTACCAACCAAGTTTGCCGACTCAGTTCAATTTTTAAAGGAGACATTTCTTCAATATGTTGAACATGAGAGGGAAGTCAAGTGATTTCAAAATGAGACTAAAGACTAGACTGGTACATGTCCAACCATGGTCCAACTATTTGAAAAGACTGACCTCTTCATTCAGTGTCATATTCTGGTGGCTGACTATGGAGAAATGTGTAGTAAAAAGAGACTAGTTCCCGGTTCAGGCCACATGTTTCTTTTGGCACAGTTGAATGATGCAGTACTGAAGCGGTGTTGGACTGCTTGTTTCAGGTGCCAGTCTATTTTCTTGTATTTGCATGTTTTCAATACCTGGGACTCTTATAAACAGTATTGAGAGTCCCAAATTTTCGGACTAGTTTAACCACTGTTACTTGTGACTGGACCTGTTGTTAACTTCACTAGTTGAATTCTGAAGTAAAACCCATTATAAGGCCGAGACTGAAAAGAAATTTAGTAGTTTTTCATCCGGCCTGGTTTTTTTTAAGGTAATATACATCATTTGCTTTTGCTGTAATTTTCAGAAATGGATGGAATTGGGGGGTTGGAAATATATAGCAAATATAGTTACGCTGACATTTTTTAGGTTTCGGGTTCAAAAATTCTATAAAAACCAAGAAAAACAATCATTTCCTGTAGTCTTGTTCCCTGACTCCTGTTTAAAAAGAAACAGAGCAGTTTACATATATTGGGAAATGTAAGGTCAGGGAACCAGTCTAGCAGGCTTGTACCCGTTCATAGGTGTGTAATCGGTTGCAAACAAGTGCGATGGTCAACTGGGGCCAGTATTTGAAAAAAAAGCCAGTTTTTCCAACGCTGGTCGGCCGATCAGCGTTGGAAATTGATACGAAAATACCACTTTTCTTAAAAATGACAGTATACCAGGTGCCATGATTTTACTGAGGATGCTTTACACTGTCATTCACTAACAGTCCAGCCAGGTATTTCAAAATGATTTGGAAGTTTTATTTTTTGATGTTTGCAAATGTTGTATCTTCCCTTTAAATGAAGGAGGCGGGTGCTTTTCTTTTTTCCCAATGGTGAATTTTCCAAGATGGCAGATGGATTCGTCAATTTTCTCAACTAATTTGCTGATACAGAATTGTGTCCAAAAGAGCATAACCCTTTCTACATAGCTACTTTTTTGTTGGAACTGAATAAAAAGACATATGACATTGTATGTGCAAAGTACGCTCAAGGAAAAAAGAAACGCAGTCACATAAAAATTCTCATATTTTTAGGAAGTAGGACCGGCATTGTAAAAATGGTGCATGTTCTAGATTTTGAGCATTTTAGAGTGAACATCAATGTGTATTTATCGCGTTCCGGTTCAGTGATTTGGGTGAGTGCCAAAAACTGTGTTTTTGCATTTTATGCTAATGGTTACACATGAGTGACTCCCAGATATATGCATTTGACCATTCATGTCCTGAACACAACCCTTGCCTATAAAAAGACACCAAAATGACGCCAAAAACACTTGTAGCCATGATGCCACGACTAGCTGTCACAACCTGAGAGAGACCGAGCCATTGGCATGCTCCAAGCTGGAAGGAACCGACGGGCAGTGGCCAGGCTGTTCGGGGTCCACCACTCCCAGATATGCATTTGACCATTCATGTCCTGAACACAACCCTTGCCTATAAAAAAGACACCAAAATGACGCCAAAAACACTTGTAGCCATGATGCCACGACTAGCTGTCACAACCTGAGAGAGACCGAACCATTGGCATGCTCCAAGCTGGAAGGAACCGACGGGCAGTGGCCAGGCTGTTCGGGGTCCACCACTCAACGAGATCATCCCCCAGAGACACAACAGCAGCTGAGGGCGGCACTGGAGGAAGAGTGGGCTGCTATCCCACAGCACCAGCTGCGACATTACTGTCGATCCATGAGGCGACGAATTACAGCTGTTCTTGACGCGAATGGAGGTCATGTTAATTATTGAACTGTAAATGCCATTGCGTTTCTTTTTTCCTTGAGTGTATATTGCAAATGTATGAATTAAAAAACGGCCGGGAAAAAAAGGAAGTGGGCGGGGATGAGGAACTGGCATAGGAAAGTCAATTCCCCTATCTGCCCATCACTTATTTTTCCCTTCAGTGACCTATCAGCCATCAGAAAGTGATAATATGTCCTAAAAGTCAAAATTAGCAAGGAAAATATTGAAGTATTTACTGAAAAAAAACACTTACAAATTTTCAGACCAGTCTCATAAGGTTTGTGCACAGGGTGACAAATGATGGCCAGATTTGGGAATCTTTCCCTGATATATTCTTTTTACTTGGCCTAAGAGGTTCTACATGTACATGAATTGAAACCGTGTTCTAGTTTCTATTTTTGTCTTCTTTTCATTTCTGGAATTCAGAGAACGTCAAATGAAAAGACCCAGTCCGAATCCAGGTTCAATGTCACCCTGAAAGGTAAGGTTTTAGTTTACAAATTTTCTTCAAATGAATTAGGCTGTTCGCAATATTGATGAGAAATTGAACAATTAATGCCCAAGCATGATGTACAGCGTTTCTCAGCGATTTCTCAGAGGCGGCCACGATGCTAATTTCAGTGACCACCTTGCCAATATCTCCAGTTCGCTGTGAAGATTTGCCATGAAGGAAATACTCATCAAAAAATTGTCATTCTCTGTAATTTATGAGCGTTTACCTTGACCTCTGTGTGTAAAGAACTCACAATTTGGATGTGTAGATGAAATCATCTCGCATATTTGTGAGCGTTGCATTCTTTTTAGTTTGCAGACTGCGTAAAATTGTTTCCATCGTCAATTTGAATTTCTACCAACTCGCTCGGTTTATTTGCCAAGGGGAAACACTTGGAGTTTCTACACAATCGCCTTTCAATTTTGTTCTATAATTCTTTTTTGTTTGTTTGTTTGTTTGGATATCTTATAGATTATGGGGCTGGCAAGGAACAAGAGGAGACACTTGAAGAGCTGATTTCATCGCCGTTTTCTCCGTACAGCGTCGATTACAGCTGGAGTTCGGAGGCCAAGCAGCTCCGAGACCTGGCCGTCAAGAGCCCTTGGCTCATCGACCGGGAGTTCATCCTGAGCCACTTCAAGTCACTCCGGATTGTGGACAAGAACGTGAGTCCGAAATAGGGCTATCCGAGTACCCGACCGTCAACATAAGGAACCAGTTCCAGATTATGGAATCGAGTACCCGTAACCATCTTTAGAAATTACTCGGTAACTTCTCAGAGAATGAAAAAGAACAGCTTCGAATGTAATTGATAGAGAGAAATTTCAAAATGAAAAACAGACTACGTGGGAAACAAAACCAATTCCACGTTTACGATGCTCGTGATAGTTGCTGTGTTTACCATAAAGCTAAAGAGCTCACTGTATGTAACTTGCGAACTGGCACACCGATATGGGGTAGTATTAGCATGCAGACCTTTATGAACAATCTGAACAGCAACTTCCGAGATTGACATTTTTGGGGTTGGGTTTCTTTAATGGGTACCCGGGTACCCATATTTTTTCTCATAGGGTACCCGGTCCCTGTACTACCCGTAAATGCACACCCCTAGTCCGATATCGACGTCAGTTTGAATACTTTCTTTAACCTTAACAGTGCCACATCCTTTGAAATCTGTTGGGAGAATTTTAAGGATTTTTGTGAGATTGGAATGCATATGGACTTGTGCTCAAACAGCAGATCGCCTGTCATCACCATTTTACGAGAGGAAGGGAAACACTGCACTCGGGTATCCTGTTTCTGTATGATAATAATAATAATCGGCATTTAAGAACGCTCTTATTAGTAAACTAAATCACAGCGCTTGCAGTATTATTATTACCCCTGATCATTGGGCCAATTAAACATTCCAAATATCATCTCAGCTCCCTGGATGCTGCCTGATAAGCACAAGCAAGCTTATTCAATCACAATAACCATCTCTGCCCTCACAGGTACCCATTTACTCCTGGGTGGCAAGAAGCAATGAGTGACAAAGTGCCTTGCTGAAGGGCACACGCACCATGACCCCGGCTAAACTCGAACCCACAACCCGCAGCTTTACCCACAGATCACGAATCTAGTGTCCTTAACCACGAGGCCACAGCACTCCTATACTAGCTACCGGTAAACGCACACTATTAAAAACAATTTTCTTTTGCCTATAATTATCAGGTTAGTACAGTTGGCGAAGGCCTGCTTAGATTCAGCAACTTGGAAGAATTAACCCTCAGCGTCAACAAACTCCAGATGGTGGATACGTGCAATGTTCCGAGCTCGCTAAAGGTCTGTGTTTTTTATTGTTTTTTTTTGTAAATAATAATACTAACGGGTACACATATAGTGATTTTAACTAATATCAAAGTGCTTTACATTATTATTACCCCTTATCATTAGGCCATTGAACATTCTTAAACTCCGCTCCCTGGTAATATACAGCTCGATGCAGCCATTTCGGCGCAAGGCAGCTAGAATCAATCACAGTAATCATCTCTGCCCTCACAGGTACCCATTTACTCCTGGGTGAGGGAAGCAATGAGTGACAAAGTGCCTTGCCCAAGGGCACACGCACCATAACCCCAGGCTGGACTTGAACCTTCAACCTGCAGAATTATCCGCAGACCACGAGTTCAAAGCTCCAGACCACGAGGCCACGGCACTCCACTCAGATGTGGATGATTCACAAAAACAAAAACTTGTCTGAAAAATGTTGTTCGTTACCTTCCCAAAATACTCCAAAATCTGTTTTACAAAATAGAGGCAAGATTGAGGATATATGGCAAAAGCGTGTGGCTGATAACGGCAGATGCACTGTGTCAAGGTCTTAGGCTATTCCTTGCATTGTTTATGCTCAGCCATGCAAAAATGTAGGCCTTGATTATACTTGAAATCCTCCGCACTGCTCCAGGATGTCACTGGCTCTGCCTCAACATATTGACAGTGATTGCTGGAGGGTTTTGCAGGATTGAGGCAGTGGTCACCCCTCCAAGGACCACATTCAAGAAATAACGGAGGATTTTGCAGGATTGAGGCTGTATGCTATTTTTACATGGAGGCAGTTGGAGGATTTTGCAGGATTGAGGTTACATCCTAGCAAAAATGCCTAGGAGTTTAAGGTTAAGACCTCTATCCGCTCTGTTCACAAGTACCCCCTCACCGGCAAAGAAGGAACAGTTGGGGGTGACCGACCGACGCCATCTTGCCCGACTGCAATTTTGCCGCGACGTGCGGGCGTACCACTGCGCGTACATAGTACAAATCCCCTGGTGGACGTGTGTCACACACAACGTGCACGTCAACCAGCTAAAGGTCTCGTCCATGGGACGTCGTTGCTAGGTAAAAGGGCGCCCTCTTTGTTGGCGCACGGAGGCCATAGACATAATGCTGAAACTATTTTGACAGCAGAATCCTCCAAATTGAAAGCCGATTACCCTAAATACCACTTTCCATGAATAATCCTGCATGCGAGAAGCCCGTCTGAATTCATATCCCGGATGAGTTCCTGACTAGTCGCAGGAAGAATCAATCACGTTTTTCCAGAAAAAAACTCTGCAATTGTCCTGGACATGTTCTGGGGAAATTTTCATTAGCAACTGCTTGACTCACCAATACTGATAAAGTCATTGCAGGGAGATTGCAGAAAAGTTGTTCAGAATCCTGCAACTTTTTCAAAACTCGTCCGGGATATAAATTGAGGCCAGCCCTAAGTTTGAGTTTTGTAGGCAGGCCGCAGGCTGTGGGATTTTCTCCGGTTACATCAAGGCAATTCTGTAAATTCAGATGTTCATTTCAGACACTTTAATGAGCTGCTGTTGGAAAAGTGAATGTGATACATCACTAATAATGTGACATCTAATGAGTAGAAAACAATTATAGACCAAACTAAGGTTCCACCACCTTAACGACCTTGTATATATGTACATCATGTGGTCGGTCGTACGTTTGATTTTACAGAATTGCCCATCGCAGAAATGACTTAAAGTTTAAGCTTTAAACTTGTTCAATATTCACAAAGAAAGTGATCAAAGTTACCCCTGTATTCGCCTCGCTATTTGACTGATGGAAATTTAATTTACATTTCTTCCGCCATTCTTCTGTCAGAGAGCAAATTTCTTTTCTATTTTTTTACCTCCTGGGAATGCAATGAAATTGAAAAGACAAAAAATTGATTACTGATTAACCGTGCCATGGTGGACATTTGGATCGGCTGAGAACAATCCGTGCTCTTGAATATGAATCAATATAATAATTCCATAAATCTAATAATGTACTATATTCAATGCATTAAAACTGTACATCACAATCTTATATTTCGTCTTAATAACAGTCCTCACGGGCAAAAATACATTCTACTGACAGGACAGTATTAGATACAAGAAACTAGACTGTCCCAAGGTTATTTACAAAGAAGAAATGGTGCAGAATCAATTTTCAGATGAGTCAGTCACCAAGAAACGATCTTTTGGGGGATGGGTTCCCTTGTTTCCCCCTAAATCTGAGCTTCCAACTTTTCCCATATCGAATCCAAGCTCAGCAGCTGTTTAAAAAAAGGGACAAAAAGTGTGACGTGAAAATACACTTCATGTTATTGAAATTTTTTTTGTGTGTTCAATCTCACCAAATGTACAAAGTCTCTTGTTCTGGATGACACACTTTAAATCAACTTTTTTGATGGAAAAAGGGGCTCATTGATTTAATAAGAAGACCAATATGCTCTCCGTTAAAAATGATTTGATAGTAGCTGTGGTCTGGTATTAATCAAAGAAAATGCCCAATTTCAATTAAATTGTCCTTTTTGCTGAGAAAAGTTCTGTTTGTTAACAGAAATGGGATTTTAAAATATCCACTCCCGTATGTGGCTTAGCTTACCTCATACTGTTGACGTTTGCTCCCTTGACCGGATTGCAGACATCTCTATCTGCTCCTGCACTGGTTTTTGAGCAGCATCCCTTGGCCCAATTGCAGACTGTCCTATCTGCTCCTGTACTGGTTCTTGAGCAGCATCCCTTGGCCCAATTGCAGACAGTTCTATCTGCTCCTGTACTGGTTCTTGAGCAGCATCCCTTGGCCCAATAGCAGACAGTTCTATCTGCTCCTGTACTGGTTCTTGAGCAGCATCCCTTGGCCCAATAGCAGACAGTTCTATCTGCACCCATCCAAGTTCTTGAGCAGCATCCCGTGGCCCAATTGCAGACAGTGCTATCTGCACCTGTCCAAGTTCTTGAGCAGCATCCCTTGGCTCAATTACAGACAGTTCTGTCTGCTCCTGTACTGGTTCTTGAGCAGCATCCCTTGGCCCAATTGCAGGTGGTTCTATCTGCTCCTGTGCTGGTTCTTGAACAGCATCCCTTGGCCCAATTGCAGATGGTTCTACATGTATGTGCAGCTCTACAACCTCTTCAGCAGCATCCCGTGGCCCAATAGCAGACAGTTCTCTATGCTCTTGTTGAGGTACTTTGGCTGCAGCCCTTGGTCCATTTGTACGAAGCTCCCTCCGTTCTACCAAGGCGCCTTGCCTTTTTTGTGTTTTTCTTTTTTTGCAGCAGCGAGCAAGGTTTAAGAAAGAAAACGCTTCCACTACAGCAGCGCGATATGTGGAGTTGGTGGCACTGTAGACAAGGGGATTGATCGAACTGTTGATTACATTCAAGATGACTGCAGCTGTAGTCACCTTAAATTGGAAATACATCTGATCCGGGTGAATATATTGTTTGAGAAAAATGATATGATAAGTGATAATCATTGAATTACAAAGAAAGAACACAGCAGTGTTAATGAGCAGCATGCAGACCACCTTGCCAAATTGCCGTGGATGTTGCTGTGAAGCCGGTGTGGAATGACCTAACTTGATCAACATGTAGATGTACGTAGATACAGTGATTGCAAAAGTTGATACATAAATTATCTGTGACAGTATATTGTCTATGAGAAAGATTGTGTTACAAGTTTTAGCATCATCTGAGGCAAATTGTGGGTTCATGAGAAGTGCTTTAGTCACTCCAAGGACAACTGATAGAACCCAAAGTCCTGCAGATATCTTGGCAGCCCGTGTTTTGGTGGCTGAAGACCTGAATGAAATCGGATGATGCACAGCTGAGAATCTTTCCACTGCTATGGCTGTGACAAAACAGAAAGAAGCACAACGCGCTGTTTCAAGCACTAATATAGATATAACACGAATTAAAATGTCATTGCCATACTCTGTAGGTGGTGATAATGATGCAATCAATGCTCGAATAAGGTAAAGAGAGTCAGCCACTGCCAGATTGGATAAGTAGACATTGACGATTGTGCGCATTGACTTCACACGAACAGCGACAAAGAGGAAGATGAAGTTCAGGATGATACCGAATGGTGCAATGATATCAGTTGCAAGGCGAATTGTATCAAGACCTTGCTGTGATCTATTGTATATTTCCTCAAATTCCTGTCCGTCTTGAACCGTAATGGTGTAGTTGCCTTCCATGGATTCTTTTATCTCCTCATGTGCATTCAATCACAGCTTGAAGTTTACTGATCTAAAGTCAAACTTCAGCCTGTTTAAGTTTGTTGGGTCTGATCATGCTCAGTAAATTCTCCACTGATGTTCATAAGGAAAGATGAGCCCAGACTAGAACTTTCTCTGTGGCCTTGCTGCAGGAAGTAAAAAAAAAAACACTTATTCAAACACCCTGGATGAGCATTAACAAAAAAAATCTGGATTTGAAGGATCATTGTGTAATTAAGATGCATAGTTTCTCAGTTACTGGTAGTCATTTTTTATGTTTTATGTTCTCTGCCCGAAAACAAAAGTAAGTTTTCTTTTTGCGTTCTTTTATCCACATTTCCTGATGGTCGTATTTCTCTGTCTAGTTTTGGATTCTATTGCGTGCAGCAGTGAATTGTCTCATCTCCATTTTCAGTTTCATTTGTCTAACATTACGGATCTTGGTGTCTCCATGTACCATTCCTTTACGCACTTTTCTTGGCCTTTCTTTGTGGGAATATTTCTGAAATTAGTCCTACGTTTGGTTCGGGAATTTCAGTGCTAATATGAGTTTGCCATCAAGTAAATCAACATTACCAAGAAATTATGCATGGTTTGACCTGTAATCTCAGACTGGTTCTTAACACACACAAAATTCATTTAAAGTCCTGAACAACTTTTACAAACTCGAGTCAAGCAGTTGCTCATGATAATTTCCCTCCCCGCAACTTGTCCCTAACTCGTCCCAGATATGAATTGAAACAGGCCTTATATACATGCCACGCTGGTTCACTAATATCTTTTATGTACATATAGAGCAACCAAGTGTATGAGACTTTCTTTATTGATAGGCTTTGGCCATAGATCGAGCTATATTACATTACCACAGCGCTAAATTGCTGGAGAAAGTGATGCCTGCTTGGCACACCCATGTTTGTGCACAAACCTATGGAAAACTCAAAATTTTGAACAGCTTTTGTACAGCTTTTGTACGGCTATTTGCATATTTCTGAATTTGTCTTCTACACGGGGTATGGGTACGTTATTGAAGCTGATACGCCGAAAACCAAAGCACACAATCATATCAGTAAATGAGGATTTCAGTTTGCTGTGCACAAGCAACGCAAACGCTGTCTTGTATGCACTGCAGATGATTTTTGCCGTCATATACTTGTAGAAAAGGCATTCACGTTGAAACTCACACATTGTTCAAAATGCCTGCACTCGGACGGGTTCAAAGTATCCCCATGGGGTAATGAGGAGTTAGCGCTCTAGTAATTTAATATAGCTCTATGGTTTGGCCAGTGTGGATAGCTCATCAACTTTTGAATTATACAAAAAGCTCAGTTGACCTAAGGAGAATGTATACATGTACATGTATGTATTTGTGTAGAATCAATTCTCGGATGAGTCAGTTGCCAAGAAACCGTCATTTGGGGGGATGGGTTAGAAATCCAAGTTCAGCAACTGTTAAAAATAAGGGAGAAAACAAAAAAGTATGACATGAAAATTCAGTTCATGTCTTTGAATTTCAGTTCATGTCTCAACTTTTGGAGGGGAAAAATGGCTAATTGATTTTAGGAGAAGATCTATGGGAGTAAGTTTTCATTTGAAACTGATTTTATAGTTACTGTAATTCTGGTTTTTTATTAATGAATTTGTACTTTTTGCAACTTTTTTGTATTTGTAAACGGATGTGATTTTATAATTTCCACTGCCGTATGTTGCGTAGCTTACCTCATACTGTTGACGTTTGCTCCCTTGTCCAAATTGCAGACAGTCCTATCTGCTCCTGTACTGGTTCTTGAGCAGCATCCCTTGTCACCATGAAAGATAGTTCTATCTGTTCCTGCACTGGTTCTTGAGCAGCATCCCTTGGTCCAATAGCAGACAGTTCTATCTGCTCCAGTACTGGTTCTTGAGCAGCATCCCTTGGTCCAATAGCAGACAGTCCTATCTGCTCCTGTACTGGTTCTTGAGCAGCATCCCTTGTCACCATGAAAGATAGTTCTATCTGTTCCTGCACTGGTTCTTGAGCAGCATCCCTTGGTCCAATAGCAGACAGTTCTATCTGCTCCTGTACTGGTTCTTGAGCAGCATCCCTTGGCCCAATAGCAGACAGTCCTGTCTGCTGCCTTGACCCAAATACAGCCAGTTCTATCTGCTCCTGTTCAGGTTCCTGAGCAGCATCCCTTGTCCCATTTACATACGGTTCAACGTGTAGCTCTACAACTACTTGAGCAGCATCCCGTGGCCCAGTTGCTGACAGTTCTCTCTGCCTTTGTTGAAGTACGTTGGCTGCAGCCCTTGGTCCATTTGTATGAAGCTTCCTTCGTTCTACCAAGGTATCTTGATTTTTTTGTGTTTTTCTGTTTTTGCAGCAGCGAGCAAGGTTTAAGAAAGAAAACGCTTCCACTACAGCAGCGCGATAGTTTAAGTTAGTGGCACTGTAGACAAGTGTATTGATTGCACTGTTGATTGCATTCAAGATGGCTGTAGCTGTAGGCACCTCAAAATCCACATATACTGCCAACTGATGCCTGTAAATGTGTTCTTTGATGAAAATGATTGAAGTAGCGATCATCATTGAATTACAGAGAAAGAAGACAGCACTGTTAATGAGCAGCATGCAGGCCACCTTGCCAAGTGGTCGTGGATGTTGCTGTGAAGCAGGTGTGGGATGACATAACTTTATCAAAATGTAGATGTACATAGACAGAGTGATTGTAAAAGTTGAACCATTAAATATCACTGTCAGTATATTAGTTATTAAAATGCATGTAGCAATAGTTTCAGCATCATCTGAAGCAAATGTTGGGTATAAAAGAAGTGCGTGAGCAACTCCAAGGACAGCTGATAGAACCCAAAGTCCTGCAGATATCTTGGCAGCCCGTGTTTTGGTGGCTGAAGACCTGAATGAAATTGGATGATGCACAGCTGAGAATCTTTCCACTGCTATGGCTGTCACAAAACAAAAAGAAGCACGGTTCACTGTTTCAGCAACAAAAAAAGATATAATTTTACGAATTAAAATGTCATCTGTAGGTGTTGATAATACGTCAATCAGTGCTTTAATGAGTAAAAGAGAGTCAGCCACTGCCAGATTGGATAAGTAGACATTGACGATTGTGCGCATTGACTTCACACGAACAACGACAAAGAGGAAGATGAAGTTCAGGATGATACCGAATGGTGCAATGAATTTAGTAGCAAGGGAAATTGTATCTTTAGCTTGCTGTGCATCAGTGTATAGTTCATACAGTTGCTCTCTCCTTCGACCTTTTATGTTGTAGTTGTCTTCCATGGATTCTTTCATCTACTCAATGTGCATTTAATCACAGTTTAATCGCAGGTGTCTGATTATAAGTCAATTAACATTCAGCCTGTTTAAAGTTGCTAGATCTGGTCGTGCTCAGTTAATGAACAAATTCTTCGCTGATGTTCATAAACAAAAATGAACCCAGAATAAAACTTTCTCTGTGGCCTTGCTGCAGGAAGTAAGTGTGTGTATACCGGTATATGCAACCGAAAGAACAAAAACAAAAAACACACTTATTCAAACACCCTGGATGAGCATTAACAAAAAAATCTGAACTTGAAGGATCATTGTATAATTAAGATGCATGTAGTTTCTTAGTATCAGGTAGTTATTTATTTTATTTTATTTGCCTGAAAACAAAACTGAAAAGTTACCTTTCATTTTGTTTTCTTTTATCTATATTTCCTGATGGTCGTATTTCTCTGTCTAGTTTTGGATTCTATTGCGTGCATCAGTGTCTTGTCTCATCTCCATTTTCTGTTTCAGTTGTCTTACATTACAGATCTTGGTGTCTCCATGTACCAGTCCGTTACTTACTTTTCTGGGCCTTTCTTTGCAGGGAAGTTTTCTGAATCTGGTCTTAACGTTTGATTTGGGAATTGAATACAGTGCTAAGTTGAGTTTGCCATCAAGTAAATCAACATCACCAAGAAATTTTGCATGGTTTGATCTTTTTAATATCTCAACACGGTACAAAATTGGACATATCTAGGGCTGTGCATCGGAAGAGGATACCAGAGTACCTGACCGCTGATTGTAAGATTATGGAGTAGGTTACCCGTAACCAACTAAATTACTTAGTACTTCTCAGACAATGGAAAAAATAAAGGTTTTAAAATTTGAATGTCATTTCTGGGAAATTGTTTTCAAAATTGAAGCCAGCTGCCAGTGCATGGAAAAACAGAACACATTTCTGGTTGATGATGCTTGAGAAAACTTCAGTTTCACCATAAAGCTGTCAAACTCAATATACACACTTGTATCTTGCTGTATTGACGCGCTGATGTAGTAGTGTTATCATGCGGACCTTTGTATTTCCCAGATTTGTATTCAGGGGCTTGGATTTCTTGAACGGGTACCCGGGTAGATCTCTTTTTTTATTCAAATGGGTACCAAGTCCCTGTACTCACTACCCCTAAATGTGCACCCTAAGAGGTATCTCAAGAAAAACTTTTGAAAACGTTAAAAGAATTTAAATTAAATTAAATTTAAGAAATTTGAATTCCTAATAATAATACATTTCAGGTTAGCATTCCTTTGATCTTTTCAGATATAATTTTAGTGAGAATTTGTCTGATTGTACACGTATTAAAATGCAGTTTATGTGCAGTCACGTTTATTAGCTAGGTTTCACTTTTGCCTTGGTTTCTGGATCCTAGCCACTGCAAAACTTGAATTGCGAATTGCAACTGCGAATCTATATGATGGAGATCGCAAGGACATTCCTTATTACACAACCTGATGTGAGCACTGCAAAACTTAATGAGCAGCTCTATATAAAGGAGATAGCAAGGACATTCCTTATTACACAACCTGATGTGAGCACTGACGTAAGCAAACTTACATCAGAGTTAAACCCATAATTAGATTCAAGTATAAATACCATAAAGGGAAACTGACGGTGCACATATGATAAAAAAAATAACAAGGATTACTGCCAAAATACATAGCTAAGTTGGTACAGCACCAGTTCAGTAGTTTGGAGGTCCAGGGCTCAAACCCCACTCCAGTCATTTCTTTGTTCACCTTTTTAACCAAATCAGATTTTTAGAGTACCCTCAATTAATCAGGCACTTCTTTCCAAATTAGGGATTTATCATCCCTAACAAACCACTTCTCATATTATGCATTTACAAACATCTAGCCAATCCAGTAGCATGTTGTGAACCAACTCATGAATTATTCAAGCCTTTGCTCGCAGGTTTTAGAGCTTGTGGCCAATCAGACCAGTGATCTGGAGCCTCTGTGCTCTGCACCAAGGAAAAGAAAAGTCACTCTTATTCGAACACCCTGGATGAGCATTAACAAAAAAGATCTGGATTTGAAGGATCATTGTGTAATTAAGATGCATGTAGTTTCTCAGTATCAGGTTATGTAGTCATGTTTTTATGTTTTATGTTCTTTGCCCGTAAACAAAAGTAACTTTTCTTTTTGCGTTCTTTTATCCACATTTCCTGATGGTCGCATTTCTCTGTCTAGTTTTGGATTCTATTGCGTGCAGCAGTGAATTGTCTCATCTCCATTTTCAGTTTCATTTGTCTAACATTACGGATCTTGGTGTCTCCATGTACCATTCCTTTACGCACTTTTCTTGGCCTTTCTTTGCGGGGAATATTGCTGGATCTGGTTCTACTTTTGACTCTGGAAATGAGTACAGTGCTAAGATGAGTTTGCCATCAAGTAAATCAACATTACCAAGAAATTGTGCATGGTTTGATCTTTTATCTCAACACCGTAAAAAACTTGGGAGGTCTCAAGTTTAAACCCCAGAATTAAATGCCATCTTAATAGAGAATTGATATTATACCAAAATCCAGTTCACTAAATTGTAACCTTAAATTTTCAGTCCTAAAGAAAATTAATAATAATTATTTGATCTCCATGTCTTAGCAAGATACTGTAATCTTACACTTGGTAAACAATGTTGAGATTTAATACAATCCTATTAAAGATGAATCAACATGAAAATTGTGATAGATAATACAAAACAAAATTTGAACCCACGGTAAGGAGTTTCTTTACTCGAATATCAGAGATTCTGCATGTAACACAAGGCTGTTCAATAACTTCAGCAATTTTTAGGCAATGGCACACTGGATTAAATTTAGTAAAACAAACTTCTGTTCAAGGGTCTGGCAAATTTTCGTCTCAACTTTCGGTCTCAACTGACTGGACCCTAAGAGACACTAACAAAAATGTCAAGCTCCACTAACCATGGCACTCAACCATAGGCACATTACAGTATACACATGCAATCAACCACCACATATCTGTCCTTTTATGGTAAGTTCACTCAACTGAGAAAAAGAAAATAATGTAAGAGCAGGGCCTTTGAATAATCATTAGGCCAAACTATGAGCCAATCAGGATATAAGGGAAATCAACTGTACACACACAGACTGGTTCTTAAAGGACACTATATTCATTTTAAGGAACAACTTTTACAAACTCGAGTCAAGCAGTTGCTCATGATAATTTCCCTCCCGGCAACTTGTCCCTAACTCGTCCCGGATATGAATTGAAACAGGCCTTATATACATGCGACGCTGGTTCACTAATATCTTTTATGTACATATATAGCAACCAAGTGTATGAGACTTTCTTTATTGATAGGCTTTGGCCATAGATCGAGCTATATAACATTACCACAGCGCTAAATTGCTGGAGAAAGTGATGCCTGCTTGGCGCACCCATGTTTGTGCACAAACCTATGGAAAACTCAAAATTTTGAACAGCTTTTGTACAGCTTTCGTACGGCTGTTGGCATATTTCTGAATTTGTCTTCTACATGGGGTACGGGTGCATTATTGAAGCTGATACGCCGAAAACCAAAGCACACAATCATATCAGTAGCTTCAATATTAAGCAAACTTACATCAGAGTTTTAAACCCATAATTGGATTCAAAATATAAATACCACGAAGGGAAAGTAATGCTGCACATACATGTATGATAAAAACAAACTAGGAACTGCCGGCAGTGGGCTCAATTGGAGGAGCATGTTGATCAGGGACTTTTTCCCATATTGGGATTCATCATCCCTAGCAGAGCATAACATTTTTTTCTTTATTATGCATTTAAAAACATCTGGCCAATCCAGCGGCATGTTGTTACCCAACTCATGAATTATTCACGCTTTTGCTCACAGGTTTTAGAGCTTGTAGCCAATCAGATCAGTGATCTGGAGCCCCTGTGCAACAAGCCGCCACCCACTTTGAACCACCTGGGCCTGGGTCTCAACAGAATCTCTGCCCTCCATGATTACATCACAGGAGCCCACTGGTAAGCTTGAAACAAGTGACAGAACTTGAATTAGAGAAATAGCGCAGTGCCATTTTGTAAAACTCGGCATCAACTCCGGCTGTGGCTTCATTTGGGATCCAGAGTCATTTTGACACCTTTAGCGTGGGAACTAAAACAAAAGAAATCCTTACCTAGTCCCCACAATAGAAAATTATTGTTTCTGTTGTAAAAAAAATGGAGCTGCATTGAGCAGAACGGTATTTTTGTCTGGGGCTTAAAACAAATTTTAAGCCGAAATGTGCAGCCAAAGCTTGAAGCAAACCGAGGTTTGAAAAAGCCCCCAAGTATGGACTATCTTGTTGTGCTAGATTAGAAATGGTGCAGTGTTGGCTAATTTGACTTTGAAACTGGATTACATGTACTTGTGATTATCTTGTGATTGGCATGCCATTGACTTGTGATTAACTAATGATTGACTTGTGATTGACTAATGATTCGCCTGCGATCAGCTTGTGATGGACCTGTGATGGACATGTGACATACTTGTGATGGACTTTGTTGACTTTGCGAAGTTGACTTGTGTATGTCATGTGATTGGCTTGTAAATGACTTTTGATCGACTTATGATTGACTTATGTGATTAACTTGTGTATTTACATGTGTTTGTCATGTGATTGACTTGTGAATGACAAGTGATTGACTTGGGATTGACATGCAATTGAATTGTGGTTGACTTGCGATAGACATGTGATTGACTCAATGATATTTTTTGTGTTTTTTATTCTTAGGCCAAATCTACTATCGTTGGACCTTAGTCATAACAATCTCTGTGATTTGGTGGAGGTGGTACAGACGCTAGCGACGCTCCCTAAACTCAGGAATCTTGTCTTGGTGGGCAACCCTCTGGCAGTAAGTAATTTCAAAAGAAATATTGATTTAAAAATGTCCTTGTTATATTTACAAACATATCCATTTAAAATACAATATTTGTTTCTCTTTTCTATTTAGTTGATTCCAGGTTATCGCGGATTCACCGTTGACAGTCTCCGCAGCTTGTCCATTCTGGACGATCTGGGCATCTCCGCTGACGAGAAGCACCACTTCAAAGGACTGGCGAGAAAACTGGGTAAATTCACGTATGCGTGGGGACAGGCAATGGCCTCATAGCTTCTGAGATTTCATTGGTTGCAATGCATTGTGGGGAATCTGCCTTCCTTGTCCTGAAGACTCTGATCAGTACGAAATTTGTTTTGACGTGATCTTGGTGATGGGCTCTGCGCATGAACAGTAGGTGGCACTTTGGGGATTCTTTTCAGAGCTCTTGTGTGTGCGCACTGTTCAGTGCGCACAGTGCGAAGTACGCACTTCTAATTTTGTATCTGCATACACGCACAAACTCATTTACCGTGAATATTCATGCCATGTAAGTAAAGCCACTACTATGAATATTCATGCAATGTAAATAATCCCAACCATGAATATTCATGCCTTTATTACCATCAAAAATGAAGCTAGTATCACTATGAATCGTTATGCCATCAAAATAAAACCAGGCACTGTCATGAATATTCATGTATCAAAATCAGGTCATGAATATTTGTGCCGTCACTTACCATTAAAAATGAAGCAAATGCTGTGAATAATCATTCCTTAACTATGATATCAAAAAGTACAAGATTTCCTTTTTGTTTTGCTATTCACAGAGTTTATTTTGGACGAATCGAAAGTGACTGTCAAGGTTGGCATGGTAACAGGAATACCGATGCCACCAGAACTTCAGGTAAAAAGAAACTTAACTGTTTTCACTTTGTTTTTTATATCATTTTTTACTAGCTTACAGAATAGACATTTGTCTAAATTTATTTCATGACAAGGCCTTCGCGGGGAAATCTAAAACCTTTTTGTATAAAATTATATTTCCTAACCTACCAAATGTGATCATTATGTAAACAGTGTAAGATGGTTGAATGAATGCAGGACACTGTAGGTAGAAAGTGAACTGTAAAATTGACAGTGTCACTTTCAAGGTGAATTCTTAGTTGCATGTTATATTGTGCACTACCTTTTCTTCTACAGTGCTGTATAAGTCCCTGTCATCTGATCAGTGGGTCATTGACCACGTGCCATTGAAATATTCGTCCCAACGCTCAGCGCGGTGGCACGGCGAAAATAGAAGTTCCATTCCACGGTAAATGGAAGTTCCATTGCATGGTTATACATTTGGCAGCTCTATCTGACCAATCAGATGACGAGGATTTATTCAGGCTTGTACGAAGCAAGGATAGTTTCACATTCGTGCAATGGAAAGAATATCTCATGTGGTGAAAAAAAAGGAATGTTCCATTATATGGAATGGAACATTCCATCTGTCATCTCATGAAATTATTCTTACCGTTGCACTCACAAACATACATTAATTGTATGTAAAAATCAGTGTACTGGAATACCCCTTACTAGAAGGGGAAAAACTCGCACATTTCAACATAACAAATTTGCTTTGAAGACGACAGAAGAACTTCCGGAGTTTCCTATTGTGACTCGCACATACTACGTGGAGTATATGTTCCTGGAGGATTTCCAGGCTAGGACCAGCTCCGCCCGGAGTAAAGACGTCTCGTCGGCCAGGGCGGACAAAGAAAACATTGAACAGGAGAAGGAAGACGCGGTAAAAACTATGCGTTTTTTATCTTTTAGAGTTAAAACAAGCAGAGAGTAAAAAAAATGTCGTGGGGGTAGTGTGGGTGGGTACAGGCATTAGCTGGGGAGTAAACCTGCGATGGACTTGCATCCTATCTAGGGGGAATAGAAATATTCTCAGTTGTTTATATATCAAGAAAACTCGAGATAACTCGAGATAAACGTTGGCTTGAAGAACCGTATTCGCATGGGTCAGACTTAATTACTTCTCCTAAACCTGGGACAAAAACAATTCAACACCTAAATTTTAATGACAGTTTCGGTTTCAAGAACTATTGTCAATTAGGGCGTTACCCGATGACCGTATTTTTTTCCCCGTTTCTTTTGCTCTCACACTAATAGGCTCAAGCGCCAGAAATCGTCATTGACAACCAACAGGACACAACTACCGATCAAGGTACGTGTATTGATTTATAATTTCATCAAAAGGGATAAAGGGGATAATGGTGTGCTGGGGCAGTTAAAAACATGTGGTTTAAAATGAGGCAGGGGCCTGGCCACCGATCATGGCCCGATCCAAGTTATCGGCAACCAGGCCTCTAACCGGTTTGAAACATCACGTTTAAACTGCTGCGTCACACTATTATCCCCATTTATAAACACCATTTCAATCAAAGGCTAACAAAAAAGTCAAAAAAAGGTTGGCAAAAGTTCAAACATTTTGTTGTATCATTTTACTCCATGTTTAGATCAGGCCACTTCTGGTGTGTGGAGAGCATACCAGCGTTTCTCAAGCAGTTAGTAATGATTATTTTTTGCCAGCTGTCAAATAAGTGCCCTCAAGTTGGCTTTTAGTGAGTAAGCCTAAGAGCGCCCTCTGCTGTTCATGCACAGAACCATTGTATACATTGTAATTTCAACCAACAGCTGTCCCCGTCCCGGAAGGTACCTTCTTCACCGAAGCAGATGAGGACCCTGCTAAACCTCCCCCGTCGGCCACTAATGGTACAGACCACTCCCCATCGCCACCACCACCCCTTAAGCTCGTACCATACCGGACAGAGGGGTTGCAGTGGTCGGAGGAGGGGCTGGAGTTTGCCTGGGAGCAGGAGTTGGTGATTGACGATTTGCCAGCACTGAAGGAATTCTTCAAGCGAGGAATGCAGATCGCTGTCAAAGAGGATAAGGTATTTACTTCATATCTCATTGTTTTATAATTCTCATTAAGGTGTTCATTTGCGAGTAATGTAGTATTTGATTTGCTCGAAAGTGCGTTTGACCAAATATTCGGATATTGAGATATTTTGTTTTGTATTATTTGCCTTTTTTTAATCAAGGTGTTGTCTGTGCCAGCTGAAGAAGGTGAGGAGAGGGCCAGTGAGGCTGGCAAGAAGGGCGCAGGAGCGGGGCCCAAATCGGCCAAAACGGGCAAAGACAGCAAGAGCGAGAAGGCAGACAAGCCAAAGGTGAGTCAGACGTACAACCTTCTCCATCAGTTTCAGTATCTAGTTTTTTTTGTGTGGTCAAACTGTTGCGAGGGAAATTTTCCTGATGGAGTCCGTGCACAAGCACCCCACCAACGGCCAGAAAAGGAGAGTTGGGGGTGACCTAGACTGGTTCCCGATCCATCCACTGCGTATTTTGAATGTATCCAAAGTTATTGGAGGTGGGGATTAGTCTGGGAGACCATCGCAAGTTGAATTCGAACGTATTCGCGCGCCGACGATGCCTGACGCTCACGCGAAGGCGCGATGGCTATAGCTTTTGCACATGCAGGCAGTCGTGCATACTTGGCATGAACCAGTACAGTATACGCGCACTGTGTGTCACGTCCACGGAGCTCTCAAAAGAGGTCAACATGCGCCCTCTTTTGTTGGCGCACGCAGCCCATAGGCTAATGGCATGTCAGTTATTTATAGACACTGCATGAACAGATATAACCACACAAAATGGTGATATAACCAGAATATTTTTCTAAGCCACATGTGTATTCCATACCTGCACCATATCTAATTGATTGTATTTTATTCTGAGTGCGCTTCTTCTTTTTTTCGCAATTCGTATAGGAGAAAGCAGGTGGCGGGAAGAAAAAGAAGAAAGAACCAGAGATTGAGCTGCTGCACTCCCCACCAGAGGTCACCGTCCTTGGGTTGTACACTGTAGACTTGGCAGGATTCGTGGAGGGAGACTACCACGTTGAAGAGACGTGCACCTGTGGGGGAGGGGCCTTAGATGCGGGGGAGGAGGAGGAAGAAGAAAAGAAAGATGACGGCTCGGACTCCAAGAAGGTGGATAATTGTCACTTAGCAATTTTCAAAAAAATTACTTTATAGCAAAGAATATAAGCATATGACCAGAAATCTGCTAAGATGTTGCTTAGAAAATATTTAAAAAAATAATGCTTAGCCAAAGATGGTACTAAGCAGTATTTACATTGCCCAGCAACTTAATTTTCCAAGCAGAAATCAAAGAAGAACCAGTCACAAAGTTTTCATGAAGCAACTTCTTAAAAATTTGCCAATGAACTTGTATAGCAAGGAGCTGCTAACCACAGAAATATTTAATGTGGGATGAATCACATTTGATGACCGTTTTTTTTTTCAGGACAAGAAGAAGAAAAAGGAAAGTGGAGACACTTCCAAAGCTAAGAAGGGGAAAGACAGCAAGGAAAAGGACAAAGACAAGGACAAAGGTGGGACATATTTGGGTCTGTTGGTTTGTTTGTTTGTTTTCTTTTTTGTATTACTTCAAATATTGAACATTGTGTGGTCTTTGGTTGGCTTTTTAAAGGGCATGGAATTTGCACATGGAAGACTTTTTGGCATTTTTTACCATTTTTTTTTTCAGGCAAGAAACCTGGCAAACCTGAGAAGAAGGACTCCAAGGCAAAGCGACCGGAATCTCAAGCCAGCGATGACGAGGAGAGACAGACTCCGCCCCCTCCGCTGAATGTACACTTCCAGGTAAGATAGACTCCACCCCTCCACTGTAAATTTACACAACTAGGTAAGATAGACTCCACCTCTTCCACTGAATACATACATCCGGGTGAGATAGACTCCACCCCCTCCACTGAGTTTACACAACAAGGATAGACTCCACCCCTCCACTGAATGCATACATCAAGGTTAGATAGACTCCACATCCTCCACCGAATGTATACATCGAGGTAAGATTGACTCCACCCCCTCCACTGGATGCATACATCCAGGTTAGATAGACTCCACCCCCTCCACTGGATGTATACATCCAGTTTAGATAGACTCCACCCCCTCCACTGAATGTATACATCCAGGTAAGATAGACTCCACCCCCTCCACTGAATGCATACATCCAGGTTAGATAGACTCCACCCCCTCCACTGAATGCATACATCCAGGTTAGATAGACTCCACCCCCTCCACTGAATGCATACATCCAGGTTAGATAGACTCCACCCCCTCCACTGAATGTATACATCCAGGTAAGATAGACTCCACCCCCTCCACTGAATGTATACATGCAGGTAAGATAGACTCCACCCCCTCCATTGAATGTACACATCTAGGTAAGATAGAGCCGACCCCCTCCACTGAATGTACAAATATACATCCAAGTAAGATAGGTTCCACCCCTCCACTGAGACTCAAACTTCTCCCCTTCCACTGAATGTACAAATTCAGGAAAGTTTTAATCCAACCCCTCCTTTGGATGCACATTCAGGTAAGATAAACTCTGCCCCTTACTCTTACTGGGCACATCCAGGTAAGACTCCACCCCGTCAAGTGAATGTACACATCCCTTTGATATTGACTCAGCCCACTGCTCGACTTAATTTAAATATCCAGTTAAAATATACTCTGCCCTCTACTGAATATGTAATGTTAGGTATCTTCAATTCAGTCACCAACTCTCCCTGATTTTATGGTTAAACTCTGCCCCTCCCCTGAATTGTTGCCTTTGATCAGACTCGGCCCTTACCATGCTCAGTTAGTCTCCAATATTGATGTGTATGTATTTGTGTAATTCTCTACAGTTTGAGCTTCATCGCTGGTTGACCGCCAGGGATTCCATCCCCAAACCACCGGTGGTCAAACAACCAGAGGACGATGGTGGGAAGAGTGAGGCGGGGACACAAGGATAAATGGGAGGGGCTTGTCAAATAGGAAGATGAATATGAATGGTGTGGGAGAAAGAGACAAAGGGATAGAAAGAAGGGTCAGGTTAAAGACGATAGGAGGGAAGAGTAAGACAGGAACATAAGTGAATGCATATCGAGACAGACGATGATGGGAGATTTGACGAAATGTGGGAGTGGCATATGTCAAAAAATATGATGATGGGGGGGGACACAAGAAAGGTGGGCCGGTCAAGATGATGGAAATTGGGAAGGTTGAAGTGGGATGCAAGGTCGGGAGGGAGGGAGGGGCATATCTCACGAGGAAAGATTATGGAAGGATGCTTGGAAGAACTGTGCTGTGAATAAAGGAAAGGAGGAGGGGCTTGTGAAAGGAAGATGCAAGGGTGTAATGGAAAATTAGAAGATGGTGGGAGGAGCTGGGACAGGGATGAGTTGGAGGGGATAAATGCAGGAATATAGGGATAAGTGGGAGGAGCTTGATACGTGGGAGGGGTATAGCAAGATGAATATGGACTGTTCATGAGGCGAGGACTAAGGGATAGGTGGAAACACAAAGATAAATGGTAGGTGCATTTTAAGGCAGAGCATCTTGAGATGGTAAAGGAATATGATGGGACGTACTAGGAAACAATTAAAATGGATAGTTGAAGGGGAACATTTGTATTACATTCCATCCACAAATCTTTTTGTACATTTTTTTAATTAAATGTACACTTTGAAGCACATTTTGTATAAAGGTTTATCTCTAAGATGTTTTTTGTTGTTTATTAAATGTGTTGCTGAAGAATTGTAAATATTTTTTGAAAATAAATGTGATTCAAACCATATAGCACATGCACAAGAATTGTCTGCAAATATCTGAGTTACTGTACCTATAAAAATTTTGACAAAAAAAATGAAGCTGCTTGAAATTTGAAGGGTATATGCCTCAATGCCTTTAAAACTCATTTCTATTGCATTTTCGTCAGATGAGCCTTTAAATGTGTCAACATTTTGGGGGGAAATCAGTCCATTCTTTTTTAATAAATCAATGGATTTTGCCCAAATGTTTTCAATAATTGGTATTTCAATACGGGTATTTCTCGCGCGCAGAAATGTAGAAAGTTGGCCAAATGTTATTGAAAAAGTAATTTGTTTTCAGTTCTGGAATGTATTTTGTTTATTTTGCAAACATGACAAAAAAATGGAATGTTTTGGAATATTTGAAAAACTTTGAATATTTTTTTCCTTCAGTTTTGGCCAACATGAAATTGGGTGAAACTTGCATTTCAAGTCCATCTTTTGACATATTCAAAATATTCAAGATAATTCAAAAAAAAATCGGGGGAAATCGTTCAATTGCTTATTTTTCCAATAAAAATATTTCAACTACGATGATCCTGGAGCATTGAAGACGTTTCTGAGTATTTTGGAGAAAAGCAAATTTTGAAGAAGAAAAAAGCCCTTAAAATATTTGTTTTAAAATGTTGAATGACAAATTAAATTATTTGAAAGATTTATTTGAAACAAAAGTAAAAGGCCATAGGTCCTATATCCATTTTATGCAAATTGCTTCGTGGAAGGTTACTATTTTCAGTGATGGGCACTTTACAAAATACGTGGTTCGCGCCCCAATACCTGTGAAATCACAGCAAACATGAAGTGGACCAGGGACCATGTGCCTTCCAAAAAATCGCGCATGATTGTTACATTCATACTTTAAAATTGGCGACAGTGGCGTATCCAGTGGGGGGCAGGCCCCCCCCCCCCCCCGGCGTATTTTTTTGACAAATGTTTTTTGTCAGCAATGATTTAAAGTGTTAGTTCTTGTGACATCAATCCCATAAACGAAAACCCGCTCAACAACCATTACAATGCGCCGTGAAAATGCCCATATAATATACATAGTATTATACATAATAATGGTCAGTTTTGAAGAGCTTCCGCCCCCTTTGGAAGATGGGTGCCAGCCCCCCCCCCCCACCCCCCTTTTTTTGATTTTACGGAGGGTAAGGGTCCGGAGAAAAAAAACAGGCTACATTTCGGCCCAGATGTGCGGTTGCCCCCGACATCAAAAGCTGGAGACGCTGCTGATTGGCGGGCACATATAGTTTTCGAAAACCGGCACAAACAGTCCAAGTAAGTTTGCTACGTTTGGCCATAAAACCTAACCACTGGCCTTCAAAGGTTACGTAAATTGACTTAACTACTGTATGTACTTCAGAAGATGATGCAGTTATTGAGGACACGGTTCGAAATTTTAACTTTTCAAAGAACTTAATCGTCAGTGATCTTTGACCTTTGTTGATTTTCTGAGGTGGGCGTGGTTACAGTTTGACTATGCACTCAATATTTGAAGGATTGAGAGACAGTCAAAAAGAATTTCAGCTAGATACAAAATTTAACGTGTTTTAATTCAGTATATATTAAGTAGCACAAAATCTTTGTCATTTTTGCGTAGGAACAACATTCTAACATATCGGGAGTTAATTAAATAATAGGGCCTGCAAACCAAATTTTTCACGCTCTTTTAATTACGCATATTTCAGGTGATGCCGTGCGAATGTCATAAGTTTTCTTAGATTCACTATCATCATATCTTAGATTCACTATCATCATTTAGACATCAAGTCTAAAAAAAAAAAAAAGAAGAAGAAGAAGAAGAAGAAGAAAGAACAGTCAATAGACTGTAACCCCAGACATATTTTTATTTTATTCAAAACTACTTCGCGGAAGATTACTGTGATAGGGCCCTGGCGTAGAAAATTGGTTCGCGTCGCATGAAGTGTACCAGCTGTGATAAGGCACTTTCCAAAATGACTGGTCCGCGCCCCAATGCTGTTGAAATCACAGCGATGCGGGGAGCCAGGGACCATGTGACTGCATGCGTATATATGCCCCACCCGAATTTTCCGCGTGGTTGTTTCACGCACTCGAAGTTGGCGGGCACAGGGGCTCGAAAACCGTCACAACGTTCAAAGTAAGTTTGCCACTTTTACCCCAAAAACCTAACAATTTGGCTGTCAAGAATTTAGTAGAAATGACTGCACTACTATAGGCACTTGTGAAATCGACGGCACAGCAAACTCCGCGTTGGAAATTTGAACTTTTGGAGGACGAAAATCGTCAGTGGTTTTACCATTCAATTTTCTGAGGTGGGCGTGGTTACAATTTAAGGGGTCCAGGCGCGGTTCTAGAGCCATTTTTTTTTGGGGGGGGGAGGGCTAGCAAGGTGGATCCAGAATTTGTTTCAGGGAGGTGTGCTGAAATGTAGACAGGTTATTTTCTCCAGACACTTAGGCCTCTAAAAATCAATACGGAGGGTGGGGGTGGGGGGAGGGGGGCTCGTGCCATATTTCTAATGGGGAGCACTGATAAAATCCACCCGGTAATCCTTACTTTTAGGACACCTCTATTTTTTACAAGTTGTGTTCAAAACTGACTTTTGCAGATGACTGTCCAGTACCAAAGTGACTTTTGCAGGCTAAAGCAGTCTTTTTTCTTCATATAAACTCATGTTAGTTGTAGTTTTGAAAGCACTTTCGAAGAAAATGTGACTTTCCTACCTTTTTTCGCAGTCAGACGTGCATGTTGTAGTTCTCACACTCGTGAAAGCCCTACATAATGAAAGCCCGATGCTGATTGGCTGCTAATAAAATTAATTAGTCTGGTTCCCAGACAAAAACATTCTGACTACTCCTGAATGTTTTGGTCTGGGAACCAGACTAAAAATAAATAAGACGTTTATTTTTTATCAGCCAATCAGCATCGAGCTTTCATGGAATCAAGCTTTCACGTTTGCCATCTTGGTTTTTGAGTCTGTTTTCTGGTTGTCATCGTCGTCTTTTACCCCTGAATTTCCCTCATAAATCGAAGCCCTGCCCTCTTTCCACAAAATTAAACCTGCTGATATTCAAGAAGGTGTCATTGCCAATTGTTCAGATGTGTCAAGAAGTATCAGAATGTCAATTTTGAGTGTCATTTAGTCAACTGTTTTGGTGAGTCTTTCCCTTCCTATATAGGAAGGGGGTCCTAAAAGTAAGGATTACCATCCACCCTTCTCATTTAGGGGGAGAACGTTCCCATATACGGAAAATTCTTGCATTTTGCTAGTGCATTTTTTAAAGGAATTTTTTTGAGGGGCTAGACCACCCCCCCCCCAGCCCCCCGTAGAACCGCCACTGAAGGGGTCGAGAGTAAATTTCTAAAACAACTAAAAATGTACACTGTAATGTACATTTAACCCTTCGGTGTTGGCCAAATTGCCCTCTTAAAAAAGAACTCTCTTCTCTAGATTCATGAAATTCCTATTGCTTTTAAACATTACAAACAAGTTGGATGACTATATTAAACCCCAACCCTAGTTTTGCCTTAATTAAGGTTCAAATTACATTAAAAACATTCTGTAGTCACATAAAAATGTTATGAAATTGCGTACATTTCAGGCAAAATGTGGTTGCGTCACTACAAAGTCTGGTTCCCAGTGAACCTCAGCCCCTAGACTAGCCAACCTGTCCCATTATGCAAGGGTTTGTTTGAAAAGATGAAAGCTTTTTGACACAAATGTTCACGTACGGTACCATTTTTTTCAAATTTGCTATGTTTTTCTGTCAAATAACCAATTTTGCATAATTCTGCCAGAAATCTGCCAAAAAAAATCCATTCTGGGAAATTTTCTGTCGAACTCGTTGTTTAACCAATAATCTGTCAAAGTTAGCCGAAAATCGGCTAAAACGGTCACCCTGATTCTTACATTTTTATTCGTGATGCATGCTGGATACATGTAGGCAAGGATGACAAACCAGGCAATGTGCGTGCACACCAGTTTTGTAATGAAGCAGATAGATTTTCAATTTGATTTCTTATTTTCTAAATTCCTACACATCAAGCTTATCAAAATGAAGTAGTTTTTTTTAAATGTGTGGATGTCCTGAAGGGTAAGACATCAGTGGCAAATCGGGGGAGTGTGTTTTTTGACTATTTTTTCTGCAGTTATTTCAATAAATGGCCAGAGAGTTCTAACATCTATCCCAAAAAAGAAAACCCGGTCAAAAAGCAATGCGCCGTCAAAGTGGGCATACATGTATAATTTGCAGTTTGCTTAATAATGGTAATTTTTGAAGAACGCCTCTCTTTGGATTAGGTACCACCCCCCCCCCTTCCCGCGATTTTATTTTACTGAGGCGAAGTGTCACATCAAAAGCTGGATATGCTACTGTAAGACATGAACCTCAGACTGAGAAACATTTCCAATTTTGTTAGGAAATACCTAGAAAATGTTCTAGACTCTCCATAGATTTTGTACACAACTGTTGAAGTGGCATTAGGTTGCAACATTCTTTCTGTCCTGAAATATGAACCTGAAACTGCATGGGGAAAACCCCCCAATAAATTGGCCAATTAAAATGTATAGCAAGGGAAGTGGAAGTGAATTTTGACTGTTTTTGACCTTTTAAACAAGAGGAGGGTTAAATCCTCCCTCTTTGTGGGGGGAAAATTGAGTGAAGCAAATCCAGCAGTCAAGTGACTGTTTTAAACCGTTGGGTGCTCCTTGCCCACATAAGCAGGATTGACTGGCTGTGATTGTTATGAAACTTGATCAGCAATGTTTTGACTGCAGCAGATTGATACACCAGCTGTTGATTGAATTTAACTGTCACAGTGCTCAGTATACGAAATATGATCCGATTGTTGGTCACTACCCTGTTTAAAAGGCATGACATGGGAAGTGGGTTGAACTTTGGACTGTCTTTGACTTATCAACAACAACAAAAGAAAATTGTTGATCAGTTAATTTTGGTAAAAAAATAAGGAAAACTATTATTTTTCACTGCCCCATAGGTTTGCCTTTTGGCTTGTGCATAAACTGCAATGCTTGTTTGTCATCCATGCCTACAAGCTCTGCCTATGTAGATGCATACATCCAGAAAGTGCTAAATTTCTGTATTTCAAGTTCCCATTTCTTTGACTTTTTCTGTTTCAACTGTCTGGCCCTTAGAGTTTTCAGTACTGAAAGATATCACATTGGAAAAGCTGAAAATGTAATCAAGTCATGTGCAAAACTTGCAACATGTGAAAACATGTACATGCTAATTGTTTACCTGTAAAACTAATAAGATGATCTCTTGTTTATTTATTTTACAGACGGTGATCATGACAGAGCTAGACTCCAAGCCAATGAAGTGAACACTATCACGAACGCTAATACTGGAGGAATCATGCTGGAACTGTGCAACACTCGGTTTGTCATGAATGTACTGTGCCCGTCAACCAGTATTATGCTCTACAATTAGGCCTACGTCCCAGTGAAGTCTAGGGCCAGTTATCTTGGGGCTTAAATTTAAACGATTTCAACATGAATAACATGTAGTTGAAATGAAATCTGTAATGAGTAATTAACCTTTAAACAATGGAATAAATCTTCATGATGTTTAGCCTACAAGAATAAGATGCCAAAAAATGAAGTCTTCAAGTTGTTTAAAATAAATGAGAAAAACATTGAAGTAGCACAGTAAACCTAACCCATACCTAATGTCAGTGCTAATAAACATAAAAACTTAAAAATGTCATTCATGATGTTTAAACCCCAAGGATATAAATACCTAGAACTAAGTCTTCAAATTGACTTAAAATAAACTAGAAAACACAACAACGGTAAACCTAACCCAAACCTATTGGTCAGTGCTAATGAAAGTAACCTAAATTTCAAATAATATTCAAGTTTAAACCTCAACGATATAGCTGTCTGGAAATAACTCTTCAAATTCATTTAAAAGACTAGGAAACATAAGCAGAACAGTAAACCTAACCTAAATAATGCAAGTGAAATTAAACTTCAAATATTATTAAGCAACTCACTTGACAACAAAAGGGAACTAATCTTATGCTTTAACCCCGAGTTAGTAGATGTCTAAAACTAAATCTTCAACACGGTTTAAGGTACTTGAAAACATAAGCAGCACAGCATACGTAACGAGCCTAAGGTCAAAACTAATAAAAGTAAAATTTAAACTTTAAATATTAAGCAACTCACTTCGGAGGGTATATCCAGTTTTGAATACAAATACAAAAAAATGTAGCATCCAAGTACGCCAAATATTTTGTTTTGTGTCACCTATGCAAACTAAGGCATAGACCCTTGCAGTATTTTTTTGAGGTCATTCCCCTGCACGCAACCGTTAACAGTTAACTATGTTAATCACAAACCATTAACAGAACAGTGCAACCATTAACAGTTAACCATGTTAATCACAAACCTTTAACAGAACAGTGCAACCATTAACAGTTAACCATGTTAATCACAAACCATTAACAGATATGCACTTTAACCACTAACCAGCAAAGACCCATCCGAGTGCTGCAAGGACTGGAAAAAATGTTTCACGCTTCTTGAGAAGTTGAAGTTCACTTGTGCAATTGTTTTGTTGCTCAAAGCTGGATTGCTATAATGCATTTTTTCTTAAGTAGTGTAGTACTTACAACAGTTATGGAAAAGCAAAATTTTCAAGTCAACTTTACATTTGATTTAACTATAAGCTCAAAAAAGGAAAACCATTTTAAAATGTTCAAGATCACTTTGAGCATAAATCAGAAAACTTATTTAAAGATTAAGTTTAAACTAAAAAAGGTAATTTAAAATATATAACTATAAGTTCTAACGAAAAAGAAATTATTTCAAAAATCTGCATGATTTAATAATAGCCAAAAAAACAATTTGAAATCCAATTGTACTCCAATGGAAATTATTAAAATGATGAAAAAAGATCAGCCTGGCATAAGGACACCATCTAAAAATGAAGCTATTAATTTAAACCACATTCATATGTTAAAAAAAAAGATGACACTGAATCCTTAAACAAAGAATGAAGAGTAATTCAGCATAAAGCTATAACCATGATTAATTAATGGTCTTAAATTTTTGAAATCGCTTCAAGTTGGCCCTGGACAAAGTTGGGACAATGGTCAGTACAGAGCAAGACATTTCAAAGAATGTGAAAGTCTTAATGGAGAAACTCTGAAAAGTTGCCCCAGGATAAACTTTTGACAATGTGCAAGACAAACTATGAATCATGAGAATGACATTGAGGATGGGAACTATAGATGTGAGCCAGATGGATGGTGTGATGAATAGATATGATGTAAGCCACAGCATGTGGAAGGAGAAGGATCATCATCTGAGAGATTCATCGCTAAGAAAAAAATCTGGACAAGGAATTAGTCATCAACATGTCGGACTTGGACTCAAGATCAACGTTAAAAGGCAGTACTGCAGCACCTTTCGGAAGAGGATGGATTTAACTTTAACATGATTTCATGAGTTGCATTTCTCCAGTGCAGACTCTGTGCAAGCTTTTTACCTAAATTAATCGTGGACGCACAATGGAAGGACACACCTACATGTACCTTGAACTCCACGCTATTTTGGAAGCTTGATACTCTCCGGATCAGCATCTTTGGAAGGACCGACTTGGGGGAACAGTGACTTTCTGACAGTGGACGAGTGGAAATCTGATGACTCTCTGATTCTGGGACCGATGGAATTCAACGTCTGACAATGTGCAAGACAAACTATGAAATATCGAGGATGACATTGTCAGGACAGGAACTACATGTACCGTATACAAGATATCATCCGGAGGACAAATTGAAGAACAGATGTAAGCCGCAGTGTGCTGAAGGAGGAAAATCATCATCCAGTGAGGGACTCGCCACCAAGATAAAGGACAACAAACTTGGCATCAAAAAGTCTGATTTGATTAAATGGCAACATTAAATGCAACATCGCAGCAGTTTTTTTTCTTCGGAAAAGGACCCTAACACAACTGCTTTTGTGAATATCGCATTTCTCCAGTGTGGACTCGGTGCAAACTGCTGCGTCACTCTACTATAATCTTGGAAGCACAATTGGAGGACACGCTTGCCATTTTGGGGAGCTTGACACTTAGAGCTTCTTTGGAAGGACAGACTTGAACTTTGGAGACGGACTTTCTGATATTGGACAAGTGGAAATCTTGATGACCTTCTGATGTTGGGACCAGTGGAATTCGCCATCTTTACTACCAGTGGAGGCAAGTTTCGTCCTGGAAACTTGGAGGTAATTTGTTTTCTTTTCTTTGGATTGATATATATTATACAAAAAAATCATCTCCTTTATACAAGTACAATGTTGGGTTGTTGAAGATGAGAATCAAGTAAAAACCCTGCCATCTACATTCCTCTAATTTTGTTTTATTAATCAAAAAGATACTTCAACTGGACACTACCTTGGCAGTTTTCAGGGATGTTTTTGTGGGGTGGCTCCTGGAGAAGGGGGCCAACTGGGAATTTGTGGAGGAGGGGTCACGTGCCCTCTCCCCTCCCCATCCCCTACTTGGCCCTTCTCCTTGGCTACACCAATTGGTTTGAACCTAGTTTTTTCTGCATTTTTAAGCTTCCAACTTTTTTTATGCCTTGATCCTCAAGGGTCGGAACAAAAATGGCTTCAAGTAGTATTCCCGAGTTTCCAAGATTGAACCCCATAATGCACAAAAGTTGTTCATTTTTCTGCAAGGGAGACTGAATGCTTTTTGTTTCCTTTCTTTTTTTTATTCATATGATATATTTGTGATCTGTTTATGTAGGTCTGGAGGTACTCGTGAGACGTTATCTGGCTGTGAGCATGACCCAGATGCCTGGATTGCAGAAGTCTACCGAAGTTGGGAGGGCCAGACGGAAGGACCAGACGTCTTGGGTATAGAGGCCGGGGGACACGTTTGTATGTTCATAAGGTAAGGTAACCATTGTATGCAGGCTTGAGCATGCACAAGACCCCCGGATGTCGCTGTACAGTTTGCAAGTGGAGTCGCTTGGATTGTGTGGTAGGGTAGAACGAGGGGGACAAGGTTGCATGTAAACCAAGGTGAGGTAACCATTTCTCTACAGCTCTTCTAGGCCACATGCCTCAAGACTTGTCCCCCTGGATTCTGGATGTTGTTCTGTGGATTCTGGATGTTGTTCTGTGGATTGTGCAGAGTGGTATCCTGTTTTGACTGATGTAACCAGGATATTCAGCTTGCTGTGGATGGAGTATAGATGGCAGCAGTGTGTTGTCAAAGGTGAGCATCGTGCCAGCTTTAACAGTAGATAAAATGTCAGCGTCACTTTTCAGTCAATCTTTAAGTCCTTTCTCATTTGTGTTAAAAAAGTTCATGACTCTTCTTAAATAAAAAAAGATCAAAAAACGTTGAAAATATCGTTTATCTTGCAAACATATCTTTTAATTGAGGTTTAAGCTTTCTCTCTGGAAATATTTGCTTGAGATCCGACACTTAATTCTTAATTTTGATTTTACTCTTTTTTTCCTTTCCTGATATATAGTTATAGCCAGAAAGTGGGCACAGCAAACACACGATATCTGCTGCGCCGTAATTGCGAGCAAGGACTATCAGCGTTATAAGGTAACTGATTTTGCACTTGTGCTTTTTAGAGCAATTGTAATTCACGTCCATGGACAGTGTCTTTTGAAATTTATCCCCACATTGCATGGCCTCTTCTAGCCCAAATAATATCTAGAATTTCTGAAGTTTTATGCCTAACCCTCCAACATCTTTGAAAACCACTTACTCAGGAAGGATTTTGTACAGTAGATCTTCATGCACATTAATGTAACAGCTACATGTAATTATCTGAATGAAAGCCTGCAACTCAGGGGGTGTGAAATCTCAGCTACCCCTAACAGTCCTGAATCCTCCAATTTCAATACGATTTTGCATACCCCCTAGGGAGTTAGGGCTGTTAAAGCTGATTTCAGTTTTTTTTTGTTTTGGCTTTCAGCTTCCTTGCTTGCTGTGTACAAAAGTATAGGGGATTCCCAAATTTCAGCTTTTTTACACCATTTTCAGCTGTTTTCAGCTATTTTTATCAGTGGTCACTCACACCCCTGACAACTTCGCAGAATTAATACAGTAATTTGCATTCATTTTCAACCAACATTAAAAAAGACGGGGATTTGATATTTCCAATTTGTCAAATTTGCAGGTTGTAGACTTCTGGCACCATTCAATGCCACATCACAGGAGTGGGAGCAAACGTGATGACTCTACAACAGCCTTCCATGTGACAACGCTCAGCCTCATCAGTCAGATCTACCAGGCACAGATCAGCAAGGACTGTGATCCCGTACGTCATATCACCCACCTTGGCTCAAAGGGGTCAGTATAAGTTTTTTGGGAGATACACCTTTCTTAACCCTCCTTGCAAACATATCTGTGCCAAGTAGTAGTCCTTTCAGTCAAAATCAAACAAGTGACTGTTTTCAACAGTTAAAAGTTTGTAGCCTTATATTAAACAGGATTGATATGCTTTGACTCTGGGCGAGTGATAAAACAGCTGTGACCACAACTTGTCTGCTTAGTCTGTTGACTCAGTTTGACTAGTCATGGTGCTTGCTTGATATATGATCTGACTGCTGGTGACTAGCCTTTATTAGAAGTATGGCAAGGGAAGTGGAAGTGAATTTCGACTGTCTGTGACTCTATCTTGCCACTTTTTGCCAACACTGCACAAGTGCCAATTTATGTGAGCTTCATGCAATTTCAAATGAAAACCTTGTGTGGCTACAACTTTCAGCCAACATTGAAACAAAAATGACATGATTGTAACATTTCCACGTATCCAATTTCCAGGATGTAGACTACTGGCACCATTCAACGCCACATCACTGGAGCGGGAGCAAACGTGATGACTCTACAACAGCCTTCCTGCGACGATGTTCAGCCTCATCAGTCAGATCTACCAGGCACAGATCAGCAAGGATTGTGATCCACTTATATTACCCACCTTGGCTCAAAGAGGTCAGTATAATTGAATTGAGGGACAGACTTTTTATTTGCTTCACCATGTAGCACTTTTTGCCAACGAGTGGTGGTCAGCCATCATTTCTGTTAACAAGTACTGCATGTGAGTGCCAATTTATGTGAGCTGCATATAATTTAAAATGAAAAAATAGTTTGCTTGCAACTTTTGCACAGAAATGCACATTTGAGGGAGGTTAGTAACTTTTGCTTGCATGCTAGGTCACCAAGCACTGGCTGATGGGAAGGGAAATACCCACTGTCTTCTTGAGACCAACAACATTCATCCTTTATTTTCTGATGGATAGAAATCTGAACTGGACATGAATCAAGTTTTATGGTCGTAAAATATTCTCAAACAAAAAAGTTTGCTATTACCAAAACATGACGAATTTCATATAAACTATTTTTGGAAAAGAACTTTCAGGCCAAAAATGCCCTTCTGCCCCCCCCAAAGGAAACTTAAAACTGCTTTTATGTACTTTGGATCATGTGCAAAAGTCCTTAAATCCTGGAATTCTTATGGCTACTAGATCTACTATATGATCCTTGTCCTGTAACATTGTTTTGATGAAGTACTAATTATGTTTCTATCTTGTATCTTCTCCTGCAGGTGGACTACACAGCAATAACGATCATCATCAGCATCAGCCAGACTTCAGCAGAGACGATGCTCCTCATGAGTGGATCCTGAAGGCAGACTGATGGGGGCTTCAGCGGCTCAGCCCTAGCCAGGAATTTCCATCTTGGCCACCAACCAACGGGGAGACGTACCTGAACTTTGTTGCGCATTTGGATAAATCTGGACAGCATCATGTACACACTATGGAACTGATCATCGCACGTGGAAGGCACTAATTTGCCCAGACACCCCTCCCTTCCACCTCGACCACTTCAGCTTTAGCTTATTAGGATTTGGAGCCACAAAGGAACTGGATTGTTACACATTTTTCAACTGGATCGCGAAATGAACCGAACTTAAAACCCGCGTAATTTCTCGCGATTCGACTCTTCGGTCAAATAAGAACTGTTTCAAGTTTTCCATACTTCTGACCTGTTGCTGATGTGGATGTCTTCGTTTGTCGTGCAAGAAGAAAGGGATGCAATGCCCAAACTGTTTAGACATTTATCTACAAAGATCACGTGCGCTTGTGAACTCTGTACACTCGCGGGACCCTCTTCTATGGAAAAACCATTGTCGTGCTTTGAACCTTTTTGCTTGAAGACTGATGGAACTTTTCATTGCCAGAACTTTCATGCAGGGTGGTGGGAAAAATTGAGACAGCTGGGTTATGAAATGTTTGAAATTGGAATTTTGTTAAGTTTTGGCTTGTTTTGGTTAAAATTTTGATTGTTTGCTGTTACGGCATCCCTCTTTTTATTCAATGGTTTTCATTTTCATGGTGTTAACTCACAATTAATTCTTTGCTTAAAAAATGAGACAATGCACACTTTGCATCATTTTGTTGAGCTATCTATAGGCCTGATGGTTGGAATTGGAATTTTTTTCAGGTTTTTTATTTTCTGCAAACTGACTTAAGAGGCAAAAAAAGAACCATGAATACCATGGAAATACAAAGATATGCCCTTATATTCTTTTAATGTTACATGTTGCGACTTGTATAGAAAAATAACCCATTTCGATATTCGCAATGCATTTTGAAGACTGATAGAACTTTTCGTTATTGGAACTTTCATGAGTGGTGATGGGAAAAATTGAGACAGCCGAGTTTTCAAATGTTTGATATTAGAATTTTTTTTAAGTCATGACTTATTTTGGTTAAAATTTTGATACTTTTGCAGAGATGCCAACCATTACTCTTTTGGAGTAATTATTAGGATTTTGAGGCATGCTACTACTCTTGAAAATTTCCAGCTGTCCTATACGCCAACATTGTGGTTACTCTGAAAAGCACTGTGGTTACTCTTAAACTTGACTGTTGTCCTATACATTAGCATTACTCTGTGCAGTAAGAATCATTACTATTTTTTTTGTAAAGTTGGCATCTCTGCTTTTGCTATTAGGGCATCCCTCTTTTTATGAAGTGGTTCTCATTTCTCCACTAATTTGTTGCATAAACTGTGCATAAATTAACATTCTGCATAATTGAACTTGGCCGTCTAAAGACAAATCCGGCTGCAGGCATTTTATGCAATGGCGCAAGATTTGCACGAGTCGCACTCAATTTTGGCGCATGTGTTTTGGGCTCCTTCGACCATGTGCTTGAGCTTGACACTACTGCAGTAAAAGCTGCTAATTCTGGTTGCCAGATTCCAGTTTATTGGCAGATCAAATTTTCTTCAGATGTTTATTTTCTGTAAACCGACCCCCTCCAGAGGCAACAAAAGAAAAAAGAACTTTGAGAACCATTGAAATAAAAAGGGAAACCCTCATATGATGCACCAGTATGTTGCATGTTATGATCTATGCAAATATTTACAATACATCTTGGATATGGATGACAAATCAAGTGTACACGAGCACGAACCAATTAAAGCTGAACTTAATTATAGGAATCACGCCAGAGCCTTCCTTCATTATATCCTTGGTATTCTTGGTTTGCCATGATTACACTTTTTGCCGGTCAATCTAGTGCCAGTGAAATCTAGGGCCAATTTGCTGGGGCTTGCATTGAAATTATTTCACCAGTTAAACTGAAATCTTAAGTATGAGTATCTTGATTTTAAATACATAAACAAACTAAACTGTGATGATGTTTAGTCTTCAAGATGTCTACAAAACAAAGTCTTCAAAGTGATTCATAATAATCAAGAAAACTGAAGTAGCACAGTAAACCTAACCAATTCATGCTAATAAAAGTAAAATAAACTTCAAAAATTATTCATGATGCTTAAACTTCGAGGATATAAATGCTTAGAATTAAGTCTTCAAATTGAGTTATTAATATTAGAAAACACAAGTCGCGCAGTAAACCTAACCCAAAACCCAAGATCAAATGTAATAAAACCAAAACTTTAAACGTTAATGTTTATTGGATAAAGTTTCGTAGAACGGAGTATTCAAATTGAATTAAAATAAAACAGAAAACATTAGTAGAATTAAAATTAAAACTCAATTTACAAACAATTTCTCATTGACTTATTCTAAAACAAATTTCCTCAACCCGATTTAAAGTAAACTAGAAAACTGGCAGTACAGTGAATGTTACTGAACGGTAGGTCAAACCTAATTAAACTTAAAGTGAAATTAAACTTTAAATATTAAGCAACTATCTTGAGAGGGTAAATCCAGTTTTGAATACAAATGCAATGTACCGGTAGTATCCAAGTATGCCAAAGTTATTTTGTATCAAGTATCAACTGCACAAAAGTGTAGACCCTTGCAGTATTTTTTGAGGTCATTCCCCTGCATGGCTATCATTAACTATCTTAACCACTAACCAGCAAAGACCCATCAAAATACTGCAATGACTTGAAAAATTACATGCTTTTTGGGAACCTGTGCAATTTGTTGCCTGTTTTTCAAATCTGGATTGCCACACAAGTATTTTTGTAGTGTAATATGTACACAATTTATGGAAAAGCAAAAGTCAACTCAGAAAATCAAACAAATTAGTCAACTTTACTACTGGTACAAAAAGGAGAAGAAATTTAAAGTTTTAAGAAATACTTTCGGAACGTAGATTACAAAAAATAATGTAAATGTTCTAAAAAAGCACTGGAATTTGGATTTTCTAACCATACATTCTGCTGAAAGTAAATTTTATTTTTAAAATCTTCATGCTTAGTATGGACAGAATTGAAATCGAATAACTTGGATGAAAATGATTAATATGGTAAAAAGATGAGCTGGACCTAATCATTAAATGGCACATTAAGAGAAATAATATTAAAAAAGACTGTAAAAAAATTACAAAAAATTGTAAGGTAAGGGTACCAGTCTAGATGGCCTGCACCTGTTCGTGAATATATAACCAATAGCAAACAAAATTTGGACTGAGTTAATGGTAAATTTGGATCAGTAGTTGAAAAATAGTTGGGTTTTTCCAACGGTGGTCGGCCGACCACCACTGGATTTTTTTTTACAAAAATACCATTTTCTTTAAAATGACTTCACACAAGTTGCCATAATTTTACAGGATGCTTTAGACTGTCATTTACCAACATCCTATTAAGGTATTTCGTAAAAACTTGGTAGTTTTATTTTTCGATGTTTGCAAATGTTGTATATTCCCTGTGCCTTTTCGAATAATTCAGTATTGCGATAAATTTCTGAAGTATCTTGAAATAATTAAGAACAGCTAGAGGAATGGATGATATTTATACTGATTTGTAAAGAAGAAATTGAAGATATATTTTTCATTTGAGACCTCAAATCGCACTCAAAATTGGATTTCAACAAACGTGTGGCATTTGACATAGAAAACCATGCAACTTAAATCAACCATTTTCAAATATTGGAATATTTGGTCGACTGCCCTAAGGGTTCTCATTAACTTGGTGTAACTTCAGTCACTTTATATATATAATATATATTTAAATATATATAAATATATATATTTAAATATATATAAATATATATAAATATATATTTGAAATTTATTGTAGACATTTTGAACTTCAATAGTAAATATACATGTATGTGATATATTTCTTTCAAAGTGTGGCCCAAGTTTTATGAAAATCATAAGGAAACCCTTAAAGTATTTAACATTTCGGGGAAAACCATAATTGTGCACAATTTTATAAAAAACAGTTATGTTTAGCCTTTGCCATTTTGAGTTTATAAGAAAAACGATTCACCCTCCTAATTAAGTCAATAACCTACATGTAAGGGGGCAATTCCGTGAATTGGGACGTACATTTCAGACACTCTAATGAACTGCTTTTGGAAAGCGAATGTGATACATCTCTTATAGTATGACAACAATAGAAAGCAATAACAGACCAAACTAAGGTACCAGCACCTTTAATAATGACATGTATGTACATCATGTGGTCGGAAGTATGTGGGATTTACGGAATTGCCCTTAGGTTAACCCTTTGAAGTTAAACGCCTGAATTTATTTTTTTGTGCAAAGTTTTATGGAAGTTTTCTTGAAAAATATTAATTTTGCCTAATTTTAATAAAACGCGAGGATAAATGAAAAATGTATGAATTGCGTCTAAATTGAAGTCTGATAAACGATTAACCCCTCAAGTTTAAAGAAAGTACGGTAAACCCGGGATTATTTTGACAAGAATGGAAAGAGGCGCGGGATTTCTTTTCACTGGGCCTCATGCCAGGTGGGTTAAGCCATCACTCTCGGGCGACACACTCATATTTCCGGGCTCGCTCACTGGGTGTTTATCCTTCATCCATTCAGAATACTGCAAAACCTTTGCGGGTATACACGTCATCCGGCGCGAACTGGTTAAAGACTTTTAAGAAAATTATTATTGCCAAGGTTTACCTCTCAAATTTAGAATTTAGAGGGACAAAATAAATCCTAAACACAGTGGACATGAATTAGTACACTTGGTTTGACCTATCAGTACTTGAGTGCACAAATTTCAATTGAAAAAAGTCCAAGTTCAACAAAACTGATAGGTAAATCCAGACCATAGTCATTTGAATGTTTGTGTAGCGGCCAGAATATCCTTTCGCATTTGTTTGCTTTGCGCGAGTGCAGCGACTTGCGTGTTGTGCATTAATCTTTACTAGTCTCCAGAGGGCGCTGTTTTGGCGCGCATCACCTTTTTTATCTCGCCATATTTCGATTAATTTTGTAAGACTTTGTCAGCTCAGCAAAGCAAGTATCTGTCTTTATTTGAAGATAAGATATAGCCATTTATTGATTAAGTTTATTTCGATAGAGGTCATATAATTAGGAGTTTAGTTTTTTTTGTCACAAATATTTCCATGTGGGTATTTACATCTTGTCATCGGTGCGTCTCATTGCTGAGAAACATTTTTTTTATTTTGACGATCTGTAGCGCGGAGGCTACAGTTTGGACACACAAAAACAAAATTTTGAATGTTTCGTTGATGAGCAGTTTGCGAATAGCGTCATGTTTGCCTGATTATTGTATTAGGTAAACCCCTTGCCATGTTTATTATTTATGTTTAGAAAATTTATCTCTTTAATGTAAACCAATTCATGGAAATAACCATTTACAATTCAGAAGTTTTAAGAAAATTCTCATTTTTCCAAATTTTAAATCCTTCCCATTTTGAATTGAAAAAATGACAATTTTCTGGGTCGAGATAAACAAGCTTTCACAAATTTGGTCAATTACGTATAAGGCAGAACTCCTTTCTATTTTGAGATCATGAGAAAGTTTCATTTTAATGAAATATTTAAGGGCTTAATAACCAGTTGTCATTTAGAATTTTGAGAAAAATGAAATTTAACTTGAAGGAATAAGGTCAGCCAATTTAATACCATTTAGACAATCTTAAGTTAATTTATTTCCTTTGTATTGCATTCTGAAAGTATAGAATTAAATGTTTCATTGATGAACATTTTGCGAATAGCGTCATTTATTATTTTTTTTATAGAAATGTTAATTAATTTTAAATCCTTCCAATTTTGAATTAAGAAAATGACATATTTTACTGGAAACTGGGGGCCTGGATCCCGGGGGCCTGGATCCCGGGGGCCTGGATCCCGGGGGCCTGGATCCCGGGGGCCTGGATCCCGGGGGCCTGGATCCCGGGGGCCTGGATCCCGGGGGCCTGGATCCCGGGGGCCTGGATCCCGGGGGCTGGGCAGGGGCCTGGATTTCGGGGGCTGGGCAGGGGCCTGGATCCCGGGGCTGGGCCGGGGCCTGGATTTCGGGGGCTGGGCAGGGGCCTGGATTTCGGGGGCTGGGCCTGGATTTCGGGCTGGGCCGGGCCTGGATCCCGGGCTGGGCCGGGCCTGATTTCGGGGGCTGGGCCGGGGCCTGGATTTCGGGGGCTGGGTAGGGGCCTGGATCTGGGTGGGGCCTGATCCGGGCTGGGCCGGGCCTGGATTCTAGGGCCTGGATTTCGGGTGCTGGGCCGGGGCCTGGATTTCGGGGGCTGGGTAGGGGCCTGGATCCTGGGGCTGGGTAGGGGCCTGGATCCCGGGGCTGGGCCGGGGCCTGGATTTCGCCTGCCTGGATTTCGGGGCTGGGTAGGGGCCTGGATCCCAGGGCTGGGCCGGGCCTGATTTTGGGGCTGGGCCGGGGCCTGGATTCGGGGCTGGGCCGGGCCTGGATTTCGGGGCCGGGCCTGATTTCGGGGGCTGGGTAGGGGCCTGGATCCGGGCTGGGCCGGGCCTGATTTCGGGGCGTGGGTAGGGGCCTGGATCCCAGGGATGGGCCGGGGCCTGGATTTTGGGGGCTGGGCCGGGCCTGGATTTTGGGGCTGGGCGGGGCCTGGATCCTGGGCTGGGCCGGGCCTGGATTTGGGGCTGGGTAGGGGCCTGGATCCCGGGGCTGGGCCGGGCCTGGATTTCGGGGCTGGGCCGGGGCCTGGATTTCGGGGGCTGGGTAGGGCCTGGATCCCAGGGCTGGGCCGGGGCCTGGATTTTGGGGCTGGGCCGGGGCCTGGATCCTGGGCTGGGCCGGGGCCTGGATTTCGGGCTGGGTAGGGGCCTGGATCCCGGGCTGGGCCGGGCCCTGGATTCCGGGGGCTGGGTAGGGGCCTGGATCCCGGGGCTGGGCCGGGCCTGGATTTCGGGGCTGGGTAGGGGCCTGGATTTCGGGGCTGGGCCTGATTTCGGGGCCGGGCCTGGATTTCGGGGCTGGGCCGGGGCCTGATTTCGTGGCTGGGCCGGGCCTGGATTTCGGGCCGGGCCTGATTTCGGGGCTGGGCCGGGCCTGGATTTCGGGGCTGGGCCGGGCTTGGATTTCCGGGGCTGGGCCGGGGCCTGGATTTCGGGCTGGGCCGGGCCTGGATTTCTGGGGCTGGGCCGGGGCCTGGATTTCGGGCTGGGCCGGGCCTGGATTTGGGGCTGGGCCGGGGCCTGGATTTTGGGGGCTGGGCCGGGGCCTGGATCACTGGGCTGGGGCCTGGATTTCGGGGCTGGGTAGGGGCCTGGATTTCGGGGCTGGGCCGGGCCTGGATTTCGGGGCTGGGTAGGGGCCTGGATCCCGGGCTGGGCCGGGCCTGATTTCGGGGCTGGGCCGGGCCTGGATTTCGGGGGCTGGGTAGGGGCCTGGATCCCAGGGCTGGGCCGGGGCCTGGATTTCGGGGGCTGGGCCGGGGCCTGGATTTCGGGGGCTGGGCGGGGGCCTGGATTTCGGGGGCTGGGTAGGGGCCTGGATCCCAGGGCTGGGCCGGGGCCTGGATTTGGGGCTGGGCCGGTGCCTGGATTTCGGGGGCTGGGTAGGGGCCTGGATTTCGGGGGCTGGGTAGGGGCCTGGATCCCAGGGCTGGGCCGGGGCCTGGATTTCGGGGGCTGGGCCGGGGCCTGGATCCCTGGGCTGGGCCGGGGCCTGGATTTCGGGGGCTGGGTAGGGGCCTGGATCCCGGGGCTGGGCCGGGGCCTGGATTTCGGGGGCTGGGCCGGGGCCTGGATTTCGGGGGCTGGGTAGGGGCCTGGATCCCAGGGCTGGGCCGGGGCCTGGATTTTGGGGGCTGGGCCGGGGCCTGGATTTTGGGGGCTGGGCCGGGGCCTGGATCCCTGGGCTGGGCCGGGGCCTGGATTTCGGGGGCTGGGTAGGGGCCTGGATCCCGGGGCTGGGCCGGGGCCTGGATTTCGGGGGCTGGGTAGGGGCCTGGATCCCAGGGCTGGGCCGGGGCCTGGAGTTTGGGGGCTGGGCCGGGGCACGGATTTCGGGGGCCGGGCCTGGATTTCGGGCTGGGCCGGGCCTGGATTTCGGGCTGGGCCGGGGCCTGGATTGGGCCGGGCCTGATTTCGGGGCTGGGCCGGGGCCTGATTTCGGGCCGGGGCCTGGATTTCGGGGGCTGGGCCGGGGCCTGGATTTCGGGGGCTGGGCCGGGGCCTGGATTTTGGGGGCTGGGCCGGGGCCTGGATTTTGGGGGCTGGGCCGGGGCCTGGATCACTGGGCTGGGGCCTGGATTTCGGGGGCTGGGTAGGGGCCTGGATTTCGGGGGCTGGGCCGGGGCCTGGATCCCGGGGCTGGGCCGGGGCCTGGATTTCGGGGGCTGGGCCGGGGCCTGGATTTCGGGGGCTGGGTAGGGGCCTGGATCCCGGGGCTGGGCCGGGGCCTGGATTTCGGGGCCTGGGCCTGGCCTGGATTTTGGGGCTGGGCCGGGCCTGGATCCTGGGCTGGGCCGGGCCTGGATTTCGGGCTGGGTAGGGCCTGGATCCCGGGCTGGGCCGGGCCTGGATTTCGGGGCTGGGTAGGGGCCTGGATTTGGGGCTGGGCCGGGGCCTGGATTTCGGGGCTGGGCCGGGGCCTGGATTTCGGGCTGGGCCGGGCCTGATTTCGGGGCCTGATTTCGGGCTGGGCCGGGGCCTGATTTCGGGCTGGGCCGGGCCTGGATTCGGGGCTGGGCCGCCTGATTTCGGGGCTGGGCCGGGCCTGGATTTCGGGCTGGGCCGGGCCTGATTGGGGCTGGGCCGGGCCTGGATTTCGGGCCAGGCCGGGCCTGGATTTCGGGGCTGGGCCGGGGCCTGGATTTTGGGGCTGGGCCGGGCCTGGATTTTGGGGGCTGGGCCGGGGCCTGGATCACTGGGCTGGGGCCTGGATTTCGGGCTGGGTAGGGGCCTGGATTTCGGGGCTGGGCCGGGCCTGATTTCGGGGCTGGGCCGGGGCCTGGATTTCGGGGGCTGGGTAGGGGCCTGGATTTCGGGGGCTGGGTAGGGGCCTGGATCCCAGGGCTGGGCCGGGGCCTGGATTTCGGGGGCTGGGCCGGGGCCTGGATTTCGGGGGCTGGGCCGGGGCCTGGATTTCGGGGGCTGGGCCGGGGCCTGGATTTCGGGGGCCGGGCCGGGGCCTGGATTTCGGGGCTGGGCCTGGATTTTGGGGGCTGGGCCGGGCCTGGATTTCGGGCTGGGCCGGGCCTGGATTTCGGGGCCTGGATTTCGGGGGCTGGGCCGGGGCCTGGATTTTGGGGGCTGGGCCGGGGCCTGGATTTTGGGGGCTGGGCCGGGGCCTGGATCACTGGGCTGGGGCCTGGATTTCGGGGGCTGGGTAGGGGCCTGGATTTCGGGGGCTGGGCCGGGGCCTGGATCCCGGGGCTGGGCCGGGGCCTGGATTTCGGGGGCTGGGTAGGGGCCTGGATTTCGGGGGCTGGGCCGGGGCCTGGATTTCGGGGGCTGGGCCGGGGCCTGGATTTCGGGGGCTGGGCCGGGGCCTGGATTTCGGGGGCTGGGCCGGGGCCTGGATTTCGGGGGCTGGGTAGCGGCCTGGATTTCGAGGGCTGGGTAGGGGCCTGGATTTCGGGGCTGGGCCGGGCCTGGATTCTGGGGGCTGGGCCGGGGCCTGGATTTTGGGGGCTGGGCCGGGGCCTGGATTTTGGGGCTGGGCCGGGCCTGGATCACTGGGCTGGGGCCTGGATTTCGGGCTGGGTAGGGGCCTGGATTTCGGGGCTGGGCGGGGCCTGGATCCCGGGCTGGGCAGGGCCTGGATTTGGGCTGGGCCGGGGCCTGATTTCGGGGCTGGGTAGGGGCCTGGATCCGGGGCGGGGCCGGGGCCTGGATTTCGGGGCCGGGCCGGGGCCTGGATTTTGGGGGCTGGGCCGGGCCTGGATTGGGATCCGGGGCTGGGTAGGGCCTGGATTTCGGGGCTGGGCGGGGCCTGGATTTCGGGGGCTGGGCCGGGGCCTGGATTTCGGGCTGGGCCGGGGCCTGGATTTCGGGCTGGGCGGGCCTGATTTCGGGGCTGGGTAGGGGCCTGGATTTCGGGCTGGGTAGGGGCCTGATTTCGGGCTGGGCCGGGCCTGGATTTCGGGGTTGGGCGGGGGCCTGGATTTTGGGGGCTGGGCCGGGGCCTGGATTTTGGGGCTGGGCCGGGCCTGGATCACTGGGCTGGGGCCTGGATTTCGGGGCTGGGTAGGGGCCTGGATTTCGGGGCTGGGCCGGGGCCTGGATCCCGGGCTGGGCCGGGCCTGGATTTCGGGCTGGGCCGGGTCCTGGATTTCGGGGCTGGGTAGGGGCCTGGATCGGGGCTGGGCCGGGGCCTGCCTGGGCCTGGATCTGGGGGCTGGGCCGGGGCCTGGATTTCGGGGGCTGGGCCGGGGCCTGGATTTCGGGGGCTGGGCCGGTGCCTGGATTTCGGGGGCTGGGCCGGTGCCTGGATCCGGGGCTGGGCCGGGGCCTGGATCCCGGGGCTGGGCCGGGGCCTGGATTTCGGGGGCTGGGCCTGGGCCTGGATCCCGGGGCTGGGCCGGGGCCTGGATCTGGGGGCTGGGCCGGGGCCTGGATTTCGAAGGCTGGGTAGGGGCCTGGATCCCAGGGCTGGGCCGGGGCCTGGATTTTGGGGGCTGGGTAGGGGCCTGCATCCCGGGGCTTGGCCGGGGCCTGGATTTCGGGGGCTGGGCCGGGGCCTGGATTTCGGGGGCTGGGCCGGGGCCTTGGGCCGGGGCCTGGATTTCTGGGCCGGGGCCTGGATTTCGGGGGCTGGGTAGGGGCCTGGATCCCAGGGCTGGGCCGGGGCCTGGATTTTGGGGGCTGGGCCGGGGCCTGGATTTTGGGGGGCTGGGCCGGGGCCTGGATCCCGGGGCTGGGCGGGGGCCTGGATTTCGGGGGCTGGGTAGGGGCCTGGATCCCGGGGCTGGGCCTGGATTTCGGGGCTGGGTAGGGGCCTGGATTTCGGGGCTGGGCTGGGGCCTGATTTCGGGGCTGGGCCGGGCCTGGATTTCGGGCTGGGCCGGGCCTGATTTCGGGCTGGGCCGGGGCCTGGATCCTGGGCTGGGCCGGGGCCTGGATTTCGGGCTGGGTAGGGCCTGATCCGGGCTGGGCCGGGCCTGGATTTCGGGGCTGGGTAGGGGCCTGGATTTGGGGGGCTGGGCTGGGGTCTGGATTCGGGCTGGGCCGGGGCCTGATTTCGGGGCTGGGCCGGGGCCTGGATTTCGGGGGCTGGGTAGGGGCCTGGATTTCGGGGCTGGGCCGGGGCCTGGATTCCGGGGCTGGGCCGGGCCTGGATTTCGGGCTGGGCCGGGGCCTGGATTTCGGGGCTGGGGGCCTGGATCCCAGGGCTGGGCCGGGCCTGGATTTCGGGGCTGGGCCGGGGCCTGATTTTGGGGCTGGGCCGGGCCTGATCACTGGGCTGGGCCGGGCCTGGATCCTGGGGCTGGGCCGGGGCCTGGATTTCGGGGCTGGGCCGGGGCCTGGATCCCGGGGCTGGGCCGGGGCCTGGATTTCGGGGGCTGGGCCGGGGCCTGGATTTCGGGGGCTGGGCCGGGGCCTGGATTTCGGGGGCTGGGCCGGGGCCTGGATCCTGGGGCTGGGCCGGGGCCTGGATCCCGGGGCTGGGCCGGGGCCTGGATTTCGGGGGCTGGGTAGGGGCCTGGATTTCGGGGGCCGGGCCGGGGCCTGGATTTCGTCGGTCAGACGTGAAACAAATGACAAAGAAAAATTCAATTTCAGGTATTTCTTCATAAACAAAAACAGAACATTTATTAAAAATCTACAAGACGACACAAACAACTACCGATTAGCCATGGTGAAATGTCTGCCATTTTTACAATGGAAAAACAAGGGCACATTTAAAATGGCATATTGACTGGACACCATGGAACTAGAAAATTTACCTGCTTTCAGTAGAACAAAATCAACAAATACAAATGGTGTTTATATTAAACATTTTTTACTCCAAGGGGTAAATCTCAAAAACCTATCAAAGTAATAATTTGAATGTAAAACTAATCACGTTTAACTGTAATTCAACACAATCACATGTAAATATCAGATGCATTGCCAGTGTAATCCAATACAAAATAAGAACACTCGGGTTCTTTTGGAACAAACGTCCCATTTAAAAGAATTTTTTTTTTCCGGAATGAATCAATGATCTTTTACAAAAGCTTTAACATGATGAGTATTCGGATATTGGTTATTGTTCCTCTTGCATCCAAGGGAAGTACTACCTTAATTGGAAATTTTTGCCAAAAATTCATTAGAATTGCAGTTTGTTTTTGCGTTTTGGCCAAAAAAAAAAAAATTGTTGGCAAAATACAGAGAAGATGCCAAAGAACCCTATCACAACACATACATTTTTTTTTTAGAGGTGTGCCATTCAGTGTCAAACATGTGGACAAAAATTTACTTTCAAATCAGATATTCCTGATGATGCAAGAGAAGCATTATTCAAACATTATTTGTCTAGAAAACTGGTTGGAAAGTGCATCTGTCCAGCAGAAATAAGTACTACAGTAAACTCCGGCTAAATCGACATCGTACAACTCGTCAAATCGGCCATCTGACTAAAGTCCCGATTGTCCGTAATGCATTTCCATTGAATTTTTTATTTCTAAGTCGGCTTTTATATTAAGTCGCCATTTCGCTCAAGTCGTCGTGTTACTTTTGGTCCCCTTTCCATAAAAAGCATTACAAAATCCTTCGTGTAAGCCGGCATTCAACAAATCACGCATTGGTATCGACTTCCTTTACTGTTATGATCGCTGCCGTGCATCAGTGTCGAAAAAGGGTGTCCTACTGCATACCACTAGCAGCCCTATATGATCTTTGCTGCATGCATTGCACATGCATCGTGAGCATATCAATACCAGTACCCCCTCTAGGCTGTTCGCATGCGCTCAGTCCATTTTGGGGGTCGTCTTATTGAATGACTACTGCTGCAGTCAATGCATGCGTGGTATATACGGGACCACGCACGCATTTTTAATTTGTTACTGTGCACGTACATTTGTATCGGGGTCTCCACTATCAATACCCCAAACGTGATGATACAATTCAAGGATTAATTTGCTGGATTCAACTCAAGCATTAAGGAGACAATCCAGGGTAAATCGAAGCCAATTACTGCAATGAATCATGTGCGCAAAAGACCATTTATGTAAGTCGGCAAAATGACAACTTATAGCATATATCGGCATTCGCATAAGTCGTCACAAATTTTCGGGTCCCAAGAGTGCGGGTTTAGCCGGAGTTTACTGTATGTTATACTATTTACACACAAATATAAAACGCACACTTCACAATGCATTAACTTGCTAAAAACTTCCTCGCTATTTACAAAATATCTACACAAACTTTTCAGAAAACAATATTTTCTACTTTTATCATTATTTCCTCTTCATAAAAAAAAAGCGTCATTATAAATTAGACGTGATTGTGCACACGCGGTATAACTTTATACAACTTATCAAAGCAATGGACGGACTTTTAAAGCACTAGTTCCTTCAACATTCTAGCAATTTTTCTTTCACTCTGATCCCAAGGAATTCCTGAGAAATTTCTAGGTTTAAATAAACTAGGTTTATGGAAAATTGGGAACATTTCTTTACACACTGCTTAAAAGTAATATACAACATTTGCAAACATCAACAAACGAAACCACAAAATTATTATGAAATACATTACTTGAATGTAAAGGGAATAAAAGTCTCCTGTGAAATTGTGGCCCCTGAAGTGCTGTCATTTTCAAGAAAAGTGGAATTTTGGTATAAATTTCCAACGGTGGTAGGCCAACCATCGCTGGAAAAAAGTCCTTTTTTCCCCCAAAAAATACTGCCCCAAATTTACCAAACTTTGTTAGTCCACATTTTGTGTGCAATCGCTCGCTTTTGTGTGCCAGCTAGTCTGGTTCCCTGACCTAACAATTCCACCGACGTCTAGAAATTGCTCTGTTTCGTTTCAAGTAGGATCAGGGACCCAGTCTACAAGAACAGCATTGTTTTTCCAGCATCTATTAACACAAAACTTTAAACAGGTCAGTGTATTTGCTATAAAATACGAACGCCCCAATCCATCCATTTCTGAAAATTACAGCAAGCAAATATTGTATGTTACTTCTACTTCCAATGATTGTGACCAATTTTAAAAACTCTGTTGACCACATGTAGGGCGCTATACGCACTTACATGTAGCAACAAGTGTCAAAGGTCAAAATTACGCTGGTTTCATTTGCAACGAGATACACCATGACCTATGACGAACAGGTACTCAGGGAAAGTTAAGGCATGGCAAATTAATTGAAGTTAGACTTGATATATTTCATAAAGCTTGTTTGCAAGTGGAACCTCAACAGACCTAATTGGCGATGAGAGGCTACAGGTCAAATTACAAGGCCAATTTAGTTAAAACCAAGAAGTAAAGATAAACTCACAGTAAGTTTCAAATTGACAGTGTGTCAGTGAACCCTGGAAAAAAACGAATTGAATATGGATGTCAAGGTCGATGGTGTAAACACATGCAGAATTATTATTTGGGTATTTCAAATTACCGTAATTTTCGGAATATAGGCCTAAGCCGCGGCTTATACGTTGAGTTTGCCCATGCAATTGTTTATTGCGGCTTATACACAGGGCGGCTTATACGTCGAGCCTTGAAGGATCAAAATAAAATTTACATGTGCATTTAATGTACTGGTATAAGAACAGATCTGTTGCTGAAATCAGTTCTCAGTTAAGAAAGTCATTAACAAACCGAAAGCAAGTCCCACAAAAAGGTACCAAGCGGTAAAAAGTACGGCAGGCCGGCCTGCCATGTGTGAGTGAAAGCAGCACGGTTGAGAGAGTATCCCACCATGTGTCGTCTGACTGAAGCGCTACAAATCTTGCTTTGTGGCAACAGATGCTGATTTGTTTTGTCCTAAGAATAAACAGGTCCGTTTTTATAACAAAACTTATCAAATTGTTGTTATTACTAAAGAGTAGTAACGTCAAAAATTCAAGTTTCGATTGTAACTTTCTTCTAAAACAGTCAACACGATGCCGACATTTTTATGGACGAATCCATTAATTTCATACAGGGTGATTTAGCCCCTGTTTGGAGTTTTACATCGTTTCTTGAATACATTTCAAGAAAAAAAATATATTGTGATGTTGAACAACTGATTATCGAATAAAGAAATGTTTTGAACTCCATAAAAAGTATTAGTTGTCTTTTTTCTTTTTTTAAACTGCAGAAATATTGGTAATTATTGTCCCCAAGGAAGTACACCCCTTTATTATCACAAATGGTATGGTCTGCATGGGGCCAGGAAAGCAAACAGGGCTCCGTACGTACGGCTGGTCGATCGTTGCAAGCGGGAAAATGTTGTCATTCCCCGGCGCAGGCTGCCGGGCCATTTGCTAACTTTTAATAAATAAGGCCGGGGATCGGACGGGCCAGCCGGCAGCAATTCCCGGTGTTTATTTCTCATCATCCATTTCCATATTTGCTTGTAAGAAAATCGACTGTAAATGACTTGATATAACTTTTGTGGCCCTTTTTATAGTTTTCGTAGTGTAAATGGAACTGGTTCAGAACATTTTGACTACAATTTGGAGGCCAATACAAAATTGAAACCGCTGCAGTCGGTGCGGCTTATACACCGGTATGGCTTATACGCTGACTTCAAATCTTAATTTGCAGATTTTTGCGTGCTGCGGCTCATACTCCACGCAGCTTATATTCCGAAAAATTACGGTAGACATGATGTATTGTCATGAGACTTGGTAGGTGCATAGCTAGTGTAAGCCTATTAACCCTGCGCAGCATTTACAAAAAAACTTTGTAACAACTCGTCAACTTCTGCCCTTTGGGCAGCAGGTACTTTCCCACACTACGCAAAACCCTATTCATAGCAATACAACAAAAAGTCACGTGCCAGACAGTGTCCGGACAGTTGCCAGACAGTGCGCTGGAAAGATAATTGACTGGCGGCTGTGGTATGCAGTTATGAAGGGAGATGACTGTGTCGAGTTACAGGTCTTTGTTGATGTTTCAATGAGACTTGGCAGGAGGCCTGGTCAAAAGTTTGTTGACACGGCCTGGGTGTAGCCCTGGCTGCAAAGTTCATTGAACCAGCTGATTTGGCAAGGGTTGAATGAGGATTAGATAGGAGGTGAACGTTATTGGCCCTAATTTGTTTTTTTTATTCAAAAAATTCGGTTACCTGGGGCCCAAAGGGCAGCAGGTCACTCTGCGCAGGGTTAAAGTATCCTACTGATGAAGGGGCAACATGGCAAATGTCATGAGGCAAAGATCAAGGTGATTGTTAAACCAAAAACGATGGTTGCATTGCCTCCAGTTAGACAAGATGATTTTCATGAAATTTGCTATTGGAATCCCTAGGAATAGATGCTAAGTTTTAATTCGGAGGTCTTAACCCAACTCGGACAATTTTTGGCTTGTACTGTAAGCATTTTGGCTAGTTTGGTTAGATGATAAACGACCAAGGTTTAGTAATGGCAAAATACGCGATGGTGAGCAAGACAACAATCAATAACATGGCAACCGTGTACGTCCGCGAGTCCCCCTGGAAACGCAGCGACAGCAGAAACAGCAGCTCCTCGTCGCACTGGTCATAGTCACAGCGTCTCGCGCTTTGACGCTCAGTAAGGCTGGGTAAAGACAAACAGAAGAGTAACAGCGTCAATCACAGAACAATCAAAAGACAAATCGCAAATCAAGTCACAAATACAAGGGAATTAACAGTCCATTACCAAAAAATGTCTTGGTCCAAAAGATTGCTTGAATAGCGGATAACTTGCGAGCGAATAACTTGCAGACTTGTGGTGACATGTGATTGACGTCATGATGACATCATCAAAAATGCCAAGGACAAAAGGCCAAATTGTCTTGAGACTTGGCGGGGAGGTAGGTACATGTACTGTTATATTGGTGTGCAAAATCTGAAGTGACGTCACGCTGACGTTATCACCTAATTTTTTTAATTAATTTATAAACTGTTTACATTTTCTTCTTAATAAACAAAAATTTGGCATGTATTTGTAACAAGTATTTTTTTAAATGCAGAAAAGCCTGTGTTCTGTTCATCGAACAGACATGGTTCTGTTTTTTTTTACTGTGATTCGAAAAATATTTTGGGGGAACTTACATAAAGGTGACAGTGCTGGCAACTGGAAAGGACTGGACCCAGTCTGTGGTTTCGTTGGAGGTTTGATCCAGATGACAAGCAAAACCATCGGCTCCAACGCAATTCAGCTTAACGGTAGACCTGGTGTATCTGTGGACATCATAAATTATAATAAAAATCATCAAATAAATGGTCATAAAATGATTTTCACGCTGAAGAAAATGCTCTACTCAAGCCTCTCAAGTTTACCGAAAAATACGAAATATTAAGCGTCGGTGGCAGGATAGAGTGAAACATTAACTTGTCATTGACGGCGGATATGACAAATGTATCACTCACAGACATAAACGTGAATTGAAAATGACATTAATGAAAAAAAGGAAAAATTGTTTGTCATTGGAACTGAAAACTTTGCAGATGTCTTTAAACCTGGATGAGCTTGGGGTGCCTCTTTTGTCATGGTATGAAGACCTCACATGCCAAGTTTCAAGTTGTTATCACAAAATGCACAATTCTGTTCCTATGCCTCCCCGCTAACAGCATTGGAAAGTAATTCAATATCCTTTCCAATGAGCCCAAACCCCCGTTTAATAAAATTGGTCCAAGTGACTGGCTTGGGGACGGAGGGTCACAAAATTGGTTATGGTCAAGATATAATGGACAAATCACTCCCTTTAGCTGTGAAAAGTTTACATAAACCCGGCCATTCTAGGGTATAAAAGGTAAAATCTAGAGTACTGAATAAAAACAGCTCGGGCCTGAGACGTACGTTACATATGCCGCCAAGATCTCGCGTTGGATGACCGAGCCGTATTCGCCAGCTTTTGCGTACAGGATCTCAATGTTGACCGCCGTTGGGACCTCGTAGCACAATCCCTGCAGGAGGTCGATGGGACTGGGCTGCGTCTCGTTGAAGAACTCCGGAGTTGTCTGCTCATTTGTTGTCGTATCAACTGTCGTTGGGGCAACTGTCGTCAGTGGAGGTTCAGTTGGGATGACATCTTCCTCAGAGCTGATGGGGAAGGGTATTGAGAAATAATTTGTACAACAGTTTTAGATTTTAGAATTTCGCAGCAGTAGGCTGGTCCTGAATAGCCAACGAGACAAGTCCAACCATGGTTGACAAGCATCCAATTCAATTAAAGTTAGTTCAATTAAAGTTTAGTTAAAGTTAGTTCCTACAAACAAGGATTAACAACTCGGCCAAACTCCTGGTTAGACTCATCTATGATGACAAAAAGTGCACAATACCATCTGTTATATCCCGACATTTTTAAAAAAAAATTTGAACAAGTTTGTTAATACATAAGGAGTGGTTTTGCTTACAGTTTTATGAATATTTACGTTTTAGATGTCATGCAAAAAAAACCCAGACAAAACAGCACACCTGGAACATTCGCAATTAACATGCCAACGGGTATAAATGCCTGTTATCACGCGTCCAACCCATTACTAAGATAACTCCGCTCAGTGCATATTGTACTAGAGCTTAGAACAGTCTTACGTCCTTGTGTGTAGGATCCGTGGTTAGTTGAACTATGGTCAACTATGGTCCTTGATCGAACTTGCCTTATATGTTGAAGATACTCATTTGACAAGACTTACTTGAAAATGGGGGCCCAGTTGTTTTCGATTGAAGTGTTTGCGTTGCCAACCTTGCCGATCCTGTCTGCTGCCACCGTGGACTGCAGCTCGGCCAGCATGGCCTCCCGTAGCGTAGTGCAGTTGCTGAGGCGGGTCCAGCCTAGCCTGAGTATGCAACCAGAGGTGTGGTCCTCGCCAAACGTGACATCGGCCAGGCTGGATTGGGAGCACAGACTCCCTGGGCCTACAGAAATAGTGGGGAAATAAAGAGATTGCATACACTTGATAAGCACATAAAGTTGTTTTGTTCTTGTCAATAAAATATGGGAATTGTGTAGTTTAAGAACCCGGTCCATATAAGCGAACAAAAAGACACTTTCATGTTTTGGGACTTGCCTAAATATTTGGGGATGATGCAAGCTTGAAAAGTCACTGTATGTGTTTGGATTCATCTAAATAGTTTGCTAAGATACCATGTTAAATATCAGCTAGCTTAATTTGTGATTAAAGGGCAGGGAACAGGACAAATGAGTGCCGTCTCTAAGTACTAAACAAAATTACAAAACATGAGTTAATCTGTGCAAAAAAGACTGCTTGGGGCTGCAAGTAAATTTCTTAACTGCTTGAAAGTGACTTTCTTAACTGCTTGAAAGCTCCATGAAACTTGGCAATGCATAAAGTTTAAAGTAGAATAGATTTGGACCTACCTGGTACCCAGACTCTCAGTCTGTTGGCCCCTGCATCATCAATACGTACAAAGTCACCAGGCTGAGGGGGATCCACAGGTGCGCAATCACCCGTGTCGTTGCACTCGACCAGCGGGTTGTAGACAGCAAGACCCGAGAAGACCCGCTCGCCGGTGATATAGCCGGGATTCCCTGAAAGAGTTTCTTGGGTGCCGACTTCCGGTGGATCAACAGGGGCGGGGTCAGTGAGGGGCGTCGGGAGGTGAATAAACGTGACGGCGAAACGCTGGGTGAAGGGTAGAGTGGTGTTGGTTTGGTTGGTGCTGCCGATGGGCGAGTCTGTGGTCACGATGCCGGAGTCCGTGGTCATGTCTGATTGGGTTGTTGGTGTATCGGTAGTAGTCTGGCCTTGTGTTGTCGGCGCATTGGTTGTTGGAGATTCCGTTGTAGGAGATTCAGTCGTTTGTGTAGCAGTCGTCTGGATTGAGGTTGTTGTTTGTTGCGTTGGTCCAGTGTAGTTTTCGTAAACAGTAATCAGATCAGTATCTGTTGCATTCATTGTCACTTCTGTTGTGCTGTCGGGCAGGGTGGGTGTGGTAGGGGGCTCGGTTGGGGGCGGGGTTACAAAAATTGGTTGTTCGTTCTCGTCGGTTGAGTTAAAGGAGCTGTCTGGTGAAAGGGCGACAGTTCCCATGATGACGACAGAGTCTAATTGGACGATTTGGTTACCACGCCAGAAAAGCTCATAGAGGACGTCAAGGACTGCGCTGCTGCAGAGGTATGTCGCTTCATCGTAATCGGGGATTGGTGGAAGGGTGTAACCATCATCCCAGGCACAGCGGGCAGGTAGCGGGAGGGTACTGCTACCGTTATTGTCGGGAAAGAAAGATTCTCCAGTCGGAGGGAAGAGTTCGCTAACCCCTGTGCTTGGGACAACGTATGGGTTGATGTCATCTGTACAGTGATATCGCACAGTTGTCGGAGTCGCGACACTTCCTCCGTAACTCGCCAGAACGCTTGGTGCATTCGGGCACGAGGGGTAACCCATATTGGTCGACAGGGCGTATGCGCGGGCATTCAGCACTGACGATTCTGTGCAAAGACCCTGAACTGGATTCACGTCGCACCGGGAAACAGCGTCAACTTGGAACTGGATCGGCGACAACCACGAACAACCTCCACTAGGATCCGCCTCGGGCAAAGCCAGAAAACCTCTCGCGTTCGTCTCGAAGAGTGTCTGAACAGGGAATCCAAACTTGTAGCCACCGCCACCGGCATTCTGGAAGTCCAACGAACGTTGCTGGGTATCTTCAAAGCTTGTCGTACCCTGAATGTCTGAAGGCGTGGCTTTGAGGGTGTTATAACCGGCGGCATCCCGCGCACCAGACCTCGCGGTGAAGTACAGGCCTAGAAAAGGGCTATTGTCCGTTTGCACACAGAGGAATGGGAAATAGTCCGGTCGGTAGATATCTGCGTTAGAGCAATTATAAGCATGCTGTTTGGTAAAATTGCCGCCGGGTATCCCAGAAATACAGCTGGAAGCAAGGATGTCATCTTCTGTACAGAGCTAGTGATAAAAAAACACAAAGGAAAAGTGGTCTGTAAAATACAAAAATACTGCAAGTAAAACTCGCGCAATCCCCCTGGCATGCTGGCAGTTTTTATACAGTCAGTTAGTATGGATACTTGCTTCCATTAAGTGGAGGTTGAACTTGAACTTTGACCTGTCGGCCCCAAAAGCAAAAGGCTTCTTATAAGACTACCCACAAACCAAATATCAAGTTCCCAAGTAAAGTATTTCTTAAGTTTTTTGCGTTTACAAGATTTCTATTGTTTTTAGCAATAATGACTTTGACCTGTCAGCCCCAAAAGCGATAGGCTTCTTAAGACTACCAAGAACAACCCACAAACCAAATTTCAAGTTCCTAAGTAAAGTATTTCTCAATTTCTCGTGCTGACAAGAGTCAACCTAACCAAAACATAACACACAGACAGACAGAAGGAATACGCTATAGCAATATCCCCCTCCGGCTTACAGCCAGAGGGATAACAAAGGTTTATTCAAGTCTCACTACTTAGGCTAATTTCATAGAATTGCTCAACTGAATTTTGCTAGGCAGAGAAACTATATTCTAAAAAACTATATTTGAAATTGAATTTTTCTTAGAATATAGACGTTAAGCATTAAAGCGGTGTCGAGGGCAATGTTTTGGTATCGCTGGGATAATCATAAAATGTGCATTTATTCATTTTCATTCATAAATTTTAAACAATAGCATTAAAAAGTTCAACATAAATGTCAACAAACTTCAAAACAGTCATGTTGTTTTAATTGTATTTTTTGGGGGGAGGGCAGACAAAAGTTTTGGAGGGGGGCTAAAGCAAATCACAAATTTCATTCGAATCTGAGAGTAAATAATAACAATTTTTGACAAGAAATTGCAACAATTTGGGCTTACCGGATCACAACAGCAATTGACGTCACAGCGATTGGTTGTCAGGTCACATGGGCAGGGGGAGACTTCCGTGTATGCTGGGTTGGTGATGGGCGTTTCTGTCTGCAAATCTGCGGACACTGGAACAAAAAAAAATCTTGCTATGACCTTTGCTCTTTACTGATGTAATTTTTTTAGTCATCTGCAAATTTGAGTAAAACAGCGGCGGACTAGTCAAAACCAATCCCCTTTTTTGGGTCATTCCATGTCAGACCAACGCACTTTTTAACCTCATGTCTTCGGATTTTGATAAAAATTGCTGTGCTTGTAGGTCCTGATGAGCACACCAATTTTTAGCCCAATCCGACCAACCATGTGGTCAGGGCAGAAACCACAAAGAATTGACATTTTTAGAGTAAAATACCACCCTTTCGGTGGAAATATGTCAAAACCATGTAAATTTGTATCAAATATATGCGAATTTGGTATTAAAATAATAAGAATTGCATGCTCAAATCAACTCTTTTGTCAAAATTAAATTTTATGAAAAGTAGGTGACCTTTAATATGTTATCGTGACCTTTGACCCAATTTATGTAATAATGTATCATTCGGAAAATCAACGAAATGAAAATGACTTGATAAAGCATGTCTTCCTCTATCAGAATCCACTAAAAATCAATTGGGGTCTTCAAAATTTACAACTTTATGACTTTTTTTGTACAGTTGGTAGGTAACAAATGAGTCAATTTATTGACTTTACATTAGAAATCCACCAACACAACTTACTATTCTGTTTCTAAAGGTACTTAAATTAATCACATAGGACTTGTTGAGCAAATGCCAAAGTCAAGTCTGAATCACAAACTTTTGTGACTATGTCTTTCCTTTTACAACTGCACACAAGTGGAGATTAGCCATAGTCATAGACAGTGCAGATCAGCCATTCCTGTTTCTCTGTTTCATTCTTACCTGTAGCACTGGTCCAGTTGACAGACCTAGCTGCAGCCACTTCCATCCTGGCTACGACTGAGCTGGACAAGCCCGTGTACTTGGGGCTCGTGTTCAGGTCTGGCGTGGAGCAGCATCGCACCAGCAGGCCGCCCTGGAAACCCCTCCCGGCGTTACGCAGTTGGATGTCCAACACTTTCGCCGCGTCGCCCTCTTGGAACACGATCTGCGGCTGGGTCAGGACCCACGTGGCCGTGTCGTTGGCTGGCGAAGGTACGTTGGTAGGAAAGGGCGCGACGGTGGGGGATTCAGTTGTGATTGGGTCAGGTGTGGTGGGTATGGGCGTGGCAGTTGCAGGCGTGGCAGGTGCGGACGTGGCAGAAATGGGCGTGGTAGGTGCGGGCGACGCCGTTCCCGGAGAAGTCGTGTTGGGTAATAAGGTCGCATTTGTTATAATGTCCATTTGGTCGGTTGTTGCATTATCTGTGAATTGAAGAGAAAAAAGGGTTGCTTAGGCCAAAAAAAAAAAAGTCTCCGGTTTCTGGTATGGAGCTTGCCCCAAAAGTGGTGTGGCTACGCGGCTTTTAAAAAAATTTTTACCTGACTTTTTTGCTTCAAATGCCGTGTGATGACTGCAAATGGTGCCCGACTAAACTTAGTACAAATAGGGCTATATGGGATTGGGAGTCCAGAGAGGCCACATAAAGCTTATTCTTGACCATAACTCCATCTAAAAACATGTTAAAATTGTGCAGCAGCAGAATTCCAGTCAAACCAGTGAGTTTGGTGGTTTTGAGACATCATCTTTCATTGAAAAAAAAACTTTTTCATTTTGCCGACGCGCATGGCTACAGCGACGCGCGCGCATACCAGAAACCGGAGACTTTTTTTTTTTGGCCTTAGTGCTCCTGGTGGAATGTTCTTTTTTAATTATTAACTTTCTTGGAAATGTGCCAAGTTCCCATTATCATCATAATCACAATGTTCACAATTATCAGGCTAATGATCAGAGACAAGGTTCTGCCAAAAAAACATGTACATTTGTGCATTACCATTTTCTCTCAAGCCTTTCCAGTCAAAAATGTTGGTTCCCAATTGGGAACATGTGCGCATTTGGAACAAACTATTGTTGAGAAAGCCTGCATGCACAGCAGCAAGCCATTCCTAACAGGAATCCTCTTCATGCTGGAGCTTTACACAAGACGACTGCACTTGGAATTCCAAGGCCCAAGCAAAGAGTTGAAATTGCTGTCTATACTAAATTTAAAGCAAGATCTCATGAAAAAACCTGCTAACGCCCTTATTGCTGTACCCAGAAGGTTTTAAAAAGAAATATCTATCTATTTAGCAAGCTAGCATAGCAGTTTTAAGAATGAAAAGCTTAAAGGTAACATCCAACATTTGCAGCCACTCAAAAACAGATCTTCCAAATTATTTTTAAATACCTTACTTCACTGTTAGTGAATAAATAGTCTCAAGCATCCTTTAAAATCATGACACCTGGTGTGCTGTCATTTCCAAGAATTTTTTTATTCAATTCCAAAAATGGTCGGCCAATGTTGGAAAAAAAATGACTTAGTTTCAAATACTACCCCCACTTTACCAAATTTAGTAATTCCACATTTTGTTTGCAATCAGTTGCACATCTGTGAACAGGTGCAATTCAGTTAGTCTGGTTCCCTGACCTAACAATTTCCCGAAGTCTATAAGTTGCTCCATTTGGTCTGAAGTAGAGTCAAGGAACCAGACTACAACAAAAGCACCTTTTTCTTGGTTTTTCCAGCATCTATGATCACAAAACTTTAAACAGGTCAGTGTAACAATATTTGCTATAAACTACTAACCCCCAAATCCATCCATTTCTCAAAATTACAGCAAAAGCAAATGTTGACTATTACCTTCAAGTTTCCAAGCATAAATTAATATAGCCTACATAGCAGCCTGATTCTAGATGCGCTTGATGCAATGTCATGATTAGTACGGTTTCTTGCAGATATGTATGGATGATGATTTGAGCAGAGATATAAACGACTGGAGAAGAGGCTACAACTGTTATCTTCCTGCCACCAGAGTTGTATATTCATTCACAGAAAGCATTAGCAAAATATTTCAGATGCAAAAAAATCTTTATTATGGCATGAAATTGAAATTGGATTTAACCAGTTCACGCCGGGATTATTTTGACAAGAATGGATTACCAGGCGGGTTGAAACCATCCCCTCGGGCAGCACACTCATATTTCCTGCCTCGCTTGCTGCAAGCGGGTCAATGACAGATATTTTCGGCCTCGCTCCCTTGCGTATTTATCTGTCATCCCTTCTGAATACTGCAGAACTTTTGTGTGTATACACGGCCTCCGGCGTGAATTGGTTAAGATGATTTATTTCTTCCCAATGAGCCCATTTCACTGCATTGTTACTACGCTAATGTCCTGCTGTTTCCATGGTTACAGCCATGTGACATGTATTTCAATGTTGGCAAACTCTCCTGAAAGCAGCCATTTGATTGGCTGTCTTTGTCATCTCCCAAAGACATTATCCAATCAAATTTGCTAACATGAAAATAGAGGCGCTTGGTATTGCAAGTAAAACTGTAGGATGTTTTGAAATTTCAATATCACAAACTGCTGCAAGGCAAAAAGAAAGAAAGAAACTTTACATCGTTTCAAACAATTTCATTGCAAAAACCATCATCCTGCTGAAAAAAAATGCAAGAAAATAGATAGAAATAAGAAACATTGGCCAAAATCTAGCAAAAGTCAGAAGCGACTAACTACACAAAGTAAATACAAAGAATTTGACACAGACTTTTACTTACCAAGTTGATAAGAAACAAATATGTGTGAAAAAAAAACAAGCATGACGATTGTTAGTCATTACTTGAAACATAACACATATAATATGAAAAATTATAGGGTGGATAAAAGTAGTGTTTGATGAGACAAAAAAGTAAACTTTTGTTTTCAAGGTTGGAAGAAAAAAACCTTTTGATTTATGATACATTTGTTTGCAGGAGGAACAAAAGTATATAGCATCAAAATCCGCCTAAAAAAGACTCTCAAGGCACTTTACAAAATATAATAAAAAAATAAGCCAATGTTTATTATATAAATAAACCTTTTAAAAAATATGAGCAATACCATGTAGACACATCACTTAAAGGGTCTTTGACATGAATTTTTCTGAGGAACAAATTTTGTGCAAATTTCTACTCTTAAATGTACGAAAACTATTGGACATCCCTTTCTGGTTAATATTGCAAATTGCACTGCTTTATTAAAACATTTGAAGTTGTACATGCTTTTCCTGACAAATGAAGACATTGTTGTCATTTCAGGAAGACACTGTTCAGTTTAGGGGTTTTCTGTTCAAATTGTGAACCCAAAATTTGCTCATTGAAAACATCTGTGAGAAAAGTTTGCTCACTGGCCTACTGTCATGTACTGACACAACAAAGAATCATCAAGGAAAACAAAATTCATTGGATCACTTTTTTTAAGGTCGGATTGTAAAATACGTTACCAGTTGTTCCTGGTTCCCCGTCCACCGGTGCCACGCACTCTCCCTGGTCAATGATATCCTGGGCTTCGTCTGTCGTGTTGAGTGGCATCAATTGGCAGAAGAACGTGACGTCGGCTTCGCCGGTCCGCAGGGGGTCTGAGAGTGCCAAGATGGGTGTGAACCTGTCCCCGGTGACTACGGAAAAAGCCGGAAACATCTGGACGGAACCGGATTCGAAGTCGAAGAGGATGTCTCCAGCTGGAATGCAAAGTGTCAAAACAATATCGCATAGCAGTTTTCTTGCTTAACCAAAACAAGATGGGAGCCAGTGACCTTCATACATATCGCATTATGGGTTGGCTGGTAACCTTTTTTTTTACAGCAATTGTTCCCCATAAAAAATAAAACTTTTTGATTCAAAAAAAAAAAATGTAGTTGAAAATTTATTAATTAAGAGAGAATAGAATTGAATTTCTTGAAGACCACGGAGAAAGAAACTTTAAATCCGAGGTGTCATAACAGATGAAATTAGTGTTTTTTGGTCTTACTTTCCGATAACGCCGTCTGAAACTGGACTCCGTCGTCAGATTCCGCTGAGCACCTGACCTGCAATGTGCCACCGGTACCCGTGATGCGGTATACCATCTAAAATTCAAAATATAAATAAAAGCAAAAAAAGTATGTTCCTGTCATCACATTAGTACCAAAAGTGCTTAAAACCAAATTTTGTCTTAAATAAATTTAAAATAATAAAATCTTAGAACTTATACAGTGTGGTAAAAAAAAAATATAAAAAAAAGGAACCGCGTACTTCCAATACCTTGAGACTCAAACCACCTGTACCAATTGATGGGCAATCCTTTTAGAAGAATTATGATACCAAAAAAGACCTGGTTCAGTCCAGTGGTTTTTGCTGCAGAGCCTATTTTGTGAAGTAAAGTAAAGTCTGTCCCGAGCCAATGTGGCCCATCAGGCCGGCGTTTATCTCCGGTTTCAGTAGCATGAAACGACTGAGAATATTTCTACTCCCCCTGGATGGGATGCTAGTCCATCGCAGGTTACTCCCCAGCTAATGCCGGTACCCATTTATACTCCTGGGTGGAGAGGGGCAAGTGGGGGTGAAGTGCCTTGCCCAAGGACACAATATATGACCAGCGGCTGGATTCGAACCCCGGACCCTCTGATCATGAGTCACGAACCCTAACCACTAGGCCACACACTCCCCTGTGGGTATTATTTCATAACAATCCCTTTATCAATTACAATGTAAGTCAAATGACCCCCGCCTTGTTTCACAAAATAAATTCAAGAACATAAACTACTGGACCGAATCGGGCGATCTTGGTTTAATTTCCAACTAAAAAGATTCTCCATGTTTTCTTGGTATAATTATGTGGTTTTAGTCTCAGGGTAGTGGAAGTCTTCTTTTTTTTTTCATTTTGGACCATCCTGTATAATAAAATACAAATAAAATAGTTCGAAAACTATATTTGAATTTTTTTTTAAGCTGAAATTTACCAGAATATTTGACAGAGCAAATCACACAATTTTGGAAGTAAGAAAGGATTTTTATGTCAAACTCACCACAGCACTGTCTTCACCACTTAAAATCCGAACAGCCTCAAATTCTAACCAGGGGGCTTCACCTAAACAGCATTGGCACAAGAAACACACATATCTTTAGATTTGGCACAGTTCAGTTTGTTTTTGAATACAAGGGAAGAAAAGTCCTGATTTTTTATTAAACTATTTTTAACACACCTCTTGCTAGTTCTTTATCCTGGTTGACTGAAACACAGTAACGTGGGGTTCACTTAAGCCAAAAAAAAAAAGTCTCCAGTTTCTGGTATGGAGCTTGCCCAAAAAGTGGTGCGGCGACGCAGCTTTTTTTTTTTTTTACCTGAGTTTTTTGCTTCAAATGTCGGCTGATGACTGCAAATGGTGCCCGACTAAACTTAGTGCAAATATATGGGAGTCCAGAGAGGCCCCATAAAGCTTATTCTCGACCATAATCCAGTCTAAAAACATGTTAAAATTGTGCAGCAGCAGGATTCCAGTCAAACCAGTGAGTTTGGCAGTTTTGAGACATCATCTTTCATTGAAAAAAAAACTTTCTCATTTTGCCGACGCGCATGGCTACGGCGACGTGTGCGCATACCAGAAACCAGAGACTTTTTTGGGGGGGGGGCCTAATATAGGCTAGTGCATTTAATTTGGGTCAATGTGAACTAGACACACATCAAGTCATTGCGCGCATGTAATTTCCGGAGTATAGTGCTCAGTTACTAGTGCACATCTATACCGATCGGTCACTGCACTCAACAATATTCGACTGGTTCCAGCGCCCTCTCAAAAACTAAGACTGAAAAACTGAATCCAGGGAAACTAAAAAAGCTCCTTTAATTGTTGAATTGCTTATAGTTGAATTGCTTATGAGTTAATTGTTGAATTTAATACAGTTCAATCATAAAACCCTGAAAACTGTCTTTTCTTATTTTATATTTTGGACAGAGGTGAGTTATAAAACACATATGGACTGGCATAATTCGGTCACTAGTGCATGTCTATGTCCCCCTCGGGCATATACATTACCTGGTTGCACACCGGTAACCTGACATATTCCTGTAACATTTGATGTCTCCACTGGTTCACTGCAGAAAAAAACCCACAAATTGGAAATTTAATAATAGAACACTAGTGCCGAGGCAAAGCTAATGGAATAAATTTGTCAACTTCCAATACCGAGGGCAACTTATATCGACTATCCACCCGAAGTAAAACATGTTATATTTGTTTTACTATACCTCATAAAATATTCACCAGGAGTTTACTAGTCAAGTTACACATCATTTATCCTGTGCCGCCATCTTTTCATGAAGCTAGGGCGATGCTCAAGCGTGTGCACTACCCCCATGTGATAGTTCCACAATTTCTTAGTAAAGCGCAAGCGTAGTAGACAAAAAACACAATTAAGGGGGCCACTTTGCTACCGTCACATTAGCAGTTTTTCAATGGTTGTGATTTGTTGTTAAATACCTGAAACCACAAAAACAGTATTTCAACACATAAATGGACATGCAGCCATTTGCTAAAGATAATTTGAGTTGATTATCAATATTGCTTTTTGACATTATCCTCAAATTTCCATCAAATAGTGGACGGAAAACTTAGGTAATTTTTTTCCGTCCATTTTTGATTGAAATTTGAGGGTGATTTTAGAAACAAAAAGAAAGAAAGAAATGATTCAACACATATTACATTGTTTATAAGCCTGCATGTCAATTCACATTTCAACAACATTTTGGGCGGTTTCAGGTACTGTAAAAAAAATTACAACCATTTGAAAAACTGCGAACGTGACGGATACAAAGTGGTCCCCTATATTGTGTTTGTCAGTAGACTACTGCACGGGTAACCCATGCGATAGTTCAACAAAACGAGCGACTGAAACTTGATGGTGAAAGGACCAGTAAGAAATGGGTTCTCACTCATGAATATGTATGAGGTCAATGGTGGATTTTGTAGGAATCAGAACATGTTCATTTTTCCCAGTCGTGCCCCCCCCCCCTTCTTGTCCTTTTTTTTTTTTTTAATCATACATGTACTATTTGTAACATTTTTTTTGTCTTACATGTAATTTGTTTCCGGCAAAATCTGCAAGTTCAAAATCAGGTAGAAAAGGTGACAGCTCCTTTGGAAACAAACTATCAGCAAAAGAGTCCAGAAAATGAAAAAATCTGTACACCATCTTGGAAAATCTGCCATCTTGGGGGGGGGGGGTTGGAGGAACACCTTCTTCCTTTAAAAAAAAAAGAGGCTGTTCCTACCTGAGCTTTAGGGTCACTTGTCCCGTAGTTATTCCATCAGCGTTGGGAACCAGGATCTGATCACTACACAGACTCACTACAGGGTCTTTCTTGATTGTCACAAACCTAAACCAAAACCACAAAAAAGTCAACAAAGTTCAGAAGTAATATCAACAGATGTAAGTATGTTCATTGACCCTAATGTACCTGAATCCATCAAAAGCCACACCCCTGTTTTGGAGGAATTCGGCGGATTCAGGATACCTACATGTTGAAAAAGTTTGGGGATTTTGATGGATTCAGGACAGTAGGCCTAGCGGTACTGTAAGATTTTGATGGATTCAGGATACCTCCATATTGAGCAGTTGGGGGACTTTGATGGATTCAGGATCTCAATAGTTTAACTCCTTGGCTATATGTTTGGTGTGTACAAGGTATAAGTACTACACTGGTGGATTTTGATGGACTCACTGGTGGCTTCTGATGGAGTAAGGATACTTTCTAGTAAATGTGCTCAAGGGGTTAGGGTTAAAGTGTTCATGCAAATATATTTCACAAAATGCTTAAAAAGCTAACGTGCTTCATTTTCAGTCTTTGTATTGGCATTTTGTACTGGCATTAGCTGGGGAGTAACCTGCGATGGACTGGCATCCCATCCAAGGAAACAGAAATATACTGAGTTGTTTCATGCCATGGAAACTGGAAATAAACGCTGGCCTGGTGGGGCACATTGGCTTGTGACAGAATTACTTTGTTTTTAACAAGTGTGTGCAATTACAAGACAATAATATTTTCACAAAGTATGTTTGAATAAAGATATTCATTTCAAGGTCCCTTTTAAAAAAACTGTGATTGTCACAATTTACCCAGTTTGTCCGGCCGACGTGCCTGAGCTGAAATACGACGTCGTGCCTGGTGGAGCAGCAGCAGTCTCCCCGCTGCACTGCACCTCGATACGACGCCCCTGGGATGTGATGCTGCAGCGCAGTAAAAATGGAGTACCGACAAAGAGTTAGCAGAGAAGAATTTTCTAAAATGTTTCTCCAAATTTTGGTCTTGCTAAAAATACAAGCAACAGTGTTCACTGTTTCAAAAAAAAAAACAATTCTGGGGAAGGTCACAGAAGTGGATTGATTTAAAATGATTCAAAAACATCAAATTTAACTACATTTGTGACCTGCTGAGGCTAAACGAGGAATTTCTCCAGTAACTTTGTTATGAGTTATTGGCGTCTGAAGTTGCCTATGTGTGGAAAATCATGTCAAAATCAATTTTGGAATTTTCAAAGTTTTGAGTAGCCAGGGTAACCAAGATTCACACTGTGTATTTTTGTGGTGAAAAAAAATCCTCCAAAAGTGAAAAAAAAACCCATGATTTCTGAAGTTTGTTAGTGTGAAGTTTTTTCCAAAATTGTCAGTAATTTTCCTCTGAACAAAAAAAAACTGACACAACTTTACTGTGAAATTTTGAGAGAATCTGTTAATACTTTCAAATGTACTAGACCTGTACAACTTGTCAGGGACTTTGTTATAAGACTGCCAAACAAACAAGTACAATGAGACTGTAAATTGGCTTGTTCAGAGCAAATTTGCTGAAATTGCTTGTAATGGTTCAGACTTGGATCAAGATTTTCTAGGACTCACTCAAATGACACTGTTCCCGTTGTGTCTCCATTTCTGAGCGGCACGGTGCCTGTGTTTGTGAACTGAATCTCAGAATCCCCATCCGTGAAAGCGGTTATTATGCTACACGTCACAACCACCTGATTTCGAAACAAGAACAAAAATACATATGGGAGTGAATAAGCACTGCTGATTCCATTTACATGTGAGATGTCAAACGTAAAAAATCAACTATGTACATGCATGCCTTTTTCCATCATTTTTTTTTAAGCTTGCAGGAGAAAAAGTCAGGTGCCCTGTGCATGCATTCAGCTATCTACCCTGGAGATGCCACCAATATATCAACAACAACAAAACATGAACCACTACTAAAAAAACCTGAAACTACCCTGGCCCTCTTTTAAAAATGTGTTTTCAGGATGTGTCAGACCAAATCCAGCACTTTTAATTTGTCACATTTTTTGAAGAAAAACCTGAATTCAGGTTAAAACCTGGAAAGTGGCATCTCTGAATTTTCAACACCAGTGCATTTAAATGGTCAGTTCTGAAACAATGAGAGCTAGTCCCATTGAACAATATCTTGCTGCATTCAGTGACCATGGACTCGGAGGCAGTTTGGCCTTGAAACTTTTGGCCTGATTGATCTTGCTACCTACAATGGGCAGGCTTATCACTTAAGACAAGTTTTGCATGTTGCTGCATTTGGCACTGGCTTTCCAGCAACAATACCCTGGAGGGTGAGGGTTAGGGTAAGTGCTGTGAAAACATGTATTTCCACAGATTGTGGGAAAATCGTCTGGGAAATGTGCCCTTTTTGGCTGTGAATTGGATGTGGTTACCGGAGATTTGGCAACAAAAAGTCCTCAAAAATGTTCCTCTGAAAATTGTATGGGAACTAGACATCTACATGTAGGAACAGAGGACACAGTGTTCCAAAACCAGGGAAGTGTGCTTGTAAGTTGAAACTAAAGTTGGGAACAACTTAAAGGGAATATACAACATTTGTAAACATCGAAAAATAAAACTACCAAGTTTTTACGAAATACCTTACTAGGATGTTGGTAAATGCCAGCCTAAAGCATCCTTTAATATTATCATGGCACCTGGTGTCGAGTCATTTTCAAGAAAATTGTATTTTTGTATACATTTCCAACGGTGGTCGGCCGACCACCGTTGGAAAAACCTAACTAAACCTAACTGAACGGGTGCAGGCCAGCTAGACTGATTCCCCCACCTTACAATTTTCTGACATCTATAAATTGATCCATTTTATCTTTAGTGGAGTCAGGGAACCAGGCTACTTAAACATTTTTGTTTTTCTTGGTTTTTCAAGCATTTTCGAACACAATACTTCAAACATGTCAGTTAAACAATATTTGATCTAATTTACTAACCCCTCAAATAGTTCATTTCTGAAAACTGCAGCAAAACCCAATGATGTATATTCCCTTTGAGTTGGAACATTTTAGGCCAAGTAAAAAAAAGTAACTTTTAAAAATAAACGGGAGAAGGCGGCCTTTTTCCCCACAAAATGACGGATTCTCAAAGCAGGATTCTTCCATTTTCTCAACTCTTTTGCTGACACTATTGTGTCCAAATGAGCCGTCACCCTTTCTACCAGATTCTAAACTTGTATACATAGCCACCAATTTGCTGGAAGCACATAAAAGACAAAATATATTGAAATGTAAGATTTCAAAATATAGGAAAAATGACTCGTTAGCCAGGAAAAAGGAAGCTGGCGAGGACGAGAAACTGGTATTTTTTTTTACTTGGCCCACAGCTGAGAAAGTCTAGTTTCAGCACTCCCCTCCCCCCTGATATTTGGCCCAAATTTATTGGTCTTGATTTCACGTCTTGATTTCAAACTACATGCACACTTTTGCTTACATCTTCGTCAAATGCATCCCCCGTGGCCGAGCTGTCATCTGTCACATTGTAGAGATCGAAATAAAGCGGCAACGTCCCAGAATTAACGTTTACGTTGAAAAGGAAGGACTCCGAGATCGTCGAGCTTGGATCCGACCCTATATTGACCCGCCCTTGAATATCTGTGGGATAAAATGAGGATAGTTTAATTTTTTTTTAAATTCTGACTCTGGGGTTTTTTGGGGTTTTTTTGAAGGCCAAAAAAAGTCCAAAATTGCAATAAGGTCCGATTCCCGTCTCCTGAAGACGAAGTCACGACGACAATGTAAGCGCGAAATGGACAAAGATTCATCACCACCATGGTCATGGTAAACATTTTTTGGAAAGATTTCCATATACGAAGTTCACTCAACACCCTGTGTACCAACCCTAAGAGATTGGACTGAAACATTCTAAGTGTTTTCTAAGAAAATGCTTGTATTTTCTCACTGCTCAAATTGACTCTGATGACATGAAATTGCTATCTGGGGGCTTGTTAGTCAATACAGAGGAAAATTAGTGAACTTCGCATATGGAAATCTTTCCCATTTTTCTAAGCCACAAAACACTCACTGCACATGTTCAGTGCAGTACCTGTTCAACAACGAAAACAATTGGGGACTGGACAGTTCACAAATATCCACTGCCTTTTTTAATTAAAAAAAAAGATGGCAACATATTTATAAAATTTATTATTTATTTATTTAATCAATAAGATCGTTCAAAATCAAATGCCTGGAATATTTTTTTCGATACCCAGATAGCACCTTAATTGTTCTTTTCCCATAAATTCCAAAATCCAAGAGTGTGATTTAATTCAACCAAAATAATTGTGTCTCAATAACAAATTTATATGACAACTGGATAAACACATATGGAGTGCATTTAAACTGTAATACCGTAACTAGTCAATGGAAAAACAATATACATCGCTTACGACATTTTTTCTTTTCAACAAGGAACCCAAAATTCCATTTACCTTGGCTTTGAGAACTCTCAAACAAAAGCAGAACCACTGCAAAATGCTTTACGGCGGTAAGGGAAAACATTGGTAACTGTTGGACGGTTCATAACTGCCACAAAAATGAGAAATTTCGCGGGTAAGGGAGCAGATTTCCGGCCGCAAAATCGCAAACTCGCGGTATGTTTCGTTTGTCTTGTTCCCATTAAGAGCTCCTGTCTTTTCGTGAGACGATTGAACTGGGTACCAGACTATTTCCACTGCACAGTTTAAGCGACAATTTTATTATTTTGGCGTGTGGGCGATTTTTCTCCGTTCCGTTGTTGATCATTTACCAATGAAAGACATCGTTACTGTTCCCCCCTCCATAGATAGCCCAAGTCAAATTGTAACCAAGTAATCACGGCAACAGAATCGACCAAAAGATTCCAAAGTTTCCACGGATTTTAAGTCGAGATTTCTTCAGGCTCATCGCGATCGGTAGGCCTATTAAAATTATTATTACTTGGCCTACTAATTAGCGGTAAACTCGTGATCTTGGCTTGGGCAAAAAAAGAGTTCTGCTTCCGAGATACATGGCATTTGAAATGTAGAGGTAGGTAGGTAGCCTAGGCTAGGGATTTTTTTTTTGGGGGGGGGGGGGGGGGCAATTTGTTTGTGTACGATCATATGGAGGTGTCTGCGTGTAGTCAAAGGTAAAAGGTAGTAATTGATGGTTTTCTGGGGGGTTTTAAACCCATTTCCCCCCCCCCCCAAAAAAAATTAGGGTAGGGGCTGTCAAATTAGGGTAACTGGAAAGCAGAACTCTGTCCCTGTTCCCCCTGTTTGAATTTGATGGCAGTGCAGCGGATTTTGCGTCTTTTTATTGCGGGAAGGGATCGGAGGGCGTTTGGAAGGGGTGGAGAAATGGGGGTTGGGGGGGGGGGAGTAGTCGTTGCACGGGGGGATGTGCCTTTGAAGGGTGGGGATGCTATTGGGAAGACGTTTACGTTAACGTCGATAACTCAGCAGGATCCATCAGTCTGGATGTAATGCCAAGAAGAGAATAGCATCAAGTGTTGCAAGAGTTGTGGTGAAGATGGAGTGACCCGTACCCCAGAAGTCCTGAAACATGTCGCCGTAGATGATATCGCTCTAAATTGTATAAATAGAGCATACGATACTGGAGCACTACCAGCACTCTGGAACACCTGATCATCATCCCAATTAATTCTCAAGTCAAGATGGACAATTATTGGGGCATCAGTCCAAGTCCACTTCTTGCCAAGACCTACATGTACAACAGGATGCTGCTCAACCGACTGAGACCCGCTCTAGATCCTCTGCTCAGAACATCACAGATTGGCTTCCGGCAGAAACGCATGACGGTACGATGCCTGAGGAGGATACTGGAGGGTGTGCACAAAATGGTGAAGGAGCAAAGCCTACCAAATACCAGCAGTGCTCACCTTTATCAATTTCTGCAAGGCCTTCAGCACTGTGCATAGAGGAAAAATGATATGTATTCTTCATACCTATAAGATGCATGTAGGCAAAGAAGGTGGTCCAGGCAGTTGCAGCTTGCTGCGAGGGTACATTACACTTTATATACTCTCCCGACAGAGGGATCCTTTACTGAGATCCTAGCAGGAGTACGACAGGGCGATACACTGGTCCCCTATAGTATTTGTGGTAGTCTTTGACTACTCTATGATTGATGGCAAGGAGGAAGGAGCTGGGCTTCTGTGACACCCAGGAGAAGCCGGCAGGTGGGGCCAGTCATGATGACTGACGTGACCTTGACATCGCCGACGATACTGGCCTTGTATCTGACACAGCAGAAAAAGTGTATGCTGCTGCTTGCGGAAGAATCAGAGTGCTACATTTTGTAGAAGATCAGCCTTTAGCTCAACGCCAAAAAGATGAAGGTGCTAGCCTTCAACACAGGGGATGCTACGGTCCCCACTGGCGATGGGACAGTTAAAGGTGGTGGAGGACTCGGGCCTATACATCGCCTCAACAGAGAAGGAGCTGAAGGTCAGGAGGGCTCTGGCATAAGTGTGGCGCACTCAATGAAAAAAAAACTAAATGAAGAGGCAACTCTTTGTGTGCTACTTTATGGTGCTGATGGACCCTCACTGTGCAGCAGGAGAAGTCACTTGATGGCGTCTGCTCCAGGATGCTGCGCATGGCTCTGGATGTCACCTGGGAAGACCACATCCACAACATCGACCTGTATGGAGGCCTGCCACGTATCTCGGACAACATCAGGGAGAGGAGGCCTAGATGGGTCTGGCGGGCCACTCCGTCCACCACCTGGAGCTGGCAGCCCATGACACCATCCTGTGGGAGCCGACTCGGGAAACTGGCAGGAGGGGGTGGAGGACTGGAGAGACAAGTATGTCAACAAGCTGCGGCGGGATGTTGTTCTCAGTATCACCATGATCACAGGGGATATGTGGACCCTTATGATGGATAGGGAAGAGTGGAGGGCGGCAATCAAGTCCTGAGATGTAGGATAGGCTGTGCCCTTGCACCGCATCGCAGACTCATTGTTGAAAATTCAATATCACTTTTCTCTATAATTTAAAGTAAGGAAATTGGAAATCTATGAATTTCTGGAAATCTGAGAGAATGTTTCAGCTACTTATCCAGTTATCAGATTATGATGAATAAATACTATTTTTTTTCTCTTTTTTTGCAGACTTAATCTATATCTATATCGATCAACTGCTCACCAGCCACACTCCCTCAAGATGGACTCCAACTCAGTTTCCACTGAACAGACCTCCGGCAGCGATTGTGTCGATAGCCCCGCCAGGAACATGATCCCACTAGACACAATACTGAATCTCCGAAGAATTGACGCCGGTGGTAAGCTGTTCCGCTCGGCGCGGCAGGACCGTGCATCCCCTGACGACATCATCCATCTGGAGAAACTTGGTATCCGCACGTTCTTTGACATGCGAAGCCGGAGGGAGTACACCAAAGTGCAGTGTGGAACGCCGAAAGCGATCGACCAGGACGTCCCGGTTTTAGTTCCGAAACTCCCGAACCCCAAAACGAAGCCCTACCCAATGAACAATGCCATTCCGTTGAAGGACCTGAATGGAAAACACGTCGTTACGACTGATGAACAATCCCTTGTACTTCCACGACGACGTTACCTCATTGACTTTCTCCCTTTCAAACTAATTCTGGTGATTTTCAGCATAGCCCCACTCTACAAATGCCTGCTCAGTCTCTTTGTTATCATCGTCGACGCTATATTGGGGACCCATTACAAGTACGTGATGCGCTTTTTCTCACGGGAATTGAACACCGTGGGCATGGCGGGTGTGTACTCCAGCATTCTAGAGTACGGAGGCAAGCAGTTATGTTTCAGTAAGTCGAGAATCAGGTTTAACATTGCAGCCTCACGAATATAGACCATTTGAGGATAAGGCCATCTTTGTGGACACGTGATTATTTCAGGGGGTATTTCAATCAAACTACGTCACATGATCCCATCAAGCTATTGTATCCCAAACACAATGTATTTTTGACAATGACAATGTATTTATTGAAATGCTTCCTTCGATAACCACATAAACACAAAGATGGCGGTATCCGCAAAACAGTCTCTGGTAACAGAGCTTATACAGGTTTATGGCGTCTGACTACTGCTCATGAACAAAGACATTGACAAATTGGGGAACCACCAACATATAGGGCTGGATAGCTTAGTTGGTAGAGCACCGGAACGGCAATCCGGAGGTCACAGGTTCATATCCCGCTCCAGTCAATTTCTTTCCTCAAGTCCGTTTCTTTTTCTCTTTTATTTCATATTGTGCAATTGTTTTTGGAATAGACCGTACCTATTGACAATTAACATACATTGGTATACATCCTACAAAATTCCCAAAAGATTCTCATGGATTTCGAAGGATCCCGGATAGGGGTAAAGGAATATCTCTTAAAATTGTCTTCTTTTCCAAACTTCTTTTCCAACAGTTTTAAAGACCCTTTCTGATCCAGAGAACCTCCCCGCATTGCTTAGCTGTGCCCACGGCAAAGATAGGACTGGCGTTGCCACAGCCATGGTCCTTAGCATCCTGGGGAAATCAGACGATTACATCGCTGAGGACTATGCTCTGTCCACGGTTAGTACGACTATGCTCACATTGCAAAACAAACCCCAAAAAGACACAAAATGTGGTAAAGCAGGCAAGGAGGTACATAAGCAGTGTTTCCCCGATAGTTATTATTTTGTGCCATTTTTTTAACAATCCAAAACCTGTTCTGTTTATGAATCACCTTGCACACTATGTGGGGATTATGGTGCTCTTGTGTCCCTGGGCAAGACACTTTATCACAATAACCTCATATGAGTATGAATGGGTACCTGTAAGGCTAAAGACACAAACAGTTTTTCATGTAATCAACAAAGACATTGAAATATTTTGAGGTAATTAACATACCTGTACAGCTAGAGAACTCAGATGGTAGAGCAAGGCTGAAACAAGGCTGAAAATGGAGCACCATGAATTTGTTTGAATTGTTGGTTTTCTAATTTTTTTCTTTCTGGATTCAGGAAGGATTGAGGCGCATCCAGTCAACCGTCCACGGCGAAATGGTGGAGAGGTACTATTTGGACGAATCATTTGCACTTGCCAAAAAGGAAACAATGTTGAAGACACTTGCTTTACTGAGGGACAAGTAAGTAAATGCTAGCAGTAGCACTGGTGAAGGCTTTTAGTTCAGAAATTTTAATATGATGAATATGAGTGTGAGTACGTGTGCACAAGTTCAAGCACTTACCATGAGTTCGAGGAAATCTCAATGGGTACACTTGTTCTCAACTTCAAGGGCTTTTTGCTGTTAAAGTAGGCATTACACAAATGCAAAAGCCTTCCAAACAGTAAAACTGGTTCTTTCCTGCATATTTTATTCAAGGTAAATCTTTAGTCATTCATAATTTTTTGCAATAATTTGCCTGGTGTTTTCTCTTCTTAGGTATGGATCAGTTGAGAATTACTTGGAATCCATCGGCTTTGGCAGGGAGGATCAAGAGAAACTACGCCAGGTTCTGTCTTAAGCAATTTCTCCCGTGAGTTTGCATCTTAGTTTAATTACCAGGAAAGTAAGCACTGTACTCGCAGGGACCAATATTGTGGAGTTGCTAGCAGACAGTAATTACTAAGCAAATTATTCACTGCTTGGCAAATAAGTTTAGAATCAGCCAAAGAAAAACCTTTCTCCAGCCTATAAAATTGGCTTTAAGGCATAACTTTTTTTTTTTTTAAATCATATCTGGTGCTAGGTTTTAATAGCAAAACTAAAAAAAATTACAGAATTTGTTTTGAGCATTGTTTAAAACATATTGCTACTTATATTAGTGTGAAAACGTTTTTTTCTGCCACAAATGTGAGAAATGTTCTCAAGCTTGTCACGTTTTTGTGCCACTTGTTTAAAAGGAATTTAGCGAAAATAGCGTGCTAGATTACTTGTAATCAAACATTAGGAAGAAACAGTCTTTTATTCTGTGTATACTGATTAAAAAACACCAACAGATTGGATTTTAAACAGTAATGGTTAACAAAGAAAGGAAATTATAGTATCTGTGCAAAAAAATATTTGAATTTTTAGCATTTACCTGTCTTTAATAATAGACATTTCCAGCGTCTTGAGTACCTAATTGTTGGTAGATACGTGCGCTATATAAGGCTCTGGTATTAAGATTGAAGAGGTTGGTCAAGTATGGAAAATATTTAATAATTCTATTCTCTTTGCTTGTAATTTAGTAGATGTGAAAGGATCATAGACAACAATGCGAAAATATATATATTGAGGTCTTGAGAATAACTTGTATCGTGACAATATTTTTACATATATTTAGAATAGAAATCAACAAGTATATTTATGGTTTGCAATTCCGAACAGATGATCATTGCGCAATCTTATATTGTTAGTTAAAGCAAGTGTCTGTTTAGGTATTAGTTAAACAAGCTTTTTTTTAGGTACACGAGTGTTTGTTTCTAGGTAACCAATTTCTAAGAAACTGTCTATACCAGCAAATATGTGCAATTGTATCGTTATCATATATCATTACTCTATGTAATATATGTTTTTCAACAAAGTTTGTTGGGTTGTTTGGTTGTTTGGTTTTGTTATATTATTTTCTTTAATTTATAAAGGGTAAATGTACTCATGAAAACATTCTGCTGGAATTTGACATTTTTAAAGGCATATATAGGAAGAGAATCCATTCTTCATTAATGTGTGTGGGCTTTCATATATGTGCCCAACATTGTTTGTACCCATTGAAAAGTGCACGTAGTCATGGAAAGTACTTGTAGGGGGTGTTTCAACCTAGTAAAGGGCTAAAAGGAGTAGTCTTAAGAACAAAAAATATAGATCACTTGCCAAAAGGGGCACCCTTTTACATTGTACTCGGAAATTTACTTGACTACATGTACAACACTGGTATGGTCTCACTACCTAACAAGATGCATTTCTAATGGCAAAATTAGATCAGTGGTAACTAGCTCAGACTACGTGTATGAATATTTAAAGAGGCCCGCAATTCGGTTCTCCACAAAATGTTACTTCAGCCTTGTGTGACAGAACTTTCAACCAATAGGAAAGCCTGGGTTTTTTTTACTCACAACAAAGAGTACATGACTAGCAGTTTTATCACTCAATATTCCGGCTGCCAATTTTAGAAACATGGGGTCAAAGACCTTCTGTAATCGCTGTTTATACAGTACTAACATTTTGGAGCACTCTTTACCCTTTGGCCACCGTGCTTGTATCACTACTTTTTTTCCTCATATTTGCTCCAATTCTCAACACTCAAATTGTACTGACCTTGTTTAGTATCGGTATGAGACATGTTAAAAGTGATATTTCTTGCCAGTGGCATTGCGGTTGCTGCATTTTGAGAGATTATCTAGATCAGATATGGTACATTTGTTTGCCTTGTGCAACCTTTTTGCCCAATTATTTTTACCATGAACAGTTATGAAAAATGTTATCTCAAAGAACTGTTTCTGTGTGCGGTCTTATTTAAAATGCTTTGTTATACATAATAAAATAATGTGCAACTTAAATTTGTAACCAAAAAATATAGTGCTTAGTAATATGTAATGTGTTTTAAGAACCATTTTTGAAACTTTGGCTTTGTCTCTGGTTTTGGCTGCATCTCTTGCTCAGACATTAGAGCATTTTATGTTTTAACCACGTTAAGATGAATGTAACAATATAGACCTATATTGAGCCACAGTCCCCAGAGACAGAACTACAGTTTCGTAAACACCAATAGTGTAAAGTAGAATTGAACTGGTACTGTTATAGATATATTTATACATCTAGTTATTTTACATGTATGTAATGTTCTGTGTTTATTTATATTGTTCCTTCCTGAATCCGTTTAAAAAAATGGAGTAAAGTTCAATTTGTTAATGTGATTAATGTTGCTAAATACATCAAGTACAACCGACTACGCGTAAATATATTTTTGTAGTCTTTCTAGATGACAGAATCACTGTAAAATGTAATTTAACTCCTACAAAGTGAAATGTAAAAGTGGATAGGCCTATATCGATAACTAAGTTAATTAGGCAATAAAGTTGAGAAAAAGAGACATGATCGTAATTCTTTGCCCATTTCCTTGCTATGCCAAAGTTGGAATGTTCCATTCAACTTGTGGACTGGAACGTCCATCTGTCACCTCATGAAATTATTCTTACCATTGCACTCATTAACACGTTTTCCTCAATCAACCAGTAGGCCCATTTCAATGTTCCTACCTGTCTTTAAGTTTGGACTTGCAATACACAGTACTATTGACACTCCGAAAATTTTGGGACAGATAGGACAGCCTACTTTGGACAGCATATGGTTCAAGTGACTTTGACTTTACGACATGGTCATTCACAAAACAAATGACTACCTTGTGTGTTGTAGCAGCCTTGTTGATTCTGTGATAACTTCCTGGTATGTACACTTGCCCGGAGTTAATTATAGATTCTTTTTTTGTTTCACAAATATTGACTTTGATGCTAATCCAGTGGGGACAAGTTCAAAGTCAGAAGTTGTTTTTTTGTGTGGAAAGGACCCGATTTCCATTTTTCCATATGACCGGATCTGGGATACAGTGGAATTATTCTTTGGAACTTTTTGGTAGGTATAAAATTATGTGCATTATCAGTTCTATTGCTCATATTTCATAAAATTAGATGAACAGTTTTTCAAGCATTCAGTTGTTTTTTCTTCTTTGGTTACATTTCTAAAAAAATCAATTCACACTTCAGCAGTGCTTTCAGATATTTTTTGTTGTAATATTAGCAACAGTGTTAGTAGTTTTTGCCAGTCCCAGAGAGGCTAGCATATAGTCCTCTATGTACCCGACTGGCTGACTTGTAAAGTAGACTTGCATAAATCTAACATTGCCCCAAAAGTTTAAAAATAGGATCACCAACACCAATGAATGGGCTAAATCTTGCGCATTGTGTAGGCCACATGCCTGAAAAGTCGCTCAAGTGAATAGCTATTCCGAATCAATTGAATAGAATTTGGGTGCGCTCTGATACCAGCTTTATAAGGCTTACCATTTAGTTGTCTTTTCTTTATTTCAGCCCTGGCAGCTTTCCAACAATGGTGACTCCATCTTTCAACCCTTCCGAAGCATCGGAAGTTGCCAGCCCGGTAGAGAACGTCATCCTGTTGGACTCCGTCCCCAACCTGCGAAGGGTCGACGCCCATGGCAAACTCTTCCGTTCCTCCCGGCAAGACAGAGCAACGGAGGAAGATGTCCAAGTCCTCTATAAAAGTCTTGGAATACGATCGTATTTGGACTTTCGCAGCGTGCACGAGTACTGCACCATTGACAGTGGAAAAACCAAAGCGATCGACGGCACCATTCCGGTTTTTGTCCCGGATATCCCAGACCCCAAAACTGCAAGACATTACCCGGCCGACGGCACTTCTGTAAAGGACTTAAACGGTAAACCAGTCTCGAAAGCATCGTCCCCGCGACGATACTTGATTAACATGTTCCCGAAAGACGCCGTGCTTGAAGTCTTCAACATGGCACCTTGGTACAAACGAATCTTCACTGTTCTCTGCGTTTTGATCGGCATCTTGACAGGCAACCACTACTTGTATTTTACGCGGTGCTTGTCGGTGGAAATCATTCGGCACGGCCTGATCGGACGGTACAAAGGCTTTCTGAAGTACGGAAGCAAGGAAATCTGTTTCAGTAAGTCATACAAATATTCTAAGCAAATGTTATTTTAATTCTTAGCCTTCCAAGATCATTCAAAATCTGTCATGTGGTTTGGGGATTTTTTGAGGGATTGAGGAAACTAGAGCCTCAGCCACTTTTCTTTACATTTGACTTAAACATCTTGAAATGATGAAGTGTAAAGAATGTACGTGCCATTGTTTTCCTGTACATGAAAGATTTTCGAGGATTCAGGAAAGTTCAACAATGCAAAACAAAATGACGAACAAATGACAAGCAATCACAAGTACAGTCCTAAGTATTAAATCATAAGCCATTTAAGACGTGTAGTTGAGTCCACCACAAGTCAAGTCACAAGCCGATCACAAGTCCGGTCCCAAGTAAACGAAGTCCATATAAGTCCAGTCACAAGTGTACGGGATGAACAATGACAACGGATAGGAATGCTTTGCAACTATTCATTTGAATACTTGTGACTTGACTTGGACTTGTATTGGTCTTGTGAGGACTGTGAGGGAGGACTTGTGAGAACTTGTGATGGACTCTACAATAACACCGACACTCACTTCTTTTTCCTGTCTGACTCCAGTTCTGAAGACAATCTCCAACCCTGAAAACCTCCCAGCGATACTCTGCTGCACACACGGCAAAGATCGTACCGGAATCGTAACGGCCTTGGTCCTAAGCATTCTGGGAAAATCAGACGAATACATTGCAGAGGAGTACAGTTTGTCTGAGGTCAGTGGGTCAACCATTTTGCATATTGCCTAATTTCTTCACTTTTGAAAAAAATAGTATTGACAGCATAGTTAAATCAAAATTCCAGTCCCCTGCCCATGTCATGATAATCTGTCAATTGTAATGTCAAATTTATTGACGGAATTAAAATGTGCATGTATGGTGCACCAGCAATGCATGGTCTTCCTTAACCTGACCGTACAAAAGGATCTTTGAAATCGTCTTCCATGCATGAAACCAAAATAGCCTGATTAACAAATTTAAAATGGCTCTTGATAAGCAAGCATTCAATTTTTCGAGTACTTGCAAGTTGAAGACCTGTTCTTGCTAAAGTAGCTGATCTCACCGGCAACGTTGATGAAACTGCTCAAGTTACTTGATTTGCAGCTCTTCGGATTTTCTTTCCCCGCCAGGAGTTCTTCACAGTCTGGCGGAGTTTCTGCTGGACAAATTGATAACTTTGCCTTTGGTTCTCTTTCTGTGCGTGGCACCCCCTGTCTGAAATGCTGTCCTGCATGGTCTCTCTTATGCAGCACGTCAAGTAGCTCGTTAATCTCTAGGTCATTTTCATCAAACCAGTCTCTGTGACTGACTGCGCTCGACAAAACCAAGGGTGACAGATGCTGTCGTGTAAAGCATGTCTCCGATGACTGACAATTCATTTTCGACATTATCACCCGAGGGTTCTGTGTATGGACATCGTGCTTTCCCTAAAAAGGGCTGCTCTATCCCTGTCGGAGGATATGGGCAACGCATCTGCTGCCTCGAATCTACGGTGGAGGACCATCACCCCACAGCCGCCTACGGTCAGATTTGTCAGCTATGAACTCCCAGCAGTATCCCAGCCTGCTCCCATCACTTTTTCATCGCCGCAGGAATTGGAAGAAGCTTGAAGTGGATGGGCTTGCCTTGCTTGTTCAGCATTAGCCTGTCTTCCAGACCAGCACAGGGAAGGTTTAAATTGTGGAAGGTCCTCCAATCTCTTCTCACCCTCTCATCCAATGAAGCTCTTAGTCCCACAGATGCAACTTTCTTATTTGGAGTATATCCATCCCCTAGAAAGACTACCCAGCCAAGAATGAAGAGCTCCTCATCATCATCATCCCTGCTATTTAACAACTCGGGTCCGCTTGCTAGGAGCCACCTCTTGATCATGACTCGTAACCCTGAGATCAGATCCTTACCATGCATACTACCAACCGGGCAGTTGAACTTGGTTCTGACAAAAGGGCAGGGGCCGTGACCACTCCCTGGGGAAGACACAACTATAACACGCTATATCCTGCTACCCTTGGCATACTTATCAGTGGGCGTACAAGTAATATAGTCCTATAAATACAGGATGCTGCCATCTTGGAATTTGGCAAATGACATCACTTACTTGTGTATCAATGCGCACATAAGATAGTCCCATAAATGTAGTTCTGGTCATACGTTACACTGCACATTGCGCCTAACATAATTTATGTTAAGCAATCACTCAAAAAATGCGACAGCATATACAACTTATGTCAACCCATTCGATTGTCCTTTGCAAGTATTCCTTTTTCTTTCATTTGTCTAATTCCTTACAGAAAGGTCTTGAGCCCATCATGCCCGAGGTAAAAGAGGTAGCTCTGAGGTACATTCCTGATGAATCTTTCTTGTATTCCAGGAAGGAAACGATGCTGAAGTTACTTGCTGCTACAAGAGAAACGTAATTAAAAACACTCTATATCAAAAACTTTGGACAATTAAGCTTACTTAGGTGGGACTCCACAACCTCCTGCATTCTAGTGAGGAAGTTCTCATGGCTCAATTGCTGGGGTCCGCTGGTGAAGGGCAAAATCTGAATAAACATACACACATGTACTGCATATCCTTACACACTTTAGGCGTTATAGCTTGAATAGAAGGCAATGGTTTTGTATCTATTGAATCAGCATGAGGTATATGTGCATTCATTATGAGCACCCTATTATAGACACCCACAATTCATAAGGCAATACAAAATACCTAAAACTTCCATCTCCATCATTTTTTTCCTTCCAGATATGGCTCTGTGGAGAACTATCTGGAATCCATTGGCTTTGGAAAGGACGACCAGGACAAGTTACGACAGGCTCTTTCTTAAAATCTCAACATTTCTGAAATTCTTAGTCAAAGAGTGGTTCACAATTTTCAACAAATCGAGATCCAAATGAAATTGAGTTGTATTGCCTATATAGAGGGTTGTCGATTATGAAACGTATGTACAATTAACTAAATAAAAGTTTGAACAGTCATTCAAAGTAATACCTTACTTTGAACTTTCAGCTTGATGATAGTTTGTTGGACAGCATCAGCTACATGCTCATGTAATTTGGTTGTTAGTGTTATCTAGTTTGTCACTGAGATAAGGTATGTCAACACAAAATCATTGCTGCATTTGTAGGTCAGCAGCAAAAGTTCACATTTATACAGAAATGGTACATTGTGTAAGGAATCATCTCAAGTTGCAGACAGGTTATCCGCAATAGGCTTGTTGCATTTTAGTATAAAAAAGTAAATTGGTAAATAAAGGTGGGAAAATAAGATGTGATCGTTGTTCGTTGCCCCTTTTTTGTGATGTGCCAAAGTTAGAAGAACAAACTGCAATGGTTAACGGATTTTTTTGGAATTAGGTTTTCCTCTGACTTTTACACTCGGCGACAAAAGTACGTGAAGAAAATGTGAAGCAGAAAAGGCTCATCACATAGACTAGCACATGACCAACTCTGGTACGAATATTGGCATTTTTTCGGAAATGTACTCATCAGTTTTAATAAGAAGAAAAACATGTTCATAGCGAAGATGCCTCAAATGGTATCAATCGAAAGAAAAAACATCAGAGAAGATGGTTTTAAAGAGTATCAGCTCGCAGATACTTTTTCACTTGCATTATTATAGCAACAGAATCCATGTTACGAAACCAATGAAAATGTTCATGTGGTTTCTCCGTCTTCTCAAAATATGAAGTAGCCATGTGCGCAGAGCGGAAATTTTCACGGGTTAGTTGTCATGCACCGGCACCCTATACCAAAGATTTTGAGCCATTTTGTTGCTTCAAACTAACAAAAATACACAAAAGGTAAACAATTCAAGGTACCTTAAAAGGTGGACCATGCAGTAGTTTGTGAAATGTACAGCCCGGTCCTCCTTGCACTTGACTGACCGACTGACTGATTCGTTTACTAACTGACAGCCATTTGTGAAGTAGATTTGCTCAAGTCTCACCGTGGCCAAAAACTTTTAAAATAGCGTTACCCTGTTACACCAATGACTTGGAGAGAATAGCCAAACAGAATCAATTGAAAATAATATTTTCACGTAGCTCACGTATGACATATGACATTGCTTACTATTGTATCAATACGCATACAAGTAATGTAGTCCCATAAATAGTTCCGGTTTACTTGGTAAAAATGTCAACAATCCCACTGGTAGCTGCAATTTGGATAGGTGATTTAGCTTGCTCATATATGAAGGCATCACTTACTTCAATGCGCACTGATACAAGTAATATATAGTCCCATAAATAGTTCTGGTCTGGCAAAATACATTACACTGCACATCGGCGAATCCTGGATGTGACACAGGCATGCCATCACTGAAAGATTGTCAGAAAATGAGATCCATGCAAAGAGCGCCCTCTTCAGGCAACACAGAGAGGAAATTGAACTGAAGTAAACCAACTTAATTAATCCTAAAAAATGCACTTTTTAATCTCCTTTGTTTTTAATTCCCTGCAGAAAGGACTTGAGCCCATCATGCCCGAGATAAAAAAAGAAAGTTCTGGCGTACCTTCCTAGCGAATCTTTCTTGCATTTCAGGAAGGAAACGATGCAGCACTTACTTGCAGCCACAAGAGAAACAGAATCGAGAACGCTGTAAAATTAAAAAAAAAAATCAAAAGCTTACTCGGATGGGACTGGAACCCACGACCTCCTGCATTCTAGTGCACTCAACTGCAGCTTGCTGGAGTCGGCTGGTGAAGGGCAAAACTGAAAATAAATACATATTCAAAGTTACCTCTTCTCATGCATATCCTTATACACTAATACGTGCGTTTATAAGCTGGAACAGAAGGCAATCTTTATAGGCTTTGTATCATTGGATCGGTACGATTAAACCTTCAGTGCACTCATTAAAATAACAAGAACACAATCCGAGACACCCGAAATGGATGCCTAAAAAGTTAGACCTCCATAATATTCTCTTTTTCCTACAGATATGGCTCTGTAGAGAATTATCTGAAATCCATTGGCTTTGAAAAAGACGACCAGGACAAGTTACAATAGGTTCTTTCTTGAAACCTCCACCTCTCTGAAATTCTTAGTCAAGAGTGGTAGACAGTTTTCAACAAATCGGGATCCAAATGAAATAGAGGGTTGTTTATTATGAATTGTGCAATTAACCAATATACAAGTATGTGTAGGCCTACATAAGCATTGAACTATCATTCAGAGTAAGTACATGTATACACAACTTTGAACTATCATTCAAAGGAGTGATGATTTTGTTGGACAGCATACATGATCTTGTAATTTGGTTGTTAGTGTCATCTTGGCGTGTCATTTAATAAGATATGTCATCACAAATCATTGTTGTATTTTATGTCAACAACATGACTTTGTGGCCATGAAAAGTTAGAATGTAGACAAACGTGCTGTAAGGAGCATCTCAATAAATATTAACATGATTCCTTATAATTATGATTACTTACAATTCAGATGATTCCTTTTCCTTGTGAAAATAGGCTCATTGTACAGGCATTAATTTTGTTACAGGATTTTTAACAATGTCCCCAAAATCTTTGTTACGAAACTTTCAGTTTGTAAACAATGGCTCAATAATTAAAGAAACAAGAAACAAAAAGTAGGGTTCTTTTGCTCCCCTCTCCCCTTCTCAGATCTGGCAGTTGAGTTTAACTTGGTAAGAAGCAGCCTCGACAAATTTTGTTTACGGGGAACGCCGCAAAAGGTCACTCGCCAGTCACTTCCTGCAGCTCAAAATTAAACACTTCCACTTCTAAAATGTTTTGCTGGTTGTGCATGACAGATCCAATTAAAGGGAATATACAACATTTGCAAACATCGAAAAATAAAACTAGCAAGTTTTTAAGAAATACCTTACTAGGATGTTGGTAAATGACAGTCTAAAGCATCCTGTAAAATTATGGCACCTGGTGTGAAGTAATTTTCAAGAAAATTTTATTTTTGTATACATTTCCAACGGTGGTCGGCCGACCACCGTTGGAAAAACCTAACTATTTTTGAACTACTGCTCCAACTTAACACTTTTTTCAGTCCAAATTCTGTTTGCTATTGGTTACATGTTCATGAACGGGTGCAGGCCAGCTAGACTGGTTCCCTTACCTTACAATTTTCCGGCACCTATAAAATTGATCCATTTTATCTTTAGTGGAGTCAAGGAACGAGACTACTTGAACATTTTTGTTTTTCTTGGTTTTTCCAGCATTTTCGAACAAAAAACTTCAAACATGTCTGTGTAACAATATTTGATATATTTACTAACCCCTCAAATAGTTCATTTCTGAAAATAACAGCAAAAGCCAATGATGTACATTCCCTTTAAAGTTAAAGCAGTATTTGTTTTTGTGAGGGGGAACAAAAAGGTTTTGAACACTGTTTTGTGAATCGCATAAAAATTGATTTGATTTTCACTTCACTTGCTTAACATCTGGGCCAAAGTTCATGGCTCTGCTAACCACAGAATTCCGCGCTTACGATAACCATTCTGTGCTAACAGCGCTAGCAAACAAATTATGTGCTAACCCTGTAAGCACAGAATCCTTAGCTACCGGATGTACACATGTACAGTATACATGTAAGCCAACAATCCTTGATTACCCATGTAATATGCTAACCGTATAAGCACAGAATGTTCTGCTAGAGTAAGCAGGTTTTCTTTCTCTAACCGTGAGCACAGCCATGAAATTGGGCCCTGGACTCTAATCACTTCAATTTTATTTGTTTTGTAAATACAAAAAATATATATATTGAAAGTAAATAAATTAAAGCAAATAAAATTGTTAAACATTGGTCTTTGCATGATAGCCTTTGTATGATAAAAAAAGTGTTTGATGAAAACAAAAGTGCACAGCACACTGATGGTACAGTGGCGTTTTCTCGTTTTCTTACAAAAAGAACTCCATTTATTTGCCAAGTCCAAAATCTGTACATTCATTTACAGGCAACATTGCTTGGCATGGGGAAAAAAGACTTAAAAATAAAAATTACAAGATTCACTTGCCCGGAACAGTTAAAACAACAGAAACTACGTCAAGAAAAGTTGACGACGTATATAGATTTGTTGTACGGCTCAAAAGGCGTGAAATGTTTTTCAGAGAACATTTCCAGTTTTGCGACAAGTAATAATGAAGAAGCCTTTTCGTTATTTTCGGAAAATTGTGACTGATGAAACAGAACAAACTACATAAAAAAACTGAGAAAAGTCATTCAAGGTATACAGATTTTTTTTGTATGGCTCAGTTATGTGTAATAGATTATTCAGAGAAAATGGCACAACAATCTCTATTTTTTTCCAAGAAATGACAACTTTTAAGACTATTTTCTACAAATTGTGACTGTAAAACCAGTCAATACACACATTTTTGTGAGCAAATGTGATTTCCCCCTTAAATTTCAATGGAAAGTTTTCAGCAATTACTTTAACATTTTAACACAAATACATGTACAAGGAAACAACCTTGTATTTATGAAGTTCTACATGTATATATTTGTCACATGAAATATCAAAACAAGAAGCATAATGCTTTTTTTATTTTAGGGATACAAAACTAGGAAAGGTACGATGTTGCCAGCAAAACTGATACAATTTCCAATCACGTACAGGAAACGAAAGAACAACGGACCTTTCACTTTCAATTAAAAATTTGTTTGCCCAAGTTGAAGTAAACATCAATTTTGAACAGTGAATGGATGATGATATACGTGCATGAAGCAAGAACATCGAGTTTTAAAACAAGTGCGAGTGCACAATGAGTTCTGGCAGTCTTGCATGAAAGCGCACCATGGGACTCGATTAAAAAAAATGCCATGAATAAAAATTTTCAAAACTTAAAGAAATTCTGAATTAATTGCAATCATTGTTGAGTAATTGAAATAATGTGCATTACGTATGGGTAACATACAAAACACAAAATTGCACACAATACCTTTGATCGTTAGTTTAAAATTATCGAAACAAAAAACAAAAAGGACACTCCAAGTGACAAAAAAAGTAAATGTCTCATTATTTTCACTTTATTTCCATTGTACAGAAGGGGAAAAGAATCCCCAAAATGCCAAGTTACAATACAGGGAATACATTAAGTTTTTGAACACATTTTTTTTTGTACCAAAATTGTACATGGTAATTTACCAGCTTTTTAATTTTATTTTCAGATACATTCTTTATACACGTTCTCACATGTGTCCATGCTTCTCGCCAAATACTTTTAAATCTGGCTTGATGAATATGTCAATTTACATACAATATAGAATTTTGTACAAAAAGTTCTGCTGAGATGGTTTCACTAACAAATGTGAAACGGTCCCATTCCATTGCGCGGCCTTCTTCCCATCGGAATGTTGAAGGATGTTGCCACCGATGTCAATAAGCCAGTTCGGAATTCCAACTACACACACATAAATAAATAATTTCAAAAAATTGACAGAGAGTGCATTTAAAATAATGTAAACAGATATTTGACCGATTTTAAAGATGACATTTGGGCGAATAGTCCTTTGAAAAAAAGTGTGACATTTGACAAACAATAAAGCCATGCAACTAATTCGATTAAAATAACACCATGGATGTTTTTCATCTCCTATAGAGACTGAATACTTGAATAGAAAAACGCTATTCAGATATTCGGTTGAAGATCAAATAATCCAATATTCGAATATTTGGTATATTCGGCACAGCCCTACTGCAAACTCAGCTGCAGTTTTTAAGTTGTTGGAATTTTGTGCGAAAGATTCTTCTATTTCTTCTCTGATTTTGCATGCATTCTACAGTCTCTTATTCCCTCTACACAATTTTAAAATTTTCCATAAAGGTACGATGTCATACCATAACTTCACTATTATGTTTGAATGTTCAGAGGTATGCAATTTGTAATTCCGATTTTGACTTAATGATACACCATGAGATTCGGGGCTAATTTCATAGATCTGTTAAGGGAAGAAATTTGCCCAGCTTAGTAAATATTTGCTTAGCAAAAACACGTTACCAGCTAAAATATCATAGGATTTACATTTCTCACTGGTTCCCAGCTTATATTTGCTAAGCAAAATGTTCTGCTGAAAAATATGACATCTGGAACGCATTGCAGAAATTTGTTAAGCTTAGAAAAAATTGCTCAGCAAATACAGGTTACCAGCCAAAATATGATTGGATTCACATTGCTTATCACTGATTCCCTGTTTATCTTTATTAAGCACAGATAATTGCCGAGCTCAGAAAGTATTTGCTTAGCAAATACAGCTAACCAGCCAAAATATCATTGGAATCATATTGCTCATCACTGGTTTCCTGTTTATCTTTCCTAAGCACAGCAATTTGCTAAAACACAGAAAATATTTGCTTAGCAAAAACAGGTTACTAGCCAAAACCACGGAAACTTGCTCAGCTCAGAAAATATTTGCTTAGCAAAGACAAGTTACCAGCCAAATTATCTCTGGATTCACATTGCTTATCACTGATTCCCTGTTGAACTTTACTAAGCACAGACATTTGCTAAGCTTAGAAAATATTTGCTTAGCAAAAACAGGTTACCAGCCAAAATATAATAGGATTCACATTGTTTATCACTGGTTCCCTGCTTATCTTTGCTAAGCACAGAAATTTGCTCAGCTCAGAAAATATTTGCTTAGCAAACATGGCCTACCAGCCAAAATATCATAGGATTCAACTTGCTTATCACTGGTTCCCTGTTTATCTTTGCTGCGCACAGAAATTTGCTAAGCTCATATGGTAACCAGCCAAAATATCATGGAATTCACATTGCTCACTGGTTCCCAGCTTATTCTTGCTAAGCACATAAATTCGCTAAGCAAACTTTTCTGTTCAACAGCTTCATGAAAATTGGCCCAGCACAAGGTCGTTGATGACTAGTCTCTTCTCATGTCTTCCGGACTCGGTGGTCCTCGTCGTCGTCACTGTGGCACGCCGCAGCGGCTGCGAAGGAGCCTAGCTTGGTGCCTATGTTGTGCATGGCCTCGGCATCTTGGCTGTCCAACTTTTCGTAGAGGAGAATATTTAACGTTTCTTCCAAGATCCGAGCCTCTGGAAACTCAACCTACGTTTAGAGTAAAAATAAAACAAGTTCATTGCTAAACTGTGCTTTATGGTAAAACCTTGCAAACTCAATCGGGTCCAGAAAGATTGTTCAAAATATTACACAACACTAGTGCCAAAGGTGATGTTCGTTTCCCATATAGTGATGTTCGTTTCCCATATAGTGATGTTCATTACAACTATGGTTGAGAAACATTGGTTCAAGCAAAGTTAACCAAAACTTGGAGATCAAGCTCAAAACTTGCTCTATGAGGACAGCTTTTCAGTCTATGGGCTCTGTGCATGAAGTAGATGGCACTCCAGACTGGTCAGGTTCCGGTCTTTTCTGAGCTCTGCCTACCAGACTACCATACGACGTCTCACCTTTGTTTGTTTCTTCTCACTGGTGTACATAATGGATGTGCAGCTGATCTCAGCAACTTTTCGACTGTGGCCGTAGAAGGACCAGCAGCAGATTTCCTCGTTTCCGCCTATGACGTCCTTGACGAAGATGACGCGTCCGTTGAATCGCACCGACAGCTTGTCAAACATTTCAATATTCTTCAGTATGTTGTCATCTGAGTTGCTACGAGTAAAATCAGCAAAAAAATCCTCTTTATTTATGTCTCACCCGCACCATTTTTTCTATATTTTTAACCCTCCTGATCTTCAGCACTTCACAACCCTTCAAGTTTTGCGAAACCACTTTTGCCCATAAGAGTTACATGTAGGACCCACGCTTCAAATTCCTGCAAATTTCTTTTGTGTGGTTAAACTCAGGGCAGGCAGGCAGATTTGTTCATGCTTCTCCATAGAGTTGTGTTTGCAATGTACTGACTCTCTGTGTGACACAGTTACTCCCTTTACTAGGGGGTGTGCAAAATCGTATTGCATTTGGAGGATTCAGGACTGTTTGGGCTATCACTTCATGTTGAAACTGACCTGCAGGGTTCTAAAGGGTTTTACATAAATTGCTCTGAATAATGACTTCCCACTAGGAGGGTTAAAAGTAGGGCTGTGCAGCAGAACCGGGTACCCGTTGATGTCAGGAACCGGTTCCAGATTATGGGATCGGGTACCCGTAACCAACATTACAAATTATTTAGTAACTTTTCAGACAATGAAGGAAAAAAAGGCTTTGAAATTTGAATGTCATGCTTTAAATGGAGAATTTTCAAAAAGGAAACCAGTCTATGGAACTACAAAACATAATTTCAAGTTAATGATGCTCGCAAAAGTTGCAGTTTTCACCGTAAGTCTATACAGCTCACTGTACACACTTGTGTCACGCTGCATTGACGCAACGATGTGGCAATATTTAGCCACTAATTTTGTGCAAAGTAGTGCACCTTTATGAACAATCTGAACAGCAACTTCCTTTTGGGTTTCTTTCAAGGGTACCCAGGTTTCTTCCACAGGTACCTGGGTACCCATTTTTTTTCAATCGGGTACCAGGTTCCCATATTTCCTGTAAAAGCACACCCATAGTTCAAAGAGAGGCAAAATATTTCCGATAAAATAAAAAAAAAAACACTGTTCGAAATGTTGATTAAACTTTTTTCTGTGCTCATAAGGGCAAATAATCCCCACCCGCTTCCTTTTTGGAGGCCGCCTTCCTTTTTTCTTTTTTTTACGGAAAAAATGATAAATTTTAAACAGTGACATCATTTTGGCCTCTTTGTCTGTTACATCTAGCCCATATAAAGCTGGTATGTCATTTCCGAGTCCAAGTGGCAGCCATTTAAAAAAGGGCCTCCTCCCATTTTTCAAAAAGGCAGGACACTAATTTTTAACTTGGTCTAATACAATTGTTTTTATATACTGTACACTCACCTTGTGTAGGAATATTTGTTGTTTTGTCTGTTGTATAACAGCTTGACAATTGGCTGAAAGTGAAAGAAATGAAAATTGTCACTGAGACTTTTAATATTTTTTTTTTTTAAAAGAGACATGGCAAGACAAGTAAAGCTGGTCCCAGAACACATACAATTATATTAAAATGATTCAGAATGGCTAAAAAGTTTGTAGAATAAGCTGTAGGTGTAACGTGATGGAAAAATCCAATTTCACCGTTTGCATTTAAGCCGGTTGCCGGATACCGCCATCTTTGTGTTATGTGGTAATTTGTTTTTAGTGGAAGGGGAGGGAAGGGGTATTTCAATGAAAATATGTCCAATCATGCTCAGGCTACAGTTGCATCATGGGACGTACACGTATTTGTAAAGATTTCCATACATATACAAAGTTCACTCAACACCCTGTGTACAAACCCTATGAGATTGGACTGAAAAATTGTAAGTGTTTTCTAAGAAAATGCTTGTATTTTCTCACTGCTCAAATTGACTTTGATGACATGAAATTGCTATCTGGGGGCTTGTTAGTCAATACAGAGGAAAATTAGTGAACTTCGTATATGGAAATCTTTCCCATGTATTTTCCTTGAAATGCCCCCCCCCCCAATTAAATTGTACGTGTTTCAACATGCAGCTCACCTTTGTTGAACCGTTTATAAGCAGTTGTGCTTCCCTCTGTGACGTTATGACAGGAATGCGACACACGGGGAAATACTCGTCCCGTTTTCTCTTCAGCGCTTTCTGGCACTGGTCCACCAGCCCTTGGATCAGGTAGTATTTGGCTTCGTTGTGGAGCTCCTCGATTTCGCTCTGTAGCTCCGGAAGAGGAACCTGACCGTCTCGCAAGTAGTTGAGGATGATGTTGAAGTGCTTGCCGCAGCGGTCGATAAGGATCCATCCTGGAACAAGAAGGGAATTACTGTTAAAGTTCTTATCCGTGACGGAACTAAATACTTCATTCAAAAGAATACATAATCATTTGAGAGTTGTTGATTGCAGTCATGTAGTTAGAAAAAAAAGACTAGTATGATAAATGCGCTTTTACAACAACAAAAATGACAATTTTGACCACATATACATGATTACATGTAGACATGTTTTTTTTTAGTACTAATTTTTACATCAAATTTGAAATTACTACTTAAATAGTACACAAGTAGGCCTAGCTTGAAATTTCCAGCTAATAGTAATACTAGGCTCAGCCTCATCGCCATGTCATGAGCCTAGTATTAGTAAGCTTGAAATTTCCAGTTTAGTACTTAGGTATAATAAAATTAGCACAAATTTTTTTTTTTCTCAACATTTCACAAATACCCCTTAAAACACTAAAGAAAAAAGGAATAAATGTGGGAGTGCATGAATAATTGTTACAGTTTGAACAATTCTATTAGGCCTAAATTTTAATGAAACAAATACCTAATTCGGTACTCGGTACTTTTTTTTAATCATTGTTCAATATACAAAATCATGGCAGTATGACTTGAAAATGGGAGACCGAAAAATGAACTCCATCATGTCCATCATGGCATGGCATGTCGTGCACATGTAAGGGCCTATTTCTTTAACTGCAATCATAATTACTTGGCCTGCCATGGAGGAGGCCTGCCCAGTACACAACCATATCAAATTCAAAATTCATCAAAATTTCACATCCCAGATCAAAATTTCCCCTAAAACCACACCTTCAGAATCAGTCAGGACTTCCATCCGTCCGCTAAACATGGCCCTCAGCATGTTATCCTGTTTGGTCAGCGTATCAATGGTGGTGTAGAACAGCGCACCGCCGACATTCAGCTTGACGTACTTGCTGGGCGAGCCCCGTATCTTGACGGCCGAGGTCGGCCCAGTGCTCGCGGCAGACGCACGGGTACTTGTCCCCGTCGTGCCCGCTTCCCCGGACATAACTTCGGGATCAATGGTGCCGCAGGAGTATCCTCAGTATCCCACCCGTTGACTGGTATCAAAATTCCAACCAAAAATGGCACAGAAATGGGCGAATTTAGTCCGCAAAGTTGGTCAGTTTTACGTTCCAACGTTATCAGCACGCGTGCTATGTCACACACGTATCGATTGATGCATGATGAACAATTATGACGTCACAAATAGGAACACCCTTCCTTTTATGCACGTTGTACACGTTCTATTTTTGGAATGTTTGTACACACGTTGAAACTTTTGACAAGGAGCCGACAAAATCTCTATTTTGAGTTTAACGAACCGCATATAAAAGGTGATGTGGGCGCAAGTTTTATTGTTCATTTTTCCTAGAAGTTTTGATAACAGCGGAAGTATGAAGGGATATCAACAGTGAATACCGAACATGACTCAGTACAAAAAAATGACCAACTTCTGTGGTTCATTTCGTACCTCAGTTGTAGTTTTATCAATTTTAGAACCAATTTATTTGAAATTATTTTTAAACAAAGAATACATGTATTAACATAAGAAACCGAACATTGTGTGGTTGAATAAGGGAATGAATATTTTAATGACATGACACAAGTTACTGAAAACACAGTAAATTATTCACAAAAATATTTATTTTCAAAGGTACCTCCATGATATACAAATTACAGGCTATGAACACTTCACAAAAGGTTCAACGATACGCCCCCAAGAAAAGTATGGGCTCCACCCATCAAAAGGAACTTGGGCTTCAGCACTGTAGCTTTTGCATTATGTTTAGGGGCGGGGCAGAACAGAAACATTAGGGGGGGGGTTGAAATATCCCTTTGGTTGCTCATTGTGTAATTATATTACACATGTTCTCCGCACAATAATGAAGCTCAATAAATTGAAACTGAATCAATTTTTCAGGAACTGAACTTGTCATTTTTATGAATACACTTTTGGGATTTTGATCAGACCATAGAGCCTGTTCCTTGCTCTATGGTCAGACACTGTTTTGCAATGACAGCTTAAATTTGATTTTGTTTTTTAAAACTGAACTTCTTAATTTCAACACATTTGTTTCTGGCCTTTTTCAAAAAAAAAAAAAGGATTTATTCATAAACTGTACTTTTTTTTGTTGTGGGGCATGTTATTAGGCTATTTTAAGAAAATGTCGATCACAACGGGTAATATTTGGAAAGGCCAGACAGAAATTTTGCCACCACTGACTCCCTGGTCCTCCCATATAACTGAGCCTGGTATTTTCTCCCTTTGTGTTTGGATACTGGGGAGAGGCCATTATAGGGATACCACCAGGATTTTAGTTGGGGGAGGGGGGGGGGGGGGCAGGGGTTAACAGGACCTTTTCGATTCAAGCGGGAAAACCCATTGAGTAACAAACTTTAGATTTTGTTCCGAAACACTTTTCTTTCTTTTTTCAATTTCAGATGTTTCTTTTTTGTGATGGCCCCTTCCAAACCAAACAAAAGTTGAACAGAACCCGTCACTGGTAAACTGAAATGCTTCAGTGAAATTTGAAACACATTTTCACAATTCTGAACTTCCAAGGATTGTGTGTTTGGCCTAATTTTGACAATGTTCTAATCATCTATGACATCATTTCAGTCATCTTCCACGTACAAAAAAATATATACACCAACAAACGTAACTCAACACAACAAAATGAGACAGAAGCCACCACAAATACTTCTGAATTAGTTTGTGGCATCAGATCAAAAATAATCCTCCGAGACAAGATTGAATTCAGACTCATGATATCTCAGTTTTTTTCTCCCTAAGTTTTTCATAGTTTTCATATTTTTATACACTCTTTATTTCACTGGTCACCAAATTTGAAAATCCCAGGAGACTGCAGAACAATTCCCAAGATATCAGCAGTTTTAATATGTATCAAAATAGCAACACCTATTTTTATGTGAATGGGGCTCACACTGTGCTTCAAATAACATTTGCACATATGCACAATCCATATTTTTGTGTCTTCTCAATACACAAAAAAATCACAAGGCTCAGCGAAATGTTTGCAAGACCTGGACTTAGTCCCAAGATCTTGGGAAAATTCCCAAGGAGGGGTCACACTGCTTCACTCTGTAGCATTACTTTTCAGCAATGTTCTCCATTGTCATCAACAGAGCTGTTTACAGTCTCGAGAATAAAAAAGGACGAGGATATATACTCCTCAGAAATCTTTCCTGATCCTGAACTTTGCCACGGGTCTCTGAGGGGTTGTGTCAGTCCGATTGGCAGCGGATTCGTCGGATTCATCCCCTGCTCTCGCCAGCTCCTCGTCTATCCTCTTGTGTCGGAGCATGTCGTTGAAGATCTTGTCCATCCTTGCGACCCGCTTCTTACTGCTTCCGAGGGGTTGGCCACTTCCTGAGATGTGGAGAAGATAAACGAAACATTAGGAGGTTATTGCATGTACGGCTTACCGGACAAATCATACACTTAAGTGTTTTAAAATCCTTTTCTACATGCATCCATACTCAACTTGGTCTAAGGTTAATGGGGGCACATTAAAATCAAATACATTTTGTATTTTTAAGCATTTTGTTAGGAATTGAATTTCTCAACGAACGTGAAGAAAAGAAAGACCATGGCAATGTCATAACCTGAAAATAGTACAGGGGTGTGAGTGACCACTGATAAAAATAGCTGAAAACAGCTGAAAAAGGAGTACAAAAAAACTGAACTTTGGAAATCTCCTATACTTTTGTACACAGCAAGAGAGGGAAAAAAGCTGAAATCCAAAACAAAAAAAGCTGAAATCAGCTTTAAAGCTGAGATTTCACACCCCTGATAGTAGGCCTATGCACAATTTTTTGATTTTGCAAAACATAGGCAATTTTAAATGAGACTTAAAAGTTTGCATGGTGGATATGAACAAAGAATGGAAAGTTTGCGGTAACACCATGTGAATAATATCTTAGCAAAAAAGGTTACCAGTCAAATTGTCATGTGATGTTTACTGCTTCCGACCGGTTCTCTGCTGAATTTCTTTAATAGAACAAACTTTTTTGGTGATATTTTTGGCCTAGCATTTTCATAAAATTTGGTAACTTTTTTTTCCAGAGTGGATGGGGAAGATACACGTTCGTACCTGGCGTTCTTCGGGGAGCCATGTTGGTGACAGACGGTGTATCAATGTCAAAATCAAACTCTGTAGGTTCCTCTTCCCTAAAATAAATTGAAAGATAAAAAGTTTCAGCAACAACATAAGTGCATTTAGGGGGGAAAAAAGACATCCAGAATTATAAAACTAGTAATATGTATAATAACCCAGATATATGAAACAATAATTATGAGCTTTGTTTTCATTTCAAATACACATCTTTATTATCAAAATCAAACCCTGTAGGTTCATCTGCCCTAAAATAAATTGAAAGACAAAAAATGGTAAAAAAAAAAATATACATTTAGCAAAACAAGACACCCAGAATAAAACACAAGGAATATATAGACACAGATATCAAAACTATATACATGTAATAACTTTGTTTTTCTATCATATATACATCTTTAAATATCACTATCTAAAAATCCTTCAAGTTTCAAAAGGCCAACAAATGTTGTGTAGTTTGGGGATTTTTGTTAGATTTGTGTGGTTTTGTTTTGTTTTCTTTGTTTTAAAACAAATCCCACATGTTGCCAGTTCATATACTCTCTTCTTGTATTTTGTGGGTGTTGCACTCCACATTGTATCATTGTATAGCCAATTCTGATGGAGAACTTCCCCTGAATCACAGAGAGAGAGGAAAAAAAACCGAAACTCACTGTTTCTCTTCTTCCACATCTGGTTTCTCCGTCTCCTTTTCTGTCTTCTGCGCCTCCTCTTTCTTCTCGTCCACTTCTTCCGGAGGCGGGCGTCTTCCCGGACACTTCCACTGGAGCTCCAACACCCCTTCCTTGTCCAATTTCTGGTACAGGTCTATGATTACATTGACATCCGGCATCCAAACACCGGACCTTTTCTTGTCCTTTGTTTCGTCGTTTTCGTCGTCTGTTCCAAGAATGTTGAAATCGTCACTCAAATCCTCTGTAGCCTTCACTGGCTCTTTTTCAGTTGGATCTGGAGATGTTGACGACGATTTCACATCGGAGACTTTGTCATCATTTTTGTCGTCGACAATTTCTTTTTCTTGATCAACTTCAATTTTATCTTTGGCCGTTTCCTCTTGTACTTTTTCTTCCCCCTCAACACTTTTCTGTTCTCCAGTGTCATCCTTTTGAGAAGTTTCTTCCACTTTTGGATGTTCCTCTTTGATAGGAGCAGGTGCTGGTTCTGTTTCCATGGTAACCTCGGCAGTGACTTTAGATGAATCTTCCATCTGAGTTTCTTCCATTTCCATCTTGACTTCTGGTTCTACTGGTTCTTCCTTCTTGGCCTCGTCCGACGTTGTTTCCTCTTTAATTTCTTTCTCTGGTTCAGGTTTTTCTGGGACCACTTCCTCCATTTTGGAAACTTCCTCTGCTGGCTTTTCCTCAGTTTCCATCATTTTGACAAAATACTGGTGCAGTCTGTAGACCTGGGGAAGAAAACATTCTTAAGGTTATCGTATAGTTTAGGACACAACTATGTTTTACAAGTTCCGTTCATTAATCAAACCCAGCCCTCTTTCCACAAAATTAAATTAGATGATATCTTAGCGAACTATTCAAAACACATAAATTGACTCTTCGTGCTTGTATCATCGCCAAATGTTAGGTATTAAGTCCTAAAACGTAATGTGTTTTTTTAATCATTCTCTTATTTTATATTGAACTGGGTCGTAAACTACACGATTACCATTCTTAAGTTAACCTAAAATAATTGACGTGGCAAAGGGTTTGATTTGGGTATTTTGAATTTTGATCAATAGGCCTATATTTAATATTAATTAATATGATGAGTTTATGACAAATTGCCTTTGATAATAAATTAAATTGTACTTGCGTTGTTATTATATATTACACATATTTGATTATTTATCATATTCTTTGTTATTGTATTTGGAAACCAATTCGTCCCATCTATGAAAAAAATATCGTCCGAATCAAACAGCTCCGTTTGTTACTGTCCGGAAACTGGGCACTCTGATTAACGGAGGCTTTTCTCTTGTCTATTTAACGAAATACACCACTAGTCACATCAAATATAATTTAAAAACTTACCAATGGTAGATAATTTACAGATAATATAAATTTGTGCAGGTTTTCACTCAAAAAATTGTGGTGAAATCTGTTACTTTCTTGTCGTTCATGGAAGCCGCCATCTTGATAATAAGCGTTGTGGAGTCGACAATCCCAGCAAACGCACGCTAAATGAAGAGCGTTGATTGGTTGATTTTATAGCCAATTTGCAAAGTGGTAAATTTGACTGCAACTTCGGCATACCCCGGCAGCGCAGCAGGTACCGACAATTTTCCGTCTTCAAAGTATTATTAAAGATGTAAATCTTGCGAGTTTATGTATTCAGCTCAAGTGATACATAATTCACATTAACATTCGATCTGTTGTACAGATATTTCTCGTAAAATACACAGATCCAAACAGTTCAAACCAGGACAGAAAAATGTAAACAACGGCAATCATGTCTGTGTCACGCCCCAACTATCGCATCGGTCCCAACTATAGTTGGGCCTGTCCCAACTATAGTTGGGCCTGTCCCAACTGTAGTTCCACAGTTGGGCTGGCCCAACTATAGTTGGGCCTGTCCCAACTATAGTTGGGACGGTCCCAACTGTAAGTTCCATTGTTGGGCTGGCCCATCTATAGTTGGGCCACTCCGATCTTTTTATTTTGCGGTGTCCCAACTATAGTTTACATTGATGTACAACCATAAAACGTTCCCTACAGCTCTGATACACGTCTTACTTTACTGGGGACCACTGAAATTAGCTATTGATGGGGCGAATCTATAGTTGGGCCACCCCAATCTTTTTATTTTGCGGTCCCAACTATAGTGTACATTGTTGTACGATTATAAAACATTCCCTACATTTCAATTTACATCTGACTTTACTGGGGACCAATGAAATGATCTATGGGTGGGGACCATCTGTAGTTGGGCCACCGCAATATTTTTATTTGGCAGTCCCAACTATAGTTTACATTGATGTACGACTATAAAACATTCTCTACAGCTCTGCTTACATGTCCGACTTGGGACCTTTGACATTAGCTATGGGTGGGGCCCATCTATAGTTGGCCGGCCATGGCAATCTTTGAATTTTGCAAAATGTTGCTGGATAATAAAACCCAGCAGCTGGACAACTCATCCAACGAGGCAGTACCACGTGACCGGCCAGCCTTGCGGCATGCATGCACGACGAATACACGGTGCCAGCGCCGCGGAACATTTAATCCAACAAGATCTATCAAGCATGAAGCATCCGGCGCAACTCCAGTCCCAACTATAGTTGGGCCGACCCAACTGCCGCACTACAGTTGGGACAGTCCCAACTATAGTTGGGACCGATGCGATAGTTGGGGCGTGACATCTGCATATCAACGCGTTAACGTAACATGATGATCAATGATTGAAATACTTGAATAACTTGCTTTTGCGTTGCCTTTCTTCTACTTTTTTTTCTAGAACTAGAACTTGGCACACGGCCTTCTAAAGTTCTAGTTCTAGAACAAAAGTACATGTACCACTGCCTTCACTGCCTATTCATAAAACACGTTCTTATGCCTATAGTATATGAGCTCCATTTTTTCCTCGAATTTCTTTGATATGACAACCCTACATGATTTCCACTGGAAATTCTTGGGTACATTGTGCTGGTACGTACAGAACAATATAGTGCTCATTAAATTTCAGGACTGAAGTGGAATGTATACGACAGAGATTTCAACCGCGTTGAAAGTCCAGAGATTATGAACGGAGCGTGGCTAGGCTATAATATGTAGTTCTCTAGGAGTAATATGTAGCCACGTTTACGGGTCTAGACCGAGTGGTGACCGAGTCTAAAAAAAAAAAAAAATGCTATCCTTTTTCTTCACACCGTATGTGCTGTAAATTGGAAATCAATCAGAACACCCAAGACTGTGAGAGTAAGAGTGACCATCATTAATCAAGATAATTGAGGAACATCCCACTTTTTTTCTAAGAATGTAAGATTAAACGTTGTTTCAAATATGATTTAATAGTTTTGTTTGTTTTTTGTTTTGCCAAAAAGATGTCTAATACAAGTATGAGTAACGACAGCACTGCCACAAGGATAAAAGTGGCTATCCGCCTGCGCCCCGCCCTCAAAAGAGATGACAAAGGAAAGAAGCAGTGCGTCCGAGGCCTAGACTCGACATCCTTGGAAATATGGAATTGGAGGGACACGCGCCAGACCATCAAGTACAACTTTGACGTCTTTCTGGATGCTGCGTCACGGCAGCAAGACGTCTACGAGAAGTGCGTGAAACCGCTGATGGGTAAAACGTTGAGTGGGCAGAATGCGAGCATTTTTGCTTACGGACCGACCGGTGCCGGTAAGTCTTAACACTTTTAAGTCTTAAAGGGAAAATACAACATTTGCAAACATCAAAAAAATAAAACTACCAAATCATTTTGAAATACCTTGCTGGACTGTTAGTGAATGACAGTGTAAAGCATCCTGTAAAATCATGGCACTGTACTTTCATCAAGAAAAGTGTTTTTTTTTTTGTTTCCAACCAATTTTGGAGGCTGCCGTTGGAAAAAAAAAACTGGCTTTTTTTTCAAATACTACAATTGACCATCGCACTTGTTGTTTGACGACGACACACCTACCTATAAACGGGTGGAAGTTCCCCTCCTGACCTTCCAATTCCAATTCCCAATGTAAACTGCTCTGTTTCTTCTTCTATATATCAGAGTCAGGAACCAGACTACAGGAAAATGATTGTTTTTCTTGTTTTTATTTTTTTTCGAAAAAAAACAAAAAAAAAAATTAGTAACTATATTTGCATATATTTTCCAACCCCCAATTCCATCAATCTAAAGAACAAAAACGTCTTGATATAAGCAACTCACATCGACCAAAATGGCATTTTGTTACAGACAGCAAACTTTGTGTCGTTTTTCCCCAAATGCGTTCCCCAAATATATAATCCAGACTGTTTTGTCACTTTATATTTACAACAGAATCTACTTACCTGTCTTGGTGAAAAAGTAGGATATACATGTACCAAATTCTCTACCTCTAGATGTCGACTTATCCTGTAAAACTTCTGCAGTCATTTCGGACAAACTTTATCCAAATTTCCCCTGAAAATTACAAGACAACTAGACAGTGTATGCAAGTTCCTTTCTCATTTATTTGTCATGTTGGGTTTGATTTCTCTCAGGTAAAACCCACACGATGCTGGGAACCTCAGAGCGACCCGGTATTATTCCCCGAGCAGTCAACGACATTTTTCGCATGATCGACAAGCAGAAGAGGGACCCCATCAACGCCGATTGGACTTACAGCCTCAGCTTCTCCTACCTTGAAATCTACCAGGAAAAGGTTTGACATTTGGCACCTCATAGAGCTAGTGACCACAACAATTTGCTCACCACAAAAATACTTGCTCAGCAAAAACATTTTCCCAGCCAAAATGTTATCTGATCATAGTGATTAGTGACCGGTTCTCTGTAATATTTTGGCTTAGCACAATTTGCTAAGAAGCTACCTGTATATAAATTATGAAATCGGGCCCTCCAGGCCCTTAAAGATTAACAAATGGAAATATTAAAATACAAAATAATCCATCGAAGCTGTATATGAGAAAGATAATTCTCAGAGAATGCAAAGACTGACTTCATAAACAAAATTAAACAAGATTGTCTAAATCTCTTTTCCGTTGACAGGTGTATGATCTTCTGGAGGTCAAAGGTCAAGATCTGCCAATCAGAGAGGATCGTGATCGGATCATCTTCATCCCAAACCTTGCAGAGAGGGTCATTACTTCCTTGGAGGACTTCCATGAATTGTTTGTGCCCGCCAGCAAGAATAGGTTAGCGACTCCACCTGCAAACCCCAGCCCTGACCTTACCCTTACCCCACCCACGACCTCACCCCACCCCCATCCCCATCCTCACCCTCCCAACTCCAACCTTACCCCAACCCCTGTCCACCCCCTACCAACCCCTTACCCAAGCCTACCCTACCCCCATCCCTAGCTCCATATCTAAACCACACAAAAGACTAAACATCTACCGCAAAAAGGTTGCGCACCCCACATTTCTCAACTTCTGAGCGTGGTTTGAGTCCCACCCAAGTCAGCTTGTGAATTCATTTCTAATTTAAGCCTCTGTGAAAGCACAGAGTCCATAGTACTCATGAGAATTATGTCAATGAAGGGTAAAGCCCAATATTTTTTTTCTTTAAACCCTTCACTGATTCTCCACCATGCAAACTTTCTGGGTTGCTAGCCCCGTTTTTTAAAACTCTGTTGACATTTCTCTATTGTAGGACTACAGCAGCCACAAAGCTAAATAGTAGATCCAGCAGAAGCCATTCTATTCTACTGCTCAAGGTTTGTCAACAATTATATCATATTTATCCCTCTCTAACTTTTTTCCCCCCAACCATACTACCACTCACCCTCATTGTTCCTTCCTATCTGTTGATCACTGCAGAAAACACTAGTTATCAAAACTCGGGACAAGGTTTTTTTTGGGAGCATCCAAATTGAAAACAACAATTCAAGGCAAAAATCTTGCAATAAAAACTGACCCAAACATATTTTGATAAGGTAGGGGGCCGGGGCTGAGTGATCACACAAAAAAACCTGGTATTGCCAGATCTTTCAAAATCCTGCAAGGTTTTGGAGAATTTGTGTAAGATAAAGTAAAATAGAGCCTAGCCACTATTTCTTTACATGGAGCTTGATCGTTTCTCCTTGAAACTTGGTAGGTACAAAGAGTGTGCCATTGGTTTCCTGCACAGCGGAGGATTTGTAGGATTCAGGAAGGTTCCTAGCAAAGATGCTATAAAGCAAGTTTAGATTTCAAAGTTTCAACCTTTGAAAAAAAAAATCTTAGACAAGACACAAATGCGTGTGCATGTTTTTCATGTACAAAGATGTACATGTATCAGGGATAATATTGGCAACTCCAGCATTGCGATAGGAAGTGCAATGTCTGTGACGGGGCCAATTAACCATGATATCTAATTAATGATTCAGAGAACCATTACTAGATGATAGATGTAAAAGATTTGGAAAACTACAATCTCAGGTTTATTCACCGAGCTCCAAGCTCCGTCAAGAATATTACATAACGTTGGAAGTGCCTTAATTATCCCACTAACTATACTTACACTGATATTTTCTCAAAAGATATTGAGATTTATTTTACCAACAGTGATTATTTCACAACCTCGTACCCAGGTGGTGAGGAAACAGCAACTGCCCCCGTACAAGAAACAAATTGGGAAAGTCTACCTGATTGACCTGGCTGGTAGCGAGAACAACAAGCGAACCGGTAACCAGGGCATCAGGTAAAGATATCCTCATCGCTATGGCAACCTATATCATGGGAGGTGGGGGCATTCTAGAATGTTTTCAATTCTTCTCTAACTATTCAATTGCCAAAAAATAAAGGCTTTGTCAACCCGATTTCCATTTCAATTTAGATTAGGGATGATTGGATTCAAATGGTTCAATTTTTAAACATTCATGTTTCAAGGCAAACATAATTGCAGCTTTGTAATACCTTTTAATTTTTGTGAACAACTTCCCCTGGGAAACAAGGACTTATTTAAAACAGTTTCAGCAAATACAAAATTGTACTGAAGTATTTTATACCAAATTTGTTTTTTTAACTTTGGAGTGTTTCATGTTACAATACTCAACAAAATAAAAATTGTTTGAACGTTCAGTAAGTATTTAAATATTTCTGCAAATTATTTCCTTACCTGTTTATACATGCACTCTTGCAAAAAAAATCAACTGAATATAAAATTGTGCATCTCAATGTTTTTGTAAAATGCAGACCAAGGATTTTTCATTTTATTTTGTGTGTTTAGACTGAAGGAGAGTGGAGCTATCAACACATCGCTGTTTGTTTTGGGTCAAGTTGTAGATGCCCTCAACCAGGGACTGGTATGTTTTACTTGGAAATTTTCAAAGACCTTCCATGTTGAATGACAAGACAGTTTGCTGGCTTGATATAGATGACCTTGACCCAGACCCAGAATGACCTTTAATCCACGAATGACCTTTATCACAACATCTAGGAACCTCTTTGACCTGCATTCTCCAAGATTTCCTTGGAGGCAGAGCTCATGATGACTTTAAACTTGGTATGACCATTGACCCAACATCTAGTCATCCAGGCACCTGTGTCTTGTATCTCCCAGGGTCGTATTCCGTACAGGGACAGCAAACTGACCCGCCTCCTGCAAGACTCCCTCGGAGGCTCCGCCCATGCCTGCATGATCACCAACATCGCCCCCGAGGAAAGCAACTACATGGAGACTTACACAGCACTCAACTTTGCCTCCAAGTCCAGACACATCGTCAACAAGCCTTTTACCAATGAGACGATAGGTGAGGGGTGGGGCTACACTGAAGACGTTGAGAGGGGGGTCCCAAACCTCACAATGCCCACAGTCTTTGGCAGTGTCTGAATTAAGTTGGTATTTATACTGCTAAAAATTACATGTGCGCCTATGGAAGAGGCTGCAGCCACCTGTGTTATTTCAAGCCGTAGACAAGTAATTCGGACGCTGCAGTATATCACTTTGCTTTCTGACACTCACTATTACACTTGCTTTCTTCCTTTCAGAGAAACCGAACGTTCAACACCCTTCTAAGCGTCCAAGCAGCGGCAATGATGGACAGAACGGCACATCAAGCCCGCCACCTAAGAAGGCAAAGAGAGAGTCGAATCAAGACAAAGTAGCAGCAGGAACCAAGTCTGCCAGGCAAAGTGCCAAACCGCAGGAAAATGCACCATTCCTGAGGTGAAAAAAATAGACAAATAAGCATCAACAACTATACAGGATTACTCCGAAACATAAACATCATATACAGTCTACTCGCGTAAATCCAACTGTGTTAATACAAATTCTGGTTATAATGAACGTAAAGTCTCAGTCCCGACTGTGCATTTATGTGCACAATGAATGGGACGGTCGCTCCTCTTAATATAAAATTCTGATATAACAAACATTTTGGCTAGGCCTGGCTGGGTTTGTATTAACAGAAGTCAACACACAAAGGCATACTGAAAAGCTCACTATTACATAAGATCAGGTTAAACTAGGGATCTATAACTTGAGTTGGAATAGAACTTGTGACTTCTCAAACACTTTCCTAGTCTACCAACTAGGAATTGCATAGGATTTTTTTAAATTTTGCGCCAACATATTCCTTCACACCCATCAGAATGTTAAACTGAGAATGCTCTTTTTAATGTCCTTAGGACTCATTTCGCGGGGTCCTTAGTCACATATTGATATTATTCTCCATTCCTCCATATTCATCAGAATGATAAACTGAGTGGTATATCAAAATGGAGACCCAAGAATGCTCTTTCTAATGTCCTTAGGACTCATTTCGCGGGGTCCTTAGTCACATATTGATATTATTCTCCATTCCTCCGTATCCATCAGAATGAAAAACCGAGTGGTATATCAAAATGGAGACCTGAACGCTCTTTCCAATGTCCTTAAGACTCATTCGTGGGATCCTTAGTCACATATTGACGTTGTTCTCTATTCCTCCATATCCATCAGAAAATAAACTGAGTGGTATATCAAAATAGAGACCAGCTAATGCTCTTTCTAATATCCTTCAGACTCATTTCCTTAGTCACATTATTTATATTATTCTCTTACCACCAGCCCGTTGTTGAGACGGCAGGCCAACTTTGAAGAGAGTGTGAAACAGAGACTACAATCGCTGGAGACAAACATCATGACGCGTCTGAATCCCTCAGCCAATCACGGCCAAGCGCACCAGTCACATGACTTACAGAACCGTCAGATACTTGAGCAACTTAAAGAGAGTAGCAAACAGCTCTCTGAGGTAACAAGAAACTTTTGGAGATTTGAGATCTTGTAAGATACTTTTGGACATCTGTACAAGTGTGCAGATCAACACACTCTTAGAAATCTGAATTTGTAACCCAAAAAAACACTTGCTTCTTGTGTTTGGTTCAATACATTTATGGACATTCAAATTTTTCAGTAAATATTCTGTTTATCTGCTGAATGAAATATCCCTCTGACGTTCCACACACTTTTGGAGGCCTGAGTTCTAATATTAGACACTATGTAATTTTCACACCCCATAATCTCCAAAAAGCAAATAAAAAAGGTAGACAACAATTCATTTGTTAATTTTATTACAGTTACAAAAGCAGAACAGCAAGTTTCACCAGGCGCTAGCAAACAGCAGAAAGAACCAGAAGGATCTACCTCAGCTGAAGAGACCATTAGATTCTGGTACCAAGAATACAGATCGAGCAGTGAATAATCATACTGGACATCCTGTTACCATACCCAAAGCAGTTGTCAAGCCCTTAACAGGTATGCAATTAACTAGTCCCAAAGTTTACGACAACCATCCAGTGTCGTGGTCGAGAACTTTTCCATGAGTATGAATACAACTACAAGCACTTGAGGTTTTTGAGTACACGCACATTTTAATGTTCTCAGGGGCTTTCTGCAGTCAAGCTTGGCATGAGACAACTACAAAAGCCTCCCAAACAGTATAAAATTTGTCACTTTTCTGCATGCATCTGTTAAAAAAAAGTAGTATTCTTCTTAGCAGAAAGAATTTGGTTCAGAACTTATTAGTAGCAGAAAGAACTTGGTTCAGATTCGAACCAGCCAGTCGACCCTGGCAAGCTCGGTGGTCAAGTGGTAAGACGTCTGCACTAGTAAGCAGGAGGTTGTGGGTTTGAATCCCACCCAAGTGATTTTTTTTCTCACAATTACTTGGCGCAACACTGAGTATACAGTGTTTATAAAAAAAAAAGATGGTGAAGGGCAAAAACCCAATATTGAATTTACATCACCCCGAAGCCAACCCCGAATTTACATCACCCCCTCAACAGTTACAGTTTTATTAATTGTTGGAAGGACGAAAGGCCTCTATTTTTTTCTATTCCGCCGACATGAAAAACAATGTAATACATTTTCCCCAAAAAATGTACAATCAGCTGGTTAGGCGTTACACGGGTCACGCTTTGGATCTATCCACCATTCAAAGACAATTGTTTGTTATAAGCCCACATCTCTACACAAATTAAAAAATTTAGTGGGAGAATATTTCCCACGAGTACAAGTAAAGAGTACTTTGCCATGAGTAAACTTGTGTGTATTAGTTGGTTGACAATCGCCTTACAAAATCTCATCTGAGAGTTTTCATTCAATACTAATAATACTCTTTACTTTCATGTCGATATCACAGCGTCATCACAACCAAATATTGTCCTGCCATCCGTACCCAAAGCAACCACAATAAAAGCACGCGTGCCAGACGTGCAGTTCATGAAGATCAAGACATGTAGTGACAGCAGAGAGACAAATCTGAAAGACAACGCCTGCAAACTCCAGCCCAACCCGGAGCTACAAGCCAAACACAGTAAGTCTGGGAACTGATTTTTTGGGTCTTAAAAGGGAATACATGTATACAACATTTGCAAACATCGAAAAATAAAACTACCAAGTTTTTACGAAAAACTTTACTAGGATGTTGATAAATGACAGTGGAAAGCATCCTGTAAAATTATGGCACCTGGTGTGAAGTCATTTGCAAGAAAATAGTATTTACTGATCCAAATTTACCATTTTTTCAGTCCAAATTTTGTTTGCCATTGGTTAGATGTTTATGAACGGGTGCAGGTAGGCTAGACTGTTTCCCTTACCTTACAATTTTCCGCCACCTATAAATATTGATCTATTTCATCTTGAGTGCAGTCAGGGAACCAGACTGCTCAAAGATTTTTGTTTTTCTTGGTTTTTCCAGCATTTTCGAACACAAAATTTCAAACAAGTTAGTGTAACAATATTTGATCTATTATACTAACCCCTCAAATAGTTCATTTCTAAAAATTACAGCAAAAGCCAATGATGTACATTCCCTTTAACAAACACTACCTCCAATTTCAGCGTACACTCTGGCTCCAGTAAGTCAGTGACTCTGTCAGTCAGCAGACAGTGGCCAAAAAGAACCCTCACTCCAAAAAGGGAATATTCCTGAATCGTTTAAAATACTCCACTGCAACTTTCCAACAGCTTGGTAGATTTTGACTGATCTGGAAGGGTAAGGGCTTATACCTTGTCTACCAGATTCTACAAAATGGTTTCAGTGGGGCTTGATGCCCCTTGAAACTTGGTAGGTACAAAGAGTGTGCCATTGGTGTCCTGTACAGTGGAGGATTTGAGAGGATTCGGGATGGTTTCTCACAAAAATACTAATAGAGTGAAGGTAAAGTGATTCAATTTGAATTGTTTTTTGACAGCTGCGGAGATCATACGCCTGCTGAACACAGGATCCGTGAAGCAACTGAAGTCTCTACAGAGCGTCGGGGAGAAACGTGCTCAACTCATCCACAGCTGGCGAGAGTTGTTTGGGCAATTCACAACCGTAAGTAGGGTCTACTAGATAATAATGGTCAACAGGGTTCTAATGGAAGAAAATACTGCTCAAGAAAGTTTTGTGCTAAGCGAAAATATAGATTTGCCCCTTTTCATAGAGCTGGTCAGCAAAGGCGCTTTTAAGCATGGAATATATTTGCTTAGCAAAAATTGATAACCATCTTAAAGGTAGGGGTGGGGGAGTGTAGCCTTTGTGGTCAGGGTTCGTGACTCATGATCCGAGGATCCAGCCGCTAGTTCAAATCCAGCTGCCGGCCAAATGTTGTGTTCTTGGACAAGCCACTTTACCCCCACTTGCCTCTCCACCCAGCAGTATAAATCTTACAGACATTAAGCTGGGGAGTAACCTGCAATGGACTGCTTTCCCATCTAAGGGGTAATAGAAATATTCTTAGTTGTTTCATGCCAAGGAAACTGGGGATAAATGCCGGTCTGATGGGCCAAATTGACTTGTGAAAAAATTCATTTTTTACTTAAAGGTAGAGAGATTGCAATATAATTTGAAGTGCACTTTTTTTTTCTTCAAATAATACTTAAAATATTCTGATCATGACAAATTTTTCTTATTATGAAAATATATGTTTTGTTCTTGCTTTGCAGATTGACGACCTTAGGAATGTGAACGGTCTTCCTCCAAAGACAGTGGACGCCATCATTAGAAATAACCTCCTTTGCCACGTCATGGCGAAAGTTTGACGTGGAGAACAGGAGTGAAAGTCGGCAGGCTATTTCGATCTATGCAAGTCTTGAAATGTTTAAACTCGGGAAAATAAACAAAACAAAACAAAAACAAAGTATTCAAAAACTTGGTGAGATACCAGTCCAAACCTTTTTTTTTAACTCGGGAAAATAAACAAAACAAAACAAAAATAAAGAATTAAAAAACTTGGTGAGATACCAGTCCCAAACTTATATTTTAAACTCAGCAAAATAAACAAAAACAAAACAAAACAAAGTATTATAAAACTTGGTGAGGTACGGTACCAGTCCAAAACTTATTTTTTATTGAGTGACATTTTTTTTTAACCTGATATAAAATTAAAATTTTCTGTAAACTGGAGTATAACATTTTCCATTAAATATAATTATGCAAACTGATCAGTTTTGGTGTTCAAAACTAATCAATTTTGTTTTATACATGTACATTGTAACTCTCCTTTTATTGTATGACGATTGTATGGGTTCTTAAGTTAGCTTTTGTGGTCTGCATGTGTAAGTAAGATTTTTTTAAGTAAATGAGGGTTCTGTAATGACACCGTTAATTGGTATAATTTTCCTGTTGGGAAAAACTGGCCAAATTTAGTAACTGTACGTCATTGTAAATGATAAAACATGTAAACTTACATCAATTATGTTTATATCACCAAAATGGCATTGGCACAGCGTCGTACTTTGCCAACAAAAACATTACCTATTTGCAGGCAAACCAATGCAAGGTGTCTATGCATGTGATAAGACTAAGACTTTCTCACACAAAATCGGTTTCATCAATGAAATAGTAGTCTCGTAAATTTGTGATAATCTAGTAATCGTGGTCGGTATTAAGACTTATCTGGTTTAGACATCGGCTGACTTGACGTTGGTTTTGTTCTGGAACACAAATGTGATCAGACTTCCAGCTTGGAGTAAATGCCCGTCCTACAGAAGCAAACAAAATAATACTTGTTTTCATGTTATCTTGAACTAAAATGAGCACTGTAGAATCATTTAAATAAGTCATTTCTGTCAACAACTAATGTTCATGATGTGTTAAAAAATGTTTTTGAAGTTCTTGCTACTACGAAACATGTTTTTTGTTCAACAAAATTTGAAAATAAGAGGATTTCATTTACTTCATGATACTTATTTGTCAATATGATAGTAATTTTCAATTTAAAAAAAAAATGTCCAAAAGAATTTTGTGAACAATTCTATTTATGTTTCTTACCTCAAAAACTGAGCTTAACGGTCCTGGGAAATGTTTCCACTCCATGAGTTGGTTCATTGACAGATTCTGCACGAGGCAAAATAAGTGTGAAGTTTACTTTATTGGTCTTTAAACCGCAAAAGATACATGTTCATAGTGTACAATAAATGTTCAATTTTTTTTTACACAACCACAAAAAAATTGTTGTTTCCGTGTTGTTAGCCTTTGATAGTGAGCTTTGATTATTTCATATTCATCCTAAATACAAGTTAGTATGTCTGCCAAAAAGGTCCTTGTATTTCCTCCTCTAAAGTTATGAAAGAAACCTATTTTTAATTGAAAATAGCTTGTACTACCGTCTGCACTCTATTTGGTATTTGAAAAAAAAAATGGCTAGATTTTGAGATACATGCAAATTTTAGTAAGCAGCAACTTCCTTGGAATTAGGAGTACAACACTCCAAATAACAAAAAGGACTAATATTCTGTTACAATTATCTAATTTATATCACGTTTGAAAAGTAACAGTTCAATTTGACATATGGGAAGATATGGCATGAACACACAAACTTCAATATTTGACCCAATCCAAGTCATATCCAACTAAATGAGTCAAAGTCTTCAGAGCTTCGTTTGAGCAACAAGCTTTTTAAAGAAAAATACCGTGCAATGGAAATTAAGAGTCATTTTCACCCACGTGTCCATATTCATCAAGATGTTAATTGCTGAGTGATATATCAAAATGAAGAGCCGCATGTGTTCCTTTACTTTAAAATCCAAACAAACTGTCTTCAAGTATCGTTTAGTGGGATCCAGTCACAGACATGAGATATTGAGGCATTGTTAAGACCCTTTCGTACCTTCAAGTCTTTGTTTTTATTGACTCCTATTTGGCATGCCCTGCTAGGAGCTGTCTGTGGGGCTTCGGTGACTGTTTCCCCCTTCAGACATTTACAGTCCATCATGTCGTGGGTGATGCACGCTGTGCTCTCATGTAGGGTAAACAAATCCTGCAAAAATATCCAAGTGGTTAACCCAGTGGTAACCAAATGGTAACCCAAGGGTAACCCAAGGGTAACCAAAAGGTAAACCAAAGGGTAACCAAAAGGTAACCAAAAGGAAACCAAATGGTAACATAATTTTGAAAAAAATGTACATGTACATCACATTAGATTTTGGCTGGTGACCTGTTTTTGCTATTAGGCCACAAAAAAAAAAAGGTTGGTCTCTGGTCAGACCGAAGTTCCATAATTGATGCGGCGACGCGTTTTTGTTTTGTTTTTTGGTGGCTTTTTTTTTTTTCAAGCTTGTATTGTACAGACAAGGTGGGTACTATTTTGCTTGCTTGTGTCCTCATTATAGATTGGTGTCCTCCATAATTTACCTTGGTGCCCTTTATCATTTGCCTTGGTGCAATTTCCCCATTCCTTGGTGCTCCTTGGTACAAAAATTTGAGGGGGCGCGGCAATAGAGGGCGCTGTTGTAGCTTCCGTGTTAATTTAAAAAAAAAAAAAAAGGTTGACTAAAATCGACGCGCGCGCTGACTAGAGACCGAGTATTTTTTTTTTTGGCCTTAAGCAAATATTTTTTGTGCTTAGTGTAAATTCTGCTCACCCTGAGATCTTCCAGTGAGAATTTGACATGGCCGTGGCTCTTTGCATCCACGACAGCTCCGCTTAGACCCTGCTTGCTGATTTGTCTTTGATACACCTTCTCTTCAATTGTACCCTTCCAAACAAAAAAGTAAATTCAGGTAAGTGAAAGTACATTTGACACCGTGGGAGTTGGGGTGGGGAGGGCCAGGGAAACAAACCTTGTACTCTTAAAGACATTAAACAACAAAAAAAACAAAAAAAAAAAAAAAAAAAATAATTTTTTGCTGAACTGCTGCTGGACTGTTAGTGAGCATCAGTGTAAAGCATCCTGTAAAGCCATACTTCCTTTCAAACTTCAATTTGGTATTTTTTTTTGGTTTTTTCGCTTTTCGCTGATCCGATTTCAACTGAAATGCTTTTTTTTTTTTCCAAATACTGGCCCCACTGACCATCCATCTTGCTTGCAATCAATCTATCACAAAAAACAGATAGAAGGTAGCCAGCTTGGTTCCCCTGACCTGACCTCCTTACAATTATGTAAACTGCTCTGTTTCTGTTTATTCTTAAGGGACCCAGACTACAGAGACTAAAAAAAATTTTTTTTTTTATAGTTTTTTTAGCATTTTTTCCAAAAAAAAAAAAAAAAGTCAGTATATTATTATATATATATTTTCCCCCCAATTCCATCCATTTCTGAAAATTACAGCAAAAGCAAATGATGTATATTCCCTTTAACCGGAAAATACATTGGTAAGAATAAGAAGTGAAACTTGTCATAATTGGGTCTGAAGAGGAGAGAAATATATACCAAGGTAGAACTATACCAATTATACCAAGGTAGAATTATACCAATTATACCAAGGTAGAATATTATACCAAGGTAAAATATACCACGGTTTTGATTGGACTTACTGTTGTGATGAGTCTGTAGATGTGAACCTGTTTCTTCTGCCCATCTCTCCACACTCTTGCCATTGCCTAAACAAGTTACAGAGAAACATACAAAAACATAAGTCTTTGGGCTGTTTTGTCCATTGTCCAACTACTGCTAAGTGAACAAAATTGTTTCATGGGCAAAAGTCAGAAACCATAAACCCTCTCCGATTGATGCCCTTTTGCTATTTCCAAGGTTTGCAGCATTTGCTAAAGTATGCTAGCATCATGACTTTGGGCATAATACCTGGTTAAATGGCATAAACGGTTTATGGCTAATTCTGATTAGCGCACATTGAACAAAGACATTGACAAAATGGGGAACCGCCAACATAGAGCTGGGTAGCTCAGTTGGTAGAGCGCCGGTACGGTAATCTGGAGGTCGCAGGTTCAAACCCCCCACTCCACTCTATTTCAACTTTAAACTTATTAAAATGCACGTAGCCAGTTACCCTTTGTGATTTATTGAAAAACTCGTATTTTTCTCAGCATTGTTGTTTTTCTCCCTGGAGACGTTTTGATTCTTGCGAATATGTAAACCATAAATACCTGAAGGTCATTGGCTGGATTCCAGTCGATGTCATACAGTAGCAACCTGGACGCACCAATCAGATTTAAGCCGACGCCTCCAGCTTTGGAGCTCAATAAAAACACAGCTGTAAAAAAAAAACAATCAACGGAATTCATTGAAATTATTTCATTTTAATCAATCATCATTGTGCATTAGTGCATTTTGTTGCGTGTTCAAACAACAAACGTCAAAATCTTGATGAAGAATACTGAACACTTACTACTTGATACTTCAGTTTCAGCAGATTATTGCTGTAATGAGAAAAACTAAGATCTCAATTCTCTCAATCAAATCAAAACTGAATCATGTTTTGTTTTGTGAATTTTGAATTGCACGCGACGCCGCGCGCGCACTCCAACAATTATAACATACGCTGCCCGCGTGCGTGACCCAATCCACTAACGCCGCGCGCTGAATAAAAAAAAACTACTACTATTTTAAATTTACGGTGCTTCTTTCTAATCACCGTTGGAAATGCCTCTTTTCTCAGAGATTACTTCAAATGAATGACCCCAGAAATAATAATTTCACAGGGAGTTTAGTCCCCTTACTATCTTTCAACCAAGTTTGTTTTTCAACAATAATTACGCCAGTTACTTTTCGGATGGCTGCAAATGATGGACTATAGCTTTAAGACATTAAAATAATAAAACAGTCATCTATAACTTGACCTGTGAGTTTTTCATTACAAAAAAAATCTTTTACTGAAATGATATTTCTTCAGAACCCTATCTTCTGTGGCACTTTTGATCAGAAACTCTCCAAATCCACAAATGTGAAGGACATCAATGGCACATACTTTTTTAATGGGCATCAAGTTCGTAATTGCTGGGCTCCACCTTCATAAATCCTAAAAAAATTCCACAAATTCTCATGAATTTTGAAGGAATAAACATTAAACTTTCTTTCGTGTGCATAGAAAATATTGAACTCTTCAACAATCTCTTTGCGCTTTGCAGTTACTGCAGTGCAATCTTAATAAAGGACATCTTAAAAAGTGCTCTAAAGTGGCTGGCTTCTGCATTCCTCAATCTTATAGAAACATACACATTTTTGATAGATTTTAAAGGATTAAGGAGTCTAGGGTTTAAATGAACTTACTTTCCTGTGCAAAGGAGCTGTTGAAGTATTCCACAATATCCGGATGATTTGCGGTTGGCGTACTGCTATTTTTAATCTTTAAAGACATCTTTAAATACTCTACAATGGCTGGGCTCTAAATTCCTCAATCCTACAAAATCCTTCAAAATCCTACAAATTTTGATGGATTTTGAAGGATCTAGGAATCTAGTATGTGAATTAACTTACTTTCCTTTGCATATGAGCTGTTGAAGTGTTCAACAATCTCTTGTCGTTTGGCAGTCGGCGTACTTCCATCAAGACGACAGAATTTGTATCCTTCCTGCTCACACAGCTTCTGCAGAAGACTCAATGTCTGAAGAAAAATATAATAAATGGGAACTGAAGGATAACTCATGATTCATAAACAATAACATTTTTGGCATATGTGCTGATAAAAACTCCCTGACTCCTTCAAATTCAACCATTTTGCAGGAACTTGATAGCAAAATCTTTGTTCCCTCCGCAGAAATTTGTTCCAGACTCGCGCCCATCCAAAATAGCAATAATAGGCTACTCTACTGAACATAAATAGATTTTTCTTTTTAAGACAGGCGAACGTAACCCTAACCCTCTAGGATAAGGCATGTATTTGCATGGATAAGGCTTCTAATACAGAACAGAGTCAATGCGAGGGATGCGACGGACAGGGCCAAGTGGAGGAGAGCCATAGGGAGAAAGCAGGCCAACCCAGAACAGACTGGACAACGGCCTTAAAACCGACATGAACAGAACCATACCTGTGTATAATTTGACACCAGAACAATTTTCTCCTTCGGCTCATCTTTGTGCATTGAGTGTAGAAGATCAGCAAGCACTTTCATTTTGCCTGAATGTTCTACATTGAGACTTTCTGTTGTGAAGTTGTCGGGGAAAAGGGGCAGCAAGTCCTTGTATAACGACTCCTGTAGAACAATAACAAAAGAACCTTAGAATATTTGTATGACATTTTATCCAATGGAAATTCTTGTAAGAGTGTTGGGAATTGTAACATTGGGTTTACATATTTTTCTGGATGAAGGGTAATGTGGGAGAAGCAAATTGTGACAATGTGTCTTGCCTGAGGACACAAACACCTAACCCCAACAGGCTGAACCTCAAACCCACAATCTACTGTCAATACAGGACTAATGTGGGTGCTGAAGCAATTAGTGATAAAGTGTTTTGCCTGAGGACACAAGCACCTCACCCCCACAGGCTGAACCTCAAACCCACAATCTACTTTCACTACAGGACAAATGTGGGTGCGGGGGTAATTAGTGATAAAGTGTCTTGCCTGAGGACACAAACACCTAACCCCAACAGGCTGAACCCGAAACCAACTATTTGCAGAACTAATTACCCAAACGTTCTTGAGTTTTGCACACCAGTTCTCGAGGCCACAGAATCCACTCCGATTTTCAATTGAACCTGTTCCATTTGCTGTTCCGTTATTTAAAGTACAAAATCTCACTAGGCAAGCTACAAGCAAGTAAACCCACCTCCAAAACGAATCCCTCATCAGCCAAACTCGTCTCCCTTTGCTCCATCGCAGCATCCAAGCAGACTTGATGCAACAGCCCCGGGTAATTGCAAAGCTTCTTCAATGCCATGATGCAGACCAGGTGAGGTGAGGAGGACGAACTGTCGGCGTACTGACTGGATGCGGTCAGGCAGCCGCGGAGCACTGGAGAGCCCAAGAGCTTCTGGTATAAGAGAAGCTGGAGAGGGCTTGGCTTGCAGAAGACTACCGTCTCCACTGGAAAAGAAAATGATTTGTTAAAGGCGTAGAGGATCATTTGCGTTTTCATACATTTTTGTTGTTTCCAATAATAAAACCACTCAGAATCCAAAGAAGAATGTTCAAAACCTGATCTGTTGAAGTTTCAGCTCAGTGGACATTACAGTTTTCAAGAAAACAGCAAAAAAACATGCACAACCTTTTATACCGAAACTCAATTCATCGATAGCACTCACTTCCACAAAGTTTTGTCCTGCAAGGGCTAAATAGCTCAGTCAGTGTGGTGGGTATATGGTACAAAGTTCAAAAGGTCGCAGGTCCACCCCAGTCAATACTTTGCTCAATGTTTGATTTATTCTAATGTAGAAATGGGAGGAAAACGCAGAATCGGAGGAAAATGCCTGAATGCAGAATTCTTTTTTTATACCTTTCGGAGGTAGATACTTGTTGTTGATTTCCTGAGTTCTTCTGAGGACAAACAGGCCAGTCAGTCTTGACAACTGGGAAAAAAAATAAAGACCAATCCAAATAAGTCAACGCAAATTTAACTTAAATCGCCTTCTGAACTCTAGTTTGAATGAACAAGGCAAGGCTTAAACATAATGGGATAGACCACATGAACGTAGTAAAGACTGAGGCACATACAGACGCAAATCTATTGTCGGAATTTGTTTCCACGGTGTCATACCTCTGCTGCTCTTGTGGCGGCTAGCGTTTTCTCTTCGGCCGTTGCCTGAGGCTGGTTCCCTTTGGTGATTGGGTCTTCGTAGACGCGGTGAAACGAGGCACTGGATCCTGGAAAATAAGGTTGGCAACTTCACAGCTTGAAATGTGAAATGAGAATTTAGATTCTTTCATCAATTTTTTTTAATGTAAATCAGTTTTTTAAACTCACCTAGCACGCCAGGGTTGCAGAACTCAACAATGGAGTGGAACTCCTGAAGATCATTCTGCAGTGAAAAAGAAGTGGAAGATTTTGGTTTGAAATCTACAAAGATATTGTGAACTGCAAGGCTGAAACGGGCATCCAGAGCTATGGCTACGTCTATTGTCAGCACGTTTTAATATAATTGTAACTGCCACAGTCTCAGACAATCAGTTCAAAACGATGGCTTCGTATATCTGACCATGGTAAAAGATTTTGACGATCTGCACGTCCCAGCTTCAAAATAATTGGACTAGTTTGGTTTGTTTGAACTTTGTTTGTTTGTTTAGTATCCCGCTGATATAACCCTTCAAAATTTTGACGATCTGCACATCACAGCTTCAAAGTATTTAATTGAACTGGTTTGTTATGTCCCACCCTAAAAATCAATTGTTACCTGAACTGGTGTTCCTGTCAGTAGAATTCTTCTTTGTACAGGTAGGCTTGATATGAGCTGCAATACATCAAAATTAAAAGAATATTCTTGAAAAGCAGTTATTTGTATTCTAAAATTTTGAAGGTTTCAATGGGGGGGGGGGGGGTCATCATTGCAAGTGCCTAATATGCACCCTGAGGACAGACAAAGGGAGAACAACAGATTCTTTGTTGTCCTCGAAAGGGAAAGACAATACTTTGTCCTCGAGAGTTATGTAAAGTAGGACTATGTGTGTTTAGCCATGTGAGTCTGGATACCAGACTTACTGATGTGGTTTTGATATTGTGTTCTTGAGTTGGTGCCCTTCATTCAAGAGGGAGGGGTTGCCATCTATCGTTATGCTCAGAAATTGAGTTTGGGTGCAAAACTTACTGATGTGGTTTTGATATTGGTGTTCTTGAGTCGGTGCCCCTCGTCGCAGACGATGAGGTCAAAGGTGATCTTTCGGATGTCTTCAATGGAGCGAACGAACATCTCATAGCTGATTACAAGGACAGGGTAGATGGGGCTACTCGCAAACTCCTGCAAGGGATCACAAATCGAACAGCTGAAGAAAACTTATTCAGTCAATTTATTGTATTAATATTCTTCTAAAGCAGACACAATGCCAACAATTTGAAGTAGTAACTGACCTGCACTTTCTTGTCAGCGCTAACTGGAAAGACCCGCATTCTTTCGTTGCCAAGCCATTTCTTGAACTCTCGACACCAATTCTGAAAAAGTCAAAGAAACCGTCACACAAAACTGTCAAAATCAAATTAACAAGATAACATTCTTCAAAGAGAAAACCAAAGTATTTTGAAAATGGAACAAAGGACATTTACTCTTAAGACTTACCTTGACTAGACTGCCTGGAGTTACAACCAAAATTCTTTTGACGACGGGCTTGGCTCGGTATGGTCCCTGCTTGAGAAGTGTCCTGATTTTGTTGTCAACAGAAAAATGGTTCCAAAAAATAGTGATCAAATGTTATCAGTGCATGTTTTGAATAGAGAATAAGAGCTTCAAGATTTCAACTGTTGCACACTTGTTATTTTTCTTCAGTTTTTATGCACTATACTTTAGTGTGAAAAACAAAATTGAGATGTGTATCTTAGTTCTTTTAATTTGAAAGTTTCTGCAAATTTTTTCAAAGCTATGTCAGGCTCCATGTCGAAACACTTAAATATAATAGTCTACATAGCATTAGTGCTTTAGCCTGATTCCTACAATACCACTATCTAGTTGATATGACTACAAGAAGTTAATACCGTAATTTTCGGAATATAAGATCAATTCCCATATTTGTTTGTAAAGTAATCGATGTAAATGATTTGATATAACTTTTGTGGCCCTTTTTATAGCTTCTGTAGTGTAAATGGAACTGGTTCAGAGCATTTTGACTAGAATTTATACGCTTCATTCAATTAAGATCTTACCATATGAGACAAATACACTGTAGGGTCTTCCCAAGTCCCATGTCATCACTATAAAAAAATACAACAAAAATATTTCAATAAAAATAGCCAATCTATAAATGTCGCTCCGGAATCAATGTTATGATTTCAAAAAGATAACTTGTAAAACCTTGATAAATTTGTAAAATCTTGAGCTGGGTTGGGCAGAAGTTGTTTTTTCGCGGTTCGCATATGAGAGACTGATTTCATTATTAAATCATTAACCGTTCCTTTGCCAGATCTCACAAATTCATATAGCAGTTTTGGAGGATTTTGCAGGATTTAGGAATGCCGAGACCAAGCACTATAACTATACATGGAGCTTTCGTGCACACGAGGAAGATTTTGTAGGATTCATGAAGGATTTTAAGGATTTGGAGAGTGCCGGTTCATATGACAGTAACACCTTTGGATGTCATTAAATGATTGAAAGAAAAACTGAAAGCAGAAATTGCTTTTTTTTGCTTACGCTAATATTGCTCCGTTGCCTTGGAAACCCCGCATCCCCATCACGCACTCATATAAGAAGAGAACTCCCTCTCGTTGATGGGGTCTGAGCTTCGATGACAAGTACGGATCCAAGACCACATCCACTACAGGGTGGTGGGTGGGGTTATGGGCCCACTGGTGGGCGGGGGAGGGACGGGGCATGACCAGAGCATCGGGATGGGTGGGGTCGTGCAACGGCTTGGGTGTTGATTTCACGGTCATAGCAGCCTGAACGATAAAGAAAGGGTTGAACAAACAAATACCAAAACTTTGAAAAAAATAAATGAAATGAACATTTAACACAGGCGCTCTGCCCACCGTATCCACCAAATCTTAAATCTATAGACTAATTGGGACTTTGGGCAAAGTGGATGATTTGGAGGATTCTGAAGGTTTCTTACAAAAGTGACTAAAGAGTTGGGTTTCAGGATAGAGCTTACTTCATTATTTCCAGACGATGTTGCTTTCTGAGGATTTGTGAACGGCTTTGCAGGTGCTGGCCGTGGCTTGGTTAGGAGGGAGTCGGAAGGAAGGGAGGACACTGCTGCTGTTGTCTGGAAGCATTTACCGGAGGTGAAATCTTCATGTTTTATCTCTCCCATAACCTGAGAATGAATGGGAAAAAAACCAGCATTTGTAAGAGTTGGTTATCACAAGTCAATCACAAGTCATCCATTCCAAAGTAAAATGAACTCTGGCCAAGATATGAATTCCTTTTTTTATTCCTCAATCACAGACTCGACTTGTGATTTGACTAGGGGCAGGCTTGTGATTAAATTTGTGATAGATTTGACTTGTGACCGAGTAATGCTTGACTTGTGATTTGACTTTTGATTAAGTTGCAATTTGACCCGTGATCAACTTGTGATTGACTCTTGATTAAGTTGTGTTTGTGATTTGACATGTGCTGGACTAATTATTGCCGTGTGATTTGACTTGCTTTTAACTTACGATGACTTGTGATTGTCCTATGATTAGCTTGTAATTTACTTGCAATGCAATTATGATTGACTTGTGACCCGAATTGTGATTGACTTGTGACCAAATTGTGATTAATTTATGATTTGTGATGGGCTTGTGATGACCTGTGGAATTCTCTCCATCCGTCTCTTAAAAAGGTGTCAAATGTGTCATTATTCATTCAAAAAAAACAAAAACCCAATTAATTAACAGAATAATGTAGAATAATTTTATTTTGTACCAAATAACTCTAGTTTTTTTATTTCGTATTACTAGCTCTGTACCAATATGTTTTTTTTCTCAACTATGTACTTTGTGTTGTACTAAATAATAATTGTAACTGTAATTGTAATTGTTTTTTTTTATTTGGGTGGGGGTCTCTCCATCGACAGCTGCTTTTTTTTTTCCTCCATCCAGCCATACACAATAATCCAAATGTTTAGTAATATTATTATGTACTTGTATGCGTTGGGAAAATTAAAGATTTGATTGATTGATTGATTGACCTATGATTGATTTGTCATTGGCTTGCGACGACCTATGACTGTGATGACATGAGCGCCGACATTACATAAACATTTCACATACCTCAATCTCCTTGCCACCGATGCACAAGGTGTGGCCCTCTGCCATGCTACTCAGCTCACTCGATTTATATCCTCTCCCTTTACCAATCCTAACATACACAGAAAATAAATGTGTAAATCCTACATGTGCACTCATAATAACCCTCCAATCTGAAAGTGGTCATATTTCGCATCTTCACAAAGGTGAAATAAGTAAAAGAAAAAGGTTGCATTAATTGTAGAAAATAAAAAGATTTAAAGGGAATATACATCATTTGCTTTTGCTGTAATTTTCAGAAATGGATGGATTTGGGGGGTTGGAAATATATAGCAAATATAGTTACAATGTACACTGACTTTTTTGAGGTTTTGGGTTCAAAAATGCTATAAAAACCAAGAAAAACAATCATTTTCCTGTAGTCTGGTTCCCTGACTCCATTTAAGAAGAAACAGAGCAGTTTACATACCTTGGGGAATTGTAAGGTCAGGGAACCAGTCTAGCTGGCTTGTACCCGTTCAGAGGTGTGTAATCGATTGCAAACAAGTGCGATGATCAATTGGGGCCAGTATTTGAAAAAAAAGCCAGTTTTTTCCAACGCTGGTCGGCCGATCAGCATTGGAAATTGATACAAAAATACCTTTTTTCTTGAAAATGACAGTATACCAGGTGCCATGATTTTACAGGATGCTTTACACTGTCATTCACTAACAGTCCAGCAAGGTATTTCAAAATGATTTGGTAGTTTTATTTTTTGATGTTTGCAAATGTTGTATTTTCCCTTTAAACTGACTGGACAACAAAGAGAGATTTGCACTTACTCCTTGCCTTCAGTGTCTAGAAGTGTAACTGACTTTCCCTTCGTTACCAGAATGGCTGTAAAAATAAAATTATTCATTGCCTTAAATTCTTTATTATAGAATTTATAATGCAAGTCCTAAATGTCTTTTAAAAAAAAGCGCATCTTTTTAAACATGGTCACATACATATTACGTGCAAATTTTCAAAGTAAATTTGTAAAACAATCTTTTACATATAGAAAGAGTGATAGACAAACCATACCCAATGTATTTTCATGCAACTTACCATCGCCTTCCCATTTCTTGTGCTTCTTTTTGGACAATTTGCACCTGATGAGATCAAATAAGGAAACAAATTGTCATGGGGCAGTTGCTTTGTAAAATAGCTGGCACAATACTTTCCCCATTGACGGGAGCCTCCGTGAATGTACAGTGATAGTGTGATCGGAAAGCCCTAGATGATTGTTTTGTTAAAAACAAGAATCTGACAAAGTCTATGGTTCGTTAAAGGTAGAGTATAATATTCGTCATTTGTGCATTTTTTTCATTTGATGCAACACAAGTGCTCCAAATCTAAAGATGGTTGCTTAACAACTAACATAATGAAGTGTTAGCTCAGTGAATGCCGTTTATTCTGAGAAAACAATATTCTAGGATCTCGATTTCAAATTGAAAGTTGTCGAGTCATGTTTTGAATTGCGCCCGAAATCGGGTCCAGGACACGTTCTCATGCAGCGGATTGCAGCTACGCGATGTCACGCACTGAACCGACGAATTATAGCAGCTGTGCATGCGTGTGGGTCATGTAAGTTAATGCGTTATTATGATCCTGCCATCGCAATAGACACATACCAAACAACATTGTAGTAGTGAGACGCAGCCTCCTCCGAACCTTCTTCTGCGACGGGTTTTGAAAGAAGAGGCTTCTGTAGCAGAGGCTGTCTGAATGTGCCACGATGGAGGCCATTGATTCTCGGCTTCACGGAAGGGTTGCTAGTTGTCGGCGTTGCTTGCCCTGTTGACGAGATGTTCTCATCGTTCACTGTCTCATGGCAAGATTCTTTTTCGCCGTTGTTAGAGCTGCTTGTCAATTTTGAACTCTGTTCTGTAGGTCCTGAAGGTTGGTTTGGAAGTGTGCAAGGCTCAGCATCAGTCAAACTGCTCACTAGTTTAGCACCACTGACCTTACCCGAATGTGAATTTTCTTTAGCTGCTGCTGAGTGACCACTAGCAAAACCCCTGTTAAGCCGAGGTCGTTCCAACTTTGTCTGAGAACTTGGACCGTTACAGGACAGCTGTTCGGCAGATTCTTTCTTCTGCTGTATGAGTTGCAGAACGTTTGACGTCCCTGTTGAGACTTCTGTGTTCATCAGAGATGGATTAGAAGTTGATGAATTTGGAACAGATCGTTGTGCAGTACTGGTAGTGTTTCCCGCAAAGGGTGGGGTAAACCTTGGCCGTTTGCTAGCTGAGGCGAGCTGCGAGGGAGCTGCCGAACGTCTCATGATTCAGGTGTTATCTTCAAAACATCAGATCTGCAGATCAGGAGTACAAAAAAAATCCTGAATCCAGGGGAGAAAAAAAAACATAATTAGGCCTACGCTTAAATTTAGTTTACTCCAACATTAAACAACTGAGCCATTTCATACGGAATTGCAGGCTTGGTTGCAACTTGCAGTTGCAAGCCTTGCTTTCAAAAAAAGGGAAAAAGCAGATAAACTACCAAATGTAGTACTATTTCCGACATGATTGAGCAAAAACTGGCAATAAAGAAAAAAAATCTTGACTTTAAATAAACATTGGCTAGGCTTACACAAAAATAGGCCTAGGAATACCTGGTTAATTTTGATAGGGCCAAACATAAAGCATTACATAAATGTATTACAACATGAAAGAGAATTCAATTATTGACAAAAATAATTTTTCATTTTTTTTTTAAATATGAAAATGTTGATGCAAATGTTGAACTTGAACTTTGAACTTTGAAAGTCTGGTTGAACAGAAACAACCATCCTGGCCACGCCGGTAAACCCTACTTAATTTATCTTACCTCAACATTGGCTGTGTTGATGCTATTATTAGTTTTTAAAAATCTTAATCTGTGTTGGAATTTTTCCAATTCCATGACGAAGTCTTCACCACACACGTCATGCATGTCATGAGCATCATGTTAACTATCAGTAAAACCGTAATGGTGATTACGCATTTCCCATTTTCTATCATTTCCCATTTTACTTCGGTAGTATTAGTAGGTAGTACTGCAACTTTAACTTTAAATTTAAAAGTTTTAAAAAATATAAAGAAAAAAAAAAAAAAAAGAAAGGAAAAAGTGAATTGAACGTTATTTAAATTTTTAAAAAAAAAAAAAAAAAATAAAACCCTCAAAAAAAAAAAAAAAAAAAAAAAAAAACTGAAAAACTGAGATGCAACAACGCTGTGCAATATCCTACCATCTGACCATAACCATCTATCGACTGACATGACTGAGCTGTCGCACTGCTCGCTAAAACGTGGGAAAAACAAATAATTATATACCTGCAGTGACCTGCGTGCATATAAAAAAAGTATCGTAGAGGGCGCTAAACAACGGCTGCCGTAACGAAAGTATCTGTATCTGTCTGTATCAGTTGCTCCAGCTAAACGGTAGAATCCGCATCCCGCTAGTAAAACCGTAATGTGTCCGGAAACTGGACAACCTCACAAGTTCTAATTCTCAACCAGCAGTAAGGCTTACAGGCATTTATGTTAAAAAAAGACACCCCGCAAAGTTAGCCAACAAGATATTCACCCAAAATATATTCCTCATATTCGGTAGAACCGGATAAATACTCCAAAAGATAACATACGCTACGAAAACTTGACGAAGTTCACGAGTTTGATTCTTCCCGCCGCATGTCTAGTTTCCGCCGCGCGTCGTCGCCCGGCCCCCGGCCAAGTATTGGCTATGGGTCGGCCGTACAGTCAAAAGATTTGGAAACCAGTCTAGACGAATTTTGCACGACATCGTCTAAAAATTAATCCATCTGGAGAAATAAACATTCCAAAATAGACAAATTATTGTTAAATGGACAAAATTGCATATTTTGTTCCAGTTTATTTTATTAAACATCTGTTTGATGTGAATTAATCATCTCAATGAATGTTTCGTCTGCTGACTTGTCGTCTGCGCTGCGTCAATTGCATGCAGTAAATTAAACGACTTGTGATTGGTCAATTTTTTCGAGTACAGGGCAACATCTGTTACTTTGACCAATAGTTTAAGTCTTTGTGTTAAACTTTCGCCCAATGACTTTGCACGCCAAAGGTTAATCTGTTTCGTCTGCAGCTCCATCTGCATGCAGTAAATGAAATGACTTGTGATTGGTCAATTGTTTCCAGTACAGGGCAACTTCTATTACTTTGACCAATCGTTTAAGTCCTTATGTTAAACTTTCGCTTAATGACTTTTGCGTGGCAAATTGATCGGTGACATATAAACATTGACTTATTTTGAAACCGGTCTCTTTGTATAATATTATAACGATTTCTGCGAGGTGAGACATGTGCAATGTGCTTAAGAGTCCATTTCGCTTTGGAGTCAAACTTTTCATCTACACCGGAAACTAAATTTTGTTAGGCCTAGATTATTTTCTGTTTCATTTCAGCGGCACGGCATTGCATGCAGCAGAATGATGGATTTTACGAACTTCTGTCGTGACGTAATATAATTGCGGAAAGATGTTTCACAACACTACTCGAGGCAAACAGGCAACAGTGTGAGTAGAAAAGCTAAAATAATGCCCCGGGTCCGGGGTGTGCTAGCCCAGGTTAATTGGACACCGTTGTGTCAGTCGTAATGCAATGAACATGATGAAGACGCCCCGACTGTAGCCTATTCTGTTTTTAATTTAGGCCTAGATTTGGGAATGGTTTCAATTTGCCTACTTTATGTTTTAATCAAATCTGACATTTAATTAAAGTAGGCCTAGATTTCAGTTTCTTATTTTTAATGAGTATCTTTTTAGGATTTTGTTTTAAAGAGAAATAAAGTCTGAGAACCATTTGGTTGATAGGCCTAGGCTGCTAGGCCTAGTCTGGTTCTAACACTAACAGCCTAGATCCTGACATGATTTAATACTACTACCAACTACTAGATAAGGGAACCAGACGGTTGACTGCCTTTATAGTAGCCACTGCATTTTTAATTAGCATCCCTAACTCTATCCTACTACTGGGCGTAGGCCTAATTATTTATGGTCTGGAACTGCAACTTCTATCAAATTAAAAAAAGTTCTCTGTTTTTAACAGACGACCATTCATCAAACATCAGTCAAGTGCTGTCCCAGTTCCTCCATCTTCAGACAGGGGAATCTTTGGCTCCCAGTCATTTCGAGAGGATGATGATTATGATGACGATGAAATAGACATTACTGCGTCTCAGCTTATAAGAGAAAGCAACTTTAAAGGTTGTGGCATTACACTGTTGCAAATGTTCAATTTCAATCTATGCATGTTCAGTTCACTTTGTTTAAAAGAATACAATAGCGTACAAAACAAATTTAAACGGGACACTGTTTGCCCACAGACTTTACTAGGAGAAACTATTCCTTCATTGAGACAAATGAACTGTTAAAGCAAAACACAAATTTATAAACTTTAGCAGAAAAAAACATGTTTAAAAAGTTATATTGACAATTTTGTTTTCATTTGAAGATTAATTATTGATCTTTAATTAAGATGCATCATCAGTTGGAATTTGCAATTACAGTCAGGACTTTTTGTTCCATCAATAAGTTTAGTTAAACAAAATGCAAAGACAGTTGCAAACTACTGTAAAATATATTTTTGAACTTAAAAAAAAATGATTTATTGCTATTTGAACAGGATGACAAATAGTTTGTATATTACTACTAGGCAGTGTTTGTAATTTTACCCTATTATTGTAAGACCGATAACTGTGGCTGACACCAAGTTGTTTACTTAATCTCAAGCATAATTTTTTGTCGAAAACAAAGTTCCAACAGCTCCACGTGGGATTTTGAAAAGAAGTAGCTATCCTGCAAGCAGAGACCGTTTAGAGGAAGGCTTCTTTGGATCTCAAAGTGGCTTGTTTGATGAAAGCAGCAGTCAGTATGAAGATCCTAATGATTCGCCAGCTTTTGATTTAAACGATGATGAAGATCTATTTGGCAGCCAGCATAGTCTTGCAAGCCAGCAACCGTTTTCTCAAAGTGAAGATTTGATACCAAGCTCCCAGCCCGTTAGGTAATTGTCTTTGGTCTATTTTTTTTAGTCAGCAATGTGAAATTTAATATTCATTTTTCATTAGAAATAAAAAAATCATTTGTACAATTCAAATAAAACAGCAAGCATGTGTACTACAGATAATTGTCACATTTGAATATTAATAGACATGATATGTACAAACTCTGCACACTCTCAGTATTACTTTTGTTTCAGATAAATGTAAAGGAATTGACTTGAAAAAAGATATTTTGTAATCAAAAGAGTTTGTAAAAGTTTGTGCTATAGGCCTACTGCCTACTGGAAGAATAATCAGTGTAAGCTAGATCCCACATCCTTTTTGAATATTAAAAGACTTAATTGACACATTGAATATACATGTACTTGAAAGTTTACTGCAGTTTCAGAATAAAAAAATAATTAAATAAACAATTAACCTGTTTTGATGTGAAAATGCTGTGAGAATGATTTTCTCTTGAAATGTTATATTACTGAGCATACCCAAATCATAACTGAAACAATTGAGACAAATTTCAATTTAGAAATTATTTAGGTTTTGGGGTCAGTATTTTTATTGTCTCTTTCCTATATCCCAGACATGGGCAACGGTTCATCCCATCGTTTACACCCAAGAGAGTGAGAATTGCTGATGCAGTGACCAGTCAATTAACAAATAGCACCAGGCCAGGCAACCATGACATTTACGGCAGCCAAACTCCAGCCCTGGTTCAAGAAAGCCCATATGGTGCACTGGATATCCCGGGCAAGTCAATTTACATATTTCCATCACTAATATGCATTTTTTCCTCGCACAGCCAGTTAACCAGTTTGTCTCATTTTCCCTGAATTTCTCATGTAAAATTTATGTTGTTGGCCTTTGAGAATCTCAATATTGTCTAATTCTCTTTTAGAACTTTTCAGCCAAATATTAATCCTAAATTTAAAATACATGTTCAATTTTCTGCTGTGTTATTTCCATTTGAGACTTCCGAGTATCATGAAAACTCTCAGTTTAATTCCAAAACTTGTATAAATTTACTGGGCAATATTTCACAACTTCAGATATATCTTTGCTGAGTTTACTTCAAATAACAAGCTAACTGGAGTCCAAGTGTTAATAAAGTAGGCGGAGCAGTTGCAGCTTAAAAGAGTTAGGATTGAGATCCAATTTTGTGAATGACAGCTAGATGCACCATACATTCAGCCCTATGTCCCCATTAACACATTATGACTGTGAAAACTGCCTTTCACATATTCTGTTCGCTAGGATTTACAACCCCAGGTGGAACCACACATTCCGGCAACAAGCTGCGCTCTGTGACGGAGATCCGTATCCTTTCCACACAATAAAGTGAATTCCATTTTACAGGAGGGTTGGTAAATGTGACCTGTACTATGGCTAGTAATGATTTAAGAGATCATCCAAAAAGTTGTTCGGCGGGAAAAAATAATTACCACATTATAGACTTTGCAAAATTTAATCTCTCAAGATGAGATAGTGAATAACAGTAGAACTGCTCTTACACCCTAAATCAACCATAAATGTTTTAGAACCATGCCTTGATGTATTATTGTCAAATGTCTGTTATTATCCTTAAAGAGTAGCAAAAAGCTAAGCAATACAGGAGTGTGTTTCCCTTTCCATACTTCAATATTGTGCAGTCAAAAGTTCTAGATGATGTAAGTAAAACAATTGATCTCTGTATTATTCTATTTAAATGTTAAGCCACCCAGCTCATTTGAGGACCACACAAACTCAAAAAATTGATTTGAGTACATGGTTGTTTCCCAAAGTTCTAGATTCATTACTTAACAGAATTGATTTTAAATACTTGCCTAATTCATGCCAACATCTGCATATTTGTATTGTTATTGCATGTTATTACACAACCTTGTAAGAATTGAGATCTAAATCTAATTCAAAACAAAAGTTTTTAAAATAAAACAAAATGAAGGGGAAAAGATGTGTGGAGGAAAAATTTCCCCATTAAGTTTCATTGCTCTCTACTTTAAAACAGAATACATAATAAGACAAAATCCCACAGTAATAAAATAACAAACTGATTTAAAAATGCTGTATTTCACCATTTTCTCTTGTTAACAAAAAAAACTATCTGGTCATTTTCTTCTAAGGTCCTGTATACAGACAAGCACATGGTTGTATGTGCTCCCACTGGATCAGGCAAGACGGCTGTGTTTGAGTTGGCCATTGTACATCTGCTGATTGCTATGGGAGCCAATGCAGTCAAGGCTAAGATTGTTTACAGTAAGTTACAAAATATAACTGATTACATTTTTGTGTGGAGAAACAAATATTGCTTTGAGTTCTAGGGTAGTTATTAACTTGTACTGTAATAGTTGTAGTTTCACTAGTTGATCTAGTAAGTTTTACATGAAGCAAAAAGGATTTAATTCCACTGATACATGCAAATATTACAGATCGGGAAAGTCCTCATCACAAGACAATTACAAGTCGTCCATTCCCAAGAATATTCACAAGCTATTCAAATATATGACAAGTACGTAGGCATCTTTGTCAGTCTTGAAATGTGGACTTGTTGCATTAGCCAGTTGTTGGCTAAGAGAAACTTTTAGCAACAATGACCAAATTTTACACTATTGAATTTTTCCTCTAATCCCTTTTTAAAATTCCAGTGGCCCCAATCAAAGCCCTGTGCAGCCAGAGATGCCAGGACTGGAAAGACAAATTCGAACCTTTAGGGCTGAAGTGCCAGGAACTGACCGGTGACACAGAATTGGACGACTACTTCCAGCTGCAAGAGGTCAACATTGTCATGACCACACCTGTAAGTGCACGTATTTTTTCTTTAATCCAACCATTAGCCCCAACTCCCTAGGGGGTGTGCAAAATTATATTGAAATTGGAGGATTCAGGACTGTTAGGGCTATCACTTGAATAACTATTACATTGTATTTACTCCTTGATGATTCCTTGAAACTATTTAGTGCTGGGGCATTGTTTTAAGGAGCTGTCAGGCAGAGTGGACTAAACTGACATGGTTAATATATGTACTCCATGCATGATTGTACCATCTTTGGAAAACATACAAAATGTGACTGGGAAGTAAGGTTGAAAAATAAGTGTTAATTTACCTGCTGTCCACCTGGAGGTTCACTCCTGCATGGTTCTTTGAGTTTCTCAGGAATAGTGTAATGAAATTACCTGCAGTTATTTTGTACCCAATACATTGCACTTACATGTAAGAAGCTTTTAAAGTGTCACTCCTTATTACCTTTTGACCTTGTTAATTTCGGAACAACCCATTATTTGTGCAGTTATAAGTAAATGGAACAGTCCAAGTTGGTTGGCTGGAGATTAGCAGTTTACAGGTTCAGCTCACTTTTGTTTGAAGTGACCTATATCTCTCTGGAATAATCCATTATTGGTGCAGTTATAAGTAAATGGAACAGTCCCAGTTGGTTGGCTGAAGATTAGTTCTTCACTGGTTAAGCTCACTTTTGTTTGAAGTGACCTATATCATCTGGAATAACCCATTATTTGTGCAGTTATAAGTAAATGGAACAGTCCAATTTGGTTGGCTGAAGATTAGCCTTTTACAGGTTAAGCTCACTATTGTTTGAAGTGACCTATTTCTCTCTCCTTGCCAGGGCCAGACAGCAAGTTACAATGGTCTTTTGTTATGTATTAAGCTTCTCTGGCCATGCTCTAGTCTGGCATGATTTAAGTCATCAGCCTCATTCCAGACGGATTTTCTTAAGCCATGTAAAACTGTGGCGCAAGTAATTTCAATAGGGACATTTGCGACTGGGACACGCCCAGAGAACATCCACAGGGCTGTTGGATGTTCTTGCTGTTTCATTTCTTTCTGTATGCAAGTTTTGTATTTCCTTTCTAAATGATGGGTCCAATCCAGCCATTTCTGTTCTCCTGATTTGTATGTTTCTTGTGCATGTGGCCGGGTTACAGTTTTGTCAGGTCTTTATCCGGGGGAGGGCGTCGCCCGGACTGTGGCTGTATTGTTTGTTACACATTTTAAATTGAAATTGGCTAACAGATTTCCAAGCTTTAGTGCACTTCTAATAAAGGAATACTGACTTTATTGCACGAACGAATTAAATACACTAATATAAATAAACTATTAAAAAAAGAGCACTTCAGTGCCATTCAGTCTGTCAGTTATTGCTTTCAAAATATGCATTTGTTTGTCATATGTTCATTTAATGTTAATCTGATTTTTTTCCTAGGAAAAATGGGATAGCATGACCAGAAAATGGAGAGACAACAAATGTTTGGTCCAGCTGGTGAAACTCTTCCTCATTGATGAGGTACTTTTCCAGATTTGCATTACCATCTTTAAAAACATGGCTTAGAGTGAAATGTTTATTAGGCTAGACACCATGCATATTTTTTATTTTGGCCACTTTTCAGAGAATTAGTTGTTGGTTTTTCTAATGTTTCTGAAATAGACTGCCAAAGTCCTCCAGTTGTCTGAAACTATCCTCAAAAGTGAAATACATTCTATTTTCCCCTGCAATAGAATATTTCAGGTACACTGCTAAATTTGACTTGTAACACTGGTTGACCATGCCAAAAGTCAGTTCATTGTGAATGTAGACTAACACTTGCAGGGATTACAATATACATGTACAATCATTTGTTTTGGCAGGTTCATTCTCTGAATGAGGAAAACAGGGGTGCAACCGTTGAAGCAGTCATCAGTCGCATGAAGACAGTGCAAGCGGCTGTTGTAAGAGAGACAACAACAAATGAAAAGAAGCAAGGAGAGGAGAGAACACCAGAGCTACGATTTCTCGCTGTCTCGGCTACCATTCCAAATATTGAAGATGTAAGACCAGAATTTTTTTCCCATGCATTCAAACATTTGCAATTGTTATAATAATACAGGGGTGAGGTTTGCCAGGATTTAAAAAAAAATCCCTTTTGAAATAAGAAATTTGAGAGGTTTTACCTTAAAGGTGTCCCAATGAAAGTTTATGAACATGACAGGGAAAAAAATTAATTGGTACTTTCAGGGGTATGTTTAGTCATATACAAATATATACCGTAGTCCTAGTTGCATTGCAAACAAAGTTTTCCTCATTTGTTTTTGCAGGTTGCTAAATGGCTGGAGACTGGTGGAAATCATGCAGTTTATCACAAGTAAGGATTTGGCCAACTTAAAGACAACTTTTATAAATCCAATGTCAGTTTTCAGAGAGCTTGACTTTTCAAGCCTCTAATGGTTGCATATAATGTTAAGCTAATTAAGCTGAAGAAGTAAACTTGGGTGCATTAATAAAAGGAAATAAGATGGTATAGATTAAAAGATTCTCCAAGACATTTTTCAATCTGTGTATTTTTGGGAATCTGAGACCTTGAATAATTTTAATTTTACAGACTAGATGAAAGCCACAGACCAGTCAAGCTAAGAAAGGTGGTCCTGTCCTACCCCTGCTCAGAACGAATGTCTGAATTCCGGTTTGGTCTGTCCCTCAACTACAAACTCAGCGGTGTCATCCACACATACTCGGACCAGAAACCAACCCTTGTGGTGAGCTCAGTAGAATCATTTTAAAGCCTCTAAAATAAATACAAATTTATTCACACTTAATTAATTTACAGCATTTTGGTGGTAAGGAGTGACCAGAATTGGTGACCATTTAATTAATAGCTAAGTCGTTCATATGGTTTTTGATGAATTTTGGTGCAGTATTACAATCACGTTTTTTTATTGAGTTTTAAAGAAAAACCATCATGATCTCTTTTGAAATGAAAGCTATGAGAGGAAAGTGATAAAATATACAGCAAAGACGTGGTCAAGTCTTCAAAATTCAAATCGCAAGTCAAGTATTTCAAATCACAAGAAAGACGGGATAAACGATGACGTTTGAACGGCTAATATTACTTAACTTCAGTGTAGATGACTTGAGATTGACTCATGATTGACTGTGATAAATTGTGAGTACTTGACTAACAGCTTTGCTCCCAAAAGAAACATTACTTAAATCTATTCAATTTTGCTCATGCTTTGTACAATGAACAATTAAATGTTCTCAATTGTCGTTTGGTCTCAGTTTTGTGCCACCCGTAAAGGCGTACAGCAATCAGCAAGCATACTGGTCAAAGAGGCCCGCTTCATCATGAACGCCCAGCACCGCCAAAGACTGCAGAAGATGGCCAATATGGTCAGGGAAACCAAACTAAGAGGTAGGAGTTTATGGGATTCCCAGCATTTAGGTTTTCCTTGTAGTCCCATATTGAATTAACAAAAGTCTTTTGGGAATTGGTAAATTTTAGATTGATTTCTCCAGTTGAAGTTTATCAATAAAGTTTTGTTGTGACCAAAATTTCACTGTTTTTTTAAAAAAAAACTTGATTGTTGTTTACCCAGGAAAGGTTAGAATAAGATATATGTTGAGTCGAAATCTTTGGTACACTTTAAGAAAAGTAAACTTTTCTCAGCTCATTTTTGAAGTTAAGAATTTTTCAAATTATACCTTGACGCCAAATTTGTACAAAACAAAAATGTTGTCATGACTATTTCTAAAGGCTCATATTAATGGGTGTATTTGGTTTTCCTATTTTGTTTTGTGTGCTCGATCTTTAAAAAAAAAATTTGGTCAGAGTTATTGCTGAATGGTGTTGGCTTTCACCACGCTGGACTGGATGCCCAAGACAGGAAATTCATCGAGGAATTGTTCATCAGTGGAGACATTCCAGTTCTCTGTAAGAAAAGAGGCATTTTAAATCTTATATCCAGTCATTTTATCTGGGAAAGAGCTTAATCTATAGGCCCTCTAATTTTGTTGAAAGAGCTTAATAATTAAAAGAAAGATGTAGAAATAAAAAGCTCACTTTTAAGTCATCATTTGTTCAAACCATGGAAGTAATCAAATTCAATAAACTGCTCCCTATTGATTTTTTAAATTGTTAATTCTTTTATTTATCCATCTAATCCTTTCTGGTATTGAAACCAGGAAGGATTTGAGAAGATTGTGACTTATCTTTAAAATTAAATCTCCAACATTCTCATGCGATTTCATAGTTGCAACCAGCACTCTAGCCATGGGCGTCAACCTTCCAGCCCATCTGGTAGTGGTGAAATCAACGCAGCACTACGTATCGGGAATGTACTGCGAGTACACGGAGACCCAGATACTGCAGATGATTGGCAGGGCTGGACGGCCGCAGTTTGACACCACAGCTACTGCTGTCATCATGACCAAACATGAGAGCAAGGTGAGCAAAAAGAGATGTCGTTAGACAAAAAAATGAATTTCTGATATAGAATCACATGCACTCAATTGAACTTAGTCAGATGAGGCATGTAGTTCAATCTTGCCATGAATGTTGAAAATTAGGCTGATAGAACAACTTCAGTGTCAAAGCTTCAAGGCATTCTTTTTTATTATACATCATTAATTTTATTTCTTTTGTATTCAGAGGAAGTATGAGGCCCTGTTGAATGGAGCTGATGATATTGAAAGCAGGTAAGTCCCAAAAGCGGAAAATACCATCGAGCATTTAGCATTCAATATTTTAGATTTAACCTTGCATTCCCTACTTGAAACAAAATTTGTTTTCTTTCTACCTATGTTCTTTAAAAATCCCAAGAAACATGAACATCAGCTTTTGTGACTATTCTTTCATTCCTTTCTGTTGTTGCTAGTTTGTAGCCTACGCCGTGAGTGATTCTTGGCCTAGTGTTTTGACAATACCTGATTTTTTTTTTTAAATTGTTACTTTTCTTACAGTCTTCACAATCACCTGATCGAACATCTGAATGCTGAGATAGTCTTGCACACCATCAACGACATCTCCATAGCGCTGGAGTGGCTCAAGTCCACTTTCCTGTACATCCGCATCATGAAGAACCCCTCCCACTATGGCATCCCCGCAGGTCTGAGCAAGGAACAGATGGAGAAGAAACTACAGGGTCAGTGATAGGATCAGTAACAATCCAATCGGTCTCAAGTCAAGTTACAAGCCTGGTCACAAACAACAGAAGATAAATATTGACATAGAAATGTCTTCACAGTTCATTTAAATACATGTGTATAGCTCATGACTTTAACAGACTTAAGAATGAAGAACTAATGACTTTCTTACAATGCTGTGAAGGTGAGTTTGCCCATGTAAAGATTAAAATCTCCAGCAATATGAAACTTTTTACTTGATTTTATATACGTCACCCAAACCTGCCAGCTAGATTCAAAAATGACAATTTACAAAGTGGTTCAGATGTCCGTGTTGCACGTCCATGCAATGAAGATTCCAATTTTCCATTACCTCCAGCCTAATATTTTGCTACATAATCCTACATTTATGAGTAATTTTATTGACCAGTAACAAATACATCATCAATTGTTGAAGAAATGTTCACATCGCAATAATTGTTCTGTATTTTGCAGCATCAGGTGCTGTACTTTACAGGCAAACAATTTTGGACTATTGACCAGGAGTTCCATTAAAAAAAGGAATGTATTTTGTTTTATTCTCATGTAGATATGTGCATCAGAGACCTGAATCTGCTGTCTAACTTTGGACTGGTCAAGATGGATCCAGAGACTATGGATCTCAAACCACTAGGTAATAAAGAACATAATAGCCTTCTTAGAACAAATGAAAGCATAGAACAAATAATGAATAAGTACAATAAGGGGTTCGCGTTGACATTAACTTTTGGGCTGCGAAGTTTGTGAGCTGGTTATGACTCCAGTGATATTTTTCTGGGCAGACTTAATATTGCTATAAGCTTGTTGAAGCTGTCCTCTGCAGGTTTTGAATCCCTTAAAATGCGTCTGTGTTCATAACTACAATGTTATTTGACTGGCTGGCAGTGGCTGTAGTAAAAGCAAGAATTGCTCAATGACAAAGTTTTGACAATTTGAATTTGTTTTTTTCCTTCAGAAACTGGTCGTTTGATGGCAAGGTACTGCATTGCCTTTGACACCATGAAGCAGTTTAGTGAAATGTCTGGCACAGAGTCCACTGAGGATCTGGTAAGTTTGTCATTAAAAGTACCCTCAAGGACAGTGAAAGTAAAAATATATTAATAGAAACAATGTAGGCCTAGAACTAATTTCTGGGAATTAATTTTAAATAATTGGGTCACTTTTAATAGAAACAGTTACTTCTCTTAAGAAGTTCTGAGATTTATCGTTGTTTTATACATGTATTTTATTTTTATCTCAAAAATGCATTTGAACCAAGCGTGGTCCTATACATGTACATAACTTCAGCTGAATCCAATTTCTTGGAGAGAATGCATGATTATTTTCTGTAAAGAAAATGTGGAAAATCCCCCTTTTTAATGAATAGACAAAGACCTAGTTCACACTTTGCTTTCTAAGTGTTGTTTACAGAAGGGGAATTTAAAAAAACAGGGGGAAATCATTTATGGTAAAAAGGGAACAGACATGGAGCCTGCTTATTGATCTGAAAGTAATTTATGTTCTTCTTTTTTTCAGATGACCATGCTGTGTCAATGCAAGGAGTTCTCGGACATTCAGCTGAGAGTCAACGAGAGGAAGATACTGAACACGCTCAACAAGGACAAGAACCGAGTCACCATCAGGTTTCCTATGAAGGGCAAAATCAAGACCACGGACATGAAAGTCAACTGGTATGTAATTGGGATGTGTTTTACATTGAATGCATTGTGCATTTATCCCCTGATGAAACTATAAAACCGTACAGTGTTGGGGTCGAAGTTGGTACAGGGAATACAAGGCATAAGTAAATGGCTTAGTTAAGAATTCAGGTTTTTAGATTTCAGGGTTTTTTTTCATTAAAAGCCAGTAAAATACAAGGGAAACATACACAGGACTTGGTATAATAGCATGGGGAGGTCATATAATATTAAGCAAGAACTCAGTCTGCCCCTGTCAAAAGAATACATAAAGTTATATTTTCAGTTAAGAAATTCATGATTACACAAAAAATTATATTTAATTACAGCAGTGACAAGTTCTTAAAAAAAGAAATGATGTTATAGAAATTGCCTCTTGGGTCTGTTTTATTATGAAATGAACATAAAATGGGCTTTTAACAAGTTTGTGTAAGGCCTATATATGTAACAAGTTTTCATGTGTGAGTGTTTGAAACTTGGCTTGAAAAGTAAGTACCGCTAAGTCTTGTTGTAGGAAACGAGGTTTGTAAAATTAAATGTAAATATTTCTTTTGAGAAATGTGAACAGCAGTGGAAATCTTTATTTTGCGAATATTAGCAAAAAGCTTTAATTGTGCAAAACTGTGTAAATCTTCCAATCCTTTTCAGCTTGGTTCAATCAACCTTGGGATGCCTTCCCATCCAGGACTTTGGTCTGGCTCAAGACTGCACTCGGATCTTTAGAGCAGGACAGAGACTCACCAGATGTAAGTGCAAAAGTGTTGAAGTTGAAAAGAAAAAAAATAAATCGTGCAAACTTATGACCATGTGAGAACCATTGTACACACGCCATGTGTTCTGCACACGAGTAACGTGAAGTGTTCATGCACAGATATTCTTATTTTCACAGTTGAGGGAGGTACTTTGAATCTACACAAAAGTAAAATTGCATCACTATTTGCCCCTATAGGCTTGCTGGAGTACCTGATGCAGCGAAACAACTTCCAGGTTCTCCTGCACGCGACCGTCATTGCCAAGTGCTTCCAGGCACGACTGTGGGAGAACTCCAAGAACGTGGTGAGGCAGATCGACAAGATAGGCCCCGCCCTGGGCACGGCCTTGGTCAACGCCGGCATCGTCAACTTCCAGAAACTGGAGAGTACAAACCCAAGGGAACTTGAACTGGTAAGTCTATGACCACATTGTGTATCAGGGTTCACAAGATTATAACTTTGAATAAAGATATTGGCAGAAGCAGGATTTTGTCACAAAACAGGTAAGTGGCAAAGCTGGTTGAGCTTTGGGTTGCACAAAAGTTTTGTTTTTTCTAAATTTGTAATGCCTGCTTATAAAATTAAATGACCAAAATCTTTCGGTGTTTTGTTGCTAGATCTTGAACAGGCATCCTCCCTTCGGTAACCAGATCCTAGACGCTGTAACTCACCTTCCAAAGTATGACGTCTCCATTGAACAGGCAAGTATTGTTTGTTGAAGTTACTTACTGATCCAAAACGTATCTGGAATGATTTGGGTTTGGTTTCAGACAGGGTGAACTTCATATATTAATGCTCCCTTAACTTGACCCTCGAGTTACTCCATCTTTCGTTGGTCAATCATCAAACGTACGTAATTCCTAATTGTTTCAGATGTCCGACTTTAAACATACGTAATTCAAATCTTTAGAATTATTTGGTGTGACGTGAATCTGAACGCCAGTTTGAAACTGGTGTGACCCTCTCATTGTTCTTTTACTGCGCAGGCCCCGAGGTACAATGCCCATTCAGCCGAGGTCACCGTGACTATCACTCTGATAAACCGAGAGAAGCTGTCAGAGAAACAGACGGCCAAGCGTAACCACTGCTGCCTGCTGCTGATTGGGGATGCTAATAACGGCATTGTCTACAAACAGAGAATCACGTAAGATATGGGTTCAAATTTAAATTTCCCCAAAAATTTACTTAGTACTGTTTTGGATTCACACTCGTTATGTAATCTAACCCCAGCAAACTGGAAGGTGTCTGCACTGGTCATGGCTTCATATTCCATCCATTTAAGCTTGGCAATTTTTGGCCCACAGACTCTCAGATAGCACTGAGAAATATAATGCTTACAACTTCACCAGTCAACTTACATTATGTACGTCAGTTACAAGAGTAGGTTGTTTGTATACCAGGCACACTATTGTGCATAGTGTGGAAGTAAAGAAACTCACTGAACTCGAGAGAAGTGCTAAGTCTCAAGCTTTTAATATAGATATTGAGAATTCAATTCTCCGTTAGCAGCTCCTTGTTAGAAATAAAGCAGGGGAAATTTCCACCAACTTCCTTAAAAAGTCATAAGGGGCTGAGCTGTATTTTTTTTTAATACAACGCACGTTGTAAACAGTGTGTTTTTACAAACTGTATAAAGATTAGTGATTAGAATAATGATGGAATTCTGGTTGGTTGTATGTGCAGAGATATGCAGCTCCTGAGAGGAGGGCCCTGGTGCAAGCGGATTGAGGTCAGGAGAGCAAATAAAGCGGAGGAACTCAGTGTGAATCTCATCAGTCAAGACTATGGTAACATCTATAAAAATACAAAACAAAAAGAATGGTCAATATTCATGTAATTTATGCCGCATACAAATGACTTGGCCATGGCTTGCAATAGATGTGCTTGTGGAAGAAGTTGAAGCCACTTTTATTGGTCTAGTCAATCCTCGATCGAGTGTTCAGTGCGTAATTCCTGGATTGTTGATTGACCTACAGTTGGTCTGGACGTACAGAACACCTACACCCCGTTCTACTCAGGACCCAAACACCTACGAACAACGGCCCCAGAGAGTTCCAGCAGCCAGCCCAAGAAGCAACCAGCAAAGAATACCAAGCTTATTCTAAAAAGACGACAGTCTACACCCATGAACTCATCACACACTGATCAGTGGCTAGGAAGTGACAATGGTAAGTTGCTCGGGATATAATTTGACTCTTTGTTAGAATCAAGGTCAATAATAGAACTTAATTGCTCCTATTTTCCTATTAATTTTAGGCAAAACAGCGCCCTCTGTCGTTCACGCACGGCATCAATACACTTTTTGTTATTACCTCATAGATTCAAAAGATCCAAAGACAGATGAGGAAGACCTGTTTGAGTTCGGCAACCGCAAGCCCTGCAGCCACCGGTGCTCCGACAAGGACACCTGCGCCCACGAGTGCTGCAAGTTTGGGGTCCTGATTCGACATCGGCCACAACTGCTGCAAACGCCGAGACGTGATAGGTCATCAGGTCAAAGGCAATCAGGTCAAAGTTCAGTGGCAGCCTCGGCGACGCCCTCTACAGCAGGCCAGATGCCGAGGCTGTCTCGGCTAGAACGGTACTTCAGTGAGCTGCATGCTAAGGCGGATGAGCTGGAAACACCGACTGTGAAACGAATCAAAGTGAGAAAATGCTGTTTCACACATTGACAAATGATCCAATACTCAGATCAGCAGCTAGTTCTAAAAGAATTCTTTTGAAAATCAATGACAATATTGCCTCAGGATACACGTGTAACATATATATTAACAATGTTGTTTAAGAGGCAGAAAAACATGCTGGCTGCATGGTTAAAATGCCCGCGGGCAAGTTAAGAGTTTGTTTCGGTAGCCCTGCTGGCTAACAAAAAAAAAACAAGTTAAGTCGAACCCTGCTCTATTGGCTCTCATGAGTAGGCTAAAGAGCAAAATCCAGAGTTTCAACACGTAGTCCACAATTCAACAACATGTTTTACAAATCTACCCACACAGGTTGCGCAAGGCAGCAACAACACATGCAACGTGGACCTGGACAAATTTGCCTTCACACCCAAATCCAAACCTTCAGTCCCCGCCACCCTGTCTTCATCCGCAGCTACCCCAAGCCTGACCCCCAAGCTTAACCCCCACATACCCGCCACCCCAACAGCAGCCAAAGGTTGGGAGATGCTGGACATGTACCAGCAGGCCCAATGCCAAGAGATGAGTGAGGAACAGCAGATGGAGGAATTTGAAGGTTATAGTTACTCTGTAGTAGACTTTGAAACTCTGTGCGAGAATCACATAGAGTTGGTTTCAATCTCAGGATTGCAATGGTGCTTCCACTATTTTTTTAAAGAATACACGATTTGTACTATTATGGAAACATCACTCAATCCAGAAAAAAAGATTAATGCCTCTGAGAGTTGTTAGCTTTTTGCATAGCAACTAGCAAGACATTTGCATCAAAAGTCAATGTCAAATCATTAGATTAGCACTTATTGTCGCACTTGTCACCGTGAAATAATTTGATTGAAAAAATCTAGTACCTTTGTTTTTTTCATTTAACACCAAATTATCTTTTTTTTTCAAATCATAACCATATATTAAATGTACTGAAATTATTCATTCCAATTTCAGACCAAAGTCTCAACCAAGCTACATCAGTCTGGACTGAGGATCCATGGATCAACAACTTGGACAATTTTGACATGTCCTGGTCAGACTCTGACAAAGAGGAGATGGTGCTGGATAGATACGTGCAGGGAGATGATGACGGTAAGAAGAATTTATTCTGTTATAATTAAACAAGGGAGGCTGTAAGCCATACCCCAGTACAACTCAAGTGAACTTTTGTAGCTTTGAAACTTGGAATACAGGAACCTTCCTTTTGTGTAACAAGTAACTGTCTTCTCAACTGCCTTTGTCAACTATTCACACAAATGGGGAACCGCCAAATTGGGCTGGATGGCTAGTCGGTAGAGCACCGGTAAGGTACGTATTCCGGTGGTCAGGTTCAATTTCTTTGCTCAACCCATTTTTATTTAAACTGTCAACTTTTGTCATCAAAAGACTGTTTGAAGACTGTTTTTTTTTAATCTATTTTTGATGAAATATTTTCTTGTTTCACGTCTTTGAAAAAGATGAATGAGTTGAGAATTTTTTTGTTGTTGTTCATTTTAGATTTTCAGAATGACTTGGAGCTGCTGTCAGACCACAGTCCACCTTTACCAGATGTTTACAGAGCAGAACCAGCAATCCAGAATCCACAGCAACAGTATAACCATCCAGTACAGCAACAACATTCAAGTTTCTACAATCCTGCAATCAACAAGAACCAACAACGGCATCAAAAGTTGGGACAGCAGCCACGAGCCGATATCTCCCAACCAGCTACGGGCCAGAATCAACAACATCTCGACCCAGGGCAGCAGCAACGACTTTCAAGTTTCTACAGACCTGCGACAAGCCAGAACCAACAGCAGCTTGAAGATACGGCACAGCATCACAATCCAAAACAAACTCCGAATCCTGAAAAGCAAAAGCTTCCAAGTTTCTACCAGCCACCTACGAGCCAGTACCAACATCAGCAACCTGATGTAGAACGGCAGCAAATGAAGAGTATCTACAAACAAGCAGCAAACAAGCAAAATGATCAAGAACAGCAACAACTCTCAAGTTTGTACAGACCTTCAAGCAGCCACTACCAACAGCGTCAACATCCAGGAAAGCAGCGACAACCTCCAAGTATCTACAAATCAGCTTCAACAAACCACTACCAGGCTCAGCAGCCACAACCTCAGCCATCCAGCACACCAGTACCAAGACGCAGGGGACAGGTCTTTGCTTGGAAGTCCCCTACAAGCCAACCACAAACTGGGGACGCACCAGACATAATTCCCTCCCCACCCACCAGCTTTAGTGCCCCTTGGACTGGCAACACTGCAACAGCTCGGTAAGAGTCTAGGTGTTTCTATTATTGCTGTCAGGTGCTTTGGTCAAGTGATTTTTTTTTTTTTTGCATATGCTAACAATGGCCCGATTATTGTTGATCAACTTATTAAATGTGCGTAATTTTATTATTCGGTCATTCTTTGGTCAATTGCGGATGTAGTTTGCTGTGCTGTTTTGCAATAAAACTATTTTTAGTTCTAATTTTTGTAATTACTAAACCTTTCATTATTTAAAATTATACTATTGTTTTCAATTACATGTGTATAACAAAATTAGTATTTAGTTTCATAATTCACTGTTTGATTCTTAGTAAGTGCTTGAATGTTGTGGTTTGAATTATTCTTGAGCCATAAATAAGCAGAGTTTTGGGAAGTTGGCAAGGTTTATCAAACCCATTAGTTACTATACTGCCACAAAGTCCACTTGATAAATACCGCCCTAAACTGCCATGGCACTGTATGGTTTCGTGAAGTCATCAGGAATACAATGTAATACAAATTCTTTTCACCTCAAGGCGTTTTTCATCCAATGCAAAGTACAATGCCGGTGACTTTGTGTCAGCCAAGGCAGCTCTAGCCTCCATGCAACCCTCCACCTCAGCACAGTTGCCTTCACTTGTTGATATGACTAAAGTACGAAAAAATGTTGTATCATCAACTCATCAAGACAAGGAGATGCAAAATACCTACAAGACACAAGACACACCAAGTATTGAGCCTCAATCACCAAAAGGTAAGTGATGAAATAGTTGCCGACTTTTTAGCTACAAAATGAAGCTTGTCACAGTATTGACTGACTCAAAGTATACAAATTTTGACAGTTGAAGGGCCTGATACTTTCATCCTAATTGAATCTTTCTCAGGGCAAATCAACACGGAAGCAATGATTACAAATAAACAGAAAAGCATGGAAACTCCTCAAAATATGCTTTAGATATAAAAGACCCAACTTCATTGTGCAAAAATGTTTTTAACTTATCTGCAATCTACAGTAGTAGTATTGCAGGGATGTAGTCAAGTCCATCACAAGTCCCTGCAAGTCAAATCACAAGCTATTCAAATAACCTTTGAAAAGGTATTCCTTTGTTACTGCTCATTCAAGGTTTCTTGCAACTGGAATTGTGATTGACTTGTGATCTACTTGTGATGGACTCGATAACATCCCTGGTAGCATATATTCCGAGTTGTATTAAAGTTTATCACAAGTACATCACAAGGCAGATCACAAGGCAAATCACAAGTTAGTTGCAAGTTGTATCACAAAACAGGCCACAAGTTTTGGAGGATGAACGATGAAAAAAACTACCATCGTCAAAGTTATTTTCAATAGTTTGTCACTTGCTCTGAGACCAAATGACTTGATTGACTACCACTCCGAGCATGCTAAAAAAATTATGCACGATTCCTTACCTTACAGAATCAAGAGAAGAAAACGCTACAGTCTCCAGCTCTGATTCACCCATCATTATCCTATCAGATGAAGAAACCACCTTAGACATCAGCAACAACAGTCATCCCTACATCATGAACTCCAGCTCCGACGAGGAGTTTCTGCTAAGCTGCCTGGAGGTGGAATCACAAGAGGCAAACAAGGTGCAGAATGAGCCTCAGTCAGTAAAGTCACCTTCGGCCGAAACGTCCAAGGAATCCCCACTTCAGATCCCAAGATCATCTCCTAGTGAATGTCTTTTCTCTCAGATAAGCTCACTACGTGGATCCATGTCAGTTAATAAATCTGTAAAACAGAAGTCCTTTGCTTCTAGTCACTCCAACAAGTCATCTCTTCCAGAACCAAGACCATCTCTCAATACGAGCATACAGATCTTGCCAGAAAACTGCAACAAGGCGCCAGAGAGGTCTACAGGGCAGTTTGTTTGTCACAAGTCACCCCTTGCCCCAGATGATCAACAAGCTACTAAGCCCATCCAGAGCCCATCACTTGGGGTAGGTCTCCAAATACCGTCAAGCAGCAACGTGAATAAATCCATGGGCAAGCCACAGTCTACCGACACCTCCGCTAAGGAATCTTCACAACTCACCCAGAGTCTCCACTCGTCACCTAAAAGCAGTACTCCCAAATCCTTTAGCCACAAATCACCATTTACCTTCACCTCCAACCAAGAGTCTTCTCAGGTTTTCCAGAGCCCACCTAATGGTGCAAAGCACAGCTCTCAAGCAAGCAACACATCAACCACATCTCCAAACCAAAAGTCATCAAACAACAAAGCATCTGCTTGTCATCAAGAGATGATACATCTCACTCCACAGCCCTCTGTTGGCGTTAGTCTTCGCTCCCCACCGAGCTCGTCAAGTGGAAGTAGAAGCTGGCCCTGGGGAAGGAAGCTCTGCAGTCCACTCCTGAGGAGACAGAAGACAAGGGATTTCTTCACTGCCAATCCTGACAAGTGCGTGTTTAAATATCTCGCATGAATTGGGTTGGACCTGCAACCACAGGAACTTTGTACCGACACTCTACCAAATGAGCTACCCAACCCTATGTTTGCAACCTTCCATTTGACTGCGTCTTCATTCGTGGGGTACAAGTCAGAGGCCTCTTGATAATAGACATTGGCAAACTGGGAGAGCGCCAGCACAGGGCCGGATAGCTCAGTTGGTAGAGTACTAGTGCAGTCTTCCAGTGATCGCAGGTTCCAATCCATTTCCAGTCATTTCTTTGTTCAACATTACATTGATCAAGAGTGAATGCAGCTTTTTTTGTCGTTGCAATTTATCTGATGATTTTTAAATACTACGCAGTGCAGAATTGAAATCAAAGCTTGACATTGGTTCAACGAATCCCTATCACCGAAGATACATGTATATAAGTAAAAACAGTCAAATTTTTCACAACAAATTTGTTAATAAGAGCAAAAAACATAGAGCAATGGAGCTGTCGAAAGTATATTTTCAGTTAATAAAGGGAGATAGTCACTTACCAGTTATTGCCTGTTCTTGTGACACTATAAAACTGAATTGTCTTTCTTGCAGATCCCCAAAGGGTGCAGATGACGCCAAATCTATATACGACAAGCTTTTTGAAGGAATATTCTAACAAGATGCAAATTAAGGTAAGGAAAAAATGATAGGCTTTTAGGAGACTCCAAAGTACATTCTACATATTTACAACTTTTGCTTTATTTACATCATGACTGGTACACAAGGGACAAATAAAATAATTACATGTGATATTTTTGAATCGCAAATTAAACTCAATGGCATGTCTTCATTGTTGAAATAAATTTGTAGCAAGGAATGTGCTGGCAAAAAATAACCTTGGAGCTAACTAGTAAAATATAATAGCTTCTGTTTATGTTCCAGTAATTATTTTAAAATTAAAATACAAACTAAGATATTTAAGTTATGGAAAATTCTCAAATATTTTGAAATCTGAAATATACATTGAAGAGTAATATATTAAAGTAACTTATGCAAAATGGAACCAAAAAGTATTTATTAGCATTCAGGTTGTGTTGAGGTTGTATACATGCATATATTGAAGTTATTCTTTTACTATTTCATTGTTCTAAGGTTCATCTTTTTTCTTGTTTCTATTTAGTAATATACACATATATTATATGAATCATATTTAACAGTGCTTGAGTAAATAATATGAAAAACTACAGAATTTCCACACTTACACTTTAAAACAAATAAATAATGGGGTTTATATTGGCCAAAATGTGACCAATGTTTAGGAAAATGTGTTGGGTTTTAGACTGATTGCCATTTGTAGAACTTTCTCATTTTCTGTTGGAGCAAATCACTTAAACCACACAACATTTGTACTAAGTGCAGATTTTAAAATACTTAAAAGGCATAAGAAAAAGGGGTTTGTGAAAGCTTGGCTTTGTTTTTTGCTTCAGATGGTGAAGATCTTAATAAAATAAAATCATTTTCATCAACGTTCTGAAGCCTCACATTTTAAATAAACATCTCCAAAGAGCACTTTCCTATTTACACTATGTACAAAATGTCAAATAATTTCTCTCGGTTTAAACATGACAAATGGACTAGGTCCTAAAATAATTATTTTTGAGCTAAGTATTTGCGTTCTTGCACATTCACTTTAAAGAAAAATCCACATGAATTCTCAAAAAAATTAACATCATATGTTTCAAATTCTAGAAATCTCTACATGGAATTTCAAATTAAAAGGTTTACAAGGTTTGCTGATTGTGTGACCATTCAAAAAACTTCCACTAACTTAGGGTATCAAAGCCTTCCATTAAGAATATTTTGATATGAACAGGCGATTTTATTTTAGAGGGTAGACTCCCTAGATCCTGAAATTATGTCAGGAGCGAGATGAGGGCATCAAAGAATTTGCTGCGGTCTTCGTTCTTCATCTCAATCACTGAAAATGCCCAAAATACAAAAACCCAAAGATCAAAAATATATTTCAACCTACACGGATAAAACATTACAAACCTTGTTTGTTAGGTCATCGTGGATTTCTAAATAATCACTTAGAATTAAATACAAGAATACCTTGAAGAATGGACATAATTATTGTTGCTTTGCAATATAGAATTTTGAATTTGTATCATTTTCTTTGAGTCAGTTTCATATTTCTGATTCTTCATCAACCAAGCCTAACTTGTTAGTATCGTACTTTTCGTTTTGAAACCAAAGAAATAGGTATTGCCTTTTTTAAGATTGCAAACTTAAGTAATGTTTAATATCTGTACCCAGTAAAACTTTTATTTCATTTCAAATGGTTAATTTCAAGTTTAGTTATGAAACAGTATTTATCGACCTGTTTATGTGTGGTTCAGTGTGCAATTGATGGATGTTGGATTAAATATAATACATTGAAAAAAAGTCAAATTGAATTGACTTACCGGAGGAATCAAAGTTGTCGTGAAGGATTCTTGAGCTAGTCTTCTTTCCAGCCTGCTCAAAAGCCCTCCCAAAGAAACTAAAAAAAAACATTGAAAAACATTTAAAAAAAAATATATATATTAAAATGTTGCTCAAGCATTTACCAAATCAATTAATGCTTACTCCAAAATCCAGAGAAAGTCGGATGAATGCAAGTTCTAAACGTATGTCTGGTGTAATTCTCAAAGCCAGTTTTAACTGTTCTGTAGTATGGTGTCCATTATATGAGCTTTATAAAAGAAATACCGAGAGCACTCGGGTCAACATAGCGGTGCTTGCTTTGACTTTCAGCGAACAAGTGTATTGGGTTTTTAGTCCCTTCCTGATTCTGTAAGTTTTCCTTTGAAAATAATTCTGTGTTTTCCTCCCATCTCTGAAACCCGAAACTTTGATCATTCTCTATCAAGTTTCCTTTTGGGGATTTTAAGCAATGTTACCCCTTGGTTTATTTACAAGGAAAGACTTAAAATGAGAATAAAATAATTCTGAACTTACTTCTTTGAGCTTTGTTCCAGTTCTGGCAGCGGAGGTATTCCAACCACGAGCAGAGTTCCCGTTTCTAGATTGAGGGGTGCTGTCATGACCAACGGAAGGGTTCGAGCTTTCCTGTTTTTGGACTGAGACAGAAAGAGTGGGATAACTAAGAATAATTGCATTATATGTGATGTATATTTATTCCCTTTATTTCCAATATTATCAACAATTTTTCACACAGGAGCAACAGACGGTTGCACACTGCTATAAATGTGCTGTCATGTCACAAGTCAACCATAATAATCGACCCTAGAATGATAAAATCATTAAACCAACTTCTTTTTGTCAGACTCACCATTTTCACGTAGGCCTCGAGCGTAAATCTTGCCAGCATACCCAGGCAGTTGGGCCGGGCAAAATACCTGGTGTCGGGCGTCCCTTCCTGGATGAATGCATAGAGGAAGGATCCTGCCGAAATGACCTGGGTCATGTCCAGTAAGGACTGGACGGTGTTGACCGTGGCGCGGAACTGACGTTTGGAAAGCTCCAGGCCGTGCGCAAGCTTGTCGATGTTGGATCTGAAAAGAGAGCAATTTAAAGATGTTGTTCAGAGCAAGGTTATTAAAGAACTACAGTTCACCTTAACCTATTTTCTTTCTCCGTGCACGCAACACAAAGATTTTTTGGCCTGCCAGACTTTTTTCACAAAAACATGAAAAAGCCGGAAAACTGGCATCTCCGCATTATCTGTGCTCTTATTTTGGTAAGTTCTGAGACATCAAGGAGCAATTCTATCTTACCTTGACAGGCAGTCCAGAGCTTCCAAGAAATAACCTTCCTGTGACTTCTCTGTTTCCTAGTGAGGAAAAGGCAAAGAACAGCGCTTGAAATTTGGGATAACATAATTGGACAAATAGAGCCGTTTCTGCAGAGTGTCCTTTGGGTTTTAGGGTTAACTCACTGCACATTTCCGTGTCTGGTGGCTATTCGTAAAAAGTCTATTCCAATTTTACACACACCACATCAACATTCATCATCATTTCATGGTTGTGATGATTTCAAAATTTTGCACCTTTTTTAACTACTGAAATTAATCACAAAGCACAGAAAAAAAGTACTCACCACAGATTCCAACAGGGCATTGACTCCATAAGCTACATCAAAGGCACAGAACTAGCAAGAAAAAGAATGGTTACGTTAGTAATTGGTAAAATTATACTTTATTTATATCCTATATTTATGTCATAATTTTGTGTTATTTATGAGTAAAGACTTTTTTTTTTAATGTTTGTGTTTGCACTAGTAAAATAAAAATTGGTCTGAGACTGAAAATTCACAATTACCTTGTTCTTGAAGCCGTATTGGGCATGGAAAGAAGACAACGTGATTTGTTCCAAGCTGTTAAAAAAAAGGGAAGAAAAATAAAACTAGTGCTTGTTTCTTTTAATTGGAAAGTGTCTTTACAAGAACTGCGGTTTTGGCCAAATCTAACTTGGGCCTACCACGTGATGTTAATTAGAACTTAGAAGATCTATAAAACCCATTTCTCATAAGAAATGCCAAATCTGAAGTCAGCCAATTTTTAGAAATGTTGAGCACTGTCAGAAATAGGTTCTAAAATGATAAAATGATTATAAGGTGCCATTTTTTGTGAGTCCCTCCTTTCCTCAAATAGTCACAATTTTGATTCTAACGTGGAATCAAAGCTATTTGATTCCGCCTTTTCAATTGATATGAAATTACTATGCACTTCAGGTCTTTTCATGCATCTGGTCTAGACAATGATCCAGTTGTAGTTGCGGGGTATTCCTATACAGAACACACTACCCAGCTTTAAAGTGAGTGAGACGGTCAGTCAGTGATGTAAGTACAAAGACGACACTGGGCTGGCCTCTGAAACCAGCAAAAGTACCAGAAAGATTTAAAAGTTCCCGAAAAATGTATTTAAAACATTTTCTCACCCAAATTTCCGAGCCGATGTGACCAACCAATCGGTGACGTTGTCCTTGAGGCCCATGTCCATGGCCGAGAACTTCTGTTTGCATTCTGACAATGGCACGCCCATGTCCGCCAGAAACTCATGAAGTTTCTTGAAACCTTTCAGAGTCCACAGCTTTAGACTTTAAAACAGGAGAGCAAAAATGTTTTGGTCAGTACGAGTCCAAGACTCAATAATGAGGGCATCCTTGTGATTTTTTAACGATGACACAAAGAGCAAGTTTAAAGGAAAACTATATGATTAATGTTAGATCGATCACTCCAACAGAATGCACGATAATTAATGACAGTTTGAAAGTTTTTTACTTGTTTGTACTGTAAAATCCACAAGGGCACCCTCTATAGTTCATGCATGGAGTCAAAAACAAACTACGGGTAACTATATTTTTGACAAACTTCTCTAGGTATCTACAATACTTAAAGACAGTTGAGATATACATTATCAAATTTCACATTAACTGTATTTGTTGTAACAATTAGCAGGTTTGAACAACAGCTACCACAATGATGCGCCCACACCTATGGTGTCCTGCAGACAACAATGATCAGGCACTTGATTCATATAACCATTGTCTATATAGCTTAAATTAATTTGAAACAAAACTTTTTTTGTATTACTATTATTAGTAGAGATATTGTGGACAATGGCTGCCACAATGCTATGGCCATAGTTAAGGTGTCCCTAAATGGCCATATAGACACTGAACAATATGATTGACTCGATTCACATGACCTTTTTTTAACAAGAAGATATGAAACGACAGTACTTACTTGCAAGCTGTATATGAGGAGTGCCTGAGACTTTCAAAGAGGGACCAGTGTCTGTATAAGGCAAGTTGAAGTCTGGACGATGAACAATTCAGGAAATCAATAAGAGTTGAAAATATAATAACAAGCAATCCAATTTTTCTGAGCTGAGACCTTTGGCTTCCATGGCGTAAAAGGACTGAGAAGTCGGTCTGTAACAGATTACTTCGCAGCTTATGCGGATATCCATTTATACACCTGGCTGGAAAAGGGTAAATTAGGGTAAAGTGGCTTGCTTTAGGACAAACATGCACTTCAAAATTAGCCTTTCTTAATTTTTCATTAGACATTTAGCAAGAGGCTTTTCTTATTTTGGGGTAAAGTTGCTTGCCCGAGGACACGTGGCCAGCAGCTGAATTTGGACTCCTCGCCCTCTGATAACGAGTCACAAACCTACCCACCAGGCAACACTCCATTGGCTGTTAAGGATAGTGTGATATTTAGCCAGAGGCCTACAATTTAATGGGTGTAAAGTGGCTTGCCTATGGACACAATGTATGGTTACCAGCTTGAGTTGAACCCTACACAATTTTAATTTGTACATGTATTATTTTGACAAATCTTTGTGAATTTTCAAACTATTTGAAGGATACTCTGAGGTGAAGGATATCCTCATGGAGTTGATGGAGACAGAATCTTCCTCTTCGTCACCACGGTGGTTGTGACGTGCTACGTGGCGGTTTAACTCCGTGGCCTCAAGAACATAGGTCTCCCTGTTAAAAAATTGTAAAACAAATCTTGGCCTGGTAATATATAGGTGTGATTTGCCGTCAAAGTGGTAAGTCATGTACTTTATTTGTTTAGCTGTTCATACAAACTGTAAAGAGACTTTGTTACTGTACTTAAAAATTAAAATTATCAACTTTTTACTAGAGAAAAAAGCTCTATACCTGTCAATCTTCTTGGACAACAACTGGTCTGTTAAACCAACAATGGCCCACCTGTAAAAACAATAGAATGCATTAAGTGACAGTAATTCAGTGAGTAAGAATAAGACTTTACCATCTTGCACACATCTGGCAGTCTTGTTCTGTTTTGTAATTTCAAGGACAGTTTTCATTTTTTTGAAGTTTGCAAATTTTAAAAATTTAATTTTATCCTCTGTGGCAGATCCTGCACTAGTATCAAAATGAAGGGCCCTCCAGTTTATTTAATTTGCATATATTTCCATGTCAATCCAGTCAGTATGTTTTGCAGCAGTTTCCTTCATTATTTTCAATATTTGATCAGATTTAAAAGAAAAAAAAACTTTTGAGAACTGTTTGGAAAACAAACTGGACAAAAAATAGGACCGAACTGGAGAGGGGTGGTTACGAAGATTTCTAGATGGGAAGAACAGTGGTTTTGCATTGCACAAGTGAATTCATGACCACTGACAACCAGCTACTGAGGACATAACTGCTAATTTCCGCTTAACGAATAAATGTACTTAACAACTTTAAGCAGGGCAACCGGTAAGCCCCATTCCCAAATAATGGACTAGCACAACAATTGTCAACAAGCTATCTACAAAAAAGAAACAACTTACCAGAGCAGGTCGTTTGTGTCCTTAGACATCTTCCACGCCAAGTCATACATAATCATTGCAGCCTTTTGAAATAGCAAAGAAAGGATAGGATTAGATACAGTCTGTGACCCCACATTTTAGGCCCTTTCGTAGAGAGCACTAGACTGACACTAAACAAATGAACTTGGTGGATATTACAAGCCTTGGTGCATGTTATTTAAAAGACCATTTTACTCACAGATTGGCCGTAGCCTGAGAACTCCTCGTAATCGAACAGAAGTTGGTGCCTGTGTTCATCCCATTCCCTCCGCTTGCGGCGCCTTTCCATACGCCTCTCCAAGGCATCCTAAATAAATATGAATTCACAATTTTTTCAAATTTTACAATTAATAGTTCTAAGAACTGGTTTTACTTATTATTCCCACAACCAGTTTACTATTGTCAACCAGCTTATTGCTGAGACATTTCCTTGTAAACTGGTTTAACCAGTTAAACCTTGCTACCCAGGGTTAATTTCATGCATGTATAAATTCAGCTCACTGCATTTTTTTGTCTGCATAAGAATTTTCTGCAATTTGTTAGCACAAAAGTTTTGATAACAAGCACAGCTGGGTCGTTCAATAAATTTGCGGTCCACTTTTTTCCTGTCCCTGTTAATTCTAATGCTCTCCTTAAAACTGTAGTCCTCCAAGAGTGATTATGAATAAAAAATGTCACACCCTCGACCCTAAATTTATAGAATGACTGGGCTCAGTTGGCAGGCACGTAACTTAAAAAAATTAGAGTATTTCAATTGCTAAAAAAATTAGGTGTCCTTTTACCTCATCAAATCGTCTCCTCTTCCCATTAGGCTCCGAACCATCGCTGTCATTCCCAACATCATCTTCATCATCAGACTAAGAAAAGAATTAATTAATTAATTTTCAAATCATCAGATTTAATATTTCTCTGAAACTGAAACTTTTTCTTTAACAAATGTATGATGGTTGTAGCACCATTTTGTCCTTTCTCTTTCTGTCGTTCAAATCTCACCTCATCATCCCTGAAGATGTCCTCATACTTGGGGATGCTTTCTTCTGGAGACATCAGCAACTTCACCTGAAGTACAAAGCAAAGTTTTCACTTGACTGCAGAAACAAGTTCAGATAAAGTCCTTGTGCATTACTTGCACCGGTACTACATATTTTTCTGGTCTGAGACGGGCCAGCCTATAGCTCTCCTTGTACGTGGCCCACTGATATTTGTGAAATAGACTTACTATCACTTGTGAATCAGACTTGCTTAAGTCTCAACTTGTACCAAGAGTTTGAAATAGGATTGTTTGTAACACAAATTAATGGAGTGTCATGGCCTAGCGATTAAGAGCACCGGACTCATGTTCTGGTGTTTCAGAGGCAACAGTGACGTGGGTTCGAGCCCGCCGGCGGACACTTGTGCTCTTAAGCAAGGCACTTAACCATTATTGCTTCGTCCTTCGGATGGGACGTTAAGCCGTAGGTCCCGTGTGTTGCATAAATGCACGTAAAAGAACCCAGTAAACACTTATCGCTAAGAGAAGGGGTTTGCCCCGGTGTTTCTGGCCTCCTGTATAAACTCCCACGCGGAGTATTTAGGAGAAGAACCAACCAAGAACCAAGAATGGGCTAAATTTGCCAATTGTGGATGCCACATGAAAGAAATCTAACCAGAAATACAATTTTTTTTCCCAGTAATTACCTGTGTGTCATTGTAGACATTGACGAGATCCATAGGCCGATGACTGTCGCATACAAAGAACGTGACATTCTCCTCTGGTTGCAGCGTCTCCAGGATGTCCAACGTTGCCCCGCAGTTGATCATGACGACAAACTCAAGCTGGAGAAAGTAACGGAGGACGTTGAGTCATAAAAAAATACAAAAATTGGTTTCATACAATATACGAATAACTACATATTTTTGCCAGAATAATTAACTCTTGTAACATAACAGACTTTAGTTGGACAGTTTTGGTTTACCTTTTTAATATTTTTTTTCTCACTTTTTAAGAGTTAGTTTTCAGGATATAGGCTTAAGTAACAATATCCAACTTGTCTTTAAACTGAAGACTGATTGTTTTCAGGTAGGCCTATCATTCCAATTCTAATTGTTAGGGCAGTTTTGATTTCAAAGGTAAAGCATTTCAAATAGTATTAATATCTTTTTTGGGGGGGACGGGGGATATCATTTCAACTTGGCTGTTGAATTTCTCTGAGACTCGTATAGCTGTCAAAATGGTATTCTTTTAAGAATTCTGCAGTGGTAGTTAAGATGTTTAGGTAAAAATACATGTCTTTTTTTATAAATTTTTTTGTTTAGGTTTTATTATTTTTAAAGGTTCCAATATAAAGTACCTGTTCTGCATGTTCTGAAAATACTCGTTCCCAGTCCATCTTGCCGGCGACCGGCACCAACGTGTACTGCACACTGTCGCAGTGGAACAACGCTTTCAGGATCTTGCACGCGCATATCGCATCGACGTCAAACGAGACCAAGACAAGGACACGCTACAGAAAGGAAGACAATCGTAAAATGCCATTCAACAAGTCCAATATTTTAGTACAACTTCAACAGTTGAAAGTTGAAGAGTCCAGTCATGACAGTCCAGCATGACCAGTATACTTTCAATTTATTTTAATGCACAAAACTTGACAACTACCCCCCTGACATCATTATTACTAGCCAATTTATAAAAAAATATACTTAACTTAGTTTTGTGCATGACTTTTTTCTAATGTTAATTATAGCCTAATTTTTAAATGATTTTTGTAATGAATAGGCCTATACATTTTAGTTGGCTGTTGGTGTTTAGTGTTATATTTTTTAATTTTTAAGGGAAAACTTGACTTGTTTGAAACACGTTGAAATGGACAAATCTAAATTATTAAATTCATTTCAATCAAATCAGACTGATTGTAAATTTCAATTTGTGTAAATTTCTTCTTCAATTTTTAAAAGGCAGTGGATATTTTGCCGGAGACGGCAAACCTTTAGTAAACGTTAGCTTGCCGGATATGCACTGAACATGCGCAGTTACTGTTTTTTTGTACTCTAGAGTATAACATTTTCCGGTGACAAATTTTAGTCTGGCTCCATGCCAATATTATCGCTGTAACTTAGTATTTACAAGATGGGAATCAGACCATTTTATAATTTCAGACTTTATTTCCCTTAAAAAAAAAATCCTCCAGAGCCACAAATCTGAAAAAGAAAAAGTAATACTCTGCAATAAACTGTTTGAGACATATTAAAATAATAAAAGAAGAATACTATTATTCATTTGGGGATGGGAAAAAAAACCTTAAAAATGTGGCGGGGATCAGGATTCGAACTCGGGATATCCCACTCTCCAGAGCCATTGCTTAACCACTGCACCGATTGTGGTACACAACTTTGATTGGAATTTAATACATGTTATAATTCAGCCCTATCTTAAAGAGTACAGCGCCCTCTGTTGATATGGATTGCCGCCGGCAAACCTTTAGTAAACGTTAGTTTGCCGGCGTTACCTCTGGCAAAATATCCACTACCTACAAAAAAACAGTAACTGCGCATGTTCAGTGCATATCCGGCAAACTAACGTTTACTAAATGTTTGCCGTCTCCGGCAAAATATCCACTGCCTTTTTAAAAAGAATCAGCTTAACAAATCCAATATGGCAATATCCATGAACAAATAATTAACGTTACTGTCGTTACGTTAGATACAAAATGTTTAGTCAAAGGAGGAAAAATAAGGCCTAACGTTAGGCCCAATTCAACTGTTATGACGAGTTGGGTTCACAAGTGCACTTTTGTCATGTTTGTCAATGAAATGTCATGTCATGTCATGCATGTGTTTGTAAATTGTGAGATTGTAATAAATAATATTAATAATATCCACGATTTTTTGGCCTACCTTGTGCAGCACTTTCTCGTAAAAATCCTTCCGGATGTCAGTGACAAACATGGTGATTTACTGTCGGTGTTTAGGGCCTAACGTCACCCCAGAACTTGCACTTTTGAAAGTAAATCGTTCTTTACAGATGTCCGGTTCAACCAAATTTCTTCTTTAATTTTCCCGCGGAATGGCGTAGTCTGGTATCCGTCTTCCACAATTTCAATGATATTTAAAGGGACGCTGGTCAAGCGCCGGCCTCACACACACTTGCGTGCATACTCGTGTACGATCGTGTTTATTATTTCTCAGGTCAAAGGTTAAGGGTTAAAGTTTCAACAAAAGCAAGTCATCGTCCGCTGATATCCGACAAAAAGCTTTGAAAATCTCATTTTCAAGAGAGAACTCATCAACAGATTTCAACATGGTATGTACAGAAGGTCTATGGTATGGGTTGATGTCATTTTAAAGGAGTGAAATATTAAGGAATTGTCTGCTGCAATGGTTTTTCTGTTTTGTTTTGAAGATAGATCTTCACCATGTTCAGTGTCATGACACTACTGACTAACTTGAGAGTGAGACTTGAGTTGAGCATGTTGAGTGGCAGATGCAGATGTGACATTCATTTACAGTGGCATTTGTGACCTGCCATAGCATAATGAGGAATAACCCCAACTTTGACATGTTGGGTTTTTAGATTTTTAAAAGAACAACTCTAGCTTACTCTAACTGTAGCTTACCGATGCCAAAGTTATTTCTGTAGCATTAATAATAATTAATAGGTCTGGTTCCAGCTGGAGTTACCCAGCCCTGAGTTTTATCATTGGGTTGTCATCTAGGGCTGGAGCACATTTTTCTCGAAAACGATAGTATAGGCAAAAAAAATTTGGAAAATGTTGCATTTTGTCCCCGTTACACACTAATTGCAACTGCAACTCACCCCAAACTTGCCTGGAATAACCATTACACAGGTCCTTGAAGTAAAAAACGATCCACGATGAAGATTCAGCCTACAATTGCAGTGAAAACAGGAGGAATAACCGCTAACCTGACAACCTTGCGAGCATGGCCAGGATCGCTAATGGTTTGTGCACAAAAAAAAATTGTGTACAATGAATGGCGGTCGGTTACCGGTACCAGGCTGTCAACTAGTCGTTTTTGCCGGCTGGCGATTGGCTGTTGGCGCATGACGTCCGCGGAAGCGTAACACCCGATGACTGTTTCATGCACTATCGGTTGCGGTTCCAGTACCGCAGCCGTGATGCGAATGGTAAACTTAATATGAGTGCACGAAACAGTCATCGGGTGTTACGCTTCCGCGCGACGTCATGCGCCAACAGCCAATCGCCAGCCGGCAAAAACGACTAGTTGACAGCCTGGTACCGGTAACCGACCGCCATTCATTGTACACAATTTTTTTGTGTGCACAAACCATTAGCGATCCTGGCCATGCTCGCAAGGTTGTCAGGTTAGCGGTTATTCCTCCTGTTTTCACTGCAATTGTAGGCTGAATCTTCATCGTGGATCGTTTTTTACTTCAAGGACCTGTGTAATGGTTATTCCAGGCAAGTTTGGGGTGAGTTGCAGTTGCAATTAGTGTGTAACAGGGACAAAATTCAACATTTTCCAAATTTTTTTTGCCTATACTATCGTTTTCGAGAAAAATGTGCTCCAGCCCTAGATGACAACCCAATGATAAAACTCAGGGCTGGGTAACTCCAGCTAGTCTGGTTCAAATGATGTCATTTCCTACAGACCATGTCAGACGTCAGGTGTCGATTACTCAAATCAAAACAAGGTTTTGGGGGGCATTCTTCCTTTTTTACCTCAAAAAGTAGGTCACATTTAATAATGACCGTAAGAGTGTAGTGAAGTCATTTAATAGTCATGATAGTGTCAACGCATTTCAGGACAGTTTTTTTAGAATACCAAACATTCCTATTGGTGGGTTGGGCAGTGTTTTGTTTCCCCCATTTTTTACTGGTTTTTTTAAATTTTGAAATAAAACAAAAATTTGCAACAATAAGCAAAGAACATTTGAGGCCTTCCAAACTTTTACTATTTAGGAAGTAGGCCTACTTAAATGTAAAATAATGTAATAACTGAAAAGTCATATTTGGTATTAAATCTTGTGTATATTTAGTTTGGATTTCAGATGTTCGGGCAGATCCCTCAGCAGTTCAATAAGCAGTATCGATGCTACTCCGTGTCGATGCTGAATGACAGGCAGGATGTCGAACGAGGAGGGAAAAGTAAGATCTTGGCCAATTTTTTGGGCTGAGCAAATTTCATTGCTTAGTGAAAATCAGGTGGGAACTAGACAAAAACAGTATGAACAGTATACAGTTTTGGCTGGTAACCTGTATTTTTGTGCTTAGCAAATGTTTGTGCTTACCAGCCCCATGATGGATATTATACAAATATTGAGTGGATCAGCGTGGAATGGGAGGAATATTATCGCAAGGTAAAATCTGGACTTTTCCATTTCACGAGGCGAAGCCGAGTGAACTGGAAAAGTCCAGATTTTACCGAGCGATAATATTCCTCCCATTTCACAATTTAAAGCCACTCAATATTTGTTTTATGTAACTGACATATAGATCCTTGTCATTTGATATATTTGAACTTTTTTTTCAAAACAAAACTGGAGGAAAATGTATTTGTCTCTCCCAAACCACCCCTTCACGAAAATGTTTGAACCCAACGCTGTAGCGCTGGCTCTTTGGAACAATACGTGCAACGCTGAACGCGCACACCGGCATGCATTTACACACAAATACCGCGTCATGATCCTAACTGTTGACTAGTATTTCCCATTCCCCATGGGCGGATAGTACTTTTTGAGCCGCGGCGTGAATGGGAGCAATAACGAATGTCAGGTGATGTGAGTTCCACCAATCAAATGACTAGGATCTCTATGTCAGTTATATAATACCCTCTGACCTGAATTGATGAAGCCTACTTGAACCCACGACCTCCTGCAAGCTCGCTGTGGTTGGCTGGCTGATTTGAATCTGATAATGCAGTGGGTACAGCAACCATGGAATTTGTATTGAAGAAAATTAAATGTAGAGAATAATAAGTTGGTCAAGAGCAAAACCAATATTGAAGTTTTGTATTTGTTAATATATCACAAATCAATTTATTGAGAATATTTTTTTTCTTTCTATGACAGTCATCATGCCTCCATCAGCTTTGGATGTGTTAAGTAAGTTTTAAATTCTGTCAGTTCTGTAATTTTTTTGCTGATAGTTTCTTTCAATTTTGTTGTCTAAAGAACTTAACTGAAAGGTAAATCTTGAGTGAAAAAAGTCTTTAAAAAAATGGGGAAGAAACCGATGTGTTTGTGCTTGGAAAAAAATGACAATTCTTGAGCTTTTGTATATTGAAATTATATGATTTACATGTTTGAAAGTTGCATTTTAACCAGAATTTATTAATGAAATAACCGAAATGATTTTTTTGTTTGTTTATTGTTTATTTTTAAAATACTGTTAATTGACATTTAAAATGGCATTTGACAAAACTTAATGTGTGTTTCCCATGCAGCACGGCAAAACATTGTCTACCCGATGCTGTTTAAATTGACAAATAAAAAAAAGGACCGAAAAACTCACTGCGGAGTGTTGGAGTTCGTCGCCGACGAAGGGAAAGTTTACATTCCATATTGGGTAAGCCCATTGGCACCTTAAATTCCCCTAGATCTTACAAAATCCATCAGGTTTCGGAGGATGAACAAAGTTGGAACAAAGAAATTAACTGGAGCAGAGTTGGAACCTGCGACCTCCGGATTGCCGTTCCAGTGCTCTACCAATTGAGCTATCCAGCCCTTTGTTGGCGGTTCCCCATTTCGTCAATGTCTTTGTTCGTGGGGTACTAGTCAGAAGCCATAAACCTGTATATGCCATGTAGCCAGAGATGCCTTTCCAATAAGTTTCAAGTTTGTGGTTTGGGACCGGATGATTTGGGATTGATATTTGACGGATTTAGCACCTAGATGACCGCAATTTCTTTCTCTCTTTACAGATGATGAGGAATTTACTCCTGGATGAAGGTGATTTATTGACAGTTGAGAGCAGCAGTCTGTCCGTGGCAACCTACTCCAAGTTTCAGCCTCAGTCCGTGGACTTCCTAGACATCTCAAACCCCAAAGCAGTGTATCCTTATAAAAAAATTTTAAAAAAACCCAAAAAATGCCAAAAATTGTTTACATATAATTCACAATCCATAAATGTATGTTTACATGTACACATTGGAGGACACTTCATGGCATACTTACATGTATGTCAGGCTTGTATTTGGGATATTATTTTTCACTTCAAATTTAACATTTCAATTGATATTTGTGGTAGACTTTCCTTGACATTTCCATCTTCTAGTCTTGAGAATATCCTGCGTGGTTTTGCCTGCCTTACCAAAGGGGACATGGTTGCAATCAAGTACAATGATAAGGTAAGGAGTAATCACAAGTCAGTCACAAGTCAATCACATGTCAATCTCATGTCAGTCACATGCCAATCACAAGTCAATCACAAGTCAATCACATGTCAATCACATTTTGAGCACAAGTCTGTCACAAGTCAGTCACAAGTCAATCACAAGTCAATCACAAGTTGATCACAAATCAATCACAAGTTGATCACAAGTCATTCACAGTTTGATCACAAGTCAATCGCATGTCGATAGCACCACAATTTGAAACTTTTTTTTCCCTTTTCCCTCAGATTTATGAGTTACAGGTTTTGGAGACGAAGCCTAGTGATGCTGTATCCATCATCGAATGTGATATGAGTGTGAGTAAATAACAAACAGAATTCAACAATTCAATGACCCTCAAAAGATTTTTATTTAAATTCATATTTTTAATATTTTTCAAATTTTGCTTTTTGGCAAAGTCCATTTCAGACACTTTGTGTGCCTTTTTTTGTCTCTTCAAAATATCGCCTAGGCAAATAAAATGGTAAGCACATCTTCAAAGAAATCAAAAATCTAACAGAAAAATTCATCCTCCAACAGGTGGAATTTGCGGCCCCAGTCGGTTACGTCGAACCGGAGAGACAAAAACAGGTTGAGCAAGACGCAGAGGTTTGTCCCATTGCTGATTTCCTTTAATCGAATCTCGGTATCAGATAGGCTGGGACGATATTTTGGTAATACCGTACAGTGACGATATTCACTGAAGAGGTTCATCTGATTGGAAATTTCACTTTTACACAATCAGTGACGGTATTCCTTTTTAAACCGAGCACTACCGAATGATGTTAAGTACCAAAATACCGAGATCTGCCCTAAGTGATTAATTGTTGAAATTATTTGAGGTCACGGTATCTAGATAAGACAAAAATTGTGGAGCTGGACTTATAACTGATACTTTTAACTATACAGCAGCTCCCAATACCACACAAGCCTAGAATTGACATTCCAATAGAAAACCCTCTGCAATTTGAAGAGAAAAAAAAGGATGGTCACTTTCAATTTCAAGACAAGGGTGTGCTCTTTAAGTAAATGAATATAGAATTGGCAGTATTTGGTGACTGTACGTAAAAGAAAAAAGAAATAAGTATGCATATTCCCTTTTCACACTTTCGAGTGTATAAATTACCAACAGCTGATTCACCCCAGGCATTCTCACTGTTTTTTTTGTTAAGTATTTCCCTGTTTTCTAGTCAAGGAATTTCATGCCTCTCATTTTTTTTTTCTTTTTGTAGGATATGCAGGTTGACGGTCCCGGCTCTACACAATATGTAGACACAGATGCATTCATGGTAAAAAATAATATTACTGATAATGTTAAAACAAATTCTACCACAATCCAAAGCTTCTTCATTTGTTACTCCTAACACCCTGGATATTTAAGTATATATTTATAATACTATAATGGGGTTTTAATATCTGTGTTAATTCAGGATTTTTTAATGTTTTAAATTTCATTTCTTTTTTTTAAATTTTCTGATCAGGCTTTTCAGGGTCAGGGCAATCGTTTAGACGGCAAAAAGAAACACTCGGATGCCAAACCAGTCCCCCTGACTGCGGCTGTTTTGAAAAGGTAAGTCATGTCAGTCTCAACCCAATATTAAAATATCTCCATTCACCCTGGATAGGATGCCAGTCCATCGCAGCTACAACTTGTACCATTCATTCTTATTGGCAAGAAAGCAAATGGGGTAAAGTGGATTGCTCGTGGACACAAAATGTTGTCAGCAGCTGGATTTGAGCCACCGTTTCCTTGTTTCTTGGCATAAAGTGACTTGGAATACTTCTTTTCTCCCTGGATGGGATGCCATTCCATTGCAGGTTACTCCCCAGCTGATGCCTGTACCATTTATAGTCATTGGTGGGAAATCAAATTGAGTAAAGTGGATTGCCAATGGACACAAAAGTGGTCAGCGGCTGGAGTTGAACCACCATCTCCTTGTTTCTTGATGTAAGGGACTTTGAGTCCCTGGATGGGGTACCCATCGCAGGTTACTCCCCAGCTAATGCCTGTACCATTTAAAGTCGTTTACAGGGAAAAGTAAATGGGGTAAAGTGGATTGCCAATGGACACAAAATGTGCTTTTCAACCCTGGTTGTAAATTACAATCGTTTGGTGAGTAGGAGAGCACAACAGGACAAGGCAAGCCTAGTGGAGCTCGTCCCAGAGTGCACTAAATTCTACTCAATTGATTCAGAATGGTTATTAACTGGAAGTCTTTTCATTCATCTAGTCCACACAATGGGCCGGATTTAGCCCATTTAAGGGTATCCCATACAATAGCACTGCCCAGTTCTCTTCACCAGCCGCCAACCAGGCCAAGCCACAAATGACAGTCACCAGTCAGTCTGTTAGATAGGTACAAAGAGGACACTAGGCTGGCCTTCTGGGAAACAGGTGTCCTTACGTATTACAACAATGTTGAGTCAATTTTAAGTTCTACAACAGCATACTACCAAGATGTCAATGAGCGAGACATCTTCATTTAACATGGCGTCTTCTGAATTGCACAAAGATCCCTCAGTATTATTTAGTCTACTGTCTTCCATAAAAAAATTATGTATAATTCATATTGCATGTTTCTTTTTTTTTCATACCAGGGGTATTCCAAACTACGATTACCAGAAGGGGACGATAACATTTATCAGAACAGTCAAGCCAGCAGTTACCAATGGCACAAATAGTGAGGTAATAATTTTAATATCCCATAGGAATAGGAAGGGATAATATGCTCCTAATTCAAAACTAGGCACTTATTTAATCTTCCTCCCATTGTGGGCCAAAGTTTTTGTGCAGTGTTTCTTCGAAAGCTTATAATTTTTTTAATGCTAGAGAATTAGGAATTTAATTTTAATTTTAATTTGTTTTTAGTGTGCCACACCTTAAAACCTTGTACTTTCAAATTGTATCCAAGATTTGTTCCAGTATCTCATGCAAAATGCCACTAAAGTCATTGCTAATTTTATTTCAAAATGCTGTGTTAACGTTTTATTATTTCTTCTCTTATTTTCATAATTCAGGATGTTCCGGACTTGTTTGAGGCGTTCAAGGGAGAGGGACAGAAATTACGTCAAAAGCTCAAAAAGAAATGATACAGTTTTGATAATAGAAGACTTTAGAATATGATATTTATATGAAACAACTTTGTAAGATATGGTAATTGGTATGCACTACAAGGACATCGCCAGAATTTCTGTTGGCCACAAGTCTGAAGTCTCGGTATTCGTGGAAAATAATTTTCAACACTACCGGCAGGATCTGAGTTGAAGAGTCTCCAAGTGCATCATGGGGAACGGGGCTGCTTCCAAGATGTCAATGAGCGAGATATCTTCATTGAACGTGGCGTCTTCTGAATTGCGCAAAGATCCCTCAATATTATTTTGTGAATAGTGCAGGTGTGAATGTTGGCAGGTGTCGCTAGATTGAGGGACACAACCCGGCTCCCAACCCTGCCACACCTTTTTGTCATTTTTGGCAAAATTGTGTAAAAACAAAAACACTACTTAGACCAAAAAAAAAAGTCTCCGGTTTCTGGTATGCGCGCGCGTCGCCGTAGCCATGCGCGTCCGCAAAATGAACAAGTTTTTTTTTCAATACAAGATGATGTTTCAAAACCGCCAAACTCACTGGTTTGACTGGAATTCTGCTGCTGCACAATTTTAACGTGTTTTTAGAAGGGGTTATGATCGAGAATAAGATTTATGTGGCCTCTCTGGACTCCCATATATTTGCACTAAGTGTAGTCGGGCACCATTTGCAGTCATCAGCCGACATTTGAAGCCAAAAAAAAAAAAAAAAAAACAGGTAAAAAAAAAAAAAGCCGCGTCGCCGCACCACTTCTGGGGCAAGCTCCATACCAGAAACTGGAGACTTTTTTTTTTGGCCTTAGACAAGATACTAAACGTGGATATGTAGGCCTACTTAATGAATATAATGGTACCATCAAGATTGCCATGAAGTTTATGACCCAATTACAATGGAATTTGAAACAGCATGGTTCCTAGCAGTGTGGGTATTTTTTTTTGGGGGGGGGGAGAGGGGAGGGGAGGGTGTGGATGAGGCATGAAGTCAACACATATAGACCAAAGGTCTGAAGCAATGAGTCCAATACTGAGTGATGACCTTATTCAGGGAGAACAAAATTACAAGGTGAATTGAACACACGTTTTGCTGAATACAAAAATAATACAAATACTTATTTTCAAATAAGAATAAAACAAGTCAGCTGCCAAAATGCTGTATTATAAAATGTATAATACTAACAAACTGATTTTCAGCAGATTGATACAATGTATAGAAATTAAATTTGCTGAGGAATATTTCTTTTTGCCGCTCAGCAAAAAGTGACATCTGAAAGCTGCATGATTGTATCTGCCTGTAAACATCTGAATGACATCAATTCCACATCTCAATGGCATCAATTTCATAGATCGTGGTGGAGTGACGTCATCCGATGAAAACATCTACATGTTTTCATTTGCACACCAGTTTTCATCAGTTACATGTACTGTGTGTTAGGCCCCCAAAAAAATATTCGGTCTCTGGTCAGACCAAAGTTCCGGAATTGACGCGGCGACGCGGCTTTTTTTTTTTTTTTTTTTTTTCAAGCTTGGATTGTACAGACAAAGTGGGGTACTATTTTGCTTTTTTGGTGTCCTCATGTACATTGGTGTACTCCATATTTGCCTTGGTGCTCTCGATCATTTGCCTTGGTGCAATTTCCCATTCCTTGGTGCTCTTTGGTAAAAAAAAAAATGAGGAGGTGCGGCAATAGAGGGCGCTGTTGGAGCTACCGCGGAACATTTTGGAAAAAAAAAGATTGACGCGCAAGATTAAAATCGACGCGCGCGCTGACCAGCAGAGACCGACTTATTTTTTTTTGGCCTTATCATTCAGCACGCCAGAATCAAGAGCCTCGAGTTTCAAAAACATAGGTCTGAAGGCTATTATAAGCCAATGTAAAAAAATCCCTGATGTCGGCGCCCAACTATTGGACCCTGCGACCTCCGGACTACCGTACAGCTTGGGGCGATTCTGATTAGCACCCTTGAGCAACGATACTGACTATTTAGTAAAACAACCAGCATACAGGGCTGGATAGCTCAGTTGGTAGAGCACTGCATAGTAATCTGGAGGTCACAGGTTCAAATGCCGCTCTAGTCATTTTGTCTTTGCTAGTTTTTATGTATGCACCTAGTCGGCTTCCCTGACTTGATCTTTTCCCCAATTTGATTTTTTTAGTAAATAAAAATACGATACCATTCGAAATAAACCCACATAAAGGTTTTAATACATGGTTATATGTCATAATGCTGATATTTTAATTCGAAGTTTGTGAAGAAATAATTCAATAACTAAAATGCTGGTTCATTTTTGCGTTGGATGTCTCATTCAAAAGTGACTTCGATATTGCTAGGAAAATAGCAATTTGAAAAAAAAAATGTTTTTGTTTTTTTTTAGGTGAAACTAAAAAAAAACAGTCCGGGAACACATCTTTAATTGTCATGGGCGTCAATCCGTAGGCCCCCCGCCCAGCCCCATGTAGCCTAAGTTTGATTCAATAGCCAAGAATAGCTGATTTCAAACTCGAAAATGATGATTAAATGATTATCTTTTGCTAAAACAAAACTGGTTCAAGTGTTCAGAAATTGCCTCAGATCACACCACAGAGCGTCTAGTCCCCCCCCCCCCCCCAAAAAAATAGAGAGCCGATTGACGCCATTGGTTATACTTTTCATTTGCTAAAACTAGTGTGGGTTTAAACTAATTTGAGTTTAACGTATAGTAAATTGACTAAATTTTGTTCAAATTACCAGTTTCGTAAACTGATATTAAAAAAATCATTCAAAAACGAGCATGTAAAACTTTTTCTGCCGAGACCAGGATTCGAACCTGGGTTATTGCGACCACAACGCAATGTCCTAACCACTAGACGATCACGGCACACGTTTAAAAATTGCAATACAATAGTTTTAAGTCGTTGGGATTGAGGCTGATGCAATTCGGTGAATTTTATTTTTGGTAAAGATGCAGGTGGGTATACATAGCTATCATAAGCTGTACGTAAGCTATGCATAGAAATAAAGTGTACAGTATATCGTTATTATTTATTTTGAAAGACGAGAAAAAAAAAGAACATTGCTTCAGGATGAAAACAAAATACTTTCTTTAAAATTGCATTTGCCTAATTCGTAGAATGGGCAAGAAAAAAAATCTGTTGTCACTTTCGTGTCAGAATTATTCTTCTGCCGAGACCAGGATTCGAACCTGGGTTATTGCGGCCACAACGCAATGTCCTAACCACTAGACGATCACGGCTACGTGACAACTTGAGCATCTCGGGGGAACCGTAACATTATAAAGCATATTACAATAAAAATTCATCAAAAATGGTGCTAACTAAATTTATGTGGTGTGTATTGATTAGAAATTGATCCATAATTTTAAATAAGTGATACTTGTAACGGAAAGGGAGTGATTTTGGCGACTATTTTCATGTATTTTCAGCAATAGTCCATTGAGAACAATCCATTTATATTGAAGGGGTGTCAGCAGAAGGGAAAACTCTTTGCCGTACAAAATAGCCACATTCGTTTTAAATAAGTTAAAACACAGAAAGTATATGTTTAATGTCACTTAAGAAAAGTATTACAGTTTGAATATTCTTACGAAGGAATGATTTTTAGGGCCGAGCAACATTTTTTTCTGCCTCATATTATAATCGTCTCGTCAACCCCTCACCAATATATGACTGGTTCCCTGCTACAGGAACGAAAATGTGCACGTTCGTTTACCGCGTTATAATTGAACCATAATGTAAACCAGCAGGGCCCGTACGACAGGCGAAAAGTAGCAGACGATTCTTGCAGAAATCGCCGAATATCTTTATTTATCTACGATGTAAGAATGCTTCAGAAACTTGAACAGGCGTTTTTAGGTGAACTTGGAATGTAGTTGAGTCCAGTATAGTCTGTTGGCTCCCCTGTTGACTAGAAATGTCTGAAAATTGGGAGGTTAGTGAAAACTTCGACTTGTTTTGTTAAACGACTTTGAAATGAGGTTTTGACTTGAGGGCGCTCTTTGTTTTGCAGTTCGGCGCTTCCGTCTGACTCAGTTCCAATGACTTTCTGAGAAAGGAAAAGCTTAGGGGATAGGGGCGAGGCACTAATCAGTGATGGTCTGCCCATGGTCTCTCAGTGTGTGAAGATATATAGGCACAATTGCAGAATACCCCGCCACTCACCTATCCCACATGCCCACCTCCGGATACGCGGATACGGAGTCACGCTTGGATGCTCAACCAAAACCACACGCGTGTGCCACCCCGTATCCGCATATCCACTTCCTGGCACCTACTTTGGACTTAGACGTTTTCCCCCAAAACCACAAGCGTGTGCCACTCTGTATCCCCGTATCCGCGTATCCACTTCCCGGCACCTACTTTGGACTTAGACTCTTCCCCCTGCTCCCCATTCAAATCGCGTTGTCTGCCTTCGTTATTTTCCAACATGAAGATATGATGGATGCTTCGTTCTCAAAAATAATACGGGCAAATAGCGCCCTCTTTACACCCTCCAGCGCTCAAATCCACCCCGTATATTGTATCCGCGTATCCACTTCCCGACATCTACATGTTTTCGACTGCGTAGCCATTTATTTTTAGGGGGTAATTTTCGCGTGGCGGGGTATTCTGCAATTACTCCGATATATATTTTTTAAATGGTCAATTTGCTTAAATAAAGCGAAACATTGCTAGGCCTAGCCCTAGCTCTACCGAGTGGAGCGTTGAACTACGGTACCCTCCCTCCGTACAAACGCTCCACCGATTTGGCATACTTTGGTGACATGTACACGGTATGCATTTTGTGCATGCCCTCGCGAGGACAAAAGGCCCCCAAAAACTGGTAAAGAGAATATAAATGAGAAAGACATTAGGCCTAACCCTGGATAGATCCACACATTCGTGACGTTCCTTAAGACCCTTAAATTGTTCCAAACAATCGGTAATTTTGAAAAAAGAACAAAATAGTCTGAACTTACCTTGCCTGGCCATGTTAATGCAGTAAAAATGCACCCATGCCCTGCATTCACCTATGCCCTTCACATCAAAAGGAAACCAGATTATCCGAATACCAGTGGCGTACCCAGCAGGGGGTCAGGGGAGGGGGAAACTTGTGCCTCCCCCTATCCCTTTGATGGCATTTCGATGACATCATGAAAAAAAAATTTAGTCATCGAATAATCGATACTTAACTTTGCCACTCCCCCTCCCCCGCCATAAAAAGCTGGATATATACTTTCGCTGAATACACATTGGAGGCATTCTAGTTTCAGTGGGCTTGCATTTAGTTGTTTGCAGAAATTGTTGTAACATGAACAGATGGAGATGATTTTATGTTTATTCAACAAGGATAATTTATTCAAGTAAATTAAACAACACCTGTTCAATTGATTGAGTTTGTCAGTGTGTTGAAATTGTACAGAGTGCATTTTACAGTTCATAGTCATAGACAGTAATGTTGTTCAGTTTATAGCAATTGTCAGTTGAATTCTGTGTAGTTATCTTCATCGTTGCTCCTGCCAGCACCACCACTGCTTCTTTCCTTTTTGCAGTGAAATTGACTGTACAATATCAACAAGACGGCAAATAAACACTCAGCCGACATCGATTTATACCTTTGAAGGAAAAAAAACCCGTTCTGCTGGAAAGTACTTTATGAATCCAGAATTGCTTCATAGTTTATGATTTTGCTCCTGTGTGAAATTTTCAACATCTGCTGCAGCTCCAAGAACTTAATGAATGACTACAATCAAACACTACTGACCAATGGAAATGTCATATCAGGAAGGAGCCCCGCCCAAAAACAGTGAAGCAGCCAACCAAACGAGCAGTGGCCCCTCCACCGCAGAAGGAAGCTACAAGGTCAACCTGAATCTGTTAATTTTTACTCCTTATTCAGCATTCCCAAAGATCTTCTTCAATTCCTTTATATCTTCCTTCTAATGTTGCCCTGTGCTTTATCTTTGTTTGAAGGATTGTTGCATGGACTTCTGATGGTGGAGGACAATTTGGGCTTGACTTTAAAACATGCAGACTTGATTACACAACTGTTAGGGTTTTTAGTTTGTGGTATGCAGTGTACATTAATATCCTTTAACCCTAACCGCACCTAAAGCAAAAAATACTACTAGTTTAGTGTGAAATACTTCACCAAATAAGTGTGCACAACACTCTTAGTATTATGTAGTACTCAGCAGTCATTTTCCAAAAGTAGGCCTAATGTCTAGGATGTTAGGGTTAATCCTAATGTCCTAGACAATACTTTGGGATAGCTTAATTTGCCCATTCGTAACTATTAATAGTTTTTAAGAAGGAGCAAAATCATTAGCTTCTGTACTACTTTGAATACCAGCTATGCCAAAAGCATGGGATAAATATGAACTTGTGTTAGGATATATTTTTGTCAAATGTAATTTTTTTGTATAATTGCCAAAACACACCCAATCATTGATACATTGTACATACTGTTGTTTCAGATTTTATTGTACAAAAGAAACATTGCTTTGGCTACATTCATTGGAGTAAGGCTGAACTTAATCACTTGATAATTCCTTTAAAAAAATCATTTATTGGCAATTGTATAATGTTCAGATTACCTAAATGCCACTAACCAATGCTAGGATCTCATGGAAAAATATCCTGGGAAAATTATACATCAAAATTTCACCAGTCCATTTTGTACCATTTGGCTTCTACTCACTATCCTCATACAAAAACGTATGGTTTTCACTAAATAATATCCAAATTTATGGCCGAGAAGTGGGTTTCATTTTTACCACCTGGCAGCTGCATGCTTGATAAAGCATATGCTGGGAATAAAAGTTCAGTCACTTGTGTTACATGCATGCATGGCTGGCCAGGACAAAAATAGACTAAAGCGTATATGTGCGATTCTGAAATGCTAATATATTTTGCTGTGTAAAACTCTTTGTAATTTCACAGACATCCTCAGCCAATAGACCCGAGACCTAATGACGTCATGCTTTGTGTACATGTGCGCTTTCCTATGTAGTAGATGGTCCCCACTTTATCTGGCGTCCTGACTTTGCTCCCATAGGAAAGCGCATATGTAAACAAAGCCATTACGTCATTAGGTCTCAGTCTACTCACTTCTTTTTCTTGAGTGTAAAAAAAATTGATATTCATTTGCATCAGTTGGCAAACTGTGGACATAAATTAATGTGATTGAAAGATGTACAGAGCCTAATTTTGTGGAGCTAAAAATAATGCTTTACAAATTTATATACTAAGCAAAACTCGGTTGAGAACCAGTCACAAGCAGACAGCCTGCTTGACAGTTTTGCTGGTAACCTGACTTTGCTTAGCAGATATATTCTGTGCAGCTCCTTGAAATTGGGCCCCGGTTCTGATGTGATTTTGATCTATACTGATATAACTTTATAATCTCTCTAGTATGTACTTGCAAATGTAGTTGTCTGCGTGCTTTTGGGTAGAAACTCACAACCATGCTTCGGTGGGATAGGAACCCACCGTATCATGCTTACAAATGCTTACGTGGATCTCAACCACAGCATCTGCTGGAGTCGGCTGACCATTTTGAGTCTTTATGTACTCTTGCTTATTTTAATTACTTACTGGGAGTAGCTGGACTTGATGGGTTTCTTTGTTTGTTTCTTATGGGATTGTCAGTCTACATGTATTTCTGTCAGGTGCTTGGTCTGTGTGTCAATCAGTCTAGGCTATCTGTTTGGTTGTCGATTTGTTTGGTTTGTTGGTTTGGTTGTTGGTTGTTTGTTGAACTGTTGGTTTGTTGGCTGTTGAATTGCTGGTTTGTCTGTTTGTTGGATGGTTTGTCTGGTTTGTTGTTTGTTTGTTTGTTTTTTGTTGTGTGTATGTTATTTGCTTTGGTCAGCAAGTCTGTCAGGCAGTCTTGAGGATTGTCTGCCTCCTTGTTCGGATATTAGGCTCTCTGTCTGTTTGCCTATTGGTTGTTTGTCTGTTGGTCTATTGGACTATTGTTTGGCTTGTCTGTTTGTCTTCTTTCATTATCACTTCATGTGATCTTTTATCCTTTTGTTTCCAATTACAGCCTCTGATTGACGGCTCGGGGGGAACGTATCAAACCAAATCCAGGAAAGAGTCTGAGTACAATGCGCCAGCAACGTCCAACACGTGGTATGTTATTGCTATATCCTTTTCAGTATGGGATAGTACCCACTCACAAATGTGTGCAAAGCATTGCACACATGAAATGTGTCCTTTCCGCAGAGTTTTTTTAAGGCCACAAAGCGCCCTCTACTGTTCATTCACGGAGTCGATTTTCTTCACTTTCCTTCAACACAAAACTTGTGTAAACCATACTCATTATGATACAATGGAATCTATGCATGAAATGTATGTGGCATTGTGTGGCCGCTTAATGGACCCTAACTAGTGGCATTTTCGCTTGGATGCAACCTCAATCCTGCAAAATCCTCCAGCTGCTCCAAAATCCTATATCGCTTTGCATCTATATTTGGGGTCGCACTTATGTATGGAGTCCATTTTTCTATTGTCTGCACAACCTGCATAATTTTTGTCATCATTCTTTTGATACTCCTAAATGTTTTTCCTTTTTGGGGCTTCATAGGTGGTGGCAGCACCCTGATGTCCGACAGAATTGGAAGGCCGTGGTGGGCTCAATAGTTATGCTTATAGTTGGCGTTTGTAAGTAAAAGTACTTCCTTTCATTGCATTAACCCTCCTATGCAGACATTCGTTCTGTGCAGAGTTGTCAATTTAGTCAAATTCAGTAAAGTGACTGTTTTTAATGTTTAAGTGTTCCCTGCCCACATAGAGCAGGATTGACTGGCTGTGACTGTTTATGTAACTTGATACAACTATTCTTTGACTGTAGGTAATTGATAAGACAACTGTTCCTACCAGTTCCCTGGTTTTGTCTGTTGACTGAATTCGACTAGTCCGAGTGCTTGCCTGAAATATGATCTGACTATTGGTGACTAGCCTGTTTATGTGTGCTTTCTCTATGGTATAAGGCATGGCAGGGGAAGAGAATTGATTTTTGGACTGTGCCTGTATCGTGTAATGTATTTGTGTTGTCGCTGCTTTGGAGGTTTTGTGAACAATCAACTTTGCCTTGTATGAATCCCTAAGTTGAACAATTTGGTAAAAGAATTGATGACTTACCGGTAATTACCTAGATTTATATTTCAAAACTTGCAGTTGACAACAACTCATAACCTTGTTCTGTCTTTACTTTTTTCAGTACTTGTTGCTGCAGGGATTGTCTTTGAAGCTATAAGCCATGGTAATTAGATGCTACATTTCTTTTGTATTTGTTTTGAATAGTATTATTGAACATGTATCATTAACCCTAACTCCCCAGCCTAATTTACTAGGAACCATACCCATTCTGGCAAATTCCAACACCCACATGGGAAATTGTACACACACACTGTTGGACTTAGTTTCTGGAGGTATGCCAACCCCAGTGTAAAAGACCATCAGTTTAGGGGTACTGTACCTATTCCAACAGATTTAAACAAAACCTGCTGTTGAACTTTGATGGGTTGAGTTCGGTTAGTGTTAAAGTACAAAATCCAAGTGGCACCTGAGTAATGCACAAGTGTATGCAAGCAAGCCTTGTATTAAAGCTGGTCCCATTTGACAGTCTGTCATTGAGGTAGGTAACCAGTGGAATTCACATGTGACAGCCATTGAGTCAGGGACCTGCAGAAAACACAGTGTTGAGCATTCAAGCATTTTAAGAAGAGTTGATTGCGGCATAAATTTATTGACAGTTTCATTTTCTTTCCAGAGCACGTGGCGTGCGCCATATTTATCATCATTGGGTTTCTGTTCTTTGTTCCTGGTTGTGAGTATCAGTGTGATTTGATTCTATATTTTAATTCTTTTTTTTCTTCAACATTCTGCTGTTCGATATCGTAGCACATTCATTTTCATTTCAGGTTTAATAACTTCCCAAATTTTTTTAAATGGTCATCTGCATATTAGTATACAGCAGGGGCTAATTTCATGAAGCTGTTAAGCGTTTAAATTTACTAAGCGCAGAAAATATTTGCTTAGAAAAATATGGTTACTGCACGTGAATGGTTCTCGGCTCAGTTTTGCTTAGAGCTTAAATCTGCTAAGCAGTAATTTGTGTTTAGCAGCTCCGTGAAATTGGGCCCAGGTCATGGGTTCGAATCCAGCCAAATAAGCTTGTAATTTTTTTGTACAAGTTTTTATCAGAACTTTTAAACAGTGGTTGTGTTTAAAATTCTGTAACTTGAAAAGTACATGAGTGATTTGAATGATTCTTGTACTAAAAGAAAGCCTTTTAATTGGGCTTTCATATCCTAGATTTTGAAAGTGCTACATGCAGAACTTCACTGAAACAATAGTCCTGACATTTGGGTTTCGGGGTTTTTTTTACTCACCCTGTATATCATTTTGAAGCTGGAAAGCTTACAAATTTGAAAATGCCAAAACCTAAAAAAATAACATTTGTCAACTTTGTCAGGGTTTGTGGGAGGAGGTCTTATGAAAATAACATTTTTGCACAATATTTCTTGGGGCAGTGTACCACACGGGATACATCTACTTTGCAGCAAAAGGCCTCCGCGGCTTTGAGATGAACCAGCTCTCTATCTTCAACATGTCAAGATGAAAGAAGAGGAAAGATCTGGTAAAATATTAAACTTCTTCGTGTAATGTTAAACTTCTTCGCTGTAATGCTGAAGGAATCTTGAGGCTAGACACTTTTCTTTTGTCAACTTTGTAACCCTCTGTCCTTTACTAAGGCTGCGTCCAAATCACTCGGCTTATGGCTGCAATTACACATACATCTATGGAAGCGGCTAAATCAACTTCCCATAGACGCGTGTGTTACTGTCAGCCGTAGCCCATTACATGTCTTTGAGAAATGCGGCCGTGGGTTTTGTGCGCAAACAAGAGAGCCCAGCTAATGGGACACGCCGCGCGCATAGTGCGAAACACGTACGACTAATTTTATTCTGAACGTGTACAAACTTCAAACCATAGCATCTTCGCGTGAGCATCAGGCGTTGTTGGCAATGTGGTTGAATGTCTCTCCCTTTTCTTACCATTGAGGAGATACTTGTGCACGGAGCCCATTATTTATCCTAAATCCTAAAAATTCCAACACTGTGAAGTATCCAAACTAGCACATTCTTTGTAGTTTGGGCATCCAAGCCCCAGACAGAGTTATAGAGCCTTGAATCTGCAGTCCTGTTTCTATCAAAATCTTAAAACATCTCTGTATAGATTTTGATTGGTTTACCTTATCCCCCTTGAGTGATCTACTAGGAACCCTCCTCATCACTGCAAATTCCAACACCATATGGTGAACTGTACACCCCAACTGTTGGACTGATTATGGTGGTATGTCTGACCCCACGTAAAGCATAATCAGCAGTACTCACTCCAACAGATTCCAACAAACCCTGGTGCTGGAGTTTGACTGGATGTGGATTGCTAGGGTAAAACCATTTTTACAACCCCAGTTGCAAATTGTTCTGTTCCCATAAAATGCAACCAATTCAAATGTAAGCTTCTTATTTGAGTGACTGTAACAAACCAATTGTACCAATCAAAAACCCTTCAAAATCCAAAGTTTGTATTTTGAAGGATTCAGGACTGTGTGGACTGCGTGCATGGACACTAGATGAGAGTTGCAGTTGCGCGTACTGGTTTGCATGCCTATTCATGCCAAGTGTTATGGATCTGCACAGACCCATTGTGTCTTCAAAATGTCCCTCCCAGAGGTCTCCCTCAACTCTCTCTTTGTAATAGTTGAAGGGGTACTTACATGCACAGTTCATAGCCCAGCCACTATAACTCGCTGCACGATATCCCAAACTTTTACAAAGAATGAGACATTGGATAAATGCAGGTGTGGATTTTTATAAGAGTCGGGATTTCTTCGCCCCCCAAAAAATGCATTTCCTTTACACAGCAACTTTGGACAATGGTAGAGATTTTTGTTTGCTCTTGTAGATCTCTTATTGTGAGGGGAAAAAAACTTTTTTTTTTGTTCCAGAATTTGTATTCAAAAAAATGTGTATAATTTGGGATAATTTTTATTTTATGCCAGCAGTTAAGTATACAAATTATTTAATTAAATACAATACGTTGGAAATTGGATTTGTTTTCAACACTAATTTTTTTTTTTCTGAAATTTATTTTATACCAGTAAAAACTTCTAAAGGGTTGACTTTAAAGAAAAGATCACATTGCGGTTATAAAAACTACCTGATGTAAATATTTGTATCAATGTTGTAAGGGTATTAAATTGTTTGTCTAGTTTCAGAGGGGAACTGCAGATAGTTTGCTGCAATTTGTGGTGTAAAGAGAGAAAATTGATATATGCATGGTATAAATATCTTCCAAATAGTTTACTAGAATTTCAAATTTATATAGGTACATGTGTATGCATATTTGACACAAATTGATGGACCATTTTGTATTTTTTTAGTAGTACTATAGGAATGCATACGCATCAAATGCTGAGAGTTAAGCTGGGTTTATATACTTCACTTAAAAATGCTAACGAAAGTGGTGTAATAAAAGCATTTTCAGCAACATTTGCTGGGATCGTGAGTTCAATATCAAATTTATATTGCAAATACCACAACCTCATAAATTTGTTTTCTGTTCGCATTCACAGAAAGTTGGAACCTATGGTGTGTTTTTTACAAAACTGTCATGGTAGTTTTTGGTCCTGAGTGTAATGTTTCCCATGACGTACATTTCTAGGTAATTACAAATGTTCCGGTGTGACTTAAATGTATGTAGTGGGAAAAATATATGTGTTACAGGTATCTTTTGATAGCATAAATACTTTTAAGAAAAGTATATGTGGTGAATTTGAAAAAGTAGGTTAGTATTACATTTTCAACTTAATTATGGAGAAAATTTGCTTCTAATCTGTCTCTAAACCCAAACCTTCGTTATGGATATGAAAACATTTACATATAAAACAATTAATTTATTATATTTTTAATGCAGGGTATTAAACCCTTGAAACATGTCTGTATGAGATCATCTTGCCCAATTACAGTTTGAGTTAACAAAGATTTTGTAACATCCTCAAACATTTCAAAATAATAATTGTGCATTTCTGAACAATTGTACATTTACTAATGCGTAACCAAAAAAAAAAAAAAATTAAAGCCTTTGTCAATAGACCGATCCAGTAAGCACCGCCCCATGGTATTCTGACCAATCACAGCCGTGATTTATGTCCGACATGCGTGCACAAAAGTCCGACATGCGTGCACGCGCGTATGATGCGCGCGGCAGGAAAATGCAGTGTGGCATTGGAGAGGAGCACGTGTTAATTTGCCCACGTGCGCAGTGGGCGGGGCTTACTGGATCGGTCCATTACCAGGCTTAGAAAAAGGTCAATTAATTTAAATCCATAAACCTTGAGAGGATGATTGTGGTGTATTAAAATTGTACTGGTATCTACATATATATAATATGGATAATGAAAGTTTTTTCCATTGTTAAAGGGACATTGTGTCATTGTATGGGACTGAAGAAATTTTCTAAATAAATTGAGAACGGGTGTTTGTTATCATTGAGAATCATGTTCATAGCAGGCCAGTATAAATCAATACGACGCGACGCGCCTTTTTTTTTTGGCCCTTTTTTTTGGGGGGGGGGCTTTAAATGTCGGCTGATGACTGCAAATGGTGCCCGACTAAACTTAGTGCAAATATATGGGAGTCCAGAGAGGCCGCATAAAGCTTATTCTCGATCATTCATAACCCCATCTAATAACACGTTAAAATTGTGCAGCAGCAGGATTCCAGTCAAACCAGTGAGTAGGGCGGTTTTGAGACATCTTTTATTGGAAAAAAAACTTTTTCATTTTGCCGACGTGCATGGCTACGGCGGCGCGCGCATACCAGAAACCGGAGCCTTTTTTTTCTGGCCTTAACTTAAATCAAGGAAATGAACAGACATAAATACAACCCTGCAACATGAGTTTCTTTGATAGATACAAACAGATTCGGAAAGTCAACAATTTGTGAAAATAACATTTGACTGTCGACATCGTTTTGATTTGAAGATCAGATTTATTCAAACGTTACAAATTATTTTTAAAAAAAATTACATTAAACATAACATTTATTCCCTTATTCATAAATACCTCAGACAGTTTAGCCATTCCTATTGGTCGAGAGCCCGTCACGTGGCCGGTCTTAAACGGATGATAAAGACATGGCTAGCTGGTCTTAAACACTTTTCCAGTGTCGCAATAAAATCTAGACCCCTAAAAATCCAGTGCCTCTTACCGTTTCATTGGTTGAACATTCACAATCCTCACGTACGTAGGCATGCGCAACACTACCAGCGAGTCAGAATTTTATAGTTCTAAATTCAAAACGCAACGCGCCAGGTGCGTTCTGCGCGACATCGCTCAGAACATGCCACGCGCGCGTCAATCTCCATAAAAGGGCTGTTTACATCTTACTCGCCAGTTGAACACTCCATTATTTTGCTAGAGGGATGTTTCATAAAGCATGAAGTGAACTTGTTGAACAAATCGGTATTTTTTGAACGAATTATTTGATATTTTTTACCAAAAAGGTATTTATGAATGGGAATAAATGTGTGCTCAGTCGGTATTTATCACTCTGTTTAAGACCACTTAGAGTCTGGGTGCTGATAATTACCCTCGCCTCCGGCTCGGGTAATTATCAGCACCCAGACTCTAAGTGGTCTTAAACAGAGTGATAAAAACCTCCAGAGCACACATTTATTCCCTTAGTAACCAGCAATAATACCTTGTGTAAATTGACAATGCAATCAGCAGTTATCTTTTAGGTGTGTTTTGTGCATAGAGTTATGTAACTACATGTATATAACTTTACCTGAGGTTAGATAACTATACCTGAGGTCAACTCGTGTACATCCCTGTCGCACAAAAGTACACACCGCAAAGATGGCGGCAGTGCAAACTATTATCCTGAGTGAAAATATTTCAATAAACAATTAAGGCTGTGCTGAACATTCGGTCAAATCCGAATTAGAATAGTTGAATACTTAATTATTTGAAAATGCACAGCCCTTAAAACAGTAGGGAAGATAAATATATAATACCTTGTGTTTCCTTTGTCAATTCTTTGTGAAATAAAAGTTCTCAATATTGTGACAATACCATGAATAGTGCACAAAGCCGAAGTTATTCCTAATGGGATCCCTGAATGTTCCAACTTCCCTGTGCATAATAAATAATAGTAAATATTTAGCCATAAATTGTGTTGCTTGTATAATTTCATAGTGGAATATCTGCCTGTTTCTGTGTTCATGGCGGCAACTGGCATAGTCCAGTTCGATGCATACACCAAAGCATGACTATTGCAAGTCAAATAAAACCATCTTTATTTAATAACTGAAATCACAAGTCAATCCCAGCACAAAGTAAAGTCACGAGTAAATATGGGAGGAACAATGACAAGGAGATAATTATATTTTGTTTTAATCACCAAACATTTCAGCATCCCGTCACTTGACTTGTGCACCGATTGTGATGAGTGATGACTACTGTAACTTGTGACTGACTAATTGTGACCGACTTGCGATAACTTACGATAACTTGTGAGTCTTGATTGCAACTCTGGACAACCAAAAATCAGACATTTTAATACATTTGAAATGATGTCAATTTTCTTAGTTTTGTTCTCGTAAATGAAATATTGCAAATTTATCAAAATCTGAATAACAATGATGGATACCTCACAGCTAATTTTAAAGCATGTTCAAATTAGGGTGCACTGTATAGTTTATCATAAGCCAGTTTTGCTGCCACCATATCTTCAAGAGCCATGCCAAGAGATTTGAAGATTGTCGTCTCGTTCCTTCTGGCCTTCACTTTTCCCAGAACAACTTCTCCAATCTCGCCAAAGACCTCAGCTTTGGAGATGACGATGTCGCCCGATTCCTTGAGGGCAGCCGTCTTACTGTCCACGTAGACGACTGAACGACGTACAAGTTCAGGATCGAGCTCATGTTTCGTAGGCACGCTTGCACCGATGGAATTGATATGTGCTCCATGCTTGACCCATTCATTCTGAAGGATAGGGGTGTCACTTCCGGTTAACACAGCGATGACATCTGCATCCTTCACCGCTTCTTCTACACTCTCACACACAATGCAGCCGTGCTTGACCGCAAAGGCCTCAGCTCTGGACCGGGTTCGATTCCATACTCGGACCTCTGTGAATGGGACCACATGCCCGAGCGCTTGGAGGTGGGTTTTGGCTTGAAGCCCCGCCCCCAAAATGGCCAAAACCTTGCTTCCTTCTGGGGCTAGATACTTGGTAGAAACAGCAGATGCGGCAGCAGTTCTCATACCCGTGATTGACTCCCCATCTAAGATTGCTTTCAAGGAACCATTGTCTGCATCATACAGAACAATAGTTGCTTGGAGAACTGGTAAATAGGTGACTTTGTTATTGGGGAATGATGTAAGTATCTTGCAAGCCAGACCATCCTGTTTCTCGCTGTATGCAGGCATGCACAAGACGCATGCACCAGGTTTCTTGACAGGGAACCATGTGCGTAGTGGTTGCACCACGCCCCCTTCTTCACCGGCCGAGAAATCTCCCAGGGCCTTCTCTATTGCGGGGATCAAGTCATCGTATGTCAGGGCTTCTTCTGCTTCATTTGAAGTGATGAATGGAATGGATTTCGAAACGGAAGACATGAAAGATGAGGTTCAATAACCTTTATTTCACTCGGAAAACGGCGCTGTGCAGGCATACATGGACTAGTTTTGACCAGAAGATCAACAGAGGGCGCTCTTGCTACTAATTTAATTTTTGACGAGAGAAAACGTATTTTTCAAAGTCTGTCGGTTTTGAAGTTGGAGAAAAATTTTTTTTTTGATAAAGCAATTAATTTTACATCGTTTTAACTTATTTGATTGTTTGATTGTTTTAAATAAAAAAATAAATCATGGCTTAGGTCCGAGACTAAAAAGTTGCAGTAGCTATTTTCGTCTGCTCGTGATCATAATTATGTACGTACATGTACGTGCGGCGTACGGACGCACGTACGATTCATTGCAAATCATGACATATCACGCGCTCGCGCATCACATACGGACTTTCGGAGTCGCCGATAATTCAAGGTAAAACCAACCTAAATCGTGCATATTTACAATGAATAAGACAATTGTTCTGTGGTTATAGAACAATTGTGAACGTCGGGCTGTTCGAGGTGTGTTTACTGATAGGCCTATACACTGTACGTTGGTTTCTGCAAGTTCTTTTAAATCTTCACTTTTCAAAGTAGGCTAGTCGTGTTCCCTAACGTGGCGCACTTCGAAGCTGACACACCTAATTTCCTCGTGTAATGTGTTGCTTAAAGTAAACCTCTTTGTTGACAAACTTCAAATTCATGCAGTAAAATACTGGTACTGTTACCTTATAAATGCTTGCTATTTAACCTCTGTCTTGTCTGTGAACAATTTCGGTTTCATAACATTTAATCCGAAATTAAAAAACGGTGGCGTCCGGAAATTGGGCACAAATTGGCGGAGTGTGTGCACTTAAATACGTGGTGCGTGGTGCACTTAATAAATCTTCGAAAATTCCATGTGCTCGGTGCTCGGCATCGAAAAGATATGTGCGCTCAATCTGGAAGATTTTTTTCGAAGATTGCGTAAGGATCCAGTTGCGCAATCATAATAAGAATGCGCTTGCACATTATTATGATTGCGCTAATGACAAGAACGCGCACAAGTACAAGATGTGTAGGCGTACATTGTTTGATTTTAAAGACACAAAAGCTACGGCCTATGATGAACATGCCTCCAACAAATCAGGATTTGTTGTATCGATCGATAGTCAGTATTATTCTCTGCTTCTGACATTGTTTGATGGAAATGAATGTTATGAAATTGAGTTGAAACTGAAATTGTGCTGTACAGAAAAAAAACACTTAAACATTAATTGACACGACATGTGCGACACTGCCGGACACTCTTTCTTTTCAAGATTTTTTTTTTATTTCAGTTAAAAACGTAATTTTACATAAGTTTGACAAAGACTACAAAAAATTAATTGTATTGAATTATAGAATTTTTCAGAAATAACTTGGGTGTCCAATCATGTAAATTGGTAGAGGCGAGTACGATTTGTTTTCTGTTTTGTATGATGCCCACTTCTAGACATTTCCAGTAGACGATTTGATATAGGCCTAGCATTCAGGCAGAGGACATCAGAGCTTTCTTCGTAGTGCTGGTTTAGTTCCCAATGCTATACAGTATTATATATTCATCAATGTACTTTATAAGCATAAATAGCATAAATAAACACTGTTATTTTTTTTTCAGTTCAACTAATTCAAGATAGGCCTATATGGAAAAAAAAATGTGTCATAACAGCTGCAGAAAGTCTTGATAAAACCTGAAACAAACAGCACTTTTTACAAACTTCTAAAATTATGACTGCATCACAGTAACTGCCCATATATTTTCAGGTAACTGTAGAAAAGATGGGCACAAACACCCTGTAAATATTCAGTTGAATATCTGCAGAAGCTGCTAGTTTAAATATCTAGTTACATGTACCTTTAAAATGTATTAAATCAGTGTCATACTCATAGTGTTGAACAGTTTATTGAAATATTACTTGGGCACAAACAACTGTAAACATCTGTCGGTAAATATATGAAAATATAGCTTTTAATTAAAAAAAAATAAATTTACTCCATACTTCTTGTCCAGATAAATGGATAATTGGGATAAATGTTTGTGTAAAAAAATCTGTATTTGTTTTATAATTCTGAATTAATATTTCAGATCTGTTTCATTTTGCTCATATAGTTTGAAGCAAATTAAAAAATACAAGCAATGGTACAGACATTTAAATTACGAAACCGGTAACTATTTATTTTAAAGGAAGACATTTTTGTGAGCAAAGCCCTACCTCACAAGTTAATTAATTTAATTAGTTATTCATTCCTTCCTTTATTCCAACAAGTATTTCTGTTCTATCTCAGGTTCAGCTTTGGATTGAGAGGAATGAGGAAATAGAAGTTTAAGAATGTGGCAGGAGGCCACGAGGACAAATTGCTGCGAAAAAATAGATCCAACAAGTCACATGGTAAGATAATTAAATTTATAAAATAGACATAATTTCATTATGACCACACTCTAATCTGCTATAAATGTCATTTAGATATCAAAAATATGAATAGGATAGCTTTGCTCTTTCAGAAAAGAATGTTGTAATGTCCTTTTGAGATGACATTATCAAGCTAAGATACAAAAGTTCCAACAATTATTAAAAACAAAACCCATCTTGACAACCAAATAATACAGATAAAATAGTTCCAAAATTATTTAAAACCAACAAACAAATCATAATGAAATTACAATTATAAAATCCCTTTATGATATTATACACTTCAAACTCACATGTGCCATGTCTATAGGCATTAAAGCCAGTATAGTGAATTATAATTAGTGCTGTTAATAAACAAAACAGTATTGTAAGCTTGCAATCATTACTCATTTATTCGATTCAATAACAAAATTGTTGATTCATGTACATTTTTCGGCTGACCAAAACCTCTTTGTGGAAAGGAAAGTGTAAGATTATGTAAAAAATAAGGGGAGAAAATCTCAAGCCAAAATCTAAACAAGTTAGTGTGAGTGGTGATGGGAACTATATATCAGTTAACAAAATTATAAATCGCTCTATTTGTCTATTGTTGCTGTTACACAAATATGCAACAATTAACCCTAACTCCCTAGGGGGTGTGCAAAATTATATTGAAATTGGAGGATTCAGGACTGTTAGGGCTATTACAATGGAAAAAAAAACCACAAGTGACTTACTAACCTTAAAAATAAGGCTTATAAGGCACTGGCCTTTTTAAAAAAAGTTAGTGACATTTGTTTTCTTGGTCATGAAATGTACATGTAGTTAAGCCTGATCCTCCCTCACTGCTGGATTATGCTGAAAGTTCAAGATACATTTGAGGAAAAAGTAGTTAAAAAAGCTGCGGAGATTGGGTACTGGAGTGGACAACATTATAATGTTTTCCTATTCGCATCACCCTTAATACAGGGTAGACTGCATTCAATCATTTGTGATTGTTAAATTTGTCCAAAAAAAAAAAATCATTCCAGTCTCGATGATTGGTAAAGAAAATTTTAAAATACAATTGATTTCATTCAATAAAAACATTTCTTTCCACATCCCAGCATTTCTGAAGTCAATGAATGCCAGATTTTAAAACATGTATTTCAAGGCGAAAATTGTACGCACACAAACATTGTGTAAGTGTATTCACAGATAAAATATTAAAACTGCCTGGTACTCAGCAATTACACTTACCATGCATAGAAATACTTGCGTTAAGCGCACCCACATACATGTAGCATGATCTAAGAAGGAAAATTGATGAACTACATTAGGAAACATGTAATTCAGATATCTTTATCCTAACATGTTTTGCCGTTAACAAAAATGATTTTTTTTTTTGAAAACTAAATATAGATGGGTTAAGCTACATTTATGAATATGTATTGTGAGTTGTAATTTGAAGAGAGAGAGAGATTGAGACAATGATGTGACCTGTCATCACAAAATGAGAGTAAATTCGGACCTTTTAAGAATTGAGATATTCTGCAGAACAGGGTGTCTAAAATAAGAGGAAATCCTACTTTAAAGGGTTGTTATGGCCAGAATATTTGTTTACAAGCAAGAAGCATGGTATCATCTTAAAGCCGAAGCTGTGCGCTTTTCAATGATACCTTGGGTTAAATTCTAGGGTCACGCATCATGGAGCACCATTGTCTTAAAGTTGTGGTGCAAAAATGCAGTTGGTTCACTTTCCTGCTAAACAAAATCGACACAGATTCTTGTTTTTTTATTCATGGATTTTGTTCACGATCATGAGTAAAACACTTAACAGCAGAGATCATTCTCACAACTTCTCACATTGTCCAAGACCCTCCCTCAGCTGTCATACGGCAGCGATGTTTTCCTAAAGTCTCGCTATCCTTGGCCTTCCTGAACGTCCTTTGTTGCGGTTGAGGCTGGTTTCTGTATGCTTTATACTTTCTCACATTGGCCCAGATTGTTTTGTTTTTTTCGCTGGTGGTTCTCGGTCTGGGAGGAATGGTTCTCCAAATGTATCCTGTGTTGCCTGCAAACTTCTGGTTTCATGCCATTTCTTGACCACAAAGATTCTCTGTTCTGCCATTTGCTAAACCATTGGGAAAACCCGAGGTATACACACAGTCTGAAGGCCAGAATGACATGGGTTCAAAAGTGAACCAACAGCAATTTGCACCGCAACTTCAAGACAGTGGTGTTCCATGATGCATGACCCTGGAATGTAACCCAAGGTGTCAATGCAAAGCACACAGCTTCAGCTTTAGGATGATATCATGCTTTTTGTTGGTAAACATATAGTCGGGCCATAAAAACCCTTCAAAGTAGGATTACCTTTTTTTTTTGGAGACACCCTGTATACAGGGTGAGTTAAAAAAACAAACGAAACCCAAATGTCGGGGCCATTGTGTAAATGAAGTTCTGCTTGTAGCACTTTCAAAATTTGGGATATGAAAGCCCAATTCATACGGTTTCTTTTAGTACAAGAATCATTCAAATTTCTCATGTACTTTTCAAGTTACGGAGTTTTAAAGACAACCACCGTTTTAAAGTTCTGTCCACGGATCACAAAAAAGTGTGCGTTCTTTCAGCAAAACGAAAACGATTCACACACATCCTTATGTGATTTGTTTTCGTTTTGCTGAAAGAACACTGACCTTTTTGTGATCCGTGGACAGAATCTTAAAACGGCAGTTGTGTTTAAAACTCCGTAACTTGAAAAGTACATGAGTGATTTGACTGATTCTTGTACGTAAAAGAAAACTTATGAATTGGGCTTTCATACCCTAGATTTTGAAAGTGCTACATGCAGAACTTCACTAAAACAATGGTTCCGACATTTGGGTTTCTTTTTTTTTCTAACCTTGTACACCATTGGTAATGAGTTTAAAAAAACTTACTTGAAGTTGTAAAACTAATTCTTTTGAAAATCGCATTTAAAAATCAGGCAATTATAATTACAGTGAATGAACAGTCGACGTATACTAGATGGAATGAAATAGGTTTTAAAAATGTTAGGTGGAACAAAAAACAATGGAAAAAGGACGAGGTAAAACAAGACTTGCAGATTGAGGTTCACCTGAAAAAAATACCACACCTTCAAATGTTGGCCTTGCCTCACTGTAGGCCTACTTCAAAATGTATGAAAGGTTTGCAGAAACACAATGTGCGAATAAATTCTCAACTAAGAGAATGGTTCTGAAAAGAACCAGAGGTATAAACTTGACGTTCCGGTCAGCATGCTCTGACCGTCTTCAGGAGAGTGCCTATAACCTCTAGGAAAGTAAACACTAATAAGTAACAAACTTTAGTGTTAACTTTCTTATAGAGTTTAGGCACTCTCCTGAAGACGGTCGAGCATGCTGACCGGAACGTCGAGTTTATACCTCTGGTTCTTTTCAGAACCATTCTCTTAGTTGAGAATTTATTCGCACATTGTGTTTCCGCAAACCTTTCATTCATTTCATTAGTATCTCCACCATAAAAAGCCTCAAATGTTATACTTACCTCAAAATGGCAATTCCAACTTTAAGCTCATTTAAATTTCGTTATGACAGGTTATATGATAACAGATGTTGCTGCTCTTGCTAATACTTAAAACATCACTTTAGGCTATACTTTATTTGAATTGCAGTGTTTTTCTTTAAGCTTTGGTACTTTGATGGGCATATTTAGATAGAGATAGTCAACGTAGTGTTTAGACCTGCATGCCAATTTTCTCCACGTTTTGAGACTCTCTTTGAAAAGTTATAAGTTGTTTGGGCTAGATAAAAAAAAATGGCTGGCCGCAGTACATCAGAATGGAAGTCTAAAAAGTTAACCAAACTATATTACATTTATATCGAATAAAACAACATTGGCGTTGACGTTTGTCACTTACCATTAGCAGGAGAGGTATACATGCTATGTAGATGGGATACATGCCACCTGGAAAGGAAAATACTTGCAAGTCATCCTTCCAAATGTCTTTCTCTTATTGCTTTAAATACTGATTTCCACACAGAGAGTTCAATTATAGACCAGCGGTGCATGTCTGGTTTTTTTTTATTTGGGGTGCAGCCTTTTTTAAGGAGTAAATAATGTAACAGAAGAGTATGATACACTCTTGGCCAATCAAGAAACAAAGTACTCGGATGAGAAGTTATTAATGCTCATTTTAAATTCTACAATATAATGGGGTCCATTTTTTTCAGCCTTTGACCAGAAAAAAACTCGATTATTACTTATTAAAGTCAATAATCTCTGATTTCTATTTCGAAGGTTAGTACTTTGCAGCATTGCAACCGTTGTGGAATAATGAATCTGGGCATTATTCCTGGCCAAATCATGTTTGTGTTTAGGAATTCTGAAAAATTTTCTCGAATAAATTCACACATTTGGAACTGACCGTAAGGAAACCTAGCTCTGTTTTTAAAAAGAATGCCGGTACAGAATTCTGAGAACTTAGTGCGGGTTCAAATCCCTAACAGATCATGATTTGAGAGAATAAGGTAAACAATAAACTTGTATTGGTTGGTAATTGACAAATACAGTACCAAAAAAACCCACTGTACTCACCAATATACGATGCTGCAAGCACTAGAATCACGCAGACTAAAATCAAAACAAACAAAGCTGTTTCAAGCTTTATATGTAATTGTGTTTTTTTCAAAAGTATAGCTGAAATAAATATATCTGTTGGAATTGCCTACAGATATTTTCAGTAGGTGTGCAGATGGCATGTGCACTCAGGCAAGGGCTTAGCTGATCTCGAATTCCACTGAAAATGCGAGGTCCGATATCTGTCAAAGCTTGGCCAAAGAATGTACATATAGTCAACAGTGCAATTTTTTCTTCTTTCTAGAAACTGGTACGTGTATGTACAAAACAAATTGGGAAATTTATATGATGATCATAACATAAAATTACTTCAATACTTACTTATACTGTAGATAATTCCACAACCGATCATCCTGTCAAAGAACAAAATAAGGAAAGGCACTTGGCATGTAGATATATAGATGGATGTTTGCTCTAAATATGACCACACATAGGAGAATAATTAGTTTTCCATTGTTGAGTTGTCAGTACTTTGAGTTTACCCTGCAAAACCTTTTGGTCCCCAACTGTATAGTTGGTGGTCCCATAACAAGATTGATGCTTGTGAGTTCCTGCATTTAATAGGGGACCGTCAATAGAGGACAATAGGGTCCCCAATCTCCGAGAGGTCCCCAATTTGGATTCGTGTACAAAACATAGGGGAGGTCTGCCTAAAAAATTTAAGTACAAACAAACGAGGGACAATCGGGGGTCCCCGATTGCAAATACAGTCGAGTCTCGTTAATCCAAACGAGACTCGAAATTCGGACCTAGCCAAATTGTTTGTTATATTAGAATTTTGTATTAAAAGGAACATCAGTCCCATTCATTGTGCACATAAATGCACAGTCGGAATTAAGGCTTTATGTTTGTTATAACCAGAATTTTGTATTAACAGAGTTTTTACTAATGAAATTCGACTGTACACACAAGTGCGTGTTCGTACATGTATGGCTTACAATGGAGGACAGACACACAAGGGGAGGGGGAAGAGAACAAAAGATCCTTTCAGTCCTCGAGCTTTGGGTCTTTTGTTGAAATCGGTCCTCGATCGTACGGCTATGGGCTTAGTCTATGGAAGAGTGTTATATTACAGGAACAAAGGGAAACACAAAGCATTTTCCTCGGGCGTATAGAAATTCACGACTGTGTGCATACAGCAAGGACCTCTATGGTGTGTGAAAGTACTATGTCCGGGTTAGATCGAGGACCTGGGTTCATGAAAACATTGATCGATCTCACTGGAGGAAAAAAAGCAAAGTTAATAACAAACCTTAAAACAGACACGAACGTGTATCTGTGGATAAAATTGTGGCCTGATAATTTTAATTGTCTTGTGGTGACATGGTCTTTTTTGTTTAGTAAGCACTAGACTGTTGATCTCTGAAGCACGTTTTGAGGGTTGTGCAGGTTTCACCGATATACTCTGTACAACTCTTTTCTTTAGATGCACAAAACATGACAAAACAAGTACATGTAGTTTTCTTCCAGTGGAACTATGCACACTTCTGCTATTCTTACCCTCTTATTGTCCCATCGACGTTTGCACGATCAAGCGTAACACCTTCCAACATAGTAAGTAGTTCCATCTGCTCCCGAAGCACCTTTTCTGCAGCTTCAAATTGTGCACTACTACACAGCATGTCTACCTCACATATACCAACTGTCACACTTTTATAGAGAGAGAAACGGAAAACTAAGTCGCACATCACAAGTGTTATGCCTTGGACACATTGTAATTTCACTGTACCAGAATGGCCTAGAGTCACAGTTTGTGTATAGACCTAAAAAGAAAAGAAAAAAAGTGACACAAAATTGTTTCTAGCATCGCAATTTCTGGACAATGCAAAATCGGGGGGAAAAAAAGAGAAATATCGTGCCAAAAAAATGACCTCTCACTTCCGAAAATCTAAAATACATGTGGACCAGTGGAACTCGGAGCACTCGCACAAAGATGAATATTTATGAAATCAATTTGTGGCGGTCATTGGGTAAAAAAAAATTAACTTAAATAAGAGACTAAAATGTCTTTTGAGACGCATTTTTTTAAAATAAACTTAAAGGACTAATTACACTGAACAGTAAGAACTGCATTCAAGCAAGCCCGACTAAATCTAGAATCCATCGGATGTATAGGTAGGTAAATTTTTGCGCCGTTATCATTTTCGTTCTCACGCTAGTACGCGATGTGAAAACAAACGCGAAAATCCGGATGTGAAAGGTCGTAGGTTATATTCGTTTTTTAAACATCTCCAACTGATTTGTCATCTTTTTTTTTTTTTTTGGAGAATGCCAAGATAAAATTCCAACATTAATGTTTCTTGGGGATGATTACGGTTAGAAATCGTTGTATCAAAAATGATAGCAAGAGAAAGCACAACCCCATGTAAAATGCCCATAGAAGGGGTCCGGAAGCTCAAAGACAAAATGGCGTACTTTCAGCCTCTATACAAAACGCGTGATTCTAAAATATATGGCTACATCACTAGATATGAATATGCATAGCGTTTCGCTCAAAACATTTTGAACTGGAGCACACTGTGTAAAACCACTTTTTAAAACTGCATAAAGGCCTGCAAATGCAAACAAGCAAATTCATTTGTTACAGGGCATAATATATCGTGCAATTAAAATTCGTTCGTGAAAGAAATTTAGAAAAAGCACGTAGGCTATACAGCAACTTTAAATAACATTTTCTAAAGCATAAGTGACTGGATAATTATTATAAGGACGTAATGAAAGGAAAAAATGGCTACCATTTACCCAAAGGTTTCTCGCACTTATCCCCCAGATATCAAGTAAAGTCTTGCCAAACCTAAGCATTGATGAGTTTCAAATTCACAAAGTTGCAGTGGTACACTAACCTTCATAAAACTATATAGAAAATCATTGAACAATGATAGCTTCATGATATTTAGCCTAGAAAACCAAACAGAGAAACAAAAGACGTGTTCGTAAATTGGGCTACGAATTACTAGGCGAAGGGTTGTCTGACGTGGGAGACTAGAACAAGTTCATAGAAATCCCATTAAAACATGCTAGTAACGTACCATCAATCGAGAGTCATTTTGGGGGCTTTGTTTTTCATCGAGTGTGGAGCTGACGAGCGCAAATCAATAATAGGCCTTCTTATAGTTAGAACTTTAATCTGGCGATAGTGCCCTATAACGACACTCGAGTTCCAAAACTTGGGGGGGGGGGGTCATTTGATATTTTCTCCCCCATCCTCCAAAAAGTGGGGGACCCGTCCCCCTGTTCTCCCCCAGGATTGACACCCATGTATACAACCCACAGCTAGATAAAAAAAAACCTGCTTGAAATCAAGTCAGTGTGTGTTTTAGATGCAAGGGACATACCGTCACACACATTACGTCACTCACATTACATCCTCTTCATGGTTTCTTACGCGGCATAAAATCTGAATTCGATGAATTGCAACATAATGAAACTCTTCTCTCATAAAATATCAACCTCTCTCTCTGTCTCTAAAACAAAATCTCACAATAAAACTTGCATTTTGCATGTAAAAACAAAGTGCCAAAATGTTTTATACCTAAAATCCTTAATTTTAAGCCAAAAACCCTGTTACAAATACTACAGTTACAGTTTACCATATTCCATCTTACCACATCATTCAAGTAAAAGGTATTGTTGCCCTCTTTCATTGGATACCACATTTTGAGGTTGTGGTTCTCGTACTTTGGAAGATTTCATCAATTTTCCACTTTTCAGCCTTGTCCACTTTTGCTTGGAATTGCCCAATTCAAGTGTTGACTTTTGTGACCTGGGACATGTTTTTCACACTCCGATTAATACATTTATGCATGCTCACTGACCGTTTTTTTGCCACCACATAAATCCCGGGACGATACTTTTGCAGGGACCTGGCTGTCTCTAAGATCCTCTCTGTCACTGCCTGATGCTTTCCACGTATCCACCCTATTCGGTGCAAGTCTTGCTGCTTCTTTTCCACTATTTAAGCAGAAAAAAAAATTCATCGGGTTAACAGGATGGTGCAGTTGACACTGATTGTTTGCCATTAAAATAAGCAGATAATAAAAAAAAATTACATTACGCTTAAAAAAAAAAAAAGTATCAATTTGAATATTAAAGTAAGTCACAGTATATATTCCCAGTTGGACAAAATACATCGATTAGGCTACAGCGTGTAATTATTCTACCCAATCCCAGAGTAGCCACCGCCCTAGAGCATATCGGCCATTTAAATACTCTGGAGGACAAAAACATGAACCATTACCGCGACAGCTAGAAGGGGTGTTTGAATTCAAGTGACAATTTAGCACAACAATGACCGCTATACAGTATTATCCAACAATACCAAAAACTAAAATTCTGACTAAAATGTTGACTTCATGCTATGATGTGTAGAAAGACAACGATTTACAACAACAATCATTGTAGCCAATTACTGGCTTCTGGATGGACCAAGCAAGCTGGCGTTGTATCGTCATAACCATACCATGGTGAGTAGCAAATCGGTCACGCGTTGCCGCTGCCTCAAAACAGTCTTTCCTGACATGGGTTTTGTGCTTCGGCCTTCCGCTCTTCACCATTTGACTGGAATCATCCCCAAATGCTACGAGAAAGAGCAACGAATCGATTACTTATCACATATTTTCAAAATTGATGGAACTATTTCTTTCGTTTTTTTTCACTTTAACAACTAAGGACTTTTTTCCACACCATTCAATCAACCATTCAAAGCACAGGTTGCTCCCAAAAATAATGTAGGGACAAAACACATCTCTGTGGGACACCTGAGTTTGTAGAACTGCATCGGATCTGTATTCTATCAAATGTAACCCTTTGTGATCTATTCAATTCCACATTGCTGACGATTACCTACATAAATAAGTCAATGAGTAAGTAACATGAAATGAGTAGCCGAACGATTGTGAATAAGTAAATATAGTATGTATGATAAACAAAGGAGGAATGAAGCATGGAAAGAGAAAAATTAATCCGCAGGTAGTGTAAATAATCCATAGTGTCAGGCTCGGGAAATAAGATTAACAAAGTAATCGGCAAATATGGGTGGCATAAGCAAAAGCCAAATGGGGGCTTATATTGCACTTAATGCCAGGGTCAAATGCACGGACGAGGACAAAACAATCTGGACTCACTTGGTTTCCTTTCGGCTACCAAGCTGTTGGAAAGAAGTAAATCAAGCATCGGCAGTGCCTTTGTCAAGTACTCTTCCTCAAAGATCCAGAGCCTGTTCCGAGCCCTTGTGATAGCAGTGTACAGAAATTTAAGCTCTGAATTGAGTATCTGTAAAACGTGAAGCAAACATACAGCACTGACCTAATGATAATTATTATAAATGCAGATAATTATGTGAATGACAATAAGTGCAGGAAAACAATATTTTCTGTACAGTAAACAAGTAGTATGCACAACTTTTCTGCTAATTGTTCAGCAGTGCCATGGAATTGACCCCTGGTTGGTAACGGATTTGTCATCAAATATTTTATCAAGATTGTGAAATCAGACTGTAAGAAGCACTTCTATATCGCTTGTCATAATTCCCATACAGGCTAATGGTAAAGCAGTTAATTAGTTTCAATTTCATTCAAAATATGTAAATATGTATAATGCCATCGGGGCGTTTGTTTTGTGTGTGGCTCATAATGTGATCCTTTACGACTAAGGACTTGAACAATAGGGGATATGCGATAACAATAACCCCGAGGACCTGAGCAAAGTCCTCGAGAGGTTTTCGTGTACAAACCTCATGGGAAATGTTGAGAAAAAGTACAAACAATAAGAACAAAAGAAGGGACTAATTGGAGGTCGTTATAGTATATGAAACACGACTGGGTGGGCGCGCGTGTGTGTAGTGAAACCATGATTATATTAGAGCCAAAACAAAAGAAACACTTGCAAAACCTTGAGTTCGTCACGATGTGCTCGATTAGTTGTGGACAGCTGATCTAGGTTATATTCCTCCAACCGTCCCCCTTGTTGATTGCTGCGGTTACGGGGTTGGAAGCCAATGACCGCTCGCCACTCTTTTTCAGCCTGGAAGGGTTGCACATTGTACAAAACAAAAAGATTGTATGTAGAAAGAACCAACAAAGGATAAACTTTAAATGTATGTATACGTTAATGATCTTGTTATCCTTTACGACTGAGGACTTTGGAATATGGAGGATTTGCGATTAGAGTAACCCAAGGACCTTAGCCAAGTCCTCGGGAGGTTTTCGTGTACAAACCAGTATTGGAGATGTTGAGGAAAAAGTACAAACAATAGGAGCAAACTGAGAAGGGAACAATAGGAGGTCCTCATAAGTAGGATAACATGACTTTAATTTGTGAGTTGATGTGTAATGGGTTCATTAATATTGCTATAATAAGCTGCATCCTTACTTGTACTTCTCAGCCTTCAATGCTTATTATATTTTTTTCTAAAATTGTCAGGAACAAGCAAATTGTGGTTTATTTCACAGTGACTCTGGAGATCCCCCAGTATATAGTATTATGTATACCCCACAGAACTGAACTTCTAAGTTCACAGACTTGTATATATTTGAATCAAAAGAGAAATGTTGGAGTTAAAAAACAGCCATCTCACCGCGGGTGAATTCTTGAAGAAGTTGAATAGGAGGACATCATTAAACTCCAACCCCTTTGCCTCATTTATGGTCATTACTCGGCACTTGTCGAAGACCGCTAGTGACTTCTCGGAGTCATTCCTGACCAAGATCACCTATTGAAGGCACAACGTCACGGTCAGACCATAACCTCCATGTTCTGTGGTTTTGTTCACTAAGATGTTATACATCTTTGATGCCTTTTTGAACATTCTATTCCGAGTAATTTGAACCATTTGATAAATGATTGGCACATCGAGCTCACATTTAACGAAGACATGCTGCCTTCATTTGCACGTCATGCCCTTTATATAGTTGATGTCAGATGTGGCTACAATATTATTCATATATAGATATATATGTATATGTTAAAAATCCGTTAGCTGTCTTGTAAGCCACTATGTTTTATAGTAAAATATCTCAAACCTTATAGCTGCAGGCCCTTTATCATGACTGAGAAAGTAAGTCTTTTTCAGGTGATTAATTTTGCTTTACACGCACCTGATCGGCGCCAAACTCGATATCACAACTGTCCTCGTTGTTTCCTACCAGCAGTGAGGGAAGGTCTTTGACATCGCCGGAGTGGATGATTACAGGGAGAGGGCCATCAAACAGGCCCTGATCAGGCTCCAGATGATCAAAGGACAAAGGGAAAAAAGACTCCAGTAGGTCTACCACTGTGGCAGCAAGGTCTAAAATCCCTTTGTGGCAGAGAAGGTAAGATATGTTTATTACACTTCATTCATTTTTATGAGGACAACATTGATTGATATTCCAACATGTCATGGAAGTAAAAAAAAGAAAATAGTCGGGTTGCACATGCGACCTATTATCATCCTACAGGTTGAGGAGTGTGGTCCAAAATAAGTGATTGCAAGTTGGGTTGCTAGTGGTACCATAGTCCTAAAACCTTTTGAGGACACATTATTATGTGCGTTTTAGGCCTCTTGAATGGACAATTTTTTAACAGAATTTTGTCAAATTTGACGATGAGGCAAAATGTAAACGATGTACAGGGTGAGTAATCAAAAATATCCCTTTGGATGTGTCTTGTCTCCCACAAAAAAACGGGAAAGGTTACCGGAGTTATTTTTCAGCCAACAATCAGTCTGGGTATTGACCATGTTCAGTACAATTTCACTGATATATTCAGCCATCCATGAATAGGATACAGACCTTTTTTTTAATACCTTTTTCTGAACATTGTGTTGGCAGTGTTTTTGGGCAGTCACAAAGAAAGGTCTGTATCCTGTTCATGTATGGCTGAATATCAGTGAAAATTTTACTGAACGTGGTTCATACCCAGACCGATTGTTGGCTGAACAATAACCCTGGTAACCTTTTTCGTTTTTTTGTGGGAGACAAGAAACAATCCAAAGGGAATTTTTTTTTACTCATCCTGTATAACAACTGTGTAGCTATTATGATGAGCAAGATGACAAATTCTGTAAACGTTTTCGAGCTCTTCAGTCGACAGCATTTCAAATTACAACTTACCAGAGTGAGATCTGTAGTTACGTGTGAGTTGGTGGACTGTCTTGGGTACAGTCACAGCTGGCTTGCCTTGGGCCTCAGCGGATTTATTAGCATAGTGGAATAGCGATTTCAGATCCTTAAAACGGAAGGCAACTCCTCGCGTAATGCTCTGGGCTGTGTCCCCTTCAAAATTAGAACAGCAATGGGGTTGGGACTATTCAGCCAAGCCAGTAATATTTTGCATGGGGCTTAATTTGTGCCAAACTTGTTCAAGTTCAAATTAAAGACTGTGCCAGGCGGCTAACACAGTGCAGGATTTGAGTGGAGCCTGAAAGTTTATAGCGAAACGCCCAATATAGCGTCAAAGACGAAATACCAAAAACGCGGAAGACTTTAGCGAAATCATAGGTACAGGTTTGAATTTTTAAAATGCCTTGAATTTGTTTGAACATTATGTAAATGTACGTATGTGAATTATATACCTGCTTAAACGGGCAAGTTTGATGGAAGACCACTGATTGAGTTAATGTGGTTGATTCATGCATGGCGGATGATGTGCAGTATGCTAATTTAAATTGCAAACAACTGGGACGTTGGTCATACATCGTGACGAAATGTCCATGTCCAGGCTCCCAGCTATAATGTTGCGATGTGCATGGCTATGCAGTTACCAATAAATTATAAATCGTGGTAGGCTGATCCCTAAACGTTAACAAGTATTGCCATGGTCTCAGTGAAACAACTTGAATGGTGTGTAGTCTTAATTGGCTCTTATCATCAAATCTGACTCACATTTCCCCGGGAATCAATTGGCTACAGTACTCAAACGATCGGGCTTTCACTTACCAGTCAGAAAGAGTGAATTTGGATCCTGTGCACTCTCTATCAACAACGATAACTCAGCCTGAGTGAAATCTTGTGTCTCGTCAACATAGAACTCATGGATGGCCCAATCTGGAGTTCTGACCTCACGCAAACGACGGTAGACATGAAACACGAGGTCCCCTCCATCAAAGAGATTTTTTTGCAGGAGTTCTTGCTGTGTTACAAAATAGAGCACACATAAAAAAAAAATCGCTTACATCCATCCTGCAGCTTTTAATCAAAATATGAACAATAAAAAAACCATATGTGATATATCGACAAGCCTCAGTACCAATGCTAGTTGAGTAAGTAGGAATAGCCTATGCATGTTTAGCGCACACACATGCATGGCACGGTTGCGCAAAAAAGAACATGTCTTTGCAACCGTCCACATCTCGGACTCGAGTTTCTTTAATCAAGAATGATACAGGGTCCCAACACATAACCAAAATAAAAGAACAGTGGTACATTGTTCAAACCTTATACATCTTGAAGATGTTGTAGATTTCTTCTCTGTCGGTTGAGAAGTTTGGGGCCATCTTCTTGCCGAAATCCACATATTCCTCCAAAGATAGAAAGCCAGTCTCTGAATGGAGTGCCTCAAACGAGCCTGTTAACCCAAGTGTGACATTTAGCACTATTAGTTACAATGCAGTTACCCTCAGCAACATCATGTTATCTTTCACCTGAAAAGGTGTCAAACTGTCACATATCGTTTCCAGACTTCGGAGAGTGACCCACGTAAGGACTCTGCCAACCAAACTGTGAATTTACCCTTGATAGAAGATGTGATTTCCATCCACACCAGTGACGGGTGACACTTCAACTTCTTTTTGTTGATGCGCGGCCACAGCTCATTGGCAAATACCTCGTAGGTGACCTCACTGCGTTCGTCAAACCTGGTCCTTTCTGCCAGGCCTTTCCGGTCAGTACGTTGTCCACCTATATAGTATGGATGTTGCCGGCCGAGAATGGAAGAATAAATATGCACATGTATGAAGTCCTGTAATGACCTGTAATGCGTCAGTGAACGGCAAACCCAGTAGTGACAAATAAGTTATAATTGCGGTATACCTGCCGCAGTATCAACTTTAAACCAGACGTCTTCACTAGTAATTAAGTCATGGTTTTACATCCCAACTATTCAGCACGTCCCAACCTCTACTTTGTCAGGCACAAACTGATAGCAGGTGATTCGACTTAAACCTCACAGCTTACAGCTATGAGCTAATTATTTTCACCTCATCTCTCTCTGTCAAATTTTGATAATGCAGCTTAGAGTAAACACAAATCATTGTAACTTGAGAAAGTTTTTTTACCCAATTCCTCTAGTGGTGAACCATCAACACCTTCTGGGAAAAATGGATTCGGCAACGAAGCGTCCAGAAGCAGAAGGAACTGGCGAGAGGTCAGGAATAAGGGGAACTGCGCCTGATGAACATCCTGGAGCCGGTGAGGGATTGGCCTGTCTAGCTGGGCCAGGGCCTCCTTAGCAAACTGACAACCACGGACCATGTTGCAGAAGTTTCTCCGAACCTCACGGCAAAGTTCAATGTTCTTGGTAAGGAAGATCTGATGGAGATGGTCGCACTTACTGGATACATATGTCTCTGTATAGGCGTGCATCAATGTACAAAATACCCATATTGAAAATCAAATATTCTGTATCACTGATTAGGTTATTGTCTGCAATCTCGTTCGCACACTTGAGTGTATAATTCACACAATGTCTGCAACCTCATTCACACAACAGTATGCATCCTCATTCACACACAAATAAGTGTATGTAACCTTATTCACACAAAATATGTTTAATATCTCATTCATCCATCCGGTCATGTTTACTAATGAGGACTCTTATGGTTCCCTAAGCTTCTTTTGTCCCTAATATTTGTACTGTAACTTTTCTCAACAACGGTCTAATAAAGCCCGCCGCACACGAGAGCTACGTGCTGAGCAAAAAGTCATTCGGTGCCGTTTGCTCAGCACGTAGCTCACCATGTAAAAGCACATTATTCTTGTTTGTCGGTCGCGTGATTTAAAAAATGGGGACATACGCCAGCAGGCTTTAGAAGATTTGCACACCTTGAACATCTAAAACCACGTGTAACAGAGTACGTGATTGGCTAGTCAATCTTTTTCACGTAGCTCAGGTTGACTGTACACGGTGAGTTTTTGGCCTCGCGAGGCGAAATAAATTAAACAGAGGATATATATTTGCCTCACGGCCTCGCGAGGCAGAAAGCAAAAAATCCCCCACACACGGGGATATTTTGTGAACTACGTGCTGAGCAAACGGCCTCCAATGACTGTTTGCTCTTAGGTTTGATCACGAAAACCTTCTGAGAACTTGGGCTCAGGTCCACAGTCATTGTTATCGCAGCTACCTATTGTCCCCAATCCTCATAAAAGGATAACAAGATCAGGTAAGTATACATGACCAATTCACACAAAATTGTGTGCAACCTCCTCATTCACACAAATAGAAGTGTATATGGTGACCCTGGCCTGAGAGGCATGACCAGATGTGTCTATCCAAGATATCAATGGAAAGCTTACAACCCACAGTTTATGATAATACCATAATATTACGGTCATAAAGTTCATAGTTAGTTCAAATTATCCTTTTGTATTTGTTTTACCTTTTTGGGACACCCCTGTACAACCTCATTCGCACAAATGTGTGCAACCACGATCATGCATACACACAAGTAAGAGAACCAGGCCCATTCTCGCAAGTCAGGAGTATAATCTCATTTAATTGCTGTGATGACATGCGTACAACTTTATCTTCAATGAATTATTGTATCAATTAGTACTAAATATCAGAGTCTTTCTGCAATTGAGTTAAAACAAAGAATACTCTGACTTCAACTGGATGGTGATTCTAGAGAAGTTATTCAGAATATCCGATACACTGGCCCCCACTGTGGATAAACCTGTTCGCATCTCATCCTAGATAATCACCATGAGATCTTTGAGATGACTGTTGTGTATGCAATATGCAACCTCTTTCATATACTATACTACATCTGCCTTGTGGTAAACACCATACAAGGATTTTACCTGTGTCGTCTTCTCCCCTATCTGGATGGATAAATGCAGAATCTCTCGGGATCCAGGGTCCTTCAATTGTTTTTTGCCAATATTTGACAAATTTCGTCCACATGCGATAGAGACAGCATATAGTTTTACCTGTGTTAATACAACTTCATTATATTAGTACAAATCTGAAAGCAGACGCATCATCGACCATTACAAGAACATCTTATTTTATCATTTATGCAAAACCGACTGTATTCTCGGATGCAGCACGGTCGTCAGGGTTTGTCCCCCGAATTGTTATAGGTTCGAATCCAGCTACTGGCTATATTATGTGTTGACCTTGGGAAAACTGTTTTTAATTCTTTCTTAGAGATTCGACTCCGACTACAAGGCATTATGATGTTGTCATTAGGCAAATACACTGCTTTTAACCCTTTCTTAACTCATTGCGGATGGCATCTCATCAAGTTAAATGCAATTTCTCGCAACTGTTTCCTGGCAAGGAAAATGGATATGAACACTGGCTTAGGAACCATCATGGTTTGAAACAAATGTTTATTATTTGGCTGTACTGTTGTTGTTGTTGTAGTTGTTGTTGTTGTTGTTGTTGTTGTTGTTGTTGTTGTTGTTGTTGTTGTTGGGAAAGGATTTGGCTACCACTACCACACCGGATTACCTGTCCCGCTTCGGCCGAGAAGCAATATTGAGGATGGTGGTTCTGGCTGGAGGTTGATGATGGCATGCTCCAACTCCGTCACTCGGAAGGGAAACTCTACTTCGACTTGGCTGTCGTTAAGCGCAGCATTGACCACATTGGATGTGAAAGAATAGAACTTCATTATGTGCTGGTCGGAGGCAGGAGGAAACCACTGCATCTCGTGATTAGATGTCGAGCCCTGACATTCCCGAAAGAGAGTAGGGTGGCGTACTTTGTTCCCTGTTGCAGCCTCTGGAAGTTTGAGTTGTGAACGGTATAATAAATACTTAAATAGGAGCTATTCCACAATGCGCCACTATAGCATCTTTAGGAAAACAGTCACAGTGACACACTCAGGGTCTTTTTTTTTCTTTTTTCTTTTTAAGTTTGTCAGTCTTATAGGGTCCTGTACTTGGGGACGGGGTATTAGGGTCTTGAGAATCTTGGGGATCTCGGTGTCCTGCAGCCTTGTAGACTTCAGGGTCTAAGCGGGATCCCGGGGCCTTCAGTTACACCACTATTATAGCCTATAGCATGCATGATATTTAGACCTTCATAATAATTCGCAGACAGTTTGCCAGTTCTAACCTGCAGCTTTTCTTTTGGTGATTCCAATCAGATTTTTGCGGATCCTGCACCCCTTGCCTCGCTTCAACTTCTGTGTAATGACTTCAATGGCATGAGACACATTGGAATGGTCTAGTACGATATCCCATATTCGAATAACCTCAGAGTAGCATTCCTCACCAGACGCTGTTCCTGCAGATTAAAAAAAGGCTCTGAATAATTCCACTGAAAATGGACAACTCAAATTTAACCTGCATTTATTAGAGGAGTGGCTTTTTGCAATACAAGAATGCTGCATAATGATGAATAAACTTGGCTGAAAACCAACTATTTCAGGCTCCATAAGTTCACAGTTAAACTTCAAACTAAGACAAAATTGCCAACTTAAAGCCAGTTTAGTACTTCTTAAAAGCATCTTTTCAAACTCACTGTCAGACAGCCGTGGTGAGAACGTGACCGCCAGCTCCCAGAGCATTCGTCCGCCTTTGGTCAGCTTGGCTTCATACAGTTTAATGTCGTATTTCTGAGGAAGCCCAACCAAAGGCTTGCAGAGTTTGCGAGGCCAATCGCCACTGGCTAACGTCTGGATCTTCCCGATAGCAATTTCCTTGATATCATGGGGAACTTGCTTACCCACAAGCAACTTCCAAACCTTGGACAAAAGCAATGGAGCCTCAGAATTGTTAAATAAACATTTTAAACTGTCTCCTGGATTTTCCACTTATGTGTACTACACTGTACCACCAAAATTAATGATTATGTATGATGTATTTATATTATGTGGACACTGAGCACAGCGTTGTTGCTAATCAAGACAAAATAGAGGAATGTATAGAAAAGGTTGGATTGGAATGTTTCATACAGGACTGGTAATGTTCGTCAAGAGTCAGTCAGAATCAGGCTGGCGTTTGTCTCAATCCGTCGCAGGTTTATCTCTCCAGTCAATGCCAGTACACCTTTTTGATTGGTTGAGAGTGGCAAGCGTGGGTGATCGTGGCTATAAGCTTACCAATGGACACACCATATTGGCCAGCATCTGGATTAGTCTTGCAAAACAACCTGACGTTTTAGTGAAAAGAATGACTATCATAAAACGTTACCTTGTGATTTCACAGGATCATTATTAAAGCGACAGAAGAATCACTGCATGCCGAATAGACAGTGCGTCAAGCTAACCAGCCTAAATCACCCTACTGAGGCATGCATGCATGCATAATCATGTGTCCCAATGATATTAAATCCCCAGATGCCCCTAACAAAAACATTATGAATCAATAAAATCTGGTGAAATGTAAGGGGACATTTAATCAATATTTCATCCGTTTTATTTGATGAACGGACTGAGGCGAGCATCATGTTAATTTTTGAAGGATATTTGCCACGAAAGATGTTCTGTTGTTTTCCTATACTGTGCATCCATTTGAGCAGCTGCGAGTGTTAATACATGCATTCTCACATATCAATGGTTGAAATAATTTTGGTATCGCCTAAGCCACGGACCTTTTTAAATGGTCCGTGCCTAAACAAAGTTTTAAGGGATACGCACCAGTCCTAAATTCTGTATGACCGTAGACCTGTATGAGTTGCCCCGTAGACGTATACGACCTAGCTCCGTATGTGTGTTAAGGTAAATTTCAGCTGTTTTTGACAAAAAAAGTTTAACTTCTACATGCTTTCACGGATTTTGATTAAACTTGGATGCAGCGACCCTTGGGTGGGAAAAACACAATTCTTCATTGGATTACTGAAGTCGAAGGTCATGTAGCGGTCATTAAAGGTTATTGTTCAAATATGCTTGAAATGTTTCTTTGTCTACTGAATTTGATGGATTTTTAATGTAACTGGGCAGTGATCCTTGGGTGGGGTCACAACCCTTCCGAGATTGGAAGTCAACGGTCATCTAGGGGTCGCAGGGGTCGGTCGTTGTTTAAAAATGCACAAAATTTGACTTTTTTTTTTTTAAAGAACATAAAACATAGGGATCGACCGCGGAAAATGGCGACACATGCGATCCGCGGACCACTTGTTATACATGTAGAAGCAAAAGCATAATAATGAAAACGCACCTTTGCGGTACACTCCACCTCCCAGATAAGATGGTCAAAGACACTTGTATCAATTGCAGGTTTACCATGTTTTTCCTTGCGGTTCTCCTGCACGTTTGCAACTACCGTTTGGAAACAAGGGATTAGGGCAAAATAGTGTAAATGAACTTGCTATGATATGCTATGTACCTCAGCAAGATTTAGTGAAAGCGAAGCAAATTTCATGAATATAAAGTAAAGTTTCTTTGTGCAAATTCGCTCTGCGATGGAATTTGCATGAAGTATGTCTATATAGTCTGCAAAGTTTGGTGATGTAAAAAAGGCATTTTCTTTTTATTTTGCTACCAGAATTCATTCAATTGTAATTTTGTTGAATCCAAAGTGTGACTATATATGTATTTAGGCCTATACTGAACTCTCTTTTGCTTCACTTGGACATTTGCTTTACTCTAGTTACCTTGTGATTGCTGTTGTCTCCTCCTCTCTTTCTCCTTCAACTTCTGCTGTCTCTTCTCTTCTACTTCCTCCTCCTGTTGTTTCTGACTCTCCCTCCCTTCCATTTGTCATAGCATGTAATGCCTCTTTTGATATCTATTCTTGCCTTCCGTTACATTGCCCACCTCTGAACAGTCATGCTGTGCAATTTATCTATTGATCAGTTTAACACATCATCAAGTAACATTTTTTTATATATAAAAAAGAGACTTCCACATCAAGAACCTTAAAATGTAAGGAATTAAGGGTAAACTTGTCCCCTCCTGAAAAACAAAACTGTGGAATTTGAAAAGGGGAAACAACAGATGGTCAGTATATGGTGCACTTCAGCACAATGCACTGCTGTGTAATAAATGAACAGTTCCCTAGCCCCAAGGCAAAATTATGTCAGCCTCTACCTCCACCCCCTCCCCATCCCATTCCGATCCCAGCCCCACCAATGGCAGTAGATGCAGATGGAGACATGAGAGAGCTTATATATGCCCCCGTGCTTTTCATATTAACAAATTACATTTTTTTTTTCTGCAAACGAATTCCATTTTGTATAAAAACACTATCCTTTTCCCAAATTTTGGAGTCTATAAGTATAACACTCTGAAAAAGGGCTGTCATTTTACGCACAGGCAAGTGAACCGCGCCTAGCTATAGCCCCATTCTATGGCCGCTCCATAAACTACTGAGTTTAGAGCGGCCATAGTTCATATAGAACCCGACATGTCTGCATGTAAACTAATAAGAGCAAAATATTATTATTGTCGGGTTGCAAATGATTCGATTTTGGTAAAGAAATAATTAATGTCGGTGGATTTTTTTCGTTGCTAGTCTCATTCGAAAGTGAATAACTTTTGTATTGCTAGACAATAGCAAAGGACTTTGGGGGAGGGGGGGCATGTTTCGAGGTGAAACTCAAAATAGCCGGCACGCGCACTATGCACGGGAATCCATATTACGAATACGATCCGTCCAAATACCTACCTCGATGATGGCGTCCCCTTTTTGATGTATGTTACAAGCTCGGCAACCTTGGCTTTCAGTTGAAAAAACAATCCTCGGTAAAACACATGAAAAAGAAACTCAAAAAGTGGCAGACCTCCAGCGCGATCCAGGTAGTGTAAAATCTTACGTTCAGGAAGTTCTTTTAGTTCCGTGTGTATAGGCCGCGCCAAAGATCGTATAAAGGGGATCAGGAAAATCGGAAACTGGTATAATTTTGTACAGTGACTTACGAAACACGATGACGTCATTAAATTGGATCACGGGGAAGGGCGCCCATAGCGTTGGGTATGTAAACGCGTGTGAGGCCTGAGGGTACGCAGAATCTTCACGTCATGCACTCCGCTGATCCGCGGGGCCGGTGTAAGAAGAGCGGGATTTTCATTGATGAAAGAGACAAACTGTTTTTAAAAAGATCATATAAAGGAATAAATTATGAACGAATAAATGAATAAAAGGGGGATAACCAGACACGGTCAGTGAAAATAGTAACATATGTTGAGATTTACAATTACATGTACATGTAACTTATTGGGCGAGAATGGGCGATGTACGGTAACCAATAATAGTGGCGATTGCTTCAAAAGTCCACAAAATGTCCTAAAGTTGTTCATTATTCAAATATAGAAACCAGATTCATTTTTTTTCGCCTTCAAATAAAATACATTTCATTTTTAATATTAATTATGAATAAAATCATTTAAGTAATGCTCATAACATGAATAGAATGCTTGTATGACCCCCTTCAATTTTTGACGGTTTGAGTAAGTTACACAATACAAGTACTGTACAGTGTACACTTACTTAGTGCATAGAGCAATTCTGCTTGTTACCTACCTAACGCTAGGAGCGCCCTACCCCTTCATGACATCTGAGCAAGTACTTCCTGTTTCACTTTTTTTCGGCGGACTGTCCGGTCTTCCCCTGTATCCGGCTCGTTAAAAAAAGTCATACACGCGCGCGCACCACTGATTACTAGCGCCCATTATTGGCTGCAAACGCTGCGGGTTCCAATCGTGCAGAAAGTGCTGGAGGTAACGTCCATTGATCTCCATATACACAGTCTGTGTATATGGAGATCAATGGTAACGTCACACTAACGAACCGGTGTAGCATGAATTTAAGTTGTATGAAATACGGACTCATTGGTGGTATTGCGCATGCTCATGCATAGATAATTAGGAGGGGACCGATCACGTGAGAGGGTTTAACCAATTAAAGGGAAAAAGAGTCCGATTTTCATACGAGTCCGATTTTCATATGACACCGGATACTATAATAATTCCGCGCCTAGTGCGATGACCGCGGAAACTAAAACTTGGAAAAAGACGTACATGTACGTACTTCCGTCAGTAGACTGGTTCCCAGTCCCTCTATTGCCCTGACTTCGAATGTAGGGACAAATAGCGAGTAATAGATTAGGAAGTACATTATTTCCTCCTAGTAGTGCAAATTATATGCAGGACTAGCTTAGGTCTGATTCCCGCCCCCTGAATACAAAATCGAAACGACATTTCCACCCCTGAAAATGAACTAGTACAGAGCAGAACCTCCTCTAGTACAAAATGGCAACAATGCTACCACTAATTATGTGCAGTTGTTGACGACCCTCGATTTTCGATGAATTCGGAAGTGTCTCTGACACTAAAGAGAGGGACATTAGGCCAAAAAAAAAAAAGTCTCCTTTTTCTGGTAAGCGCGCGTCGCCGTAACCATGCGCGTCGGCAAAATGAAAAAGGTTTTTTTTCAATGAAAGATGATGATTTCTCAAAACCGCCAAACTGACTGCTTTGACTGGAATCCTGCTGCTGCTGCACAATTTTAACGTGTTTTTAGATTGGGTTATGGTCGAGAATAAGCTTTATGTGGCCTCTCTTGACTTCCATGATTTGCACTAAGTTTAGTCGGGAACCATTTGCAGTCATCAGCCGACATTTGAAGCAAAAAAAATCAGGTAAAAAAAAAAAATAGCCACGTCGCCGCACTACTTTTTGGGCAAGCTCCATACCAGAAACCGGAGACTTTTTTGGGGCCTTACTTGTCAGTATTTGAAACCTATGCAGTTGAAATGCGTGAAGTTGCCTTCGTGCAGAGACACTGGCGATTTTGCCTACTGGTTTGGTAGTCAGTTTTTGATAGCCATGTGTTCAATGTGTCATAATTTATACTCATGCGCAAACTGTTAACATCATTTTGCAAAAAAAAAATCATGCTGCGCATGCGCAGAGGTTGAAATTGGAACTTTGCTTGAAATGGGAACTAGCAATACAAAAACCCCGAAACTTAATTTCGACCACTCTCACCGCACCTGCAGTTTAGATTACCCAGATGGAATATTTTGGAGGTTCACCAACCAAGTACAGGTACGAAGCACAATTAGTAGCTATCGGTCCCCAAAAAATGATGGGAGCGCGCGGGACCGGGAGCGAGTCTATTCCGTCAGTAACTTTTAAAAGGCAACAGAGGGCGCTATAACATTTGTGGCGCCCCGAGTACTTTCGTATTTGAATTTTGATCATTGATGATGCACGTGAGTTTTCGTGTAAATAAATAATATTTCACATAAATTTACAAAATGAACATGACCTAGTTTTAGAGAACAGAGTCCTGAAATCATTTGGCAAAATAAAAAAGGCTTCGACTTGGTTCGAATCGGGATGTATTGTTGATGTATTGGCCATGTTGGCCATGTTGGCATTGCATTTACATTTCCATTGCATTATTGTTGATAATAAATTAATAGTATTAAACGTGGCGCGGCCCCCATCGTGGCGCACTTTGATTTTTCGCCTGTAGCGCCTACCTAGAGCAAAGGTTTTAACATTTCATCAAGTTGTAAACCTTACTGTTCATAAATCACGCATCGCGAGTGTAGGCTATTAACCCGTAACAAAGTAAAAAGAAAAAGTTATTTTGGCGTGAACCCATTGAACATGTTGAAAATGCGATTTGTCGATTTTTTAATAATTTTCTGATCTGACAAACATCTGGCTGGGTATGTAAGTAGAGCTCATAATTATTTATCAGACACAGAATTTCTAAAATGTTAATTTGGAATTTTCTGAGATTTAAACAAGTGTGCCACGTTAGGGAACACTCCGCTAATTTGTGCCCAATTTCCGGACGCCACCGTTTTTGAATTTCGGATTAAATTTTATGAAACCAAAATTGTTCACAGAGGTTATAGCAAGCATTAAATAAGGTAAAAGTACTAGTATTTTACTGCATGAATTTGAGGTTTGTCAACAAAGAGGTTTGGCAACACCACACAAGGCCAAGTCGGGTAAGCTTTGAAGTGCGCCATGTTAGGGAGCACCACTATATTCCTTTTTACAAATACAATGTCATGAAATGATGAATGTCGAAGTCGACCTTGAACTTGAACTTTATTGCACATGTTGCATGATCTGTGAACGTGGCATTTGCACAACGCCACAGTCACGTAAATACACTCATTTAGTCAGTTGTTTTGAATTTTGGTGAGTCTTTCAACCTTATATAAGAACAGGGTCCTAAAGGTAAGGATTACCATAAAAATGTCTTTTGTTATATGGAACGGGGTCCTAAACTGCATAAGGCCTACATGATTACCCTTAAAATATAGCCAGTCACTAGACCCATTAACTGGGGCACTAGTAGAACTTCTTTTTTGACGTTTGGGATGTGGTCTGTCGTACGAGTTGGGGGAGACCTAGACTGGTTCCCGGTTCATCCACTGCGTATTTCGAATGATCCAAAGTTATTAGAGGATGGGGATTAGTCTGGGAGACCATCACACGTTAAATTCGAACGCATTCGCGCGCGACAACGCCTGACGCTCACACAAAGACAGTGTGGCTAATAGGTTTTGCACATCAGGCAGTCGTGCATACTTTGCGCGCGAATCAGTACAGTAGAGAAAGCTCACGCTGTGTGTCCTGTCCTCGGAGCTCTCAAAAGTGGTAAAAACACATCCTCTTTTGTTGGCGCACAGAGCCCATAGGCTGTCAACTTACAATAGTAGTGGAAGTGTGCAAGTAATTTTTCATTTAGATTTGGCCCACCAATCTCTCACCAACGCCAACAAATTTTCTGCTTCTTTTTAGCCATGTGAACTTCACATACTGATGCTATTATGGACAAACCACTTCACATATGCTCACCGCTGCTGGAGAGTCTGCCCATGGCCAAAGTAGCAGGCTGCAAAGTCTTCATCAAATGCGACAACACACAGCCCTCCGCTTCATTCAAGATAAGGGGCATTGGACACAGGATACAGAAGGTAGTTGCACATCAGTTACAAGTCAGTCATAAAAATATCACAATCTAATCACAAATTAGTCCCAACTATAGGTCAATCACCATTAAACAATCACTATAGTCAATCACATGTCAGTGTCAAGTGAATCACAAGTTGTAAAGAGACAGGACTTTTGGAATTAATTACGAGGGTAGTCACAACACAATGTTGCAAACAATTGTAAGTCAATCACAAGTTATCCAGTTTGAGCCATGTTAATGAAATGTGTCAAAAACATTCATTTGTTATACCTGTTCCCAGTGTTATTTATGTCCTGATTATTTGAATTGTGAACGACTCTCCCAAATTGACCGTTTTGTTGTGTAACTTGTGTATTGAATTTTTCTCAACATCCACTCACATTAAAAGAATGCAGTAACCCAAAAAGAGATAAGGTATTTCCAATAACCAATTCAAAACTTGAGACCACTCTTAACCCCACCCTTCTCGTATTTTGCTACTTGTCTACAATTTGTGACAAACCTTGACAATTGTAATATTTTTCTTCCTTTCCAGGCAATAAAGACGGGAGGGAAACACATAATCTGCTCATCAGGTATCGGCAGTTTGAAAACTTCTGAGTTTGTTATTCAAGTGTAACCAATATAAGTACAGAATTAAGTTTTGCCAGGTTTCCAGGTACAAATTTAAATGTACGCGTAAAAAAGCACACAGCCCCACATGTATTTAACTGAGCATTGTGCTTTGCACTTTAATTTCTTTTTTTTCGGCGGAGGGGGTGTAGGGATGGGGGTAGACTTGCAACCCCCACGACATTTAGTCTTTGTTTCTCAGAAAATGAAAGCCCTTGTGATGTGTACATCATTACTACTAGTGATATGTTTCCTGCCTTTTGCCATTATTTACTTAAACAATTGAAAAGGGGCCCAAACCCAAAATCTGGCAATGTTGCTTTAAAAAGTGAAGTTCGGTGCATGGTTTATCACATTTCTTGTCATTCCTGCAGGTGGTAATGCAGGCTTTGCGGCGGCCTACGCAGCCAGGCAGCTGGGCATGCCTGCCACCATCGTCATCCCAGAGAGCACCCCGACATTTGTGGCAGACGGACTGAGAGACGAAGGAGCGAACGTGATTGTTCACGGCAAGGTAAACGTTTCAGACCAGATCCTAAGAAAGCCATGCCACTGCTGTGCCAAACACAATTGAGCTCGGCAATACCTCAGCTATAATTTAACCCAACTATAGTCTGGCAGTGGCAAGAAACAGCCTGCTTGTAGTCGGACTAAATCCACCTGAAGTAGATTACTGTGGTGTGAACCCGAGAGAGTTCATCATGAGAATTTGCCATCGTAAAATGCAGACCTATCAAAGGTCATGCCTGTGGCTTGTTTCATGTGCCTCGGAGTCAATTCACAGGTTTGCACGCGGGACAATTGGCAGGATTTTAAAGTCAATTTTTGGGGTTGTTTTAGTCTGGAATAAGCCTTTTCTGTGCTTCGGTTCTGTGCAGAGATCAAGTATCGCCGCGCAGCATGGTTCTGTGTGAATGGCAGTGGTGGTTCAGTCAAATGTGTTTTTGGCTACATGCACGTTAAAACTATCCCCCAATGTCATTGACCAAAAGAGACACCCACGTCCCCGGGGCCAGCTAAGGTTACATTGTGATGGCATTTGCCGCTTTTACTGACACACTCTTTTGTGTGATCTTGGCATCTCTGAAAATGTTCTTTAATAGAATTGAGTTCAACTCTGCAGTGGCGCTGAGACCTTGTCAAGCTGAATGATGGTGTAGAATCAAACTAAACATTTTCAAGCTGAATCGTTCTATAAAAAGCTGTTGCCATGCAAAATTAAAAAGCAACATAAGCGGAGTTTGGCACAATGTGTAGAGCAGGCTTTAGCAACATTTTCTCTCTTTCCTTCTCAGCATAGTTTGTTTTAAGATTTGCTGCATCATATCGTGTTTTTTCGCGGCTATTTTCAGGTTTGGGATAATGCCAATGAGTATGCATTGAAGTTGTCTGAAGAGATAGACGGGTCCATCATAATCCATCCTTTTGATCATCCAGATGTTTGGTAAGTGTTCCAGATTTACCATCTGTATTTTATAGCAGCATTGACTCAGGACTCGATGAGAAATTTCTGTGCAACCATTTTACCCTACTGTGGAGGAAACCGATTTCTTTGACATCAACAAATCACACGTCACACATGTACACGTAGAAGAAAAGGCCAGCATACAACCATACTTTCACAAAAGTCCGTCGAATTGTATATATGGATGAAAGGTTGCATATTATGGTTGAAAAGATGCATATGGTTGAGAGGTTGCATATATGCATGAGAGGTTGCATATGGTTGAGCTAAAGGTTGAGAGGTTGCATGTATGGTTGAAAGGTTGCATAATGGTTGAAAGGTTGCATAATGGTTGAGAGGTTGCATATATGGCTGGGAGGTTGCATATATGGTCGAGAGGTTGCATATATGGCTGGGAGGTTGCATTTATGGTTGAGAGGTTACATTTATATGGTTGAGAGGTTGCGTATATGGTTGAGAGGTTACATTTATAAGGTTGAGAGGTTACATTTATATGGTTGAGAGGTTGCATATATGGTTGAGGTTGCATATTTGGTTGAGAGGTTGCATATATGGTTGAGAGGTTGCATATTTGGTTGAGAGGTTGCATATATGGTTGAGGTTGCGTATATGGTTGAGATTGCACATAAGGTTGAAAGATTGCAGTGGTTGAGAGGTTGCATGTGTGGTTAAGAAGTAGCCGGGAAGCATATATGGTCGAGAGGTTCTATATGTCGTTGAGAGGTTGTATACATGGTGGAGAGGTTGCATTTATGGTTGAAAGGTTGCATATATGGTTGAAAGGTTGCATATATGGTTGGAAGGTTGCTATGGTTTAAATTGTTTTTGTTTTTGTTTTGTTTTTCAGGGAAGGGCACAGCTCTATCATCACAGAATGTGCAACTGAGCTCCCTTCTAAGCCAGACGCTGTAGTCCTCTGCATTGGGGGCGGAGGCTTATTTTGTGGTGTGGTGCAAGGAATGCAGAAGGCAGGTTGGCACGACGTTCCCATCATCGCCATGGAAACAAAAGGAGCAGACAGCTACAATGCGTCGGTGGTCGCTGGAGAACTAGTCACTCTACCAGACATAACAAGGTATGGCGATGCGGCTTAAGCTTGAAATTCCCCTTTAGATATTTCCCGTTAAAAATAATATATTTCATTCCTGGGGCAAACTTCATGGAGTTGTACAGCACACTAAGCTCAGAAAATATTTGCTTAGCCAAAAAGGGTTACCAGCAAAAATATAACATATGCATATTTCCAAAGACTGGTTCAGTTTTTGCTTACCACACTTATTTTCCACATTGGGCTCAGGATGCATAACAGTGAGCAAATTGATCAAGAGGAATGGATAACCACTGCTTTGACAATCTCTAAATTGCAGTACAGTAGTGAAAGGCTCAAATTCTGAGGGATGATTGTTTTTAATTTTTCAGGTGAATGTCAATTTGTAAGTCCTGTCCATACCTTTCCCGATATATTGTGCTCTATCAAATGTCTTTAAAAAGGTAGTTGCATTCTGTTGTTGACTTTTCATTCATTGCATTATACACGACAGCAGAATTGCTAAATGTCATTTTCTCATAACTTAATCATGGAACTCATATTAAGTTGTTGGTCTACATTTCTGTTCTGGACCCCCCACATGTTTATCTATAAAGCAAATGCTTTCTGCGTTCAGCAGTTCATGAATTTGTTCACATTAATGGTTTCTTAGGCTTCCTAACTACGATGCTTGTGCCCTTTTATGGAAACCTTGGTTTTATTTACCAGAAAGAAATTGTAAAGAATTAATTTGTTGATTTCAGTGAAGCTAAGTGTCTGGGTGCACTGACCGTTTGCCGAAGAAGTTTTGAATACTACAAGGAGCGTCCGATTCCGATTCACTCCGTGGTGGTTGATGACAGTGATGCCATGAAGGCATGCCTACGATTTTTAGGTATACGTTAATCCGATATTTCAACTCGCATGCAACCTCAAGTCTTAACAATTTTCCTGAAGGGATAACAGAACAATCTGCCGTACAATATATGTGTGCAATATTTTTAGAAGTGCCAACAAAATTGAAGGAAAGTTCACGTATTGACGTAAGTACGAAACTCCTTCCTATGGAAACATGCATTGTCAGCCTGGTTATTACTTGGGTCAATATTGGTCAAGACCCCCATTGGTTTGTACACAGTAGGCCAGGAGGTGAGGAAGAAAATTTTGACCATTGGTGACCTCTTAAGCAAGAGGAGGGTTAATTGGTACTGCACTAGGCATTGAATCTTTTGCACCAACTTATTTGACGATGTGTGTATTGAGTGATGTCAGAGAGGTTGTTTAGGAGAAGAATCACAAGCTTGCTTTGGTGGGACTCGAACCCACAACCCCCTGCTTACTAGTGCAGATGTCTCTGGATACCCCAGCTAATATCCCAGTATTATAGTCTAGTCACAAAGTAAACAGTAAGAAAGGTTTTTTTTAAATTATTGTTCATCCCCTGTTAGTTGTGATTGACTTGTGATATGTCACAACCTTAACTACAACACTGCGAAGAGAATTTCAAACTATCAACATTTCCATGCTTTTTTTCCCCAGATGACCATAGAATGTTGGTTGAGCTCGCTTGTGGGGCGGCGCTGTCTTGCATTTACAGCAACATCATCCAGGATCTTAAAAACAGCGGCAAGTTGGGTTCGGACCTTCAGTCTATACTAGTAATTGTTTGCGGAGGGAACAGCATTTCGTTGGAGAAACTGCTCAAGTACAAATCGTCCATCGGTCTTTGAGACAAAACCAAACTTTTCAGCAATTTATGGTATAGTTGGAGATGCGAATGGCCTCTTCCAGCTTGTCAATGGAACAGGGTGGTGTCAACCAAATAGATCACGAGTCAGGTGACCATGTTAGTTCGGTCAATCTTGGTCACAAGTATTGTAGGCACAAGCACAAGGGGAAAAGACTCGGCATTTGTCAAAGTTCTCTATACTTTTTTTTTTCTTGGGTCTTCTATCATTAATCCCATAGACAAATGTGTGACATTATGCGATGAATTATACATGCAGTTGATTGTGAAATTTGAACTGCCAAACACTTTTGGGGGCACTCGCTCTGTAAATTGCTTTTATTGCATGTGATGTACATACCGTGTATGCAACTTACTTTCCAGCTTTTATGATTGTTTGCGGTCTGACGTGCAGTGAATGTAAAATAGCAACGATTTTTCAAAAATCTTTTTGTGAAGGTGCCCTCTATTTTAAGAAAAAGGAGTTTTGACAGTTTACCTTGATGATCAGTTTTGGGAGAAAAAAGTAGCTTTGAAGTCAAAGACTTCAAAGTATTGAATAGCTGTCACTGTTCTTGTTGAAAGCCTAACGTTACCAAATTCCACCGTTTTATGTATTCTGGATACAGAAAGTATTTTTTTTTAAAAAGTATTATGTTATGCGCTTTGGGTTTTGTTGGAAATTTACTTTCAGGGAAGGCGGTAAAGAAGAGTTTCTTTTTAAGTGTATAACTATTATAAAAAAATAATAAATGCATGCATATTTATTTGTGGTACAGCTGATAGAAGAAATACAAATAATTTTTATGCAATCTGTCTTTTTCTGACATCCTTCTGATACAATCTTGCGGATTTTATAGCTCATAAAGTTATGATAGGTATCCCTAGCTGTGTTGCCATTTAACAGGGTGATATTAAAATATTTTAAAACAGAAAATTAATTTGTTTCCTTACCTAAGGACTCCTTTTTGCGTTTTTCCACTTTCTTTTTTCCTCATTCCTCTGCCTCTTTCCTTTCCTTGAGTCCCTCTTCCTTTTCATGTTCCCTTTTTTTCCTGTAATACTTTTTCCTTGTCCCTTTTTGCTATTTCCCTTTTTGTCTTTTTTCCTCCCCCTTTTCCCATTTCTTTTTTTCTGTTCCATATTTCTGTTTTCCCTAACCCCGTTTTCTCTTTAACTTTGCTCCTGTTTCCTCTTTCCTCTTCCAAAAATCATCATCAATAGTTTCTCTTTATATTTCGTGGCCTTGTCTCAGTCAACAGCGCCCTCTATACACCAAAAACTTTTCCAGAAGTTGTTAATGTTTCCGACCCAATCAAGTGTGGTACCCTACCCCAAGATCGATGTGTGACCTGATTTTCGGGAGGGTACATGGGGGCACCAGTCTCGGAGCACAGGTGCACGAATTTGCGACTTTGCAAGGGGGTGGTACTGAAGTAATGCAACATTTCTGTAGTTTTTAAAGCGCTACATTATCGAAACAGTCTTGAAAGTAAACCTCACAAGTTGCTTAGCCTCTGCATCCATTATTAAAGGACTCAAGATGTGGGTATCAAGTTTGTTGTTTGAAAGAAACGAGCCATTTTAAGATGAGTTTGTACAGGGACGATGCGTTCGAACAGTTCGATGCGGAACTGGACATAAGTTACCACATACGCGTTGCTATGGTAGGGGATGCAGGAACGGGAAAGACCAGCCTGCTGCTAAAATACACGGACAATAACGGAAGCAGGACTTCCCCGGAGCACACAGTGGATGTCAGGACCAAAATGTTGATCAGGAACGGGCACAGGATCAAGTTGGAAGTGCAGGACACGGCAGGTATTTTTATTTTAATTCACATTCACAATTGATTATAGTTAACACACAAGTAGGACTGTCGAGTGTCGAGTGCAATTTGAGTCCTCAACTCAAGTTTAAACTTGCGCGTGCATTAATTTCCTTGCAACAAATTGCGCACGCAAGTTTAAACTTGCGCACTACATAGTATATAGATTTTCCCCATGCATGCAATTTGCAAAGCCGCTAAACTATTTTTTTCCGGGTAAACTCATGCAGATATGTCACATTTTTAAAGCAGATTTGTCTTCGATAAATAGCACCACTTGTGCTTCGTGAGACAATGCCTAAATGCCTTTTGTGAAACGTTTTAACAATAACAGGATATATGCTAATGAGGTTGACTGTGTAGAGGTTCGGAGATATACATGATATAAGGCATAACTATGGGGTGGTAATGCGAAAAATTTATGCACTTTCCATCGTGATGTGTATTAACTATTATTGTTTATGGCTCATTGGGATTTTTGTTTAATAAACAACATATTTATTCATTAAGTCGAATTAATTAATTATATTAATACATTAAATTAAGTAACTAATCATTAATAAATTTATTTAAAGTACTTTTTAAAATAATAATCATCTTATATGCATAGCGTTTTTTAAGTTAAGGCATGTAAACATTAACTATGAATAATTGAGCCTGCAAATAAAATAATTGTTAAAGGGGGATATACAACATTAGCAAACATCGAAAAATAAAACTACCACGTTTTTAAGAAATACCTTACTAGGATGTTGTTAAATGAGAGTCTAAAGCATCCTGTAAATTATGGCACCTGGTGTGAAGTCATTTTCATTTTCCAACGGTGATCGGCCGACCACCGTTGGAAAAACCTAACTATATTTCAACTACTGCTCCAAATTTACCTTTTTTCAGTCCAAATTTTTTTGGGTATTGGTTACATGTTCATGAACGGGTACAGGCCAGCTAGACTGGTTCCCTTACCTTACAATTTTCTGGCAACTATAAATTGATCCATTTCATCTTTAGTGGAGTCAGGGAACCAGACTACTTGAACAATTTTGTTTTTCTTGGTTTTCCAGTATTTTCGAACATCAAACTTCAAACATGTCAGTGTAACAATATTTGATATATTATACTAACCCCTCAAATACTCCATTTCTGAAAATTACAGCAAAAGCCAATGATGTACATTCCCTTTAAAGTAATAAATTAAATAAATTAGTAATGCGTTCATTAATTTTTTTTCAAATTATGCATTTTTGAAGTGTACACAGCGCTCGAAATGTTGTGCAAAGTATTTTTAAAAACAATATGAACTATTGTACCGTCCAATTAATTCCTAAATTAATTAAATTAGTGAAACAGTGAAAAATGGCTGTTAAGAATTTTTTCACTGAATAATTTTCATGAAAAGACCAGTTTCTACTGTGGTCATCTTACCCGTAGAGCATTACTACATATTCATTATTTCCGTGAGGGCGCTAGCCATTCGCTAAGATTTATTTCTCATAGTAGCTTGTGGCCCGTCTGCCATTATACATTGTACTTCCTCTTTTCTCTTAGTGTGCGCAATGTAAAGGACGTGTTTTCCTGAGCTACCGAGTTTGCTCATATTTTTGCAATCATTTAACGTTTTTCTCCAACCATTCCTTTGCTACGTTCATGGTTTCATTCTGCTATTAAAACTACCATCTGTTTGTTTCTATAACTTAATGAGTTTATGGTAACATTTTGGTCGGTTGTCGGTACTCGCGGCCTTAGTTGGATGAGGCTTCGCACAGGCTGCAAGACGCTCACTCTCGTTAAGCGGCTATTTACCCGGCCACTCGTGTGAGACTTTGCACAGTCTGCAAGTAGCTCTCGTCGCACCAAACGAGTGGGGCTTGGAACAGGCTGCAAGCTGCTTGCTCCCTACGTTGCACAGGCTGTAAGAGCGAGTGGGGCTTAGGCAGGGCTATCATTATTGTTCCAGCCGTCCTGCTGTTGTACTGGCCACCTTTCGGTATTACCCATTATTTTACGGGACTTTCTCGCCCATTCTTCAGTCCATGTCATCCACTGGGGACCCACTGTCCTATGGACAATCAAAGAAGAAATCCTCAGTGACATCTAAGCCTGGGAACATCTTAAAGGCTTACCCAGGTACCACCTGAGAGGAGACCGATGGCCACTCGACAACGTCTGCCACACTTCCACCGCCGCATCCATAACCCCGTCGGCCACATCTAGGACCCCGTTCCCCTGCAATCCAGGTGTCACAGCCCCACCTGCAACTCTGATTCATCTCACAGGCGTAAAAATTGCATTTTTTATTATTGCAAATATGAAACCTTTTTCCCATATGAGGTTTGGAACGGTATCGGAGCCTGACCAGATCACATTACAACAACATCACGGGTGCTCTGCTGGTATTTGATCTGACGAATGAGGTCTCCTTTCAGCACCTAACATACTGGTAAGCCAACTTGAAACTGTGTGCACATTTGTTGTTAGGGTCCCTAAATAAACTAACCAGCCCTACTTCCATATTCTGCCCTCACCCCCTCCAATTCACCCGCACCTCCTCAGACCCACTGTTGCCCTCCTATCCACCGTTACTCCCTCCGACAAACCCTCAACCCTTTGACCTGACCTCAATCCTTCAACCCACCCTAACCCTCCAGTTCACCCTTGCCTATATTAGGCCCTTTGATCCTCCCTAACCCCTTCAACCTACCCTCACCACTCCAATCCACCCTCACCACTCCAATCCACCCTCTACCCCGACCCATCCTCTACACCAACCCACCCTCACCCCAATCCACCCTCACCCCAACCCACCCTCGCCCCAACCCACCCTCACCCAACCCACCCTCACCCTAACCCAACCTCACCCCTCCGACCCACTCTCACTCCCGCCGACCCACCCTCACCCCTCCAACCTATCATCTCCCCTCACCCCTTCAACCCACCCATACTCTTCAAACCCACCCTCCCTCTGTCCCCCAACCTTTCCAGTTCACCCTCGTCCAACCTTTCCAACTCACCCTCACCCACTATAACCCACCCACATTCTTTAAATTCACTCTCATCCCTCTAAACCCTTCCAGTTTGCCCTCATCCATCAAACTCACCCTCCCCGCTCCAACCAAAACCTCACTCCTCTGACAAACCCTCGTCCCTTCCAACTCTTCCTCACCCCCTTTGACCCACCTTCAGCCCCACCAACTCGCCCTCAGTGGTCCAAGCACCTGTCCCTTTTATATTTTTGTAGTGATATTTCTTGCTATGCTACAGGCGAGTATTTTGCTGCCTCAAAGGAACTGGCAAGGTCCATGCTTGAGGGGATGCGCTGAGGTGTGCGCTAACTGTGATAGCTTGTAGAACACCACTTCTCTCATCCCCTTCAAACCCACCCTCACCCCATGTGACCAACCATCAGCACCTCTGGCCCACCCCAGTGGTCTCAGCATTAGATGAGGTCATCTACATGTACCTGCCCCTTTCTGATATTTGCTAGTAATGTTTCTTTTCATGCTACAAATGAGTGCTTTGCCCTCCCCAAAAACCCTCCTCCACCTCCACCCCCAACTCAAATATCTTGGCAAGGCCCATGCTTTGTGTTTAATAGCTCCATGCTTGTGGGGACATGGCGATCAGTGTACGATAACGTCCAGGACAGCCATCACTCCCCCTCCGCCACCACGCCTCCTGCAGGAACTGTCAGAAAGTAGTTCAGTGGATGACCAGAACGCACCCTCTGGTGATTTGATACACTAATGATTAGTGGCACCCTCAATCAGAGTTCTTTCCAACCGCCTGTTTTCTAGATTACCTTCCCCATTTTAATAATAGAGCAAGTTAGACTGTAATTACATTCAACTGATACATTTTACTTAAATAATCAAACGTTTTCCTTACTACGGATGTAAAGGAGTGCCATATTCATTTGAGTCCATTTACGTCCCTCCAATAGAAGCATCTCAATAGGCACCTTGTTTGCAAGTTACTGTGGTCATGCCAGTCTGAAGTCCGTGTTTTTTCATAAACGAAACGTTTTGGTGGAAGAAGACATGCTTTAAAACTATGTTAAAGTTGTGATATTTTGGATCTTTTGGAATTTCTTTCTATCCCGTGGAAACCAAGGCACGAGGAGCTATACAAAAACGCTGACAAACTGGTACAAGCCATTCTAGTCGGGACCCACTGTCAGAACAAGGAGAATCGTGAAGTCGCAGAGGAAAGCATCCGCAGGCTGGCCGAACACTTTGAGATGCAGTACATGGAGGTGAGTTCCCAGACGAACCATAACGTGGAATCCTGCTTCGAGACACTGGTGGACAAGATTATTGAGAAGCACGCGGAGAAGGTGAATGTGCCGCGCTACGAGGGGATTCAGCTGAAGGAGGACCCGGACACAAAATGGTCTTTCTCAAACTGCTGTAAATAATTAAAGTTGAAATAATTGCCATGGTTCTTGTTGCCATTGCAAAATTAAAATTTAAAAGAAAAATATCATGAGACAGTTTCCTCCATGTCTCACTGACTATCAGCCCAAGTCACCAAATAAAATTGTTGTTCTTAAGAGGCATGGACAACATAATTTTGCTGAAATTTTATAGTTTTCAAAAGAATTGTTTTGTACCTTTATTTAGATAAAACATAGACCTAATGTATATAATTCCAGTGAGACTATCATTGCTGTTTTCATAAAGAGGTATATTCTAGTGTGGGGAGAAAAATGGAATTTGATGGCAGTTTAACTCTGTCGACTTTATAATTAAACAGGATCAAAAAGAGTCACATACAACATAGCATTAATTCGGATGCTTCACAATGCAGTGCGCCACCAAGAGTTTGCCACAGAGAGTTAATTTTTCCTAGTGCATTGTGGGAGATGGTCGACAAATTCGCAGCACGGGACATTTGAAATTGTTAGTTTTTCCGGTCAGTGGTTTCGTAAGCGTATGATTCGAGGATCTGTTTGCCCATTTCTTTTCTTGTTATCAATATGGTATTTTTGGTAAGGCGGCAGAACGCTATGCCCCAATCTATGACATACATGTATTAGCTCAAGTTGTCTACCGACACTCATTCAAATGGGCCATGACCGTAAAGTTAAAAAATGGACTCTCCGTGGCAAACTCTTGGTGGCGCACTGCATTGTGAATCGCCCGATTTAATGCTATGTATGTATCAGCTTGTCATTTCCAGTGGATGCCATTTTGAGCTGAAATTTAATATTCACTTTTCATATATGCAAAGATTTTAATACTGATGCAGCATTACTTGTAATCTTGATTGTGCCTTATTGCAGGAAAGGGTACTATATTTTTTAAATAAAGAGAAAATTCATAATTCTTTGGATAAGTAAATAGAGCCTGAAAGTTCACCTCTTAGTGGCAAGCTTCCGGAACAGTTGAATAGAAAATTAATGTGCAAAAATTCTTGAATTTGCATTTTTTTGGGGGTACACTGATTCCTTAAGAAAATCATCCCCGAGAAAGGCCTAACATGTCAATTTATGGGAACTGATAAATCGCTTGACGTGAAAGAGAAAAATTGTGCCAAGAATTGACCTCTCACTTCCAATAATCTACAATACATGCCGAATAGTGTAACTTGATATACTATTACATAGATGAAAATTTATGAATTAAGTTTGTGGCGGTCATTAGGTGAAAAATGAAAGTTAAATAGGAGACCAATATGTCTTTTAGGATTTACAATTTTTAAAATAAACTTAAAGGGAATATACAACATTTCTTTTTGCTGTAATTTTCAGAAATGGATGGATTTGGGGTTAATACAGTATTTTATACAAATATATTTGTTTCACTGACTGTTTAAAAGTTTTGTGTTCATAGATGCTGGAAAAAACAAGAAAACAATCATGTTCTTGAAGTCTGGTTCTCTGACCCCACTTAAGATGAAACGGAGCAATTTATAGACTTTGGGGAATTGTAAGGTCAGGAAACTAGCCAACTGGCTTGCACCCGTTCCCTCGGCCGACCAGCGTTGGAAATTGGTACAAAAATACCACTTTTCTTGAAAATAACAGCACACCAGGTGCCGTGATTTTACAGGATACTTTAGACACTCATTCAGTAAAAGTTAAGTAAGGTATTTCATAATAATTCGGTATTTTTGTTTTTTGATGTTTGCAAATGTTGTATATTCCCTTTAAAGGACTCATTAGCATACAAAAAACATGAACTGTGACCGCTGGTAGGGACTGCCCTCAAACTATCCAGACTTAAATCTAAAACCCATTGACTGTAGGTAGGTAAATCTTCGTGACGTTATAAATTCTCGATCTCACACAAGCATGTGATGTGAAAACAAACGTGAATGAACAAGGAAACCCAGGAACAAAAAACCAATTAAAAATTCCCATAGGCGGGCTGCGCAAGGATTCCGGAAGCTCGCCACATGACCTTTTACATCAGACTCTGTTCCACATTCCTTATAATAAAAGGGAAGTATTGGAAATTTCAAATTTTTCTTGTAGATCTTATGCAGTTAGAAAGTAATGTTTTTGAACATGTTTTTGTACCTAGGATTGGCATGATGAGTAAACCTTTTGCGTATTCAGTCAAAAATAAAAATAACAAGAGATACCCTCTTAAACACCTGCAGTGCAGAAAAAGTAGTACAAATGAAGCATTTCAGTTGGAGAAAATGTTTAATTATTAAATCTGCCAAAAGGCTGTTTGTTATTCATAACATTTAACCCATCACTTTCTCTGTCATAAAAAGGAAACAGTTGGAATACTTTTGTATATTTCATACTGAAATTGTGTAGTTACATAGCTGAAATATTTTTAAAAGAAAAAAAAATATCCCTCTTTATTTTAAAATTGAAAGTATTTTATTTATCATAAAAAGAAAAAAAAAAGAAACATGAAGTACATTGAATGTACCTATATAATTTAAGTCTTGAAACCCTTGGAATTGGCCCCGAAACATGGATTTATGTGCCAAAATATGTTTATGAATAGTTGTGAACAGTTCCACTAAACATCAAATGTTGCTCAGCCCCCCCCCCCTCCCTTTATGCAATTTCTATGTCTGTATGTATGTATGAACGTATGTATGTAGTATGGATCTACCGTTTTTTTTGGTATAAAGTTTGTAAAATTGGCGTCTTATCCAAAGTTAAGACCAATTGGAACCAAACTTTAACATAAAAACCTTCATATGATAATGAAGTTAAAGGTCACACACCAAGGTCAAAGGTCATCTGAGGTCAAGTTGTAAAATAGGTTTAACATGTTAAATTGATCTTATTTGAAAAGTTGAAGTCCAATTGGAACCAACCTTGGCTCATTGCTGCAACATGGCAACCTACATACTGATGTCATTCTTTAATTTAAAGATACTTGTGAAAGCAGGTGAAACGCATAGCTCTAGACCCATTTTGTTCCATTGCCGGTGATTTATCTATGTTGCCCCTCAAATTATTTGTCATGCCCTCATTCCCCCCCCCCCCAAAAAAATAGAAAATATATAAATACTTTGCAAACTGAATATAACTAAGCACAAAGCTTTCTTCTACATGAAGCAAGAATGTTTTTCTTTCAAGAGCCATGAAATTTGGCCAATCAGAGACATACTGCCACTACATAATTTGGTGATTTGTTAAATACTTAATTATTTATTGTAATTTCTAGACTTGTGAAATGTAAGCAGTATGTAAATCATTGGTGTTTGTTGGTACATGTAATGTATGTATTCAGAATTGTGCTGATTTTTAAGATTTTTAAGAATATATATGCAGATGCCATTTTAGTTACATTTCAATTTTATTTCAACAATAAGACAAAATGAAATTTCAGGGAACAAATTCTACTTTCATCAATGTCCAGTAGATAAGACTTTTTGACGGCTGTGCAGAACTACCCCCTCTAGTGGTAAGATTGTGACAGTTTTTATTTAGGCATATTATTAAGGTGCAGAATTTGTTAACTTTTGCACTCAATCATTTGGAAAGCTGGTGTTGTAGTAACAAAATCTGCTGAAGTAACAAATAATAACAACGTATGTATTGTTTGAAAGCAAAGTTTTGAAACTGCACAGTTGAGAACAAGGGGAATTTTGAAATGATGTATTGTGAATATTTGGAGTACTTTAGTAAATATTAATTCAGTAACATTTATTACAAGTAAAGGATTACAACATTTTGGATTTTTGAGCATTAATAAGGGAATAAATATGTGTTCGGGAGGTATATAACATTCTGTTTTAGACTGGTGGGAGTCTGGATGGGTGATAATTACCTGAGGCAAAGCCGAGGGTAATTTTCACCCATCCAGACTCCCACCGGTCTTAAACAGAGTGTTTAATACCAACCGAACATATTTATTCCCATTCATAAATACCTTTGTGGTCAAAAAAACAATCTTTTTAGTCCAAAAATCAAAACAAGTCAAAAACTAGACGTTGCCAATCATTTTGTTCAACAATTTTACTTAATGTTTTACGAAACGCCCCTCTGACTATAATATGGAATGCCCCTCCACAACTCGTTACCTTATAAGGACATTGGCGTGCGCGTCTCAAGTACTGCGCGATGTCACGCAAAACGCAGCTGTGCTGGTGTAGCGTAAATTTCGGACCATGAAATTACTGATTCACTGGTAGTATTGCGCATGCATACGTGAGGAATGTGAACGTTCAACCAATGAAACGTTAAAAGGCACCGGATTTCATGGGAGTCCAAATTTCATGTGACACTGAAAAAGTGTTTAAGACCAGCTAGCCATGTCTTTATCATCCGTTTGAGACCGGCCACGTGACGGGCTCTCGATCAATGGGAATGGGTAAACTGTCTTAGGTATTTATGCATGACTATTAAATAATAAAGTTCAAAAATAACTTAATATTTAAAGTTTGTACCCCGACCAGCAGAAAATTGCTGGTGTGTAATATTTGTTGTTACAACTCTGTGAAAATAGTGAAATATTGGCTGTAAATTATGGACAGAATATTATGGCAATAAAAGCAATGCTTGCGAGTATAGTTAAAACGCACACACAACAGACCTTAGTATTATAAACCATTCAGCTGTGCAAGTACAAGTATGAAGCATTCACTACTGAGTGGCTACTCAAAACTTTAAAAATTCCAAATTGATTTTGACATGATTTTCCACGCAAGGCAACTTCAGACGCCAATAACTCAAAACAAAGTTATGGGGAACATTCCTCGTTTAGCCTCAGCAGTCAGTAGGTCACAAATGTAGTTAAATTTTATGTTTTTGAATCATTTTAAATCAATCCACTGTGACCTTCCCAATTATTTTTTTTTTTAAACAGTGAACACTGTTGCTTGTATTTTTAGCAAGACCAAAATTTGGGGAAACATTTTAGAAAATTCTTCTCTTTTAACTCTTTGTCGGTACAGTCGTTTTCCTAGTTGTCGAAGTGTGAGTCGGAAATCTGGCCAAAATTCCTCTTCTAATGATTATGTAGGAAATATTTTTGTGTATCAAGGAGCTTACATTTTCCTTTTCAAAATGCACATCGTCAGAAAAAAAATTATTGGAGACTAATCCAAAAGAGGTAGGCCTTAGGTTTTTATTTGAAGCTATCCGGAACTAGGAAAAAGCCGGAACTAGGAAAATGACTGTACTTCATTTTTACTGCACTGCAGCATCACATCCCAGGGGCGACGTAGTCCGAGTAACTAGGACTCTACGAATCGCCTTTTTTAACATTTGGACATGGTCGGGCGAGGTCAAGGTCACCGTGCTGAGTTAAAGGTAAATAGTGTCCGGATGATAACTTCAGTTGGAAATGAGATTTTGGTGTCTAAGCATTGGTACAGGCATGTGGGATTGGTTCTGGGGTCAAAGGTCAAGGTCACCATGTTGAGTTAAAGGTTAATGGTTTCCGGATGATAACTTGACTCTGGCTGAGGGTTCAACAGCAAGGCTGTTATTTTTTCATGAGATCTTGCTTTAATACAGCAATTTCAACTCTTTGCTTGGGCCTTGGAATTCCAAGTACAGTCTTGTGTACAACTTCTGCATGAAGAGGATTCCTGTTAGGAATGGCTTGCTGCTGTGCATGCAGGCTTTACTCAACATTAGTTTGTTCCAAATGGGCACATGTTTCCAAATGGGAACAGCATTTTTTACCAGAATGGCTTGAGAGAAAACGGAAATGTACATATGTTTTTTTTTTGGCAGAACCTTCTCTATGATCATTAGCCTGATAATTGTGAACATTGTAATTATGATGATAATGGGAACTTGGCACATTTCCTGACAGTTTTGGAGGATTCTAGAGGATTGAGGATGAATGGTACATGATTGAATCAAATGAGGATTCTGGAGGATTGAGGATGAATGGTGATTGAAGCACATGAGGATTTTGGAGGATTGAGGATGAATGGTGATTGAAGCACATGAGGATTCTAGAGGATTGAGGATGAATGCATTTTGAGGCAGGACTGTCTGATGATTTTGAAGGATTTGGCGTTGGTTATCCTTCATTTAAACAGGAGTGCAAAATTTTGGGATGAGGAGGATGGTTCTTAGCAAAAAGGGGCCTAGGGGGTTAGGGTTAAGAAACCTTTTTTCTCTTAAATTCACAGATAATGCAACAACCGGCCAAATGGACATTATGCGACCTTATTACCCAACACCACTTCTCCGGGAACGGCGTCGCCCGCACCTACCACGCCCATTCCTGCCACGTCAGCACCTGCCACGCCTGCAACTACCACGCCCGCAACTGCCACGCCCATACCCACCACACCTGACCCAATCACAACTGAATCCCCCACCGTCATGCCCCTTCCTACCAGCGTACATGTACCTTTGCCAGCCAAGACACGGCCACGTGGGTCCTGACCCAGCCGCAGATCGTGTTCCAAGAGGGCGACGCGGCAAAAGCGTTGGACATTTGACTGTGCAACGCCGGGAGGGGTTTCCGGGGCGGCCTGCTGGTGCGATGCTGCTCCACGCCCGATCTGAACACGAGCCCCAAGTACACAGACTTGTCTAGCTCAGTCGTAGCCAGGATGGAAGTGGCTGCGGCTAGGTCCATCAACTGGACCAGTGCTATAGGTAAGAATGAAACAAAGAAACAGGAATTTCTTTGCCCGAGTACGGCTGATTTCCCTTGTCTATGACTATGGCTATCTCCACTGCATACAGTGGTAAAAAAGGGAAGACGTAGTCACAAAAGTTCCTGATTCAATTTTGAGGTGACCTCTGAGATCTTTCTCCTTGTTTTATTGGCAGACGCAATATGATAAGATTGGAATAGAAATCTGGGGGTCTGTTTTGTAATTGAAAATGTACATATGTCAAGCAATATTCACTCTTGTGTTCTTATTTAATACACCCTGCTGTATCCAGATGGGCTTGGATAGCTACGTTTTTAACCTTTTTACCAAGTTCAACGGTCACTGTTAGAGAGTGATGCTTGTCCGATATGTGCCGCTGATATGATTTTGCATCTGCGTCTACCCTTTATATAAAAAGGAAAATTGAGATCAGAGGTCATGCAAAAAAATTCTTTGGGGTCTGACTTCATGACATGTTAAAGTCAGGGGTTTACCCTAACTTGTTTTTTTCACTAGCCTTTTCACAAGTCCGCAATAGAATTTTTAAATTTGTGAATGTCATAATCAACAATGTTATTTACAATAATTTTGACACGAAAGGCAGACTACTAAATAGGGGATTGGTTTTGACTAGTCCGCCGCTGTTTTTACTCAAATTTGGCTAATGGACTACTGCTAAGGTCAAACCCTAGTTTTTACACTTCAGTACAGAGCAAAACTCATTGCAAGATAATTTTTGTTTTGTTCCAGTGTCCGCAGATTTGCAGACAGAAACGCCCATCACCAACCCAGCATACACAGAAGTCTCCCCCTGCCCATGTGACCTGACGACCAATCGCTGTGACGCCAATTGCTGCTGTGATCCGGTAAGGCCAAATTGTTGCAATTTCTTGTCAAAAATTGTTATTATTTACCCTCAGAATCAAATGAAATTTGTGAGTTTCTTTAGCCCCCCCCCCCAAAAAAACCCTTTTGTCTGCCCCCCCAAAAAAAAATTCAATTAAAACAACATGGCTGTTTTGAAATTTGTTGACATTTATATGTACTTTTAAATACTTTTTGTTTAAAATGAATTTTGTAGCCCAATTGGATACATTTCAGGTCATAGTGGCCCTTTAATTAATTTACAATGAATGCACAACTTATGATTATCCCAGCAATACCAAACCATAGCCCACAGACCCCACTTTAACGCTCAAGGTCTATATTCTAAGCAAAAATCAATTTCAAATATAGTTTTTTTAGAATATAGTTTCTCTGCCTAGCAAAATTCAGTTTAGCAATTCTATGAAATTAGCCTTAGTAGTGAGACTTGAATAAACTTTTTTATCCCCCTGGCTGTAAGCCGGACGGGGATATTGCGATAGGGTATTCCTTCTGTCTGTGTGTCTGTCTGTGTGTTATGTTTTGGTTTAGGTTAACTCAGGTCAGCACGATAAATTGAGATATACTTTACTTGGGAACTTGAAATTTGGTTTGTGGGTTGTTCTTTGACAGGTCAAAGTCGCTATTGCTAAAACAAATTGAAATCTTGTCAACAAGAGAATTTGAGAAATACTTTACTTAGGAACTTGAAATTTGGTTTGTGGGTTACTCTTGGTAGTCTTATAAGGAGCCTATTGCTTTTGGGGCCGACAGGTCAAAGTTCAAGTTCTTTATTGCCAAAACAATAGAATTCTTCCATTTTGGTTAGGGACACTGACAAGGATCCGTACTAACTGACTGTATAAAAACTGCCAGCATGCCAGGGGGATTGCGCAAGTTTTTTACTTGCATTATTTTTGTATTTTACAGTCCACTGTTCCTTTGTTTTTTATCACTAGCTCTGTGCAGAGGATGACATTGTGGCTTTCAGCTGTATTTCTGGGATACCCGGCGGCAATTTTACCAAACAGCACGCTTATATCTACCGACCGGACTATTTTGCGAGGATCACACCTCTGGCTAGGCTGGGCCCGCCTCAGCAACTGCACTACGCTACGGGAGGCCATGCTGGCCGAGCTGCAGTCCACGGTGGCAGCAGACAGGATCGGCAAGGTCAGCAACGCAAACCCTTCAATCGAAACAACTGGGCCCCCATTTTCAAGTAAGTCTTGTCAAATGAGTATATTCAACATGGGGCAAGTTCGATCAAGTACCATAGTTAACCATAGTTCAACTAACCACGGATCCTACACACAAGGATGAACAACTGTTCTGAGCCTTAGTACAATATGCACTGAGAGGAGTTATCTTAGTAATGGGTTGGACGCGTGATAACAGGCATTTATATCCCTTGGCATGTTAATTGCAAATGTTCCAGGTGTGCCGTTCTGTCGGGTTTTTTTGGCATGACATCTAAAACGGAAGTATTCATAAAACTGTAAGCAAAACCACTCCATATGTAACAAACTTGTTCAAAAATTGTTTAAAAAAATTAATACTTTGGGATATAACAGATGGTATTGTGCACTTGTTGTCATAGATGAGTCTAACCTTGAGTTTAGCCGAGTCGTTAATCCTTGTTTGTAGGATCCGTTGTAGGAACTAACTCTGATTGAATGGGATGCTTGTCAACCATGGTTGGACTTGTCTCGTTGACTATTCATGACCAGCCTACTGCTGTGAAATTCTAAAATCTAAAACTGTTTTAAAAATTATTTCTCAATACCCTTCCCCATCAGCTCTGAGGAAGATGTCATCCCAACTGAACCTCCACCGACGACAGTTGCCATGACAACAAATGAGCAGACAACACCGGAGTTCTTCAACGAGACGCAGCCCAGTCCCATCGACCTCCTGCAGGGATTGTGCTACGAGGTACCGACGGCGGTCAACATTGAGATCCTGTACGCAAAAGCTGGCGAATACGGCTCGGTCATCCAACGCGAGATCTTGGCAGCATACGTAAGGTACGTCTCAGGCCCGAGCTGTTTTTATTCAGTACTCTAGATTTTACCTTTTATACCCTAGAATGGCCGGGTTTATTTGAACTTTTCACAGCCAGAGGGAGTGATTTGTCCATTATACCTTGACCATAACCAATTTTGTGACCCTCCGTCCCCAAGCCAGTCTCTTGGACCAATTTTATTAAACGGGGGTTTGGGCTCATTGGAAAGGATATTGAATTGCTTTCCAATGCTGTTAGCGGTGAGGCATAGGAACAGAATTGTGCATTTTGTGATAAAAGCATGAAACTTGGCATGTGAGGTCTTCATACCACGACAAACAAAATTCAGATATGGAGGCATTTCATATCTGTCCCCTGGTGACCTTTAAGGGGTCAATGACCTTTGAATACTCTATTTATACCTATGGTTCTTGAAAACATCACTTTCCTATGACCTAAGTGTATGTATAGTCGTCACACAATGTAAATTTCACAATTGATCTCTAATGACCTTCGAGAGGTCATTGACCTTTGTATTAACTGCACTAATTCTTCAGCGTGAAAATCATTTTATGACCATTTAATTGATGATTTTTATTATAATTTATGATGTCCACAGATATGTCCTACCGTTAAGCTGAATTGCATTGGAACCGATGGTTTTGCTTGTCATCTGGATCAAACCTCCAACGAAACCACAGACTGGGTCCAGTCCTTTCCAGTTGCCAGCACTGTCACCTTTATGTAAGTTCCCCCAAAATATTTTTCGAATCACAGTACAAAAAAAACCCAGAACCTTGTCTGTTCGATGAACAGAACACAGGCTTTTCTGCATTTAAAAAATACCTGTAAAAAATACTATGCCAAATTTTTGTTTAAGAAGAAAATGTAAAAAGTTTATAAAGTAATTCAAGAATTAGGTGATAACGTCATCATGACGTCACTTCAGATTTTGCACACCAATATAACAGTACCTACCTCCCCGCCAAGTCTCAAGACAATTGGACTTGTCCTTTTGTCCTTGGCATTTTTGATGATGTCATCATGACGTCAATCACATGTCACCACAAGTCTGCAAGTTATTCGCTCGCAAGTTATCCGCTGTTCAAGCAATCTTTTAATTCCCTTGTATTTGTGACTTGACTTGCGATTTGTCTTTTGATTGTTCTGTGATTGACGCTGTTACTCTTCTGTTTGTTTTTATCCAGCCTTACTGAGCGTCAAAGCGCGAGACGCTGTGACTATGACCAGTGCGACGAGGAGATGCTGTTTCTGCTGTCGCTGCGTTTCCAGGGGGACTCGCGGACGTACACGGTTGCCATGTTAATGATTGTTGTCTTGCTCACCATCGCGTATTTTGCCATTACTAAACCTTGGTCGTTTATCATCTAACCAAAAGCCAAAATGCTTACATTACAAGCCAAAACTTTTCTGAGTTGAGTTAAGACCTCCGAATTTAAACTTGGCCAATGGCAAATTTCATGAAAATCATCCTGTCTAACTGGAGGCAATGCAACTATTGTTTTTGGTTTAACAATGACTTTGATCTTTGCCTCAAGACATTTGCCATGTTGCCCCTTCATCAGTAGGATACTTTAATAGGCTTACACCAGCTATGCACCTACCAAGTTTCATGACAATACATCATGTCTAATTTGAATTACCCCAATAACATTTTGACATGTGTTTACAAGTCATAGGTCATAGGTCATGGTGAACCTCGTTGCAAATGAAACCAGCGTAACTTTGATCTTTGACACTTGTTGCTACATGTAGGTGCGTATAGCGCCCTACATGTGGTCAACAGAGTATTTAAAATTGGTCACAATCATTGGAAGTAGAAGTAACATACAATATTTGCTTGCTGTAATTTTCAGAAATGGATGGATTGGGGCGTTCGTATTTTATAGCAAATACACTGACCTGTTTAAAGTTTTGTGTTAAAAGATGCTGGAAAAAGAAAGAAAAACTGTTCTTGTAGACTGGTTCCCTAATCCTACTTGAGACGAAACAAAGCAATTTCTAGATGTCGGGGGGAATTGTCAGGTCAGGGAACCAGACTAGCTGGCTTGCAAGTTGCCATGACAACAAATGAGCTAACAAAGTGTGGTTAATTTGGGCCAGTATTTAAAAAAAAATATACTTTTTTCCCGACGGTTGACCTACCACAAAAATTCCACTTTTCTTGAAAATGACAGCATTTCAGGGGCCACGATTTCACAGAAGGCTTTTATTCCCTTTACAGTCAAGTAATGTATTTCATAATAATTTTGTGGTTTCGTTTGTTGATGTTTGCAAATGTTGTATATTACTTTTAAGTAGTGTGTAAAGAAATGTTCCCAATTCTCTGTAAACCTAGTTTATTTGAGAGAAATTTCTCTGGAATTCCTTGGGATCAGAGTGAAAGAAAAATTGCAAGAATGTTGAAGGAACCAGTGTTTTAAAAGTCCGTCCATTGCTTTGATAAGTTGTATAAAGTTATACCGCGTGTGCACAATGGCGTCTAATTTATAATGACACCCTTTTTTAAGAGGAAAGTAGAAAATATTGTTTTCTGAAAGGTTTGTGTAGATATTTTGTAAATAGCGAGGAAGTTTTTAGCAAGTAAATGCATTGTGAAGTGTACGTTTTATATTTGTTGTAAACTGTATATAGTAGTTATTTCTGCTGGACAGATGCACTTTCCAACCAGTTTTGTAGACAAATAATGTTCAAATAATGCTCCTCTTGCATCATCAGGAGTATCTGATTTGAAAGAAATTTTTGTCCACATTTGACACACCGAATGGCACACCTCTCCAAAAAAATGTAATGTGTTGTGATAGGGTTCTTGGGCATCTTCTCTGTGTTTTGCCAGCAATTTCATTTTTTTTGTCAGCCAAAATTTAAAACCAAACTGCAACTCCAATGAATTTTGGCAAAAATGTCCAATTAAGAAAGTAGTTCCTTTGGATGCAAGAGGAACAATAATCAATATCCGAATCCTCATCATGTTAAAAGCTTTTGTAAAAGATCATTGATTCATTCCAAAAAAACTTAAACTTGATAAAAAAAATTTCAACCCTAAATTTTTCCAAGGGACTTTTTCTTTTAAATGGGACATTTGTTCAAAAAGAGCCAGTTCTTATTTTGTATTGGATTACACTGGCAATGCATGTGATTGTGTTGAATTACGGTTCAACGTGATTTGTTTTACATTTAAATTATTACTTTGATAGGTTTTTGAGATTTACCACTTGGAGTTAAAAACGTTTAATATAAAAAACATTTTGTATTTGTTGATTTTTTACTGAAAGCAGGTACATTTTCTAGTTCAATGGATGCCATTTTAAAGAGGTTGTGGAATGCTGAAATTAGTTTTGTTTTTTATATTTTTTTTGTAGAGTAGACCCATATATCATAATGACAAACTCCCATTCTTTTGTGATGTGCGTTTATATGTTTAAAAAACTGAAATTCATAGAGTAATTTGTTGGTCGGCGAGCGCATAAATGAAATCAACAGTCGTAATATCAGAAAAATCTTGACGTAATATACAGGACTTGTTTATACTATGCTGCATAGGGAGTCCTGTTTATTACATCACGATTTACACAAATTGCACGTTAGGGTCAAAACAGGACCTGAAAAACAGCTCTCAAAAGAACCTTTTCTATTAATTTCATGACAGAAACAATAGTCGTTTTTATTTCAACACACGTTAAGCTACATATACCCGAAAAATGACGGAAATGTCTAAGAGCATTCCACAACCCTTTTAAATGTGCCCTTGGTTTTTCCTTTGCAAATAATGGCAGACATCTCACCATGGCTAATTGGTAAAATCTTTTGTCTTGTCTTGTGGAGTTTGAATAAATGTTCTGTTTTTGTTCGTGAAGAAATACCTGAAATACTATTTTTATTTGTCATTTTCTTTAATGTCGGACCCACCCCTAGAAGAGTTAACCTGAATTCGCATGTCATTCAACTTTCATTAATCTGAAATCCAGGCCCCGGGCCCAGCCACCGAAATCCAGGGCCCGGCCCAGCCCCGGGTTCCAGGCAGCTGCCCAGCCCCCGAAATCCAGGCCCCGGCCCAGCCCTGGGTTCCAGGCAGCTGCCCAGCCCCCGAAATCCAGGCCCCGGCCCAGCCCTGGGATCCAGGCCCCTGCCCAGCCCCCGAAATCCAGGCCCCGGCCCAGCCCCGGGATCCAGGCCCTGGCCCCAGCCCCGGGATCCAGGCCCCTGCCCAGCCCCCGAAATCCAGGCCCCGGCCCAGCCCCGGGATCCAGGCCCCTGCCCAGCCCCCAAAATCCAGGCCCCGGCCCAGCCCCGGGATCAGGCAGCTGCCCAGCCCCCGAAATCCAGGCCCCGGCCCAGCCCTGGGTTCCAGGCAGCTGCCCAGCCCCCGAAATCCAGGCCCCGGCCCAGCCCCGGGATCCAGGCCCCTGCCCAGCCCCCGAAATCCAGGCCCCGGCCCAGCCCCGGGATCCAGGCCCCTGCCCAGCCCCGAAATCCAGGCCCCGGCCCAGCCCCGGGATCCAGGCCCCTGCCCAGCCCCCGAAATCCAGGCCCCGGCCCAGCCCCGGGATCCAGGCCCCGGCCCAGCCCCGGGATCCAGGCCCCTGCCCAGCCCCCGAAATCCAGGCCCCGGCCCAGCCCCGGGATCCAGGCCGCTGCCCAGCCCCCGAAATCCAGGCCCCGGCCCAGCCCCCGAAATCCAGGCCCCGGCCCAGCCCCGGGATCCAGGCCCCGGCCCAGCCCCGGGATCCAGGCCCCTGCCCAGCCCCCGAAATCCAGGCCCCGGCCCAGCCCCGGGATCCAGGCCCCTGCCCAGCCCCCAAAATCCAGGCCCCGGCCCAGCCCCGGGATCCAGGCCGCTGCCCAGCCCCCGAAATCCTGGCCCCGGCCCAGCCCTGGGATCCAGGCTGCTGCCCAGCCCCCGAAATCCAGGCCGCTGCCCAGCCCCGGGATCCAGGCCCCTGCCCAGCCCCGAAATCCAGGCCCCGGCCCAGCCCCGGGATCCAGGCCCCTGCCCAGCCCCCGAAATCCAGCCCCGGCCCAGCCCCGGGATCCAGGCCCCTGCCCAGCCCCGAAATCCAGGCCCCGGCCCAGCCCCGGGATCCAGGCCCTGCCCAGCCCCGGGATCCAGGCCCCTGCCCAGCCCCGAAATCCAGGCCCCTGCCCTGCCCCGAAATCCAGGCCCCTGCCCAGCCCCCGAAATCCAGGCCCCGGCCCAGCCCCGGGATCCAGGCCCTGCCCAGCCCCCGAAATCCAGGCCCTGGCCCAGCCCCGGGATCCAGGCCCCTGCCCAGCCCCCGAAATCCAGGCCCCGGCCCAGCCCCGGGATCCAGGCCCTGGCCCAGCCCCGGGATCCAGGCCCCTGCCCAGCCCCGAAATCCAGGCCCCGGCCCAGCCCCGGGATCCAGGCCCCTGCCCAGCCCCGGGATCCAGGCCCCGGCCCAGCCCCGGGATCCAGGCCCCTGCCCAGCCCCGAAATCCAGGCCCCGGCCCAGCCCCGGGATCCAGGCCCCTGCCCAGCCCCGGGATCCAGGCCCTGGCCCAGCCCCGGGATCCAGGCCCCTGCCCAGCCCCGAAATCCAGGCCCCGGCCCAGCCCCGGGATCCAGGCCCCTGCCCAGCCCCAAAATCCAGGCCCCGGCCCAGCCCCGGGATCCAGGCCCCTGCCCAGCCCCGAAATCCAGGCCCCGGCCCAGCCCCGGGATCCAGGCCCCGGCCCAGCCCCGAAATCCAGGCCCCGGCCCAGCCCCGGGATCCAGGCCCCTGCCCAGCCCCGAAATCCAGGCCCCGGCCCAGCCCCGGGATCCAGGCCCCTGCCCAGCCCCCGAAATCCAGGCCCCGGCCCAGCCCCGGGATCCAGGCCCCTGCCCAGCCCCGAAATCCAGGCCCCGGCCCAGCCCCGAAATCCAGGCCCCGGCCCAGCCCCGGGAACCAGGCCCCTGCCCAGCCCCGAAATCCAGGCCCCTGCCCAGCCCCGAAATCCAGGCCCCTGCCCAGCCCCCAAATCCATGCCCTCCCCCCAGCCCCAAAACCCAGGCCCCGGCCCAGCCCCGGGATCCAGGCCCGGCCCAGCCCCGGATCCAGGACCCGGCCCAGCCCCGAAATCCAGGCCCCGGCCCAGCCCCGGGATCCAGGCCCCTGCCCAGCCCCGAAATCCAGGCCCCTGCCCTGCCCCGAAATCCAGGCCCCGGCCCAGCCCCGGGATCCAGGCCCCGGCCCCGCCCCCGAAATCCAGGCCCCTGCCCAGCCCCCGAAATCCAGGCCCCGGCCCAGCCCCCGAAATCCAGGCCCTGCCCAGCCCCCGAAATCCAGGCCCCGGCCCAGCCCCCGAATCCAGGCACCGGGCCAGCCCCGGAATCCAGGCCCCTGCCCAGCCCCGAAATCCAGGCCCCGGCCCAGCCCCGGAACCCAGGCCCCGGCACAGCCCCGAAATCCAGGCCCCGGCCCAGCCCCGAAATCCAGGCCCTGCCCAGCCCCGGGATCCAGGCCCCTGCCCAGCCCCGAAATCCAGGCCCCGGCCCAGCCCCCGAAATCCAGGCCCCTGCCCAGCCCCGAAATCCAGGCCCCTGCCCAGCCCCGGGATCCAGGCCCCTGCCCAGCCCCGAAATCCAGGCCCCTGCCCAGCCCCGAAATCCCAGCCCCCGCCCAGCCCCGGAATCCAGGCCTGCCCAGCCCCCGAATCCAGGCCCCGCCCCACCCCCGAAACCCGGGCCCCGGCCCCGCCCCGGGATCCAGGCCCCTACCCAGCCCCCGAAATCCAGGCCCCTGCCCAGCCCCGAAATCCAGGCCCCGGCCCAGCCCCGGGATCCAGGCCCCGGCCCCGGCCCAGCCCCCGAAATCCAGGCCCCTGCCCAGCCCCCGAAATCCAGGCCCCGGCCCAGCCCCCGAAATCCAGGCCCCGGCCCAGCCCTGGGATCCAGGCCCCTGCCCAGCCCCCGAAATCCAGGCCCCGGCCCAGCCCCGGGATCCAGGCCCCGGGATCCAGGCCCCGGGATCCAGGCCCCGGGATCCAGGCCCCGGGATCCAGGCCCCGGGATCCAGGCCCCCGGGATCCAGGCCCCCGGGATCCAGGCCCCCGGGATCCAGGCCCCCGGGATCCAGGCCCCCGGGATCCAGGCCCCCGGGATCCAGGCCCCCGGGATCCAGGCCCCCGGGATCCAGGCCCCCGGGATCCAGGCCCCCGGGATCCAGGCCCCCGGGATCCAGGCCCCCGGGATCCAGGCCCCCGGGATCCAGGCCCCCGGGATCCAGGCCCCCGGGATCCAGGCCCCCGGGATCCAGTAAAGTGTGTCATTTTATTCAATCACAATGGGAAGGATTCAAATTGGAAAAATTCAAATTTTCTTTAAAAAAAGGTTTTTTTTCTTAATTAGGGGTTTACCTAATACAAAAATCAGGCAAACATGAGGCTATTTGCAAAATGGTCATTAATGAAACATTAAAAATGGCAATGCTATTAAAATTTTGCACAATAAGATTTTTTTTCTAAAAACTTATTGAAGTTGCAAGGAGTAACTTCAAGAATTCAAAATCATTTGAGCCAAATCAGATTTTTGTATCACATTCAAAATGGTAAGAGATTTACCTCGAAATTAATTAGGGTAGATACTTGTTTTCTCAAAAATTACACAATAAAAGGGGTTAACGTGTTTCGGGTTTTTTTATTTAAAAAAATTAGCAACATTTCTTTTTTGGTGTCCGAACATTCGAATGACTATGGTATGGATTAATACCTAACATTTTTGTTGAACTTGGACTATTTTCAATTGAAGTGACCGAATGCTCAAATCGGTGGTACTAATACTAGGTCAAACTAAGTGTACTAGTTCATGCCCACTGTCCAGCAGGGAAAAACTATTTGAAGCTCAAGTAATGGCCTCAAATAGATTATTTTTGGATTAATTTTTTTTCTCTCTAAATTCTACATTTGAGAGGTCAACCGTGGCGATAATAGGAAATAATTTTCTTAAAAATCCTTAAAAATCCTTAAAATCTGGTTATAACCAATTCGCGCCAGATGACGTGTATACCCACAAAGGTTTTGCAGTATTCTGAATGAATGAAGCATAAACAAGCAGTGAGAGAGGCTGGAAATACGAGTGTGTTGCCTGACGGCTTTATCCACCTGGCATGAGGTCCAGTGAAAAGTAATCCCGCACCTCGTTCCATTCTCGTCAAAATAATCCCGGCGTGAACTGGTTAATGGCAACGGGTTTACCGTACTTTCTTTAAACTTTTGAACACATCATTGTTTTTTCTCTCTCAAAAAACTTCAATTTAGACGCAATTCATAAATTTTTCATTTATCCTGACGTTCTTTATTCAAATTTGGCAAATGAAGTATTTTTTAACAAAACTTCCAAATTGTGAGTGGTTAAATACTTCCATAAAACTTTGCACAAAAACATGAATTCAGGTGTTTAACTTTAAAGGGTTAACCTAAGGGCAATTCCGTAAATCCAACATACGTCCGACCACATGATGTACATACATGTCATTATTAAAGGTGCTGGTACCTTAGTTTGGTCTGTTATTGCTTTCTATTGTTGTCATATTATTTGAGATGTATCACATTCGCTTTGCAGTTCATTAGAGTGTCTGAAATGTACGTCCCAATTCACGGAATTGCCCCTTACATGTAGGTTATTGACTATGAGGAGGGGGAATCGTTTTTCTTATAAACTCAAAATGGCAAAGGGCTAAACATAACTGTTTTTTTATAAAATTGTGCCCAATTATGATTTTCCCCGAAATGTTAAATACTTAAGGACTTCCTATGATTTTCATAAAACTTGGGCCACGCTTTGAAAGAAATATAATCACATACATGTACATATTTATAGCTATTGGAGTTTAAATTGTCTACAATAAATTTCAAATAAATAATTTGATTAAGTGACTAAAGTTACACCAAGTTAATGAGAACCCTTAGAGCAGTCGACCAACTATTCCAAAATTCGATAATGGTTGATTCAAGTTGCATGGTTTTCTTTGTCAAATGCCACACATTTGTTGAAATCCAATTTAGAGTATGAATTGAGGTCTCAAAATGAGAAATATACGTTCAATTTCCTCTTTACATTTCAGTCAAATATCATCCGTTCCTCTAGGCTACCTGGTCTTTATTATTTCGATACACTTTTGTCAGTTTCAGAAATCCCAATATTAAAGGGAAGATACAACATGTGCAAACACCAAAAAATGAAATGATCAAATTATCACGAAATAAGTTATTGGATTGTTAGGGGACGACAGTCTAGAGCATCCTGTAAAATCGTGGGTCCTGGTGTGGTAACAGTTTCAAGAAAAATGGTATTTTTCCAACGCTGGTCGGCCAACCAGCGTTGGAGAGAACTGGCTATTTTTCAAAATCTGCTCCTAATTTTTTTATATTTAGTTATTCCGCATTTTCTTTGCAATTGATTACACACCTGTGAAGGGGTACAAGCCTGCTAGACTGATTCTCTGACCTTAAAATTCATGAAAGTCTATAAATTGCTCCATTTCATCTTAAGTGGGGTCAGGGAACCAGGCTACAAGGACATGGTTGGTTTTCCTGGTTTTTCCAGCATCTACAAGCCCAACACGTGAAACAAGTGATTTTAACAATATTTGCTATAACATACTAATCCTCCAAATCCATTTATTTCTGAAAATTGCGGCAAAAGCAAATGTTGTACATTCCCTTTAAGTTACTCGAAAAGGCACTTCCTAAGAATTTCAGATAAATCCCAATATTTAACCTGTTTGGCATTAATTCTCACTGCATCCTGGGGATGGGTAACAAACAAGCATTGCCATTTATGCACAAACCTATTTAGTTTTCATATACATGTCAATGCACAGAATATAAAAAAAAATATGATTCCTAAATTAATTTCCCTTTTTTAAACTTAAATAATCTTGACATCTTTGTCATCTGTATCCTGAGATTCCCTGCGAATATTGAAAAGGTTAAGTTTTCTTTGCATTTAAGTATTGAGTTTATCCTGCAGCAATTTGGGGCCGACTTTCCACATTTCTCCACAAAGACTTTCACATTCTTCTAAATTGACTGTTCTTATTGTCATGGTTCCAAGTTTGTCCTGGGCCAACTTGAATCATTTTAAGACTTCTGTCCTTACTTAAAGACCACCCAGTTATTGCTGAAAATAAGTTCATTGTTCATTGAAAATGTGTTTAGATTTATGCGCTACAGTTTTTTTCTGGTCAGTTTTTTTTACATTATTTCTCTTAATGTGCCATTTAATGATTAGGTCCAGCTCATCTTTTTACCATATTAATCATGTTCATCCAAGTTAATTCGATTTCAATTCTGTCCGAATTAAGCATGAAGATTTTAAAATAAAATTTCCTTTCAGTAGAATGTATATGGTTAGAAAATCCAAATTCCTGGTGCTTTTTTAGAATATTTACATTATTTTTTGTAATCTACGTTCCGAAATTTATTCTTAAAACTTTAAATTTCTTCTCCTTTTTGTACCAATAGTAAAGTTGACTAATTTGTTTGATTTTCTGAGTTGACTGTTGCTTTTCCATAAATATTATACTGCAAAAAATACTTTTGTGGCAATCCAGCTTTGAAAAACAGGCAACAAATTGCACAAGTTCCCAAAAAGCATGTAATTTTCCAAGTCCTTGCAGCATTTTGATGGGTCTTTGCTGGTTAGTGGTTTGTGCTGGTTTGCCGTTAATTGTTAGTGGTACGGTAAGGTTATATGTTAATGATAGCCATGCAGGGGAATGATCTAAAAAAAATACTGCAAGGGTCTACACTTTTGTGCAGTTGATACAAAATGACTTTGGCATACTTGGATGCTACCGGTACATTGAATTTGTATTCAAAACTGGATTTACCCTCTCAAGAAAGTTGCTTAATATTTAAAGTTTAATTTTACTTTAATTAGGTTTGACCTCAGGTTCGTTTACATTCACTGTACTGCTTGTTGTCTAGTTTACTTTAAATCTGGTTGAAGAAATTAGTTTTAGACATCCATTTCTCGAGGTCTAAGCATAAGATTGTTTTTTTTTCCTTCAAGTTTTATTGTAATTTTAGTAGCATTGACCTTAGGTTAATGTTTGGTTTACTGATGATATCCATTTTATTTTAAATCAATTTGAAGACTTAGTTCTAGGAAACTATATCATTGAGGGTTAAACATCATGATGAATATTTAAAAGGTTTTTTGTTTAAATATAAGCATTGACCTTAGGTTTGGGTTAGGTTTACTGTGCTACCTATGTTTTCTAATATTAATAACTCAATTTGAAGACTAAATTATAGGTATTTACATCCTTGAAGTTTAAGCATCAATATTAACATCATTAATAATTGTTGAAGTTTATTTTACTCTTATTAGCATGAATCGGTTTGGTTTACTATACTACTTCAGTTTTCTTGATTATAAATCAATTTGAAGACTTGGTTTAACACATCTATGTTCTTGTACTTCTTGAAGACTAACATCATCAAGATTTAGTTTGTTAATGTATTTTAAATCAAGTCACTCGTATTTAAGATTTCAGTTTAACTGTTGGAATTATTTCAATGCAGTTATTAAAATAGCAAGTTGGCCCTAGATATCACTTCACAGCTAATCCCATCCTCGTCGCCAAATTGTTATGTCTCGGTTTCATTTATGGCATTTATTCATGATCGTTTACGGAGCTTCAAGGCACAAACATCTGAGCTTTTTAACAGTGCTTGAGACAAACTATTGTTTTAACGTACAAGTCCTGTATACACTACTTACGTTCAAGTAAACACTACTCTAATGAGCATGCGCAGTAACTATTAAACCAATATCTAACAGCTGATCCAATTTGTAAAAACCCTCCGCCTCCTCTGGATGACTGTGACAGAATGATCAAAACCCGATAATCCCGCCAAAAAATAGCGTCTTTACGCGCAACAAACTTTCTAATTGGCCCTTGCACTTTCTCCTGTCTAATTTGCATTTGAGCGCGCTCAATTGTAAAAATAAACAGGTTCTAATTGGCTACAACTCTTTTTTGCCTAATTTGCATACCAGCGCGCGCATTTGCATGAAACAAAACATATGCAAAGGTTATGGGTCATGACACAAACCCGGTTGTTGTCCTGCATGCTCAGGGTCAAGGGTCAAATCGTTTAACTACCAGATGTACATGTACGTGATAGCCGCGAATAACTACTGTACATGCAGGACGCTGGCGGTAAGTGTTTGCTGAGTATAATGCCTTTTATCTACTATGTGATAAAAGGTGATATCTAACAGGTACTTTAGTCTAGAACATAATAATGCTTGACGGGCACAAGTGTAATCATGGCAAACCAAGAGTCGCAAGGATGTCTTTGGACAGTTCCATTAATTAAAGTTCAGCTTTAATTGGTTCATGCTTGTGTACATATCACTAGGTTTGCCATCCATATCCAAGATACATTGTAAATATCGAAACAGGTTACAGTCGACTCTCGTTAGTACAAAATTCTGGTTATAACAAACATAAAGTCTTAGTCCCGACTGTGCATTTACATTTGTATATGCACAATGAAAGGGACTGATGTTCCTCTTAATACAAAATTCTGATATAACAAACAATTTGGCTGGGTCCGAACGAGTTTGTTATAACGAGACTCGACTGTATTTTTCTTTGCATAGATCATAACATGCAACATACATCATATGAGGGTTTCCCTTATTGTTTATTGTTCTCACAGTTTTCGGGTTTTGGGTTTTGTTTTTTTTTGCCTCTGAAGTGGTCGGTTTGCAGAAAATAAAAAACATTAGAAAATCTGATCCACCAATAAACTGAAATCTGGCTACCAGAATAAGCAGCTTTTACTGCAGTGGTTTTAAGCTCAAGCAAACGGTTGAGGGAGCCCGAAGCGCATGCGCCACACTTGAGCGCAACTCGTGCAAACTTTGCGCCATTGCAGAAAATGCCTGCTGCCGGATTTGTCTTTAGATGGCTTCGTTAAATTATGCAAACTGTTATGCCGAGTTTATGCAACAAGTTATTGTGAGAAATGAGAACCACAAAAGAGGGATGCCCTTAAAGCAAAAGTAACACAATTTTAACCAAAATAAGTCATGACTTAAAAAGAATTCTAATATCAAACATTTGAAAACTCAGCTGTCTCAATATTTCCCACCACCACTCATGAAAGTTTCGATAATAAAAAGTTCTATCAGTCTTCAAATGCATTGCGAAAATCGAAATGGGTTATTTTTCTACAAGTCGCAATATAAAACATTAAAACAATATAAGGGTATCTCTTTTTATTTCCATGGTTTTCATTGGGTTTTTTTTGCCTCTGAAGTCGGTTTGCAGAAATAAAAAACCTGAAGAAAAATTCCAATTCCAAACATCAGGCCTATAGATAGCTAAGTAAAATGATGCAAAGTGTGCATTTTCTCATTTTTTAAGCAAGTGAGTTAACATCATGAAAATGAGAACCACTGAATAAAAAGAGGGATGCCGTAACAGCACACTATCAACATTTTAACCAAAACAAGCCAAAACTTAACAAAATTCCAATTTCAAACATTTCAAAACTCAGCTGTCTCAATTTTTCCCACCACCCTGCATGAAAGTTCTGGTAATGAACAGTTCCATCAGTCTTCAAGCGAAAAAGTTCAAAGCACGACAATGGTTTCTCCATAGAAGAGGGTCCCGCGAGTGTACAGAGTTCACAAGCGCACGTGACCTTTGAAGATAAATGTCCAAACAGTTTGGGCATTGCATCCCTTTCTTCTTGCACGACAAACGATCGAAGACATCCACATCAGCAACAGTTCAGAAGTATGGAAAAAAATGAAACAGTTCTTATTTAACCGTAGAGTCGAATCGCGAGAAATTACGCGGGTTTTAAGTTCGGTTCATTTCACGATCCAGTTGCAAGATGTGTAACAATCCAGTTCCTTTGTGGCTCCAAATCCTAATAAGCTAAAGCTGAAGTGGTCGAGGTTGAAGGGGCGGGGGCATCTGGCCAAATTAGTGCCTTCCACGTATGATGATCAGTTCCATAGTGTGTACATGATGTTGTCCAGATCTATCCAAGTGCGCAACTTCAGGTACGTCTCCCCGTTGGTTGGTGGCCAGGATGGAAATTCCTGGCTAGGGCTGAGCCGCTGAAGCCCCCATCAGTCTGCCTTCAGGATCCACTCATGAGGAGCATCGTCTCTGCTGAAGTCTGGCTGATGCTGATGATGTTCGTAATTGCTGTGTATAGTCCACCTGCAGGAGAAGATACAAGATAGAAACATAATTAGTACTTCATCAAAACAATGTTACAGGTAAGGATCATATAGTAGATCTAGTAGCCATTAGAATTCCAGGATTTAAGGACTACAAAGACTTTGTACATGATCCTAAATACGTAAAAGCAGTTTCAAGCTTCGGGGGGGGGGGGGGGGGGTAAAAGGGCATTTTTGGCCTGAAAGTTCTTTTCCAAAACTAGTTTATATGAAATTCGTCATGTTTTGGTAATAGCAAACTTTTTTTCATTTGAGAATATTTTAAGACCATAAACTTGATTCATGTCCAGTTCAGATTTCTATCCATCAGAAAATAAAGGATGAATGTTGTTGGTCTCAAGAAGACAGTGGGTATCTCCCTTCCCATCAGCCAGTGCTTGGTGACCTAGCTTGCAAGCAAAAGTTACTAACCTCCCTCAAATGTGCATTCCTGTGCAAAAGTTGTAAGCTAACTTTGTTTTTTCATCTGAAATTATCTGCAGCTCACATAAATTGGCACTCATGAAGTGTTTGTGAACAGAAATAATGGCTGACCACCACCGGTTGGCAAAAAGTGCTACATGGTGAAGCAAATAAAAAGTCTGTCTCTCAATTCAAGTATACTGACCTCTTTGAGCCAAGGTGGGTAATATAAGTGGATCACAATCCTTGCTGATCTGTGCCTGGTAGATCTGACTGATGAGGCTGAACATCGTCGCAGGAAGGCTGTTGTAGAGTCATCACGTTTGCTCCCGCTCCAGTGATGTGGCGTTGAATGGTGCCAGTAGTCTACATCCTGGAAATTGGATATGTGGAAATGTTACAATCATGTCATTTTTGTTTCAATGTTGGCTGAAAGTTGTAGCCACACATGGTTTTCATTTGAAATTGCATGAAGCTCACATAAATTGGCACTCGTGCAGTGTTGGCAAAAAGTGGCAAGATAGAGTCACAGACAGTCAAAATTCACTTCCACTTCCCTTGCCATACTTCTGATAAAGGCTAGTCACCAGCAGTCAGATCATATATCAAGCAAGCACCATGACTAGTCAAACTGAGTCAACAGACAAAGCAGACAAGTTGTGGTCACAGCTGTTTTATCACTCGCCCAGAGTCAAAGCATATCAATCCTGTTTTATATACGGCTACAAACTTTTAACTGTTGAAAACAGTCACTTGTTTGATTTTGACTGAAAGGACTACTTGGCTTAGAATGTATGTTTGCAAGGAGGGTTAAGAAAAGTCTGTCATCAGTCTCAAATTTGTTATACTGACCCCTTTGAGCCAAGGTGGGAGATATGACGTACGGGATCCTAGTCCTTGCTGATCTGTGCCTGGTAGATCTGACTGATGAGGCTGAGCGTTGTCACATGGAAGGCTGTTGTAGAGTCATCACGTTTGCTCCCACTCCAGTGATGTGGCATTGAATGCATTGCGCCAGTAGTCTACAACCTGCACATTTGACAAATTAGAAAAATTTCGAATTCCCGTATTTTTAATGTTGGTTGAAAATCAATGCAAATTACTGTATTAATTCTGCCAAGTTGTCAGGGGTGTGAGTGACCACTGTTAAAAATAGCTGAAAACAGCTGAAAATGGTGTAAAAAACTGAAATTTGGAAATCTCCTATACTTTTGTACACAGCAAGCAAGGAAGCTGAAAGCCAAAACAAAAAAAGCTGAAATCAGCTTTAACAACCCTAACTCCCTAGGGGGTATGCAAAATTGTATAGAAATTGGAGGATTCAGGACTGTTAGGGGTAGCTGAGATTTCACACCCCCTGAGTTGTAGGCTTTCATTCAGATAATTATATGTACCTGTAACATTATTGTGCACAAAGATCTACTTTACATAATCCTTCCTGAGTAAGTGGTTTTCAAAGATGTTGAAGGGTTAGGCATAAAACTTCAGAAATTCTAGATATTATTTGGGCTAGAAGAGGCCATGCAATGTGGGGATAAAGTCCAAAAGACGCTGTCCATGGACGTGAATTACAATTGCTCTAAAAAGCACAAGTGCAAAATCAGTTACCTTATAATGCTGATAGTCCTTGCTCGCAGTTACTGCAGCAGATATCGTGTGTTTGGGGTGCCCACTTTCTGGCTCTAACTATATATCAGGAAAGGAGGAAAAGAGTAAAATCAAAATTAAGAATTAAGTGTCAGATCTCAAGCAAATATTTCCAGAGAGAAAAGCTTAAACCTCAATTAAAAGATATGTTTGCAAGATAAACAATATGTTCAACATTTTTGGATCTTTTTTTATTTAAGAAGAGTCATGAACTTTTTTAACACAAAACATAAAGGCAAACTTTTTGGATGAGACAGGACTTAACGATTGACAGAAAAGTGCCGCTGACATTTTATCTTCTGTTGAAGCTGGTATGATGCTCACCTTTGACAACACACTGCTGCCATCTATACTCCATCCACAGCAAGATGAATATCCTGGTTACATCAGTCAAAACAGGATACCACTCAGCACAATCCACAGAACAACATCCAGAATCCACAGAACAACATCCAGAATCCACAGAACAACATCCAGAATCCAGGGGGACAAGTCTTGAGGCATGTGGCCTAGAAGAGCTGTAGAGAAATGGTTACCTCACCTGGGTTTACATGCAACCTTGTCCCCCTCGTTCTACCCTACCACACAATCCAAGCGACTCCACTTGCAAACTGTACAGCGACATCCGGGGGTCTTGTGCATGTTCAAGCCTGCATACAATGGTTACCTTACCTTATGAACATACAAACGTGTCCCCCGGCCTCTATACCCAAGACGTCTGGTCCTTCCGTCTGGCCCTCCCAACTTCAGTAGACTTCTGCAATCCAGGCGTCTTGGTCATGCTCATCACAGCCGGATAACGTCTCACGAGTACCTCCAGACCTACATAAACAGATCACAAATATTTCATATGAATAAGCGAAAGGAAATCATCTTTTTACTGCTCAACAAACAGCATCTACTCTCCCTTGCAGAAAAACGAACAACTTTTGTGCATCAAGAGGTTCAACCTTGGAAACTCAGGAATACTACTTGAAGCCATTTTTGTTCCGACCCTTTAGGATCACGACATCAAAAAGTTAGAAGCTTAAAAATGCAGAAAACAACTGTTTCAAATCAAGTGGTTTAGCCAAGGAGAAGGGCCGAGTAGGGGATTGGGGGAGGATATGTGACCCCTCCTCCACAAATTCCCAGTTGGCCCCCTTCCCCAGGTGCCACTCCACTAAAACATCCCTGAAAACTGCCAAGGTAGTGTCCAGTTGAACTATTTTTTTGATTAATAAAACAAAATTAGAGGAATGTAGATGGCAGGGTTTTTAATCAATTCTAATCTTGAACAACCAAACACTGAGCTTGTATAAAGGAGATGATTTTTTTTTATAACATATATCAAACCCAATAAAAGAAAACAAATTACCTCCAAGTTTCCAAAATGAAACATGCCTCCACTGGTAGTAAAGATGGCGAATTCCACTGGTCCCAACATCAGAAGGTCATCAAGATTTCCACTTGTCCAATATCAGAAAGTCAGTCTTCAAAGTTCAAGTCTGTCTTTCCAAAGAAGCTCATCCTCCAAGTGTCAAGCTCCCCAAAATGGCAATGCGTGTCCTCCAATTGTGCTTCCAAGATTACGGCAGAGTGACGCAGCGGTTCGCAACAAGTCCACACAGGAGAAATGCAACACTCACAAAAACAGTTCCAAAAAATGTTGCAATGTTGCCTTTAATGTTGATCCTTAGTCCAAATCAGACATTTAGATGATGAATTTGCTGTCCTTTATCTTCGTGATGAGTCCCTCACTGCATGATTTTCCTCCTTCAGCACACTGTGGCTTACATCTGTTCTTCAATTTGTCCTCGATATCTTGTATACATGTAGTTACTGTTCTGACAATGTCATCCTCGCGATTTCATAGTTTGTCTTGCACATTGTCAAAAGTTGAATTCCATCAGTCCCAGAATCAGAAAGTCATCAGATTTCCACTCGTCTGCCGTCAGAAAGTCACTGTTCCCCCAAGTCGGGTCCTTCCAAAGATGCTTATCCGGAGAGTATCAAGCTTCCAAAATGGCATGGAGTTCAAGGTACATGTAGGTGTGTCCTTCAATTGTCCGCCCAAGATCAATTAAGGTAAAAAGCTTGCACAGAGTCTGCACTGGAGATATGCAACACTCATGAAATCAGCTGTGCTAAAGTCAAATCCATCCTCTTCCAAAAGTTGCTGCAGTACTTCCTTTTAATGTTAATGTTCCATGTCCAGATTTTGCCTTACCGATGAATCTCTCACTGGATGATGATCTTCCTCCTTCCACACGCTGTGGCTTACATCATATCTGTTCATCACACAATCCATCTGGCTGACATCTATATTTCCCATCCTCAATGTCATTCTCATGATTCATAGTTTGTCTTGCACATTGTTAAAAGTTTCTCTATAAGACTTTCACATTCTTTTAAATGTCTTGCTCTGTGCTGACCATTGTCCCAATGTTGTCCAGGGCCAACTTGAATCAATTTCAACAGTTTAAGACCATTAATTAATTATGGTTATAGCTTTATGCTGAATTACTCTTCATTCTTTGCCTAAGGATTCAGTGTCATCTTTTATTTTTTTTTAATATTAAGTAAAGTGGTGTTAAATTAATATCCTCATTTTTAGATGGTGTCCTTATGTCAGGCTGATCTTTTTTTTAATCATTTTAATCATTTCCATCGGAGTACATTGGATTTCAAATTGTTTTTCTGGCTATTATTAAATCATACAATTTTTTTAATATTTTTTTTTCATTAGAACTTATAGTTATATATTTTAAATTACCTTTTTCAGTTTAAACTTAATCTTTAGTTAAAGTTTTCTGATTTATGCTCAAAGTGATCTTGAACATTTGAAAATAGTTTTCCTCTTTTGTGCTCATAAATAAATCAAATGTAAAGTTGACTTAAAAATTTTGCTTTTCCATAACTATTGTAAATACTACACTACTTAAGAAAAATATATTATAGCAATCCAGCTTTGAGCAACAAAACAATTGCACAAGTGAACTTAACATCTCAAGAAGCATGTTACATTTTTCCAGTCTTTGCAGCACTCGGATGGGTCTTTGCTGGTTAGTGGTTAAAGTGTGTATCTGTTAATGGTTTGTGATTAACATGGTGAACTGTTAATGGTTGCACTGTTCTGTTAATGGTTTGTGATCAACATGGTTAACTGTTAATGGTTGCACTGTTCTGGTAATGGTTTGTGATTAACATGGTTAACTGTTAACGGTTGCGTGCAGGGGAATGACCTCAAGAAATGCTGCAAGGGTCTATGCCTTAATTTGCATAGATGACTCAAAACAAAATATTTGGCGTACTTGGATGCTACATTTTTTTTGCATTTGTATTCAAAACTGGATATACCCTCCAAAGTGAGTTGCTTAATATTTAAAGTTTAAATTTTACTTTTATTAGTACACTCTGCTGCTTTTGTTTTCAAGTACCTTAAACCGTGTTGAAGATTTAGTTTTAGACATATGTTCACTTGAGGTTAAAACATAAGATTAATTCCTTTTGTTGTCAAATAAGTTACTTAATAATATTTGAAGTTTAATTTCACTTGCATTAGCATTGCCCTTAATAGATTCAGGTTAGGTTTACTGTTCTGCTTATGTTTCCTAGTCTTTTTAAGATAATTTGAAGAGTTATTTCTAGACAGCTTTATCCTTGAGGTTTAAACATGAATATTATTTGAAATTTAGGTTACTTTTATTAGCACTGACCAATAGGTTTGGGTTTACTGTTCTACTTGTGTTTTCTAGTTTATTTAAGTCAATTTGAAGACTTAGTTTCAGGTATTTATATCCTTGAGGTTCAAACATCATGAATAACATTTTTAAGTTTTTACGTTTATTAGCACTGACATTAGGTATGGGTTAGGTTTACTGCACTACTAATGTTTTCTAATCTTAATAGGCTAAATCATTTTGAAGATTTAAGTTTAGGCATCTTCATGTATATCCATGAGGTTCATGAATAACATTGGAAGTTTTATTTTATTTTCATTAGCATTGACCTTAGGTTTGGGTTAGGTTTACTGTGCTACTTTAATGTTTTCTCATTTATTTTAATCATCTTGAACACGTCATTTTTTGGCATCTTTACTCTTGTAGGCTAAACATCATGAAAATTTATTCCTTTTTTTTTAATAGGTTAATTACTTATTACAGATTTCATTTCAACTACATGTTATTTATGTTGAAATCCTTTAAATTTAAGCCCCAAGAAAACTGGCCCTAGACTTCACTGGGACGTAGGCCTAATTGTAGAGCATAATACTGGTTGACGGGCACAGTACATTCATGACAAACCAAGAGTGGCAAGGGCTTGGTTGCAAAGTTCCAGCATGATTCCTCCAGTATTAGCATTTGTGATAGAGTTCACTTCATTGGCTTGGAGTCTAGCTCTGTCATGATCACCGTCTGTAAAATAAATAAAAAAGAGATCATCTTATTAGTTTTCAATGGCACACTTATAGAGGTAAACAATTAGCATGTACTTGTTTTCACATGTTGCAAGTTTTGCACATTGACTTGATTACATTTTCAGCTTTTCCAATGTGATATCTTTCAGTGCTGAAAACTCTAAGAGCCATACAGTTTAAAGAGAAAAAGTCAAAGAATTGGGAACTTGAAATACAGAAATTTAGCACTTTCCGGATGCATGCACCTACATGAAAATAGGCAGAGCTTCTAGGCATGGATGACAAACCAGGGGCGTAGCACAGTCATTTTCATTGGGGGTAAAAATTATTGAAAAGGGCACTTGCACATTCGTTGTGAAATGTAGACAGGTTTTTTTTCTCCAGACACTTGGCTTCCATAAAATCAAAAAAAGGGGGGGGGGAGGGGCTGGCTGGTACCACCTGTCGATGGGGGCGCTGTTCAAAACTGACAACTATGCACACAAAGGGCCAATATATGGTGCTATTCAGGGCGATACATGTGTGCAGTTAAGAAAAAGGAACCCAAAACAGTAGATGTCACAAAAAGGGCATTTAGTAAAAAAAAAAAAAGGGCACTCTTTACAATTTTATTGGGGGGGGGGGGGGTAGGCTCGTTGAAAAAAAAGGCATTTGAATGGAAAAGGCAATCTTTACAAAATATTGGGGGGGGGGGGTAAATCCAGTCAATCCTGCTTATGTGGGCAAGGAGCACTCAACAGTCACTTGAGTTTGACTGCTGGGTTTGTTTCACTCAATTTTCCCCACAAAGAGGGAGGATTTAACTATCCTCTTGTTTAATAAGTCAAAAACAGTCAAAATTCACTTCCACTTCCCTTGCTATACATTTGAATTGGCCAATTTATTGGGGTTTTTTCATGCAGTTTCAGGTTCATACTTCAGGACAGAAAGAATGTTGCAACCTAATGTCATCTCAACAGTTGTGTACAAAATCTATAGAGTCAAGAACATTTTCTAGGTATTTCTTAACAAAATTGGAAATGTTTCTCAGTCTCAGTTTCATGTCTTACAGTAGCATATCCAGTTTTTGATGTCAAAGGGGGGGGGGGGAAACCGTAGATCTGCACCGAAATGTAGAGATGTTTTTTCCTCCAGACACTTCGCCTCAGTAAAATAAAAAAGCGGGAAGGGGGTGGGGGGGGGGGGGGGTACCTTATCCAAAGAGAGGCGTTCTTCGAAAATGACCATTATTAAGCAAACTGCAAATTACTTGGGGCAACACCGAAGGGTAAAATGTACATAATACACATGTACATCTTAAGTATACTTAAAACATAACATCAACATTGCACATCCTAAATCTTTTGTATACACATGTATTTCTGTTTGGTACTTTTAAGTACATTTTGGCTTTTGGAGAGAGGGGGGGTGTAAGGGGGGTATTCTTCCCCACAATATTTTGTAAAGACAGCCTTTTTCCATTCAAATGCCCTTTTTTCAATGGGCTACCCCGCCCGAATAATTTGTAAAGAGTGCCGTTTTTTATGATGTGCCCTTTTTGTTTGAACAAGTGCCTTTTTCAAAAAAGTGGTGCTTTTTTGTGGCATCTGCCTTTTGGGTGCCTTTTTCAGAATTTTGTCGACAGATGGTACCAGCCCCAGACCCCCCCCCCTCCGTTTTTTTTATTTTAGGAGGCCAAGTGCCCAGAGGAAAAAACCTGTCTACATTTCACAATGGATGTGCAAGTGCCCTTTTCATAAAATTTTACCCCCCCCCAATAAAAATGACCTTGCTACGCCCCTGAAGTATGAAAATGAAATCTAGGTTTGTTAAAATGTTTTATTATAGCCTGAAGATTTACGACATTTTGTGCTCATTTATCAATTTCAAAATATGTTAATTTTACTTGTTTTAGAAATTTACTCTCAACCCCTTAAATTGTAACCACGCCCACCTCAGAAAATTAGCCCCACCCCCACCCAATATTTTGTAAAGACTGCCTTTTTCCAGTCAAATGCCCTTTTTTCAACGGGCTTTCACCCCCCGAATAATTTTACAAATGCCCTTTTTTCTCTGGACACTTGCCCTAAGGAGGGCAAGTGTCCAGAGAAAAAAAACCTGTCTACATTTCAAAACGGATGTGCAAGTGCCAAGTGCCCTTTTCAAAAAATGTTACCCCCCCTCCCCCCCCCAATAAAAGTGACCGTGTACGCCCCTGAATTATGAAAATTAAATCTAGGTTTGTTAAAATGTTTCATTATAGCCTGAAAATTTACATTTTGTGCTAATTTATCGATTTTAAAACACTTTAATTTTACTTGTTTTAGAAATTTACTATCGACCCCTTAAATTGTAACCACGCCCACCTCAGAAAATTGAAAGGTAAAACCACTGACGATTTTCGTGTTCGCATTTCCAACGCGGAGTTTGCTGTGCCGTCAATTTCACAAGTGCCTATAGTAGTGCAGTCATTTCTACTAAATTCTTGACAGCCAAATTGTTAGGTTTTGAGGGTAAAAGTGGCAAACTTACTTTGAACGTTGTAACGGTTTTCGAGCCCCTCTGTACCCGCCAACTTCGAGTGCGTGAAACAACCACGCGGAAAATTCGGGTGGGGCATATATACGCATGCAGTCACATGGTCCCTGGCTCCCCGCATCGTTGTGATTTCAACAGCATTAGGGCGAGGACCAGTCATTTTGGAAAGTGCCTTATCACAGCTGGTACACTTCACCGACGCGAACCAACTTTCTACGCCAGGGCCCTATCACAGTAATCTTCCGCGAAGTAGTTTTGAATAAAATAAAAATATGTCTGGGGTCAGTCTATTGACCGTTCTTTCTTCTTCTTCTTCTTCTTCTTTTTTTTAGACTCGATGTCTTAATGATGATAGTGAATCTAAGATATGATGATAGTGAATCTAAGAAAACTTATGACATTCGCATGGCATCACCTGAAATATGCGTCAATTTCTTGACCTTCACTAACCACATCAATTCCTTCCACAGAACCATCAAATTCACGTCGGAGTTCTCGGCTCACCAAACCCACTTCCTGGATGTCACCGTCCGCAAGCAAGGCAACTCACTAACCACTGACCTGTATTCCAAACCCACAGACACCCACCAGTACCTCCACTCCTCCAGCTGTCACCCCAGGCACTGCAAAACTGGCATAGCGTTCAGCCAGGCACTCAGACTCAGAAGAATTTGTTCTAATGATTCCGATTTCTCCCGCCATACACAGATACTGAGGAACAACTTGGTGGCCAGGGGTCACAGCTCTCGCCAAGTTCATCGTGCCATTGCCAGAGCTAAAGCTATCCCCAGAAATCTAGCCCTCACGGGAAAGGGCCCTGATGCCATGGCCAAACCCATGATTCCCTTGGTTACCACGTTTCACCCCAATCTCCCTCCCCTTCGCAAAATCACTAATGACAATCATCATATCCTCCATACTTCAGATCGCCTTGCCCGCGCCATCCCCAACGGCCCCACATTGGCTTACAGGCGTCCTCGAAATCTACGGGACCTGATTGTTCGAGCTGAAGTCCCATCCTTAGATGCATCCCCTCCCACCCAGCATGGTACTTTCAAGTGCAGTTCCAGATGTGTTGTCTGCCAGATTCATATCCAGGAGTCTGGCTCCTTTTCTGGCCACTCTTCTGTCACTACCCACAGAACCATTGGTAACATCACTTGTAACACCTCTAATGTCATATATCTCATTTCTTGCAGGGTCTGTGGAGTGCAGTATGTAGGTGAGACTAAGAATACGCTCAAGAAGCGTTTCTATGCCCACCGGTCAACGGTCAACACCAAGAAACTAGACACCCCTGTTGGTCATCACTTCAACCTGCCTAACCACTCCATTTCTGATATGATTTTGCAGGGCATTGAATCTCTTGGCCATCGCAAGGACTCAGTTCGCCTCAGCAGAGAGAAAGTGTGGATGAATCGTCTTCGAACTATTCAACCACATGGTCTCAACATCCAACTAGGGAATGATTAATCCTTTTCTTCCTCCATTGTCTTCTGTTACAGATAATCCACCTGGTCTTCCTTGTTTGTGTTTACCCATCATTCCCCCATCTTTCATCCCTTTCCACCCCCATACTGTTCCCCCCCCCCATCATCATCACTCTCACACTCTTTTGTCCGTTCCCACTCCCTGTGACCTTTGATCCTTCCCCTTTCTGATCCCTCCCCTGTTTACACCAGACCCCTTGTGGTTTGCCATCTCCCTTTGTTCCTTTGTTCTCTCATCCACCCTCCCCTGCATCTTTCCACACCTTTCCCACCTAATCCTCCTTTTGTGTTTCTTCTTTCAGCCCTGCATGTTTGTGTGCACCCCCATGTTAATGTATGTACCTCTGTCATTTCTGTTTTAGCCTCTGAAGAAGAACTTGCTAAGTTCGCAACGTCAGGCCACATTAATTTTTAGATTCAATTAAAAGAGCGCCAATGAAATTTGGTTTGCAGGCCCTATTATTTGATTAACTCCCGATACGTTATAATGTTGTGCTACTTAATACTGTATATACTGAATTAAAATAGTTATATTGTATACCTAGTTGGAATTCTTTTTGACTTTCTCTCAATCCTTCAAATATATTTGAGTGCATAGTCAAACTATAACCACGCCCACCTCATAAGGTCAAAGATCACTGACGGATATTCTTTGAAAAGTAAAAATTCGGCGAACTGTGTTCTCAATAACTGCATCATCTTCTGAAGTACATACAGTAGTTATAAGTCCATTTACAAAACCTTTGAAGGCCAGTGGTTAGCTTTCATGGCCAAATGTAGCAAACTTATTTGGATTATTCAAATTATTTCTCATGTCCTCATTCCCCCCCCCCCCTCAAAAAATATAAAATAAATACTGAATATAACTAAGCACAAAGCTTCTGCATGAAGCAAGAATGTTTTTCTCTTTCAAGAGCCATGAAATTCGGCCAATCAGAGACATACTGACTCTACATAATTTGGTGATTTGTTAAATACTTAATTATTTATTGTTATTTGTACACCCGTGAAATGTTAGCATATGTAAATCATTGGTGTTTGTTGGTACATGACGAATGTATTCTGAATTGTGGGAATTTTTTTAGATTTTTAAGAATATCTGCAGATGCAATTTTAGTAACATTTCAATTTTATTTAAACAATAAGACAAAATGAAATTTTAGGGAACAAATTCTACTTTCATCAATGTCCAGTAGATAAGACTTTTTGAGAGCTGCATGTGCAGAACTACCCCCTCTAGTGTTAAGATTTGACAGTTGATATTTAGGAGCAGAATTTGTTAACTTTTGCACTCAATCATTTGGAAAGCTGGGGGGGGGGGGGGACCCAGGAGAAGAATTTTTACTGACTGCAGTGGTAAAGTTTTGGGGTTGAACCGTGTGCATGCCAGCTCTCTTCTTTTCCGCTCTGCCATGGCACTTTCTTGAAAAACTATCAGGGTTTTGTAATTAAGCTGAAGGGGCTTGGAGGTGGAGGGTAAACCTGCGGACTCTATGTTGGCTGGTTTATTTTTGAGGGGTAACTGGGAGCTGATGAGACATTTAAATAGGTATTACTGCCAGTTGATAGGAATTGAATTTCATGGACCTTTAAGATTGTTGGACTAAGAGTTATGGGGCTAGACCTAGGGTTGAGGACTTGCTTCTGTTCTCGCGATAGCTTTCAATAGTAGACTTTGCAGAGAAATGGTCAGAGCTAGAAGTCAGGCTTTTTCGTTTTTGGAGACTGGCTGATTGAGGCCTTTTACAGAGGAACTTGGGTTTTAATGCTGGTTGTCAGGGGTGGGTGAGCTGTAGATACAGCTGTTACTAGCGCGAGGGTCTTGCTGCAAGCTGGTTGAAGTGCCTTCCTTACTTGACCGTATAGTTGGAGCTGGTCTTCATGCTTGTATGATATGAATTTGTCGCAGTCTCTCTTGCCCATATTAGTCTGGTGCCAGTGAATTTTTCCCCCCAATATTACATGTGCATGTATTTATAATTAAAACCTTAGTCGGAGTCAGTGAGACACCAAAACCCTGAAATATACCTTCACTAAATATACAAACTTTTATTGCTATATACTAAATTAGAATTAATATTCCAATATTCACGTTAATACTCAACAACCTTATTCACAATGTAATGTTAATACTCAACAGCCTTATGCATGTAATGTGTAACATTTTTAGACGTTTTCTGGCAAGACTCTTTCACTCAACCTCTTTCCACAAATTTTACTTTCTATTGATATTACAAACATTTAACAAATAAACAGATGCTAAATTTGTGGTATTCATACACATTCAAGCTTTTGCTTTTGTCAATGCTATTACTCCAAAATAAATGTTTTTGCTGTTTGCTTAAACTTCCGATCCTTTGCTCGTTTTTATACATATCGCCCATACTTATTAAAATTCTGTGCACAATACTATTTTTATCAATAGTTGCACAAAAGTACACATGAATTGTGGACTTGTGACAAAGGTGAATTGATAAATACTAAAATAATTGTATTACAAAGGTCAAGCCCATGACCCTGATTCCAAATCACTAGGGAAAGCACTGTCACAAAATATTGGACAACTATTCCAGCTCTTTTTTTGGGGTGGTGTGTGAAACTTCGAAGACGGTATTTTTTTTGCATTGCAACTGCATAAATTTCAACGTTTTGCTACAAAAGTTGCCGATGCCTACTATCATTATAACCACCTTTCTTAATGGCTTTGATAATGAAAATGTAAGAATTTGTAAAATTAGAATCTTAATTTTTATAAGTGTGATTTAAAAGTCTTATTCCATATATTCAAAATCTCTGCATAAAAGACATTTCAATCATGCGGAAATAATTACACAAAGCCTGATACCACATCCTAAATATATTTAGAAAATATTAGCATTTTTTATCTACACAATTCAGTTTTCAATAAATTAAAATTTCAAGTCTACAAATCTACAAAAATCATTTTTGTACATACCTTAAAAAAGGACTTTTCAATGCAATAATATAGAGCATTCTAATACTGCAATGGAGTCGATTGCAAGGTAGTCAAATATAAGCTCACAAGAATTCCTTGACCCATTTTTTTTTGGAGAAAAACTTGATTTAAATAAATCGAATGAACTGTGATTGACTAGTGACGAAAGATCTTATAGCGCCGAAGGCGCAAGATGAGGAACTCCATAGAAATTGCAAAATCGCCATGGACGCCATTCGAGCAAGCAAACCATTGTAAAAACCATTGTTTGCACAATGGTTTGCTTCGAGTAAGCAAACCATTGTGCAAACAATGGTTTGCACAATGGTTTGCTTGCTCTAAGATCAAATGGCGTCCATGGCGATTTCGCAATTTCTATGGAGTTCCCCATCTTGCGCCTTCGGCGCTATAAGATCTTTGCTAGTGATGTCTTGTGACTGATTTGTGATGCCTTCCGACAAATTCAGTAAAAAGGTAACAAAATTTATGAGACAACCCAAGACCCACAATAATCACAACAGCAGAGGTCTGTACAAGATAAAAATGGGACTGACCATCCTCACAGGCTGATATAAACCCCGCCCATTCCCAACTGAAATGAGATGGACCTCCCTCATGGGCGTGGCCAAGTTAAGCCCCTCCCATTTTTAGACATCAATATCTTCTCTTGACCTGCTACAGCTTGGCTTTCTGGTGCAGGAATCGTTTGATGCCGATGGGGCTGAGGTCGTAGGTCGGAGGCTTGCCCATGGCCAGGTCAGCCAAAATCTTGCCCATCAGTGGAGCCATTTTGAAGCCTTTACCTGTGAACAAAAATAAAATGCACCCATCTGATTCAATGACTGTCTATTTGTTTTGATTTTTTGTCTGGCAATGGCACTATGATTTGTTCCAAAAGTGGGAATTTACTCAAGCTTGAAAGCATGTGGCAATTATTGAGTGAACAAATGATTTAGAACTGTTCAGTTTTAAAGGTAGGAGGAAAAACCTTGGAGTGATTTTACAAGGATAACTGACAGAATCAGGCAGGGACTGAAAACCCAAACCATATCATTGCCTGGCTTGGATTCGAACCAGGGTAACAGGGGTAGAAGGCAAGAGAAGTGTATATGCTTCAACTATCCGGAAAATGCGAAAAATTTTCCATAACTTGAGCCCTCTGAGTTGAAAGAACGAGCTGGAAAGCCTGTTTTGTTTTGTTTTGTTTTTATTTAAGCACAGTATTTGCAGAAAGGAATTACATGAAATTTCAATAAAATTTAGATGATGAAACTTTTTTTGTAAACAGTGATATTGGGATTATCCAATATACATAGGAAGTCGAACGTGAAGTTGAAAAGTGGCCGTTCTGATGGTGTACTGTGTTGCAATTCGAATTGTATGAATGTCCGACTCACCTGAAAAGCCGCAACCAATGGCGATGTTAGGGTAGGCTGGGTGGCTGTCAACAATAATTTCTTCCTCGGGCGTGCACTGTTCACAAACGAAATCACAATAATGATGATTTATGTCCCATTTGCCAATTCTACTGCGCTTGTCTTACCCTGATAGAGCATTACTACACATGCATAATTACTTGAAATAATGAGCCAATGGGTTTCTTGTTAAATTTATAGGATTGAGGAAGGTTCCTAGCAAAATGCCAAGGCAGTTGAACTCATGATTTCCAAGGTAATAGTCCCTGGGATAGGGCCATTTAATCGCAAAATTTTATGATTAATCTTAATATTATTTTTCGTTGTAGGGTACCTTGGGACATCTGAAAATGGTGCTCTTAAGTTGCACAGCCGGTATTTTTGCCTTCCAGCTCAAAAAAACTGATATTTTGGGGGCTTATTTTTTGAGAAATGGCTGAAATCATATTTTGGGCCTCTGCTCTCTCCAAAATGGTCCCGTCGTGACCTGTTTGCACTTTTTATCATCCTGATAGGATGGGTAAACAAGAAAAAATATGGTTGGTCCCAAGTTTATCCGTTTTCGTGTTCCCAGGGCATATATTGCTTTGCGGACACCCCCCAAATCCTCTGACTTTGCCCTGTTTGGGGACAGAAATGAGTTTGAAACTCACACTTATTCCAAAGATACACACTTTCTTTATAATTTTAAAACTGCCTGAGGCCACAAGCTTTAATTTAAGTGGTAGATAAGCTTTCTATCCTGAAAATTGGGCTCGCCATGGCCATTTTTGCTTCCCCTACCCCTAAATCACTCAAAACGGCTGTATAGTGGTTGGCATAGCAAACCTAGTGTGCATGTTATGATAACAGTGCCAAATTTGGTACAGAGATAGACCAATATCATATCAACAAATGTGGATATTGTAGCCTCGCAGATCTGGCCCTGGATGGCCGTGGGAGCCCTCATTTTAAAAGTGCTGAGTCATGCCGAGTCAGCACTATTTTGTAATGCGTTTTCTCGTGCAATATGGAGGCTAACATGTTTTTCTGCCTTTTTTTCTACACGCTTGAAGGCGAAACAGGCATAAACAATGGATTTTCTTTCAATACGTCATTGAAAAAAATTAATAATGCCTGCCAGGTGATGTCAGGCCTGGCTACACCTGCAAGAAATGTACTGCACTGTAATGTAGAATACAGACGTATTTGTTGTCCTACACAAAGTTAGTTGGGAATTCAAGTTCTGAGTCGCCAAAAACGACGTCCTGACAATGTTTAAGACCATCCACTATCATAGCAGGAGTGGGTCTGGCAAAAACCTTGCTCCACAAATAAAAATCAACTGATTTTAGTCACAAAAAATGCCGAATCAGCATTTTTTAAATGCAATTATGTTTCAAGCTTAGGTGAAAAAAAAAGATTGCTAGGTCATTTTCATAAAGTTAACCATAGTATCCGTTTACAGACATGCTTGTAAAATGCAGTGATGGTGATTTGTGGGGTGTCGAAGGAAAAGGTGGTTAAAGGTTGGAGGGGGTGGGGGGGGCAGGTTGGACTATCAACAATATCTATGCATATCAAATTCCTAGTACATGTGCCCTTGTGGTCTAGTATGTGCAAATGGGTGTAAATATGTCATTGGAACACCATTTAGGGAAAACTTACATAACACATTTAGGTATACCGGTACAATGTAAATTTGCTATTAAGAATAGGCCTATATTTACGCACTGGGATAATTTTTTTCAGTCGGGGGCCGAACATGAACCCACCTCCCCCACGATCCTCCTTCCCCGGGCCAATGCCCCACATTCCCGAACGTGTCCAATCTGTCCGTAGAAAAATGGATTTGTTTGTACATGTATTTAATTAATTACATGTTTTTTAGTGCAGCCCGGGAATGCATGGTAAACGGGTCCAACTTAACAGGTCTTATATAGCTATAGAAAATTTTTGAAATTGCTTCCACACAACACAATAAGCAAAATGATACCAATGAATTAGAGATATGACATTTCTTTTGGTTTGGAAAAAAACGGATGACAAAAAGTGGCATAGTGGGGTGAAGCCCCACAAACTGACCTCCCCCAACGGTGGATTAAAGGGGGAGGGCAATGGGGCCACGCCCCTCTTTCCTTCTAGTAACGTCGCTAAAAAGGCAGCTATTGCATACATCACCCACAAAACTCAACAAAAACAATAAATGTGCACCTCCTCCCCATGTTTTTATTAAATTTGGGGCGAAAATTTTTGGACACATTTTTTCTTCAACTAGATTCCCCCCCCCCAAAAAAAATTGTGTTTAAAATGGAAAACAAGGGGAGTGGGTACAGGTTTATTGTTTTTGTTGAGTTTTGTGGGCGGTGTACGCAATAGCTGCCTTTTTGAGCGACGTAACTAAAAACAAAGGCCCCCGCCCTCCCCCTTTAATCCACCGTTGGGGGAGGTCAGTTTGCAGGGGGTCCCTACTATGCCACATTTTGTCATCCGTTTTTCCCAAACCAACTAAAATATCATAATCCATTGCTTGTATTCGTTTTGCTTATTTCGTTGTGTGGAAGCAATTTAAAAAAGTTTCTGTAGCTGTAAGACCTCGTTAAGTTGGACCTGTCACTGACCAACATGCCCGGGCTGCACTAAAAACGTGTAATTAATGAAATACATTATACAAACCAATCCGAGAATTTTGGACATGGCCCCGGGGGAGGGAGGATCGTGGGGGGAGGCGGGATCGTGTTCTGCCCCCCCCCCCCCGAAACAATTATCCCAGTGCTTGGTTGCAGACCAGTAAATCGGTCCGAAATTGCCTACGCCGGCCAAATCACGATTTGCATGCCCTCAAAATCTTCAGTATTTGAGCATGCTGTGGGTCATGAACTTGAGTGTTTGTAAAAAATATGGGTGGAAGCCGTGCACAGGACTGTGAGCTTGTAGTTCCGTTCAATTTGGATAAATTGGGGCAAAGTGCTCTATTTTGCAATGGAGTGTAGGCATCGTTTTTTATAATGGCGATGGGCTTCAGGACTATTTTCAGTGGTGATCATCTTCGGATAGAAATTTCTCCTAAAAGATGACCCCCCAAAAATTGAAAAGAAAATGAAAGATAATGAAATAAGCTTTAATTTGATGTGTGTCTCGAACACCTTGGAGAGTTGTGAGTATTTTTCCCGAATTTCTGAAGTGGGAGCATTTACCATTGGGGTCTGTGGAAGTTTATTTACTGGTCTGCAACCATACAGGCCTTTTCTTTTAGCAAATATATATTGTTATAAATGTGTTCCGTAAGTTTTCCCCAAATGGTGTTCCCATGACATATTTTCACTTATTTGTACATAAGGCCAAAAACAAAGTCTCCGGTTTCTGGTATGGAGCTTGCCAAAAAAGTGGTGCGGCAACGCGGCTTTTTTTTTTTACCTGTTTTTTTTGCTTCAAATGTCGGCTGATGACTGCAAATGGTGCCCGACTAAACTTAGTGCAAATATTATGGGAGACCAGAGAGGCCGCATAAAGCTTATTCTCGATCATAACCCCATCTAAAAACCCGTTAAAATTGTGCAGCAGCAGGATTCCAGTCAAACCAGTGAGTTTGGCGGTTTTGAGACATCATCTTTCATTGAAAAATAAACTTTTTCATTTTGTTGACACGCATGGCTACGGCGACGCGCGCGCATACCAGAAACCGGAGACTTTTTTTGGCCTAATAGACAACAAACGCAACATATTAGGAATGTGCCTAGATATTGTTGACAGTCCAAACCCCGCCCCCCACCCCCTCCAACTTTTAGCCAGTTTGTCCCTCGACACCCCATAAATAACAAAGAATCACCATCGCTGCATTTTACAAGCATGTCTGTATACGGAAACTAAGGTTAACGGTGATAAAAATGACCTAGAAATGTTTTTTTTTCCACCGAAGCTTGAAACAGAATTGCATTTAAACAAAATGCTGATTCAGCATTTTTTGTGACTAAAATCAGATGATTTTTATTTGTGGAGCAAGGTTTTTGCCAGACCCATTTCTGCTATGATAGTGGATGGTCTTAAACATTGTCAGGACGTCGTTTTTGGCGACTCAGAACTTGAATTCCCAACTAACTTTATGTAGGACAACAAATACGTCTGTATTCTACATTACAGTGCAGTACATTTCTTGCAGGTGTAGCCAGGCCTGACATCACCTGGCAGGCATTATTAATTTTTTTTCAATGACGTATTGAAAGAAAATCCATTGTTTATGCCTGTTTCGCCTTCAAGCGTGTAGAAAAAAAGGCAGAAAAACATGTTAGCCTCCATATTGCACGAGAAAACGCATTACAAAATAGTGCTGACTCGGCATGACTCAGCACTTTTAAAATGAGGGCTCCCACGGCCATCCAGGGCCAGATCTGCGATGCTTCAACATCCACATTTGTTGATATGATATTGGTCTATCTCTGTACCAAATTTGGCACTGTTATCATAAAATGCACAATAGGTTTGCTATGCCAACCACTATACAGCCGTTTTGAGTGATTTAGGGGTAGGGGAAGCAAAAATGGCCATGGCGAGCCCAATTTTCAGGATAGAAAGCTTATCTACCACTTAAATTAAAGCTTGTGGCCTCAGGCAGTTTTTAAATTATAAAGAAAGTGTGTATCTTTGGAATAAGTGTGAGTTTCAAACTCATTTCTGTCCCCAAACAGGGCAAAGTCAGAGGATTTGGGGGGTGTCCGCAAAGCAATATATGCCCTGGGAACACGAAAACGGATAAACTTGGGACCAACCATATTTTTTCTTGTTTACCCATCCTATCAGGATGGTAAAAAGTGCAAACAGGTCACGACGGGACCATTTTGGAGAGAGCAGAGGCCCAAAATATGATTTTAGCCGTTTCTCAAAAAATAAGCCCCCAAAATATCAGTTTTTTGAGCTGGAAGGCAAAAATACCGGCTGTGCAACTTAAGAGCACCATTTTCAGATGTCCCAAGGTACCCTACAATGGAAAATAATATTAAGATTAATCATAAAATTTTGCGATTAAATGGCCCTATCCCAGGGACTATAAGGCTTGAAACTCACAACTCAAAACCCAAAACTTGAAACTCAAAACTCAAAAGTTGAAAGTTTAAAAGTTGAAAGCTGAAACTCGAAACTTAAAAAAATTGAAAATAAAACTCAAAACTGAAAACTGAAAACTTGAAACTCAAAATTCGAACTTTGGAATTTCAAACTAGAAAGTCGAAACTTGAAACTCAAAACTCATTCCTTTAAACTAGGAACTTGTAATTTGATTTTTTGGTCTAGGAACATAAAACGTTAGTCCTTTGGAATGGGGCGAGCACTTACCGTGTACATGCAGTTCTCTATGATTGAAGGTTCTGGTTCTAATCCAAGGTAGTGTTCTTGGACGTAATTCTTGACAGCTTCAATGTCCACAATTGGTTTATCCAACTTAGGTTGTCCCTCTTGGATATCTCTGCTGTCCGGATCTACTTCGTTCCAGCGAAGATGATAACCGAACTTGCGATCAAAACAAAGAAGATGATTTTTGGCATAAGTGATTGACGGTAGAGTGGTTGGGCCTCAAAATCTTCAAATACTTTTATAAAAAATGAAGATTTGGACCAGGGATTTTTCCAGGAGGGAGGATGAGGTATTGTTGATAAATTTATTTATTTTTTTTTAGAGGGGGAGGAATAGTTGGGGTTGACTGAAGTGATAAAACACATGCAGAAATCAAAGCCTATCATCAATAAACGAAGATTTCAAATACTGTGCAATGTTATTTTAGGAAGGGAAAAGGGATTTTTTTTATCCAGGAATGTTTGATAATTAACCAGTTCGCGTCGGATGACGTGTTAACACAATGTGGCTGTTTTTATACACAGGCACGGCTGACGGGTTAAGACGTCAAGCGAGCCTCGACTCGCCTCCGCGTCTAAACACGCTAATCCCTTATTTGTGTTGTAAGCACACACCAAGTCCGAGAAGTCTGTGGAGGCGGACCCCGTGTTGAACTTGAACAAGGCCACTGTGCACGACCTATTGTTGTGTAATTTACGCTCCGTGGGCATGCACACCCCGGAGTGTTAAAAAATATGAGGTTGCCGTAAAGAAATATTGTACAAATACTGTTGAAATGACTCTTGTTAGTCAGTATTTTTCCCGTTTGGCTGGATATCAGAAGTTGGCTGCTATATTTGCTTGTTTCAAAAAATCGAAATTTTCGGCAAACGTTATCCAGTCCCGAGATGGTTAAAAGACAAAAGGGGGAGGGTTACCAAATTTGCCATCCATGAAACCTTAACTCAAACCATGACAATTATTTTGTTCTTTCTGATATCTGGCTAGGTTAAATTTAAGTTTTACTCTCTTGTCTGTGTGCAACCCCTTTATTTATTCCATTGGCTCCGCCCCCTTGATGGGTTCAACTTACCTTCATGTAGCCTGGATAATCTTGGCTCGGGAAACAGTAGATGAAACCGTCTCCTACTCGGTCAAACATCGGCGGGTAGTTCCAGTACGCACCAGGCTGCTTCTCCTTGAAATAGCAGACGCTCACCCTCCACGCCTGAAACATTTCAATAGGTCTCGTTCAAATGACGTCATTTTCTACAGACCATCCACGTGCATCAGATTTTTGAGTATCAACTTGCATAACACGCATCAGCTGCGTCGTATTTCGAACACATTTCGAGCTACATGCGCTCGTGTTTGGAACATTTTCAACACTGCGCAATGCGTGCTTGATTGTGTAAAATAGGCAGTTGCAGTTGAACCAATGAATGAATTGAAAAGAACAAGAAATGCAAACAATGTGAAATGAAGTGGGCAATGTTGTATTGAGTTTGTTAAACAAAAATGACCCGACAAGCGGAAAACTAATCTTCAACCTAACATTCGTTACGGTTTAGCAAGTTATGTCTGTGGCAAACCCTGGATTTGTATTTTGAGAGGGATCAACAGTATTTTTTGACCGATGGGGGAGGATGGGAGACTGGACCTTTTTTGAGGCTAGGGGGCGCTGTTCATGATACAACTCAAAATATATTCATGGAGTCCATGAATTTGTTCTTTTGGTCCTATTTGGAGGGGAGGGAACATCCAAAGGGGGACTCAAGCCGGCCGAGCATGTTACCCAAAACATCTTACCTTCAGCGGTAGGTCCAGTCCAAGTGGCTTCAACATCTTGGAGGCCCATGGCCCCGGAGTAAGGATCAGACTCCCTGCCTTGTACTCCCGTCCGCTGCTGGTGCACACGGTGACAATCCGGCCTGGGATAATCCTGACAACTTTTTCACCGTCTCGCAGCACGCCTCCCTTCTTGACAAACAGATCCTTGACAAAAAAGACAAGAGAATGAAACAAGTTCCAAATGTAATTGATAATTGACACAACACAATGTAGTTTGGGGCAAAAGGTGAGACTTACGGATGTCTTAAGGCCGGTTCATACTCGGCGGGAAAGCAAATGCAAACGCGAATTTGTGACGTCGGGGCAAGTTTTCACACTGCAAATTCGTAAAAGTTGAACACATTTTTGCAACTTGAATGCAGTGAATGCTTCATGACATCAAATTGGCATCGCATGAAGTATGAACAGGCCTTAATTTATGCGACAGTCAGTCAGTTAGCCAATCAGTGAGTCCGTGACATGGTTCAAAGAAATCTCTGCTGGCCCGCTGGGACCAGCAGAGTCTATTTTTGGGCCAAGGTTAGACTTGTGCGAGTCTAAGTGACAGTCAATCAGTGAGTCAGTATTAAAGGTACAGAGAGGATTACAGGCTGGTCCTCTGGGGCAAGTCCAATTTTTGAGCCAAGGTAAAACTTATGCAAGTCTAATTTAAAGTGATAGTCAGTGGGTCAGTCAATGGGTCTGTCAGTCAGTCATGTAATACTAAGTAGAAAAAAAACCAACAACAAAAATATAACAAAACTAAATACCTGCATAATTTTGAGGCATTTGTTTGCAAGGAGAACTCCGGCTTCGTGATCGAGGAGGATTTGGTAGGGGCCTTTGTAGGACATGAGAGGGTATCGATTCACCAGCTGTTTGGTGGTTAGCTCTTGGAAGGGTAAGTTATGCTTCGTTAGGTTCTCTTTCATTCGGCGGAATTCTTCCGTCTTGCATCTGTCTAGTACCAACAATCCTGTTTGCCTGACGAGATTGGATGATTGAAAATATGGCCGACACAGTTTTACAGTGGTGTGACTAGAGGAGTGGGGGTGTTGGGGAAGTGACGAGGACAGAGCATGTAAACACTCGCAATCGTGGACCTAGGACAAAAGAGTAAGGGCACAAACAATACGTCCACGATTGACCGATACGTCCACGATTGAAATTCATGCACAAAACCAATGAGAGCTGTTGCTAAAAAGTAATGAGGATTACGGACAAAATGGGTCCATGATTGCCAGTGGTACCCAAGGAGGAAGGGTTCCCCTCGAAGGGGAGGGGGGTTCCCCTGGGAGGAAGGGGTTCCCCTAGGAGAAATGGGTAAGGGGTTACCCTAAAAGGGGGGTTTCCCCTAGGAGGGGGCCCTTGGAGGAAGGGGTTCCCTAGGGGAAGACGGCTCTCCTGTGCCCTTCATCGAACTGTGCCCTTTACCAGAGGCAGATTTTATGAAACTACAACAGAAAAAAACAACTCACATATTTGCTTAACAAATAATATAAATGAGTAAAAGGTTAATATAAATGAGTAAAAGTATGTCAAAAGATTTTTATAAATTATTTTCAACTTTTTTCTGCTTATGCATCTGGTCTGCACAATGGACCCGAATTAAGAGTAATCCTATACAATAGAACTGCCCAGCTCACAAGTGATAGGCAAGTCGGTCAGCGAGACAGGTACAAAGAGGACACTAGGCTGGCCCTCTGAGGCCAACAAAAAATGATTGTTATCAAATCAAATGAAGCTGTGGATATTTAAAAAAGAAAAAAAAAGAAAAAAAGAATACTTGTGACGACAGTTACATCTTTTGTAGTCTCCGGCCTGTTTGGTAGCACTGTATTGTGCACTTTATTTGCTTGCCTACATTGTTTCTTGCCATTAGTGATTTGTGACTCCAACAACTGAGGTTCTTCTCCAAAACTAGACTATGGGACAGTGGTAATTTGAATCCTATATAGTTTATAATCATAGAATTAGTATTGAGGTAAGATACTGATTAAAACAAGTTTAGTAATAAGGTCAACACTTTCTTACAAGCATGCAGTGGATTAGGCCAAACAAAATAAATAGTTCTGCTTCCGATTACATGGCATTTAAAAATAGGCTAGGAAGGTAATTTTTTTTGGGCCAAATTTGTTGTGTGTACGATCACAATCACATGGAGGCGTCTGCGGGTAGTCCATAGTAAAAGGTAGAAATTGATGGTTTTGGGTGTTTTTTCTCATTTTTCCAATAAAAAAAATTAGGGTAGGGGCTGTCAGAATAGGGTAGGTAGGGAAAACGGAAGCGGAAGTATTATTTTTTTTGGCCTTATCAATCAAATCCACCGCCCAAAAATCAGTTGTTAATTCTCCTACCAATGAAGCTTTGTATTCGTTTCTTGTTCCAGCTCTTGCCACATTTCAATGACTTTGCGGGCCATCGCAGCATGGTGCTCCTGACTGTAAACGTTGCGGTACATGCGCGACGGTCCCGCCGAACTGCCACGGCTGTGCGGGAGAGTGAACTGCTCTAATTGGAGCGTCTTGTAGCCCTCTTTGACCAATTGGAGGGCGGCGCCTGAGCCAATAACACCCCCGCCTACCACGATGCAGTCGTACACACTGCTCTGTTCGTTGCGGTCTGCAAACAGTTCAGACATCTTGATTTCTGCACGGTTCATGAAAACAAAAAGCATTTAATAACAACGTCTGATCACACTACTGTTGGTTTGTCATTATTATTATATATTTTTTTTTACTACAAAGCAGGTTGGTTTTTCAACGAACAACATATGTCATGCCTCAATGATTACATTATGCTAGCCATAACCTAACACTCCTATCTAATGATACTTGCAGTAATTTAATCTAGCTACTGATATTCTAGGCATTCCAACGTATGTTCTTCCTAGATGGAGAAATTCCAGCTCAACTGCTCATCGGGAATTTAGCATTTAGAGCTGGAGGTTAATGTTGTTTGGGACAGTGGGTCAATGACATCGACAGAGGCCATCTAATTTGGACTCCAAAAAGCGGAGCAGAAATGGGCTATGTGCAAGGCTAGAGCATATAAGCCCCAACCAACACACCACCAGCCCATGTGTCCCACATGTGGGAGGACTTTCCGGGCCCGGATTGGCCTCATTAGACACCTCCGGATCCACTGTTTTCTTCCCTAGACCATAAAGACATGGTCATCTACAATTACATAGGATGAGTATCCAGACATTATTCTAGCTATAACCTTACATTCCTGATCTAATTATACTTACAGTAATTCAATCTAGCTGGTGATATTCTAGGCATTCCAATTTATATTCTTTCTAGCTGCAGAAATTCCAGCTCACAGCTCATGAGCATACTTTAATACAGCCTTTACAGAAACATGTAAATTCAGAGTTAATGGTGGTTTATGTGATCAATTTACTCTGATTATTTCCATACAGTTTGCATCACGTTTTAATATTATTGTTTATGGCTCAATAGAATTTTTAGGTAAACAATTAATTACATTATTCCTATGCAAACATGCACTCCGAGCCATGATGCTACTTGTGTCAATTTTGGTCTAGTGACCCCACTGCATTGGTGTGTATAGGGAATACAACATTTGCGAACATCCAAAAACAAAACTACCAAATTTTTACAAAATACCTTACTAGGATGTTGGTAAATGACAGTCTAAAACAATCCTGTAAAATTATGGCACCCGGTGTGAAGTCTTTTCAAGGAAAGTGGTATTTTTGTATAACTTTCCACCGGTGGTCAGCCGACCACCGTTGGAAAAGCCTGACTATTTTTCAACTACTGCTCCAATTTACCTTTATTTGTGTCCAAATTTTGTTTGCTATTGGTTACATATTCATGAACAGGTGCAGGCCAGCCAGACTGGTTCCTTTGCCAAACAATTTTCTGGCATCTAATTCTATAAATTGATCCATTTCATCTTTAGTGGAGTCAGGGAACCAGACTACTTAGACATTTTTGTTTTTCTTGGTTTTTCCAGCATTTTCGAACACAAAACTTCAAACGTCATACATGTCACTTGTCAGTGTAACAATATTTGATCTATTAATTATAGTACCCCTCATAAAGTTAATTTCCGAAAATTATAGCAAAAGCCAACGATGTACATTCCCTTTACTCCTAGAACTGTGAGGCTCCGCGTGAGCGGAGCCTCACGCGGAGCCTCATAGTTCTAGGAGTACATTCCCTTTAAAGTATACCCGGGGAAGTTCAAGGAAACTTTGCCTGTTTGTGACAATTTAAAATAACAGTGTAGTTGGGTCCAAAACATAAGTTCCGTGACCATTCTCTGGCTAGGATGGTTTGACGATGGATTTGACTTCTATGGACCATTTATAAAGAAATTAGCCCCCCGGTCCCTCCCAAAAATCCCGGCATTTTTCGCTAGGGGGACAAATCCAAGATGGCCGCCGGCGCCATCTTGAAAAATTAACTTTTGAACCAGAGCACCCAGAATCATGAATGAAGACACTTTTCCAGGTAAGTTGACCATGAGGATTCCGATTCCGACATCAGTTTGACGCTACGACGTCATTTTGACCCAGAAATCCAAGATAACCCCCATTTGATAGAGCAAAAACATCAATTTCAAACGGGAGCACCTAGAATCATGAATGAACACATTCTTTTGGCAAAATGGTTGCGCTGATGCAATTTAAGAAGGTCCTGGACCCATCCAACATAAATGGAGCGAGAACCCGCAGCCAGACATGTTGGTCTATTGTTCTTAAGGAGTGAGGTCCGAATGGGATCGAGGGCCATATCAGCTGGTTTTAAAAATGATTAGCACAATGAAGTTCTGTCTTGTTTTAACAAAGCACACTTCATTTTCAGGTTTTGTCCCCACTGACTACGGCAATCATCATAATCATCACACTGCATATTATGTTGGCACCAAATTATTCGCTTTTTCTATATTTTATATCGCAAACACTTCTGCTACTTCTTACTGTTATTGTTTCCTCGGATTGGTACGCGCACTGTAATGATGCTGTGGTTTCCCTGGTTTGTGATGTGAATTGAGAACATAGCTTACGACAATGTCCACTGTTCCATGTGTCCTTCGGTGTGGTAGGCTTTGCGACAAGGCCACTGATCCCATTACCTCAATTGAGATGTGGGAAAATCAAGAAAAAGGCCCTGTAATGGAGCGGTCAGAACAAGTTTTGAGATGTTCACAAAACTGTCATTTGCAATAAATGTCCTGTCGGACAGTGTGTCTGTGATACATTTAGGTTGACCTTTTGAAACACCAAGAAACTAGACAAAAAACATGAAAAAGACCTACAAAAAAAGAAAAAGAGAGGTTGACGAATGCCAATCTCAATCTCATGCCAATCTCAGTCTTTGTCTAGTTCTGTTGCCAAGCTGCGGTTTCAGCTGCCAAGGAGCTGCAATCGAGTCTGGGGGCAATTGCATCATAAAACAAAATGTTAATGGAGCTGTAACATGAATTAAGCAAAGCACCCAAAATCAAAGCCAATCCTGATTTTGTATGATCACGTATGGCCAGATATCCAGAGACACACATTAACCATGGAAGATCAGAGCCTGCAAGACAAAATCGACTGTCTGATCGATCCTGCATTATGATCACCCCTATGCGCTTGAGATCAGATATCACTCTCAAATGTCATTTGAAATTATGTGCGTAGCTATCAGAAAATAAGTGAAGATGACAAACTCTCACGAATGCACTATGCCTTTCTCCGTGAGGATCAAACGATCTTCTTTGACCACATCAGAATAGTTATCTTTGAGGAACATAAGCTAAGGGCACTTTAGAGCCTCCTCAGAGATGACAGGATAAACCTTCTCTGTGTGTATAGCTTCCCAACATCCAGGGTCAAGTCACCCTATTCATGCGAGGGCAAGATTGCCTTCCACTCCCATCCTCGAAGGAGACAGAGCGACCTAGACTGTGACGCGTCTGTGGAGGGAGGGTGGTTCTTATGTCGAAGCAGCACTGTCCTCCATCGGTGTAAGCATAGCGGATAGCAACTGGTGCACTATGTGGCTGATTGGCTTAGGAATGAATAATCAAACTCGTTCCGTAGGCACCGAGGGTCAAGGAGCTAGAGCACGAGGAGAAGGAGTTCTGCTTGCAATCTGCTTTGCGTGGGAAGAGGGGGTAGATCTGTCACCAAGCACTCCCCCTCTCACCTCTCTCATCACACAGTATGTCATAAAGCTACCAACCACATCTGCCAGAAATGCCACCGTCACCCTTCTCGGGATGACTTACAGCAAGGAGCTTATTGACTCTTACTACAAGCTGGGCATGGGGATCAGCTATCCTAAATGTGCTTCTCCTCCGCGGCCTTTAGACCTTGCATGACCTGGAGCGGTGCTCGGTCTCTGCTGAGGAGATCGCTGAAGGAGAACCAAGCATCAGTGAATGGCAACCTAATGCAGCCGAGCAAACTATTCAGTGTCATGATGGCTTGAATATGGAGCAGGGGAAGCGCAAGGCTTACAGTGACTGCCCAACAAGTCAGTTATGAATCATGTCAAAGACAAGCTGTCTTAATCATCGGCACTATATATAAGCGCATAGCTCTGTACGTTGCAGAATTAGGGTGGATGGGCGGCTCACAGCGCCGTGTTTCCCTTTATGACGTACCTGCTTTCATCTCAGCCTCCTCATCAGCCAGTATTTGTAAGACAGTCTTTGCGTCTTTGATGCGCATAAGCTCATCCTGGATATTTGCCTTTTTCTCATGTACAAGAGGTTCTAGACGCTGCAGAGACATCAAGTTACAGCGGTGCGTTTCCTCCTCCTATAAAGTTGTTGTTGAGAAAGTCATCAGTGTCAATGTCACTGATGATTGGTTCTTCATCAGCGATTTCCTTGGGACAGACCGAGCACCGCTCCAGGTCATGCATGGTTCAGACGTCTTGCAGGAGAAGCACTCTTGGGTAGCTGAACCCCATGACCAGCTTCTACTAATAGCCGACAAGCTCATTGCTGCATGTAAGTCATCCCGCGAGGGGTGACGGTCGCTTTATGACGTACTGTGTGATGAGAGAGGTGAAAGAGAGAGTGTGCTTGGGGACAGATCTACCCCCTCTTCCCACGCAAAGCAGATATCTGCTGCACCATGAGAAGCGAGAGTTGCTCCCCCTTTTTTAGCTCTGGGACGAGTTGGATTGAACTGATGACATCTTTGAGCCGCTCAGCCACATTGCGCAACAATTGTTTACTACTATGCTGACACCGATAGAGGACAGAGCTGCTTCTACAAGACCCCCCCCCCCCAACATGTCATGGATTAGATCACTCTGGTTCCTCCGAGGGTTGGAGCGGAAGCCGATCTTGCCCTCAAACTCCCGGGTTAGGATATTTTTTATATAGGATGACTTGACCCTGGATGTTGGGATCAGGGTTAGGGTTACTGTTCTTATATAACCAAAGAAGATGGTCTGAACCTTATGGAGAGTTACATTGAGCATGCGTGGGAGTTTGTCATCTTCACTTATTTTCTGATAGCTATGCATTATTTCAAACGACATTTGAGGTGATATCTGATTTCAAGCACGTAGGGCTGATCAGCTGCAGGATCGATCAGACAATTGATTCTGTCTTGCAGGCTCTGATCTTCCAAGGCCACTCTGTCTCTTGAAAGCTGGCGTGATCGTACGAAATCAGGATTGGCTTTGATTCTTGGTGCTTTGTTGAATCTGTCTTACAGCACCATTAGCACTTTGTTTTATGATGTATTGCCCCCAAACTCGATTGCAGCTCCTTGGCAGCGGAAGCCGCAGCTGGGCAACAGAACTAGACAACAGACATAGACAAAGACTGAGATTGGCATTCATCAACCTCTTGTTTTTCTTGTCTTTTGTTGGCCTGTTCAAGTTTCTTGGTATTTCATAAGGTCAAGCTACATGCATCATGGACAGATATTGTCCGACAGGGCTTTTATCCGAATTGTCAGTTGCGTGGACATCTCCAAACTTGTCCAGACCGCTCCATTGCAGGGCCTTTTTCTTGGGATTGTCCAACCTCTCATTTGAGGTCATAGAATCGGTGGCCTTGTCGCAAAGCCTACCACACTGGAGGACACATGGAACGATGGACATTGTCGTAAGATACATGCATGTTCCCAATTCATCTCAAACCACCGAAACCACAGCATCAGTAAGAAGTATCGGAAGTGTTTTGTGATATAAAATATATAAAAAAAGAATAATTTGGTACCAACATATATGTAGTGATTATGATGATGATGATGATTATGATGATTGCCGTAGCCTCATTAGGGACACAACCTAAAAAAGGAAGTGTGCTTTGTTAAAACAACTCAGAACGTCGTTGTGCTATACAAGTTTATACTAAATCCAGCCGATATGGCCCTCGATCCCATTAGGACCTTGCATCTTATGTTGGATGGGTCCAGGACCTTCTTAAATTGCATCAGCGCAACGATTTTGCCAAAATAATGTGTTCATTCATGATCCTAGGTGCTCCCGTTCAAAAGTTATGTTTTTGCTCTATTGAATGGGGGTTATCTTGGATTTCTGGGTCAAAATGATGCCATAGCGTCAAACTGATGTCGGAATCGGAATCCTCATGGTCAACTTACCTGAAAAGGTGTTTTCATTCATGATTCTGGGTGCTCTGGTTCAAAAGTTAATTTTTCAAGATGGCGCCGGCGGCCATCTTGGATTTGGCCCCCTAGCGAAAAATGCCGGGATTTTTGGGAGGGACCGGGGGGCTTATTTCTTTATAAATGGTCCATAGAAGTCAAATCCATCGTCAAACCATCCTAGCCAGAGAATGGTCACGGAACTTATGTTTTGGACCCTACTAGTGGGGTTAATAAATTTTATTTGAAAAACCTGAAGCTACTCTCCATATTTGAACAAACCCTCATGAGACTGGTTAGGTCTGAAAATTTCTACATATTTTCTCAGTAAATAGTTCAATATTTTCCCTGCTAAATTAGAGAAGACCAGATCATATAGTCTATGGCCCTTATGCCTAGGGAATCTTTCCTAGTTCTCCATGGTGGACCCTCATGTCCCGGTTGGCCTAGACTTCGTCTTCATTCATTAGGTCATGGAGGAATTCCTCCATAGAGGAGCGAAGTAAGGGAGTGTACCTGATTGGTTGGACCACCATGGTCGGCTAGATTTTTCAGACTCAAGGCAAGCTATAACTTACTAACAGTAACAGAATATGGATACTCACATGCGGGCACGTACAATTCTTCCAGTACAAAGGCAAGACAAGGTTATCCACTTGCTTTCTTGTTTCTTCCTCCTTCCTTCCTTCCAAATTCGAGAACACAACATAGAGAAGGAACAGAGTCAACGCCTACAGTATGACCTAGCCCAGGTTGGACTCGGTTGTGTACAGTCGTAATGCAAATGCAATGAAGACGCCGTCCCTGGCCCGGCTAGTCAACATCAAACTCAAAGGACAAAGATCCCGTAGTCCATGGCCCGGCACGTACAACACGTACAATTTGACCTTCATCACTCAGGCCATCAGCTTTCTAACGGCGCGCCATCGGCTAGCAAAACATGATATGCGCGCCGGTCATCAGGCATGTCAGGGTGACCATACACCCTGCCATAAGGTCATGGCTAAATTCTGCTAAATACACTTCAAAAATCTGTCAGATTTATCAAAAATCTGCCAAATTCCCCAGAAACTGCCAAATTCCCCAGAATTACCCGAAGTACACTGTAAACAGATGCAGATGGCGTTGCCTTAATTAAGGTTCAAATTATACATTGTAAACAATCTATATTCTCATCAAGATGTAATGAAATTGCGTAAATTTCAGGCAAAAGGCATTTAATTTGCGACACGACGAAGTCCGGTTCTCAGTGAGTTAACCTATGCAAGGGTTTGTTTGAAACGAGTGAAGTTTTTTAAAACAAATGTACCATTTTTTTTCAAATTTGCCATACGGTTTTTCTGTCAAAAGCAGTTTTGCAGAATTCTGCCAGAAATCTGCCGAAAAGTCCATTCTGTCAAATTTTCTGTCAAGCTCGTTTTTTTACAAAAAAATCTGTCAAAGTTAGCCGAAATTCGGCTAAAACGGTCACTATAGCGGTCATCCACCGACCTTGCGCGCGGTCGCCGTCGGATGCGGTAACAACAACGCCCCCAAGTGTCAAGTAATGTTCACGTTTCTTCCCAAAAAGTTCAATACTGAAAATATGAAAACAGTTGGCAAAACTGTTAAAACTTACAAATTGTGAGACTTGACGACATTGTGTAAACATTTTATTGTATGCTTTCTATTGGAGTCATACACGCGTACACCCGGTGGCGATAGAAAAAAAACCGCCAGAAAAAAACCGCCAGTACCCGGTGGGTTTCTTTCGATTGGGGGGGCCTAGCCGGTTGAATAGCTGTATCCATCATTTTTCGATTTTCATAATTGTAAAATGTTGTGGGTTTTTTTGGACGACAAAAGCCCACTTTTTTTATGTTATCACTTTATTATCGTTTCACAACTTTCTAGTTCAAGCGCACATATTGTGTCATGTGCACTTATGCTGCTCGTAGTCTGCAGGGCGATCGCGAAAAAGCCAACCAAAACAAAGTCTTTTCCAAACCAAATAAAATGTGCTGTTTTCTGTCGAATTTTTAAAACATAAATATTGAAAATACAAAACTGCAAATGTTATGCAAGTGCACAAGTATTACATGTTTCCTACTTCCATGCACAAGAGCTCACGGCCACTCCTCACTCCTAATTAGCAGGATTCAAAAGCACATATTTATCTGGTCATGATGTCAAACGAACCCGCGTGGCCGGCCACGTGCTGGGGTGGGGCTTAATGGTTGAAGATGATGTGGGTGGGGCTTAACATTTGGAGATAATCAGCTCCAACCATTAAGCCCCACCCACAGCACGTGATGTTCTTCAATGCCTGCTGCACACTGCATGAGGAGTGGGCGACCACTGATCAGGTCACGGGAAAAACAAATTACATGTAATAAGATTTTTTTGTGGATGGATAGCAATTTGCGGCGTATCTTGATCGAATACGAGAAAAACATAACTACCAGGATCGTATCCTGTATAACATCCTTTTGGGCTTTGTTTGGTTGTTAATTTTTCTTTGTTTGTATACTTATTTGGTTCAGCCATATCTGACGTCTCATCGGCGCATAAAAGTTTAATTGAACGCTTTGTAACAAGTCTATGCGGCCGGGTGAAGTCATGTGACAGAAATTGAAAGAAAGATGGCGGCTCACATGAGGTAAATAAAACATCCGGGATAACTCGTAGTCGTATCGTTAAATTTAGCTTGTTGCAATGTTGGTGTCTCGATTTCTAGTCATCTAGTTATCTAGTTCATGAGTGTTTTTGTTACCTCCGTGGTTATCGTTAGCAAATACAGAAATATAGCGTGCTTGTCGTCACGCAATGACTATTGACATTGACATGATTGACATAAAATTTGATAGGCCTAATTTCCTAAATGACAATTGAAATTTGTATTGTTGACATTCATGTCATGTTCATTGTCATGATTGTAATGAAGACCTAAGTTTTTATGTTATGTTAATGTTATTAATGTTACGGTTTGGTCATCATGTCATGCAATGTATCTTATTTCAACGCGTGTTTACATTTTAGGTCTGATATCACTCAGCCTAGGCTGCTTCAAATGTTCATTGAGAAATGAGATAATAATATGATCAAAATCATGGGGCCATTATTGAGATTATACATGAAAAGGGTGTTGTCCTAAAATGTCAGGATGGTACTACCCAGAGTTTATTTCTTCAGACATTTCAGATGTCGTGGAATTAGTATTATTTTGACCCATTTTGGGGTTAATTTTCTACTATCAAAGCAGCCATTTTCAAGACTGTTCAAGTTTCAACGACGTACCTTGCTGTGATGTGTTAGATGATTAACTGTCAACTGGTATTCACCTTTTAATAACGTTCCCATTTCTAGACCGGGAGAACGAACGTTCTTCGTCTACGATCACTCGGTCACAACGAAAGAAGATGATGACCCTAAGGATGCGATTATATATTACTTTCCGCAACACGTAAGTTCTAATCCCTGATATGTTTTCTTTATGGTCCAAGTGCAAAGAGGTCATTCCATAAATTTGGTTCAAATTTCTTGTGTCCCTGTTACATCTGACATGTATAAGATTTTGTAATTCAGGACACACTCTTTAATGCTTTCTCTTTCTCCAAGAGTGATTATGTAAAGCAAAGTAACTGCCAAACAAATAAAAAATAGTGTGAAGTCAACTTTAATGATACTTGAATGGCAAATTACACAGGTCAGGTGTAACAGGGACACACAAAAAAGTCACGCTTTTGGACCCCAACTTTATGGAATGACCCAAAATAATAATAACGATGAAAATTTATTTATTGTGCACTTGTACCATTAATGTGTTCATACAAGCACAGTAGGCCTACAATTTTACAGTAAAAAAAAACACTTGGCAAAATAAACCTGTTAAAAATTAAACAACAATCAAATGCTACATATAAATTCACCATAAAATACATGTACCACTATAAATACAATACAGAACTAACAGAATCTGCCACATTCATGAGCTATTTATTTAAAGGTTGAACAAAGAAATTGACTGGAGTGGGACTTGAACCTGCGACCTCCGGATTGCCGTTCCGGTGCTCTATCAACTGATTTATCCAGCCTTATGTTGGTGGTTCCCCAATTTGTCAATATCTTTGTTCAAGGGGTGCTAGTCAGAAACCACAAACCCGTATGTACCACGCAGTCAGGGATCACGCCCAAAGTCACGATACACACCTGGGAAATAATAAATGGGCATCACTCAGAGAGGATACGGGTTTTATTAATAAGCTGTTATATATACGTAGACATAAATTTGGCAGAGCAGAAACAAAATTGGCACCCAAGATGAAGCTGAGGGTGCGCATCAACTTCAAAACAGCAGTTTTCGTGCACAAAGCACTTCATAACACAATGCCGCAGTACATAATGGGATCACTCAACCTTAATGCACCCAGCCGTAGTGGCCTCCGCTCCAGTAACAACCATAGAGTTCCACGCACATTCAAAAAGGCAGGGGACAGGGCCTTCTCAGTGTCTGGTTCCCGATGCTGGAATTCCTTGTCACACAACATCCGCAACATCAGTTCTCTTGACAACTTTAAGGGCAGACTGAAAACTGATCTGTTTTCTCCACATAATCTGTAACTTGTCTTCTGGAGTTGTCCTTAGTCGTGCATTGTTACTTGCGAAAATGCGTGCTATAAATCGTGTTATTATTATTATTATTATTTATTATTACCTTCGATGACATATAAACTCATGAGCTGTATGCCAACAAACAATTGTCTTAAATACCACCCAAAAAAAATACAAAATATTGAAACTTAGAAAAATGGTAGAACAGGGCAAAGATAATATAGGCCTAATATATTTTGTGCCTTTTCTGACAGACTTCCATTGATGTCCAGTGCATTTTCTGCAACCAGCTGATGGGCATGGTGAACTGCACCAAAGCCATTGGAGGGGCGCCTCCAAAATTGTACAAACTGCGGAAGCTCAAAGTGGCCACCATACACGAGGGTAACTTTACCGTGGTAAGTATTTACACATTTAGCACAAAAACTTCATGTTTTAGTTCCTTTACCTACCTTCTTTCAAAATATTGATAACAGGAAATTAATATTGTGTTACATTTATGGAAAAAACTTTGAAATACCCAATCAGATTAATTCAATACATGTTTTCAAACCCAAAGGGGTGCATTTTCTCCTGTAACCCTTCATATGTTTCATAATCCAAGGTACCAAGCCAGGATTTCTTACGATAGCGTTCCTTCCTTCCTTCCTGTAACAACGAACGGAACAGACTGTTCAGAACGTCATGTTAATCGGTTTCTTGCCACAAAACACATACAGGGTACTTCAAAATCCTCAACTAAATTAACCTTGTGATTTCAGGCTGTGTTCAAGGTTACTTTGCTATGACTGGCAATTTCACATGTACCTATGGAAGCGGCCAAATCTTTTCCCACAGACTTGTGTGGTACAGCTGGCCATAGCTTAGAAGTTTGAATGCAGCCTTTTTTTCTGCAGAGTTTTTAGCAGCCCCAGTAAAAGTAAAAATTCAATACGCGCTTGTGTGTTTATTTCAATAGTCGTATATTAGTGTCATTCAGGTATGTTTAAATTTGATACCATTTGCCATCTCTAGGCACTAGCTTGCAAGTTGAGGACCCCAGACACGGCCATCATTCGGAGACTGGAAAACCTGTACAAAGTGTTTGCTTTCTACCACTGCTCAATCACAAGAGTTAAACGGGTATGTTTCCACTCCTACCCCAGGTTGCCCCCTACAACAGTTCTATGGGGGGAAGGAGGCTTGTAACCCCTCCCCCACCCACCACACACACACACATAAAAGAAAGACTTTTGTCCTGTAACCTCCTCCCCAAACAAACAAACTAATAGCACTAGAAAAAACCCACATATGACATTTATTAAGAATTTGTCACAACTGGAAAAGTTAAGGAATATCCAAAATATATACGGAATAATGAAGAATTGAAGTCCACAAAAATGACTAATTACTCCCTAAAAGTTCCTTCTCTTAGTGTTTTATTACACATTTTTTTCTTGTAAGGTTTTGTTTAAAACAAAGTCAGGCTACCCCTACCCTTAGGCGTGTGTGCTTTATCTCTGTATCAGTGTCTGTGTGAAAACAAATGTTTTCTACTTTCGAACTTTTTTCATAGCTTTCCAGCAACAATGAGGCTTTTCTTTCCAACATGGCTGCCATTTGGGACTTTTACGTGCCCTATGTCCGTCGCTATGGCAACACAGTGCCGGCCATGTTTGAACCCATCCCAAGTGTAAAACTGTTGAAGGTAGGAAAATATTTTTGGCGATCATAACTTAACTTGTTTATCTCTTTGGTTATAAGGTCTTTATTCTATTACATTCTGTTTCTATGATCGTCATTAATTCCACATCTTATTTGTTCTAATCTATATTTACATTGTCTCCATGAATTTCACTCCTGCATTTTACACGTTTTGTCAAGGAAATCTTTATGATGGATATTATCTGTATTTTGGAAAAGTTATTATAAAAGCATCTATGTCTTTTGACTTGGGCAATTCCATACAGGCGTTTTTCAATTCTGAGCCATTATGTCTTCAGCAATGTGACCACAAGGTGTCGTTCTTCAATCGTAGCATCTTAAGTCATCCCTGCCTGAATTGAAAGAGAAGAAAGTAAACATGAAATAATTAGGTGGCAGTTGTTGATGTAATCATGGTGACAGATACTCTAATTTAAAATAGGCCTATCTTGAGATATTTTGTATTGGTTGGTAAGAATTTCGTTAGTTTTGCCCTAAAGTCTGTCAGACTGTCATGATGTTGACCTCAGTCGCGAAATACATCAGTGTGCAGCATGTAACTGTCTTGTCGTGTGCGCTGATCAGAGGATCGTGATCTTGACCTTGATCTTCATCATGACATCAGTCGACGTCAAGTACTGGCTGTCGCCTACGTCATGCTTCCATCATTAATATATCAGATGATGTCATTAATAAATACTTATTACATGTCATAGCTAATTAATACAGACATACATGTACACACATCTAATATAATTAAGTTACGATAAAGGGTCATATCTGCTGTTTTATTGTAAGCCTACAAGTTCATGATCTTGATCTTGTGGGATTCTCATCTTAGATCGCATTCAGGATACTCAGATCTCTGACCCTTGACCTTAGATTTTCGATATCCCTGATCTTAATCATGATTCCTATTCACAACAGTCGCCGTCATAGTCTTTGGAACTATGTATCGTTACTATAAAAACATGGCAGATTTGTGGGCGGAATTTAATCTTGTATTGCCTTAAAATGCAGGAGAGAGCATCGGATACCCCGCCCTTGTATTAGGGCGTTTCTTAGACTTAACCCCCCCCCCCCATTTACATAGTCTTTCGTGATAGATATATCCTCTCCTGTAAACTAATTGTGTGTCTTTCTTTGCATGTTAATCTTTGTTTTCCTTTAACATTTTGATTGGTATTGAAATCAAGATTGAACCGATGGATATTTCTCTCAGATAATAAATTAAAATGGTAACCTATGCCATATAGTCAATTTTCTCTCTGAAAAATAGATTTACCCTTTTTTTTTCAGCTGCTATTTTCCTAGCAATATAATTTCAGTTACTCACCTTTGAATGAGACATCAACCGGAAATGGCCATCCGACTTAGAACGTGGCGTTTATACCTTGACCGTCAAATTTTTTTTGGGGGGGGGGCGCTTGCTACCTACAGCAATGGATGGCTTTCCGCTTCTGTTCCTTGGAGAAATAATAGCCATTTTTTGTTCTTCTGTTGACAACAATGTTCGGTACGTTGTATACAAACAGAGGGCGCCAAGGACGATGTTCGGCATAGCCGAATGTTCGGTATTGCAGTGTTCAGTATGGGATATTCTACTGTACAGGGATTTTGGGTGGAAAATTTGCTCTTTTTTTTCACTGAAGAAAAAAAATCCTGGCGACGCCCATATATTTGAGTGAAATAAAACAAGCTTGAAACTTGTTTTGTCCTCTATATCCAACCAGGGTGGGAATGTCATCTTCTTAAGATGTTCTCATCTTCTACAGTGGCTGAAGGGCCAGCCCTCACTTCTCGCTGGCTGTATCCTGTACAAACAAAGGTACGCTGCTGCTCTTAAGGATCTGCAATCATAATAACACAAGTTCACAAATTTTTCATATTATATACTTAAATTTTTGCTGTAAAAAGTGTTAAAAATCCAATAACCATTTTTAGTGGAAAGTCAATATTCAGGGCAATATGTAAAACCCTTCAAAACACTGCATATCAGTTTCAGGTGAAGGAGCATTATAGGAACTGCGTCACACGGAGAGTCACTGCACACAAAAAACAGCACTTTGGAAAGCAGTTCTGCCTGAATGATAATTTTGCATGATGTGCCTGCTTGCTCTGAGCAACCCTAACCCTCCTGAATCCAACAAGATCCAACTACATCATATACCTGTTGGATTGAGCATTAAACCCCTTGTACAAATGCACATGTACATATTCAGAGTTGGATTCTGTGGGTACTGATAGATAACGCCAAGTTGGACACTGTTGGATCAAATAAACGACTAAAATATGAGGCACAGTTGGATTCTGTTGGATTGAGAAGTAAGTAACCGTTGAACTCTGTTGGATTTAGCAGGGTAGTCCTGACGAACCCTTGGGGGTTAGGGTTTTAACCACGCAAAAGAATTGTGTTGGGATTTGAAGTGTTATCCATACTCCACAGAAGAATGCCTCAAAGGAATTTGAAGCTAACTCTATTGGCAAAAATGGTTTTGCAAAACTTGAAGGGTTGTTAAGCGCAGAAGACAAGAAGGGATAATAAATTGTCACAAGGCCAAACAGCCCCAGAGTTAGTCTGAACCATTTAGCTTCCACAAAATCCAACAGTAACATTGTTCAATGGACCTATTGCTCTCAAAAAGTTACGGTTGCACTTCTCCTGCCGAGTGCTGAATTCAACAAGTCCCCACAAATATATAAACCTGTTGAACATTGTTGCGATAAGCTGAAAATGCTGTTCTCACAATTTTCTTCCAGTGTGCTTTGTACTCAGCTGACCCCCGAGTTGACCTCTCATCTGCTCCTTATTAAACCAAATCAACTGCATGTAAGTCAGAAGATTGTTTTTCCTTTTCTCTCATTTCAATTGTTTTTTTTATAACCTGTTAAATTTGAACAATTGTATCAGAGTCTTTTAGTCTTCTCGAACGATGAGATTGAATTTCAGGTTTATCCGTTAAAATAATAATATGATGATGACTACATTTTCTGATTCGTGGTGCGTGTTTATGGTGTAAATCGAGGATACACACATGCAACATCATCGATGAATCGAGGACAGGAACCGAATCGAGGACGACCTCGATTAGAAAACGTGTACAAAACCAATGACAGCTGTTGCCCAAAAGTTAGTGTATAAACAATGGAAAAGGGAACAATATAAAATCCTTGATTTACACTATAAACAAAGTAGTCTTCTAGACAAAATAATTGTATGGTTTTTACATCAGAAAGAAATTAAAGTTGATCAAAATTGGTTATATAAAGTTTTTGTTACTTGAATTTTAAGTTTTGTGAATATTTCATACTTTTGGATTGGGGCAAGTCTCTATTTTCTCTCTTTCAGCATCCTTCCAAGTCTGTGACAGACACAGTCCTGCCGTTTGGTGTCCGGATCATGTCCGTCTATGTAACTCAGCAACAGTACGAGCAGCTCTCGACACCCCTTGAGCCCCTGCTTAAGCCCCGTCCAAGCCCAGTCCAAACCAAACAACCAGAAGGCATTTTTTGCACGCCGCCCTCTTCTCCAACAGAAAAATCAAACAGCAAGAACCAGCCATTGACGAGTAACCAAGCCGTATCGAAGAGAACTTCGGAGAGAAGAATCAGCTCAAAGCTGTTTTCAAATTTCACCGGGATGCTGGAGGGGACTGTGGTTGAGTCACTCTGGCCCTCCACGTCTAAATCCAGCAGGCCCAGTTCAAGATCAGAGTCTCCCTGGGAAGATTCTAAAAGGGACAATTGGAAGGCTGGGTCGCCCAGTTGGATGGCCTCTACATCTAAATCAAGCAGGCCCAGTTCAAGATCAGAGTCTCCCTGGGAAGATTCTAAAAGGGACAATTGGAAGGCTGGGTCGCCAAGTTGGATGGCCTCCACATCTAAATCAAGCAGGTCCAGTTCAAGATCAGAGTCTCCCTGGGAAGATTCTAAAAGGGACAATTGGAAGGCTGGGTCGCCAAGTTGGATGGCCTCCACATCTAAATCAAGCAGGTCCAGTTCAAGATCAGAATCTCCCTGGGAAGACTCTATAAGGGACAATCAAAAGTATAGGTCACCAAGTTCGATGCAAGATGGTGGTTATGAGGTAGTAGTGTTATCCAGTAGTAGTGATGATGTTGTGAAAGCCCTTCAAGAGGACGGAGGTTCTTCAGTAAGAGAGGTGACTGGAATTAGTCCTTCTGATGCTCAAATGGCTTCAGGTCATCACGACATTACTGATGTGTCTGATTCCAAGCAGAGGCCAATCGACTGCCCTGATTTGTTGACTGAACCACGGAGCTCACAGAATAGTAAAGTAGTGTTGTCTGAAGCACCACTTGCCAAAAATGACACAACTACGTCAAAGGCCAAAAATGAAACTGATTTGGGATACGCAGAAATGAATCTTCCAAATGGGACTGCTTGTTTGGAAGATGGACAACAAAGCTTTGCCGAGGAAGGGAGATTGAAAGATAATGTCTTGGAAGCTGAGGCTGAGAGAGACACGTTATCTGAACGAAAAGTACATTCTGACAGTGAAGAAAGTCATGCACAAACTGGTGTGGATGTTACATATGCATCGAGTGATTGCTCAAGGGGGAAAGATCTTGGAGAGGAAATAATATCTGAGAGCAACAAGCAGCTTTCGTTTCCAAGTGAATCTCTGAAAGCAATCCCAGATGTCTCAGAGCAAAAGAGCGAGTCACCAGAATCTGGGATTGGAGACTGTTTGGCAGAAGACTTTAGCGGAAAGAACCCAGGTACTGGTGAGAAAGACAATGGATTTGTGGAAAGAGAAGCGATTGGAAACTCTGTGGATGTGATTCCTGCTGGGGATGCACCTATAAGTGATGGAGATTGTAACCGAAGTATTGTATGTGAAGACGGACATTCAGACAACCCAGTGGATGCTAAAAACACAACAAATGCAATGAGTGACCAATGCCTTTGTAATGATGATAGTAAAAGTGGATTGGATAATGGTTCTGCTGCTTACTGCAAAAATGGAAATGTTTCACTGCTAATTTCTGAGCAGATACCAACTGAATCATTTCCAGAATGTGAGAGGAAGGATGCAGTTGGTGATGTCAGAGTAGAAGATGAATTAGAAAAGGCAAGGTTGATGGAGGAGGAGGACGGGTGTTCAGATGAAGACGAGAGAACAATTCTTGCTGAAGATGAAGGGATTGAGGTTGTGATTGCCAATGGACAGGAGTACCTCAACATGGATGTCAAATCTGACAATGAAGGACCTTCAGATAAAATTGCCACCAAATCAAGTAGAAGGTTATCCTTTAATCTGGGTACAGAGGTGCAGGTGCCTCAGTCAAGAGAGGAAAATAAGTCAGAGGTATCCCAAGACCTCGCAGAGGCAGTGGGAAGGCATGGGGGTTTTGCTGATGTGCAGTCAATGAAAGAAAAGCCTGGAAACGATAATGAATGCAGTGTAATTAACACTGAGGGACCTGGTCAGGAAGCTGTCCAGGCCTTGGGAGTAAATGTCCTGGATGTGAAGGAATCCAAAAAAGTGGATGCTCCTGATGAACTTGAAGGTGCCAGACCTGAAGAAGTTGGTGAATCTTTGGAAGGGCATACAACAGGGAATGAACCGGCGGTGCATTTGAATACCTCTTCATCTTCATCCGGGATTGGGACCAGGGAAGATGATGTGAGTCTAAGGGACAATGTCAATATGAAGGGAGGAGAAGCTCATGAAGAAATTGGTGATGTCAGACAGGAGGGTTTTGGAGAATCATGGGAAGGTTATGCAGGGGAGAGAAGGCCAACACTGGAGGGAGATGTCCCTACAATGCAGCATGACACTGAGGTAGTTAATAACACTAGTCGGCTTTCGTTTGACAACCTGCTGAATCCAACAGAATCTATCATTAAGAAGTAAAGGTCTTATGTTCACTTCTCACACAAATATTTGCCAATGACATCTTCCCTCTGTTGGGTTTTGTTGGATTCAGCCAAATTAATGTTAATCCAATGTCTTGGTTTAGTGAGCATAAATTCCAGGGCATTTTGCCAGGAATCTTTGTTAATCTTTCAAAAGCTAACACTATGCAGTCAACCAATGACACAGTCTTTTTACCTTCACAAAATGCTGACATCAAGCAACATGTAAAGTAGCATTGGAAGTGTAGCACTGAATCCATGAAAATTCTGCAAAAGTGGGTATTGGATTCTGTCGGATTTTGGGAAACTAGGTAAATAATATGAAATGGCTGTACATGTATTTACAGAAACTGTAACACGTTTTGCAATGCCTGTAGATCTTACAGAATTGCAATAGAGCATTGCAAATCTAAAGGAGCTTTTCAATCTCTGCAGCAAAATGTGCATTTTGAATTCCAAAATATGTACAGTGTATTTTCTTAAATTATTGTTTTAATCAAAGCCTACGTCTTATTGAAATAAAAGTAAATTTTGTTTGTGATTCATGGCTATTAATAATTTTATTTTTAGGGAAGTAATGTCCACACCATTCAGTTGACAACTGACGCATGTGCGCAACGATGGACCTCAGTAAAAATAGAAACAACATATTTATTATACTTACATGGCATTGCTAATTGTTGTTCAAGTTGCTGAATTTGATGGTGGTTTTTATTTTTTATTTTTTGCCAGCTGAGTCCTGATTTGGTCAACGTCAGCTTGTATGTCCAGGCCCACTCTGACACTACCTTGTTGTTCCTTGCTGAAAAATCCATCACAGAGGAGAAGGAAACCCTGTTCCAATTGGTAGGAAGAAAAGTTCATATCGTAAAAAAAAAAAACCAGTTAAGTTGAGAAAGTGACATTGTTATTTGGGGTAAAATGTATGGTTTGTTAGTTTGTTTTTCCATAAGCATAAATCTAGTTTTGGGCAAACTGTAATAAAGAAATTGAAGTATGGATTTTAAGGTAATGTACAACACTTGCTTTTGCTATAATTTTCAGAAATGGTTAGATTTGAGGGTTAGTATTTTATGGCAAATATTGTTACACTGACCTATTTAAAGTTTTGTGTTCAAAGATGCTGAAAAAAAAACTAGGAAAAAAATGCTGTTCTTGTGGTCTGGTTCCCAGACCCTACTTCAGATGAAGCGGAGCAATTTATAGGCATCGGGGAATTGGCAGGTCAGGGAACCAGACTATCTGGCTTGGTTTGCACCCATTTACGGATGTAATTAGTTTTTCGTAATAATTTGGGGGTTTTGTTTTTTGATGTTTACAAATGTTGTAAATAGCCTTTAAATGCATAACATGCAAAATGCCATTCTGACAATTATTCATTCACCTCTGTTTTGCACTTTGCCATTGTCTTTGTTCTGGGCACACAAATCATACTTGCTGTTTTTCTTTACAATGAGCATACCTGTACCTTTGAAGTTTCACCTATGAAATTGAAATTCAAGTTGAACAGAATATTTTGATTGCCTGGTTTCAACAGTGGCAGTCTTTCCTGAGGGAACTTGGTGAGCTGGAGCTGCAGTTGAAGAATGTAGTGAGACCTGATCGAGAACTGGTAAGTAAGGAAATTAGGATTTCCAAACTCTGTGAGACTTTCTTGAGTGTTTCATGTTTTTAATGGCACATACGAAAAGTCACAAACGAAGATATATGAGGAAAAGTTCTATGCAAGTTGTAGTGAGTGGGTCTTGATGAGAAGTGTTGCATGTTGTGGAAAGAAAATAATGAGAAATGGCGAAAGAGTGAGAAGGTTAAAGTAAGTTACAATGATTTAACAGTGGATAATGTTGAGACCATGGAAACAGTTGTTATAGTGAGTTGTTTCCTGTGAGAAAGGATGGCCCATCATGGATTCTGGTATGCAATGAGTGAGAACTATTTTGTGAGAATCTAGAAAATTGGTCAGAGTTATAAATGCAAGAGTGATGACATTTAATGTTGGTTATTGCTACCTTTATTTACTTTCAGGATTGCAAAGGGGCCTACAACTTCATGCACTTTGATAATGAACAAAAGTTATTGGAAGGTAAGATGAAAGCTGCCAAAAAAATGAACTTTAACATTAAAAAGTGAAATTCAGGAATCCAAGTAATGGCTGATGATGACAATTCAATGTTGTTTTCTCTGAAATAAAAAATTGCACCTTAATAATTTGTCTTAATTTTTGACAAGAAATGAACACTGCTGTCTGGTGAATTTAAGATAAAGCTAAATATACAAGTTCTGTAATGTCTTGTTTTCTTCTTTGATTGCTTAGGAAGCATCAGCAACCCTGTCAACCAAGCTGAGTCCGTCTTTTGTCGAGGATGTCAACAGATCCACGAGCAATTCCTGAGCGATGAAACACTGACGGATGTTACTCTGCGGTAAGTGAGATTGTCACCAAAACCTGCCAAGTTGCAGCACCTGCACCGAAAAAATAAAAAGTGTTTTTTATGAAGTTAATAAGGGCCTATATAAAAAAAAAAATCAAGGAAAGGCTGTTGAGTGTCATGGCATTGTGGTCTAAAGCCTTGAATTCGTGGTCTGCAGGTAATTCTGCAGGTTGTGGGTTCCAGTCCAGCCTGAGGTTTTGGTGCATTTGCCTTTGGGCAAGGCACATTGTCACTCATTGTTTCTCTCCACCCAGGAGTAAGTGGGTACCTGTGAGGGCAGAGATAGTTATTGTGGTTGATTTTAGCTGCTTTGTGCCGAAATGGCAGCATTGAGCTGTATACTCCCCAGGGAGCTGATATTGTATTTGGAATGTTTCATTGGCCCAATGAGCTGGGTAATAATGATGTAGCGCCTTGAGCACCAATAATGGTGGACACGTGTGCTTTATTAATACCCATTATTATTATTAATATTTCAGTCATATTTTTGACCATGAAAATCATCAAATTTGATGTGACTCACTCCACAATGCAAACCTTATTATCTTTATGTTAAGAAACTGAGGGTTTGAATGTTAAAAAGAAGTGAATTTTCCATTTATATTTAGTAATCACCAGACAGTTGTCCATGCCCATCAGAACGCTTGCCAGCACACTTTCTACCACAAGAACCACAAGCCCAGCCCCACCCCCGGTATCCCTTCACGAGACGACGCTGCATTCTACATCCAGAATAGCTGCAAGGAGTCCCTTAGAGAACACAACATCCACTTGCTGTGAGTTTGGGTTTCTTTGATGTAAATTGAATATCATTTCTATGCAAAGAATCTTTGGATTTGAACTTGGGTCTGCAGAACATGATCATTACAATCTACCAACTTAGCGATAGAGGATTTCAAATTACCAGCCAAATTGAGGTCCACAGTTTTAAGCCATGAATGATATTTAGGAACTTTTCTTTTTCACTACTAAAGAGTTAACATACCGTTCTAATTAGCCTATTCAATTCCCATCAACCTAAAGTAAGTAAGCAAGTAAGAATTTTGCTGTAAGGCCTGCTCTTTTTGCAACAACAACATTCAAGCTGTGCACATAATAGTTCAAACATTTGGTTGTGCAGTCTTGGCTGTGATAGGTCAAAACGTTCTCAGACGTTAATCTTCCTGTTGGAAGCCTCCTGTTGGAATTCCAACTTAATTCTCGAAATTCCCTAACAGGCTTAAAACCTACTGTGTTCATTTTACATTGTGTACAATTAATAAAGTCAAAAAAAATTTCTGTGATGCACTGTTGGTAAAGCAGAATTTGCTGGAAACAACTAATGCATTTTACATTCTTTCTTGCGCTTGAAATTCCTTAACTACTTAAGCCTTGAAATTTCCTTTCTAGAAATTAACAGATAAGTTACATAATTATTAATAAGTGTACAGCAGTTTGCAAGACTCAATCAGCATGAACCTGAATGACAGTGTTTGCTTAATGTTTGTTTGACTATATGAAATATACGTAAACATTTTTCTTACCTACAAAAAAAGAAATCGTTTTTATTTTTATACCAGCAATAAAAATTATCTCAAATTTTATGCTTTGATGTTTAACCCGTTGTCAAGAATTTGAAGCGGTTAATATTATTACATTTTGGGGAGAAGGATTAACATGCCAGAGGTGTCGTGAGAAAAAAAATGTGAATTTTAACACCGTAATTCGCATGTAAATTATTACTGTAAATTGATGTAAAATTTCAATATTTAAATCTATGAAAATAACAAGAACTAGCATAAATAAGTATATATGTTTATATGTTAACGTCCACTACAGATTCTGCAAGCTCAATGTACAATGACTTTATATGAGATATTAAAATATTAAGCTATGCAATAATTACTTTCACAAAGTGAGTTTAATATCCTATACGATCATTGTAACGACTGAAATTTATAATTTTATTTCTTCATTGTAAATGTCAACACATCCAAACTATTTTAATACTGTACAGGCCTATTACAAAGATAATTGGTAAAACCCTTAGACTAATAGGAGTGACAGAGGATTTGAAATGTATATGCAGCAAAGAGATAATGAGATACTGCCATTTTGGATCTCTGCCTCAAATAAAATGCTAAATAATCAAAAAATTGAATAAGAGTTTACATTTATGCGAGGTTGTCTTTTGTGGGCCACAAACCGCCATCTTCGCACTCCGCCTTTATACAGTAACTGCAAAAAGAGAGGGGAACAGATGAAATGTTATTTGGTCTCCTTCAATTCAGCGCATTTTGGGATGCCATCTGATGGCGAAGCTGTTTTAAAACAAGCTGCCACTGTTTATTTTGTCATTGAATCTGACATCTGTTGAATAAAGAGTACATTCACAATGTTTAAATTTTCTGCTTAATGTGACCGCATTTATTATGCCCATGAGTTTAACCATTACTAGAACATCAACTGACACACTTTACAATGTGTTTGCATGAAAATGTTCAGTATCTTGGTTTCATTTTGGAAAGATTCTCATATCTGGCCATCACTAATTTTTCCCTTCAGTGACCTGTCGGCCATCAGAAAGTGATAATATGTCCTAAAAACTCAAATTTAGCAGGGAAAATATTGGAAACTAAGGAAAATACTAAGGAAACACAAATTTTCAGACCAGTCTCATATGGTTTGTGCACCAGGTGACAATTGATGGACAGATATGGGAATCTTTCCATTTCGATCCCATATAATCACAATTCCGCAATAAGAAATCCTGGATGAATACTGGTGCATTGTTTGCTGGTCTGAGAGGGCTAGTGTAGTGTCCTCTGTGTGCCTATCCATCGACTGACTTGTGAGCCGGGCTGTGCTTTCATATAGGATAACCCTGTACCGATATAATGAATGAGCTGAATCTGGCCCAGGTCATAGACGAATGAACTGACGGGAAGAGCCATTCTGAATCAATTGAATAGAATTGTGTGTGAAAATAATTAAGCTGCTGCAAACTGCTCACTGACTGGATTGACCTGAAATATACAATTCTAAAAGTTCTCCCGAGACGCTGCTGGTTTTCGGTCACGAACGCAACCAGCTGCTTTTTTTGTGGAGGGCAAAATATGGGAGAAATTAGGTAAACGAGTGCAAGTGGTTGCAGTGGTGGTGATGACAATTTGAGAGAAAAAAAGCGTCATATTGGAGTGGTGTACTCGCAGCTTTTGGGGTGTTTCTGTCAAGAGAAGTTACTTTTTGATGTTCCAACTTCCAAGGAAATGGTCAGTTTGTAAAACGTGATTCGGTCTTGATTTTTCCCCATATTTTAGTCGTTAACAATGTTATAACATACTACATAGCGATGTACGGTAATACATCTCAAAATATAATTCCATCTGCTTGTTTATTTTCAAAACGTAACATATCCATTTAAAAAGTTGAAAGATTTGCACGGTTATGCTCTTTAAAGAATAAAATCAGAACATTGTAACAGCTGTTTCTAAACATATTTTTCTATTCATTATATTCTTAAGTTGTGTTTAAGCATGTAACAGGTTTTTTTCCGGGATGCTGCCGGTTTTCGGTTTTGGAGTGCAAACTATGGGAGAAATTGGATAAAACAGAGCAAGTGGTTGCAATGGTGATGACGATTTTAAAAAGAAATTGCAAACTTCATAATAGAGTGGTGTAATTTTAACATCGCAGCTTTTGCGGCATTTCAGTCAGAGACGTCAATTTTGATGTTCCATGAAAACGTTCAGTTTGTGAAACGTGATGGTCTTGCTTTTTTTGGGCCAAACCACAACGACTGAATGAGAACTCTTTTTGGAGTCAATTGGAATTATGTCGTCCGTTTATCATTAATTACTGCACCACTGGGTGCTAGGGGCTTGTGCTCTTGTCAATGCGTTCGTTGGTTGGTCTGATTGTCTGCATGTATATGGGCGCGGCTGTGTTGTATTCCCTCAGTTTTGTCAGTCTGTTCCCGCCACGTGCTCTCAAGTTTTAAGTACATTTTACAGACAAGATGCCCACGTGTTCGCCATCCAAGGGTTGGCGTATTTGATTAATCATTAACTGAAAAGTGGCCAGCGTTTGCATGCAACGAAATGCGTTGTCATCACAAACGGGCAATAATGAAAACTCGCGCGCATCATCGTGAAGGCATTGCAGCTGTTGCCCACGTGCCCCGTACTTGGACTTGGGCATGTTCCCTTATCGGTCCTATCAGCATTGACGTCAGCACCCATGGTGACGGTACCCGGAGTGTTCCCGTTAACCGCATAATGCATGTAATGATTGATGACTTTGTACTGATAGCATTGCCTGGGTGATTGACATAACACGACCATAACACCAATATTTAAGTGATGAATAAATATTGCGACGAGGTTCACGCAAGTCTTTCACGTAATAAATTATTGTACACGGCGTATACATGCAAAAAAAAATGTATTATGTAGGCCTATAGGTATATTTTTATAGCGTGACTCATACGCATTCATGTGTAACGACTATCGAACTATGAATAAACGTATGCGAACTTCACAACTTTACGAGGAAGTGCACCGACTTCAAGTTTATTATTAGAAGGGTGACATAATCTATTCACTTATATATTTGGCCTACCACGGCCCATATAAGGCAAGTAAATCATACAGCGATAACGATTACTTAATCAGTCCGGTGCTTGAAGTTTGTTGGACTCCGAATTATGTCGGGGTAACAATCACACATAATATTGTACTGTTGCTACAACACAAAACAATGTGTTTTCTCGAGTGCATTAGCCGGTCGGGAAGATCAAATACATTTTTCATGTGGTTATCAGTCTTAAGCACCTGACACATTCTGGAATTGAATTTCTGGAAATATGACAAATTGCTCTGCTTTGATCTATGTAATATTACCAATGCCCGGGATTTTGCGCGCCAAAAGTAGGGTAATCGGCACTATTGTATAGGGCAAACAAACTTTCAAGTCAGATTTAGGATGCGGGATTCGCAATGAAGATCTCTCTGTAAGAATTCTGTATAATATATTTGAGGCCAAATCGTTGTACTTGGCATAATGTAACTGCCTTATTACATATTGGGCATAAATTGTATGATATTGAATACCGGTACAAGAGCATGATTATTAATATCAGGTCTGGCTGAACGGGCACACGGAAGATCGTCTAATTTAATATTTCATATTGTTTGCTATTTCAAAGGACCAAAAGTTTGTACCTTATGTAAACTACATGTAAACGTATAGGCCTATATACATTGTATATCAGTTCGTGGTAAACGCGTTTTCAAGCCCAGATGGCCGCATCTCACAATTGCTCCTTCAAGAAATGGAAGCCTGTCAGCAGAAATCGAGCAGGTCTCTACAGCTGGCCGTTGTGCACTGCTGATTGCTCGATATCGCAATGCAAAACAAAAATATGTCGTTTTTATTTCAAATGGAAGGGTTAGGCATTGTAGGGAAAATACTATTGTTTACCCAGAGCAGGGAGTGTTTTATGGTTGTTAACCTGCAGAAATATACAAAGGTTCCTTCTTTAATAAAAGCCACACTTCTGACATATATCAGTTCGCCATTAAGTTCGTTGATACATATCGAAAGAGTGACATCTTCAGGTCTTAAATGTAAAAACACACATTTGCCTTTCTGATATATTTCGTGCTTATACATCCATCTATTCCTGAAATGCTAGTATATTTTACAGTATTACACATGGTTCAAGATTAAATTCTTACCTCGCAGACCATTCATTAATACAACCAGCCGACAAGCCACCATTATTAGGCTCGATTCTGAAAACGAGAGTTAAAACTTAGTTTCAACTCTGCCTTCCACGCGGGGAAAGCTGGTCGTGTGCAGATGTTGGTACGGTGGAAAGTGTCAAAGTGGTGGTGGTAGGAGTAATGGTGATGATGCTGGGTGGTTAAGTGGTTATAGGGGCAGAGGGACCCTGTAGTTCAACATAGGTTACATTTTGACCGACTGACCAACCGACCCCTCCCATTCAATACTCACAAACCTTTTTCAATCGCCAAACCATGGTCTCCTCTCAATTGTGTATAACTATACAAGCAGTGATCAAAACTCTGCCCGACACAAGTTAGAATCAGCATAGGCAGATATTAAGAAGACCTTCTGCATATATTTGGCGGCCATCTAATAAGAGGTTAATAGTTCAGTAGCGATCTACTCTTGCGTATCCGCGCGGGAACAAAAGCACACACCTAAACAAAAATGGCAGTCATGCAAAGGTGTGTATATCAGTGAACGTTTGTCTTAGCATGGTGGTCTTAATTAAGCTTGGTGAAAACGCGCAACTCAAATAAAACGATTTTTGACCAGAACATATTTTTTTTTCAGCAGAACCATGAGGGAAATTACAACTGCTGTGAAAACGGGGGGGGGGGGGATGAAACAAAAGACAAGGAATGAAGAGTTTAAATGTAGGCCTACTCTTAACATCACGATAAGTCTTCATGCCCAGGATGACATTTTATGAGGAATTCTTGAACTGTTTAAAATTGATGAATTCTACCGAAGAAAAAAAAATAATGGAGAGTTCATCGGCGCATTTGACGGGCGGCGGCGCGTATTACTATAGAAAAAAATTGAAAACACCGGAAATATGCCGTCGACATTTCAATAGTCATTGTAGCTTAAGCTTGTAAAAACTCTTTTTCTTCACAGACTGAATTAAAATTGTTCGAATTCTTGGCGCCGGTTTGCTTAGATTTATAAAAACTGGGGGAAAATAGCTCTACTCCACCCCACCCCAAGCATTCAACGACTTTCGCCTATATTCAAGGCTGGATGGAAAGACGGTATAATGCATTCCATGCATAGCCATTTCTGTGTTGATCCCATACAATAGGCAAGTTATTCCGAGCCACAGGACTCCCATTTAGCCCATTATTACCCATTCACCCATTTGTTATACATGTACTCTCTCTTGCTCCTAGCCCAACAATAATTTGTTGTTTGCGTATATGTCGCTTCTCAGTATCGGACCATGAATTGTACTTGCAGCGCAGAATTCATGGCATTGCAGCACGTATAATAAAAACCCGCCACACTAAATGTACAATTAGGCTAAGATTTTTTAAAATAGAATTTTGGTGTTTGCCAAAATGCCAAAAATGCCAAAATGGAATGTTGGCATTTTTGCTGTTCCCAGAGAGCCAGAACTGCCCTCTATATGTACCTATCTCACTCACCGACTGTAATTGGCCCAACAACTTGATGACTTACTTTAAAACACCTCTTATTGACCAAATTGGTCACAGGCGAGTTTTCTTAAGTTAAGGCATGCCTATTGTTACCATAAAACATCTAGCACAATTTTACGCCTGCAGACGGGGCACTGCTTCCGCTAAACTGAAATAGATATTGTGAAACACGAATGACGAAAAGCAAAAGAGAATGATTTCTGTCCGTGTATATACTGATAATTTATGCAACCCATTTCAAGGTCTTGATAATGAACCATTACCGTCGACCAACCAACAACTTGAATGTGAAAACCCTCAACTATACGATCAGCATTGCAAAAAGAGTTGAACCTTCGGATCAAGATACCCAAGATATCATTTAAAATGACTCACGTCCATTAACAGAACAAAGACATAAAATATGGGCTGTAAAATGAACAACAATGAAAAAAAATTAAAGCGTGAAGTCAGTTAATAATGTTCTGGGAGCTTGGGAAAAAAAGTTGGTTAACATTCACCATGTCCCCTACATTGGGCTTTTGAGACAGAAAAATGGGGGGGGGGTGATTATAATGGCGTAAAAACTCGGCTGAAAGACAAATATTAATTTTCTTAGAATCCTGCAATGTCAACCAAAAAAAGGAGTACTCGATATTTGGAGATAGCGGATGGTGGTATGGTATATCCAGGGGGCCGGACCGACAGACCCCGCCCATTATAACGATGACTCATCCAGCGCCACAACGGCTTAATGCTACCACCGTACAATCGGTACCAAGCACCGGGCAGTGTTTACTTATCAATTGCGTCAAAGGCCGGTATGCCTATAGCAGCAGCGTTGAGCAGATTGAATTGAGCTATAACGAGAAGCAAAAGAAAAATCGATCACGGGTAGATCGACTGCTAATCGTACTTCGGTCCTAAAGTCCGAAGTCCTCGGGCAGAATAGAAAAGATTTGCCGGCCGAATGCGACGGACGAGAGAGGTGAACTACAGGGGAATCATACGGAGAGAGACGCTTGTGACGGCTGGACGCGTGGTGTTCACGTTGTCCGTTGACGACTGACGATAGCAAGCCTTCTGCGGGTCGGAAGGCTGACGGTGTGTGATACAAGACTGTTCCATGTTAGGCACGGGACCGGTGCAAGTCATTCCGGAGCGTTGGGGCTGGACCCTAAACATGCGGTAAGTTCAATCCATATTACCATGCATTAATTAATTAATACATGTATATACATGTATACATGTGTCTCTAAGTTCGTGTCAAACATGGAGAAAAATGGTGATTCTGAATTGTGTACACCACCCCACCGAAGTGTGCACAGCTCGCGAATATATTATTCAAGCATTACAAACGCTCGTTATTATTTCGTGCATTGCCTATTATGCACTTTTCATGGTTTACGCAAGGTGTTTTGTAACGAGATGTTACGCAAATGTTTGTTTTCGCGTGGAAAAATTGGGGGAAAGGTGAAAAATTCTAGTGTGTCAAAAGGATTCACAGGTGTAAGTCGATTATTCAGTCAAGAAAGGGGATAAGGTAATTGTAGAGTGGACATGCCCTTACCTAGGGGCCTACCCAGAAGTGGGGGGTGGTGCTCCGCCCATTTTATAGAACGGGGTGGAAAAGGAGGGAGTCTAACTATGAGTGAAAAAATGGAGCAAATGACTTCACCGACCGACATCTTGGACATGATGAGAGGAAAAGACCCTGGACATGAGATCGAATCGTAAGTCAAGACAATTGGAAGGATTTATAATGTAATTCATGGACTTTTGTTCTGTATTTCATTAACTTTGCATCTTAATTAATAAAATGGTCCTGTGATATAATTTGGTCGGGTGTCTGTTTTTTTCGCAATTGTGGATGAAAAGGCGTCTTTAATGCTATCATTTATCTGTTAGACTAACTTGAACCCCAAATCTTTTGCTATATTCAGTTCAGTGTGATACCAGGTGTGTTTTAAAATTCTATTGTATCCAGATCAGCCCACCATTTTTAATTTTTTTGAAGCATGTTAAAAAAATGTTATGCAAGAGAGGTTTTTAAAAATTCAGAAATTAAATTCAGAAATTAACAATTATTTCTTGTGGAAGCAAATAATCGATCCACGCATTTATTTTCATTAAAAAAACAACAAATGGAAGTAAGTTGAAATAATACTTATTTTATTACCAAATTGTCGATCTTTCCTTTTTCGATTTGTATCACAGCTAGAAAGTGTCCAGACATTTTTGAACTTTACAAAGTGCAGTAACTTATGAAACAGGTTTTACACAAGAAACATTCATTGTTGAAATTTATTAAAAAGAACCATTTTTTATTCAAACATCTTGTGACATAGGAGTATACCATGGCCCTACACAATATGGAATAAAACAAAATTACCCAACCTAATGTTTGTACTATATGTAAAACTAATATAAAAAAAAAAAAATATAAATCATCTTTTGTATAATATTGACGGTTTTAAAACAAAAAAAGTATATAAACAAAACGAAATTGTCGTGGTTTTTTTTTGGAGAAGCGATATATTTCCCACTCCACTCCTTGGTTTGTTTGTTTATTTTATGGACAAATTCTGTGGGCGTTATCCCATGCATGGCGGGCCAGACTAGCACCGGTCTATTTTTAACCCAGACCCCACCCCCTCAATTAGCTTTGCGGTAAAACCAAAACTAACCGGTAAAGGATGACTGTAAATAGGGCAAGTTCCGTCTGTATTTTTTGTCGCGTTTTTGTTTACTTTCTGTTAGTGACTCATTAAAGAAGGTGGCTTTTCAGTTGATTTGTCCGCAGGCGAGTTCTAAATCATAAAGTTTGGGCGTTTTTCCTTTTTAGTTTGGGAAATTTTTTGTGTGAACTAACACCTTTTTTTTTTAAATCACTGGTCGATGCTTCTGCATCGGCCAGAAGAAAAATCCAAGAAAAAAAATGAAATATGCAAAAATTTATATACCAAGTCTATTCATTCGGCACTTATACAAGAAAATTAATTTTCAGGATTCAAGAAAATACAAACGTATTTTTTCCCCACAAAATTTTCATTTCTGAGACAACTCATTTCCTAGGTAATGTTGTTTGTTATTATTTATGTTGTTTGTTTTTATTTATGTCTGTTTACTAGTTATTTTTGACAACCTAAAGCGCTTTTCAGGATATTAAGATCCAGATAATAAAATCCGATTCTCCGCTAGAAACAGAAAATCAAATTGATTCCCAAGGTTACAAACTTGTCTGTATTTTTTCTCTCAAAATGATAAAGATGGTTGATCTTCTTGTTTACACGTTGTTGCTGGCGACGAAGTCGCTTCCCACAATTGTTACTCGAGATTACAGTCATTCCATGCATACCAAGATACAGTTACCATGGCAATTTAATTCACATTGGTGTGGAAGATTGACAGATGGATTTGGTAATAAAATGCTGCTCACACCGAACTCTTATTAATCAGTTTTGCTCAAGCCTGCAAACCATACAATGCCTCGTGGTTCCATCGCTTTCATAGCACCCCGAATTCACACGCAATCTACGTCACTCGTTTTTAGTGGCGGTCTACCGTATTGATCGCTTCACTGTGTCATAATATTTCCATAAACTGGCAACAACAAAGGGTGATGTGAACGACAAAGGACCCGAGGCCGCTCGGTACATGGGCGTCTACTTCCACTAGTGAATAAAGTTTGTCTGTGTGACTTTCCTAAAGTTTCTTCATTGTTCCAACTTCCTTGAAATACAATGCCCCGCGCCAGTGCGTGGCCAACGCCTATCATGATTAATGAAGAATCATAATCAACGCAATGCGTGTTCATCTTGTGGTGTCAACATGCACCTGGCACCCAAAATGTTTGAGATGGTTTGTTTTGGTTGAATCATGTATCCTATGCTTGAATAATGTCTTGCACAAACCAGCGCGTCAGACACGAGTCACCGTACCGCATACTAAACAACGGAGGACAAAGTACGAAATGATACAGCAAATTTGACAAATAGTACACCGTGAGCTTACCGTTTCAAAAGCTGAGAAATTCTCCATGGTGTGCCTGTTTCATCTCCAAGAAAATTCAGCACATACTGCTCGTGTGTCGAGACCACGGTGCGTGTTTGTAAACTAAAGTTATCAACACATGTCCCAGCAACTTTCTTGAAAAATGGCGGCGCCAGTAAACGAAAATTTCCACAGCAGTTCCCTTGCAAGGTAAGATGTCATAAAAGCCACGAAATATCTCCTAATTCTGTCCAACAATAGCATGTCAACTTTCCAGGGCGTCTTCTTTTGAAATGGCCAGCTTTTATGCATATTTTTGTTTAACAGCCGTCCGCACTTCGTCGCCTGCAAACGATTCTGTCGAGGTGTTCAATACAACTGCGTTAACTTATTTTATGCAAATTTGTGTGTGGCGTGATTTCATATTTCCCGCGCGCAAGCAAAAGTTTACCGTTGCATTGTGGGAAGACTTTGCTGTGCGTTCGGCTGATCGCTGTGGGCTGTTGAATTGAATAAAGTACAGGAAATTGAAATTATCAAGAAATATAAAGATGCTTTGTTTTTTCAATGGAGATGAAGGGGGAAAACAAATATTGTTGAAACTATTTTGAACCTGTATACATTATGAATTTGAAGCACTGGTATTCAATTGAAATTAATTGAAATTTACATAAATCAATTGACATGTAAATTGAGCTGATTTTAATTTAATATAATCTTATTCAAAATAAAAAAACAATCAACAAAAAGGATTTTATACTAGTGACGTTTGTGGTGCCTTTTTTATGAGAAACAAACACTTTTACAGATATTCATATGAAGTATTTATTAGCAAACTGTGATATATATCCATTTGAAAAAAGAGTGGAAAATTTGCATGGTTATGAAACTTTATACTAGAATGAAAACAGTATGAAAGTTGTTTGTAAACTTCAGTTTTACCTCGTATTCTTAAATTGTGTAACTATTATAACAGCCGTTAAAATTGACTTGGGCAGCCAGATGAGAGAGCAAGATTCTAAAGGGGAACAAATTGGTGTATAATGCATTTTGGAAATTATCTCATCAAATATTCACAGAATGAGAAATAAGAAATGATATTCAGTAGAAACAGCTGTAATTGTATTGACAAGAATACGAGGAAGTAAACTAATAGCTCTAACCTTAACTTATTCTAATTGAAAGGGAAACAATATGTATGTAATACAAGTTCATTGACCTTGTTCGATATCATGAAAGTTTGGGTTGTGCATCAATTGTAAGCTGATCTTACTTTGAAATGTGAGAAAATGAATACATCAATAATTCAAAGAAATAATTTTCCACAGTGTGAGGAATTTCTTAAGTAGTTAATAGGCTTCTTTAATTTTTTTGTAGGGAAAGCTTATGTGAGTGTAATATTTCTTTGTTTTTGTGGTGTGGATTTTAGATAAATTTCAAGGAGTTGTAAACCTAATATTGAGAAATTATATGTTTTTTTAAACATGAAAATTAGCATACAATAGTTTATTGCAAAATACAGGAACAGATTAAATTCATAATGTAACTAAATCTGAACTTCACTAGGTTTGAAACGTGTCTATGAAACTTTAAACTTCACTCACGGTGAGAGACAGAGTTCAGTTTCCCTTATCAGTATTCAACACAGGTGTGTGATAGTATACTTATTACTCCTTCCTTTAGTGGCAGTGAGAAAAACAAGCCCTTTGGGTCCCTTTCAGAGGGAAATGTCGAAGGGAAAACCTCTTGTGGAGAAATAATTTCCTGGTACTAGCCTGATCTGGTAGGGTCTCTTGAGGGTTTGATCACATTCTTTGGATGTGGAAATTCAGTCAGTGTGGATCATTTACAGAATGTAGATCATTTTTTGAATAATTGGAGCATGTGAGCTGGAGGACTGAAGGTAATTGTACTAACTTAGCTTTGAAAATTGAATTTATTTGGAGTTTTTGGCCAGTTTTGAAATAAAAGTGGTTCAGATCATGTTTAATATAACTGTCTTGGTAATTGTGAATGGCAGGTAAATATTTGAAGTATTTATTTCATGCACTCAAAAGTTACTGAGATTAAAACAAAAGTTGGTTTATGTGCACAAAATTGAACTCATTGATTCAGTTTTAGGAAGTTGCACACATGATAACCAATCGTCAAACCAGAATATAATAAAAACAAAAATGCATTCAAAAACTTGTGTGAATGCTACAGGCAAATGAAAAAAGAACAGAATGTATATCAACTTGTTTTTGAGCATTTTGTTTCAAATGTATAACATCCATGTTTCAGTCAGGATTCTACACCATCAAGTTATGACCAAAAAAGTTGCTCTTACGTTTTGCATTATTGAAGAACTTTTGTTTTCTTTTGTTTCTCTCCTATCTATCCTTTTCCTCTGCCTGTTATTTTCATTCTCATCTTTCTCAACTTCTTTGTCTACACCATCTGTTTCTCTCTAATCGGTTCTTTCTTATATTATTTCCATGGTTCTTTCTAATCATCTTTCAAATCTTGTTTCTCAAACTTTATACCTTCTGCCCAATTTCCATTTCATCTTCCCCAATTCTTTTTCCCCACCATCCCCTCTACAGACTAGTGCTGGACACTTCAGATGCAATGGCTCCTGCCTCTTGCAAGAAAACCACTCCCAAACCCATCCTCCCACGGTGCCGGATCTGCACTGACGAGGCATCCGGCATTCACTACGGCGTGACATCGTGTGAAGGATGCAAAGTAAGTAGCATATTTCATAATTGTTTTCTCAATTTTGAGGAGGAAAGTTGTATTTCATATACATGTATTGAAAGTAAGCTTAACTCATTAAAGTCATCAATTTCTAAATTTTCAGGGGAAACATTTGTTTCAGATCATTCAATTAATCTTTAATTTGTGTACTTTTATTGTTTTTCATTGACAGTGTAAATTTTTATTCAATTGTGCACTGTGAAATTCAAATGCACATTGACTACTACTATTAATGAAAAGCATGGGGAAAAAAACACATCAGAAACTGAAAATACATCATCAAATGTACTTGTACTTGATTTTATATCCAGATTATATATCTAATATATTATTTTATACTTGCCAGTCGGGCCTTGCCAAATTGTGATGCTACCTGCAAGCTTTCAAATTCAAGCTTTTAATTTTTTTGGACATCAACCACATCAAATGAAAAGTTGATCAAATACATTTTTAATGGCTCTTATGTAGAACATCAGATTAAAGGTCATTCCCTCAAAATTGGAACAGTTTTCGTATCAATTAAGTTAATTAGCACAGATAACGTCACAATTATCCTTGATGAATTAATAAGATTCAATTAATTACATGAAGCAGGTGATTAAAGTAGATAATTGGTCATTAGCTTAGAGAAAGGAAAAGTAAGGACAGGAAAAATGGGTTGATCTGCTGTGGAGCAAATCTTGTCCAATTTTCCCAGTTCAAAGTTTCTGAATGGATTCCAGTATGAATGCATGTGTGGTTAAATGCCTTTGTTTGATTTGGGAGGGGCCACTGCAGGGGAGATTTTTGTGGTTTGTGAAACCTCTTTGGTTTTGGGAGGATTTAGGTTTGTACACCCCCCCCCCCCTCCAACAAAAAAATGGTGAGACATTAGTACTTTAGGATTTTACAAGGTGTGTTGTTGACACTATTAGAAACTGTGAATATCGACTTGGGGGATGTGTTACAATGTATATAACTTAAGCAATCACAATACAAAATATTTGAAAATTCTACTGGTACCACTTCATAATCCATCAATAAAAACTTTAATAAAAAGGTCCACACAAAATTTAATAAGAAGTTCCTTCAAAAGCCTTCAATAAAAAGTTCAAATTTAAAAAAAAAAAATAAGCATGGATCAACCTTTAAACCAACATGAGCCAACAGCAAAATATGTTGTTGATGTTGTTGAGGCCACATGAATGTTGTTGGAATTAGCATTTTGTTTGAAGATCTTTTATTTAAAAAATAAATATTGTGTTGACCATAGCTCCCCAGGTATTTTTCCAAGAAATTTTTAGAATTTCCCTTAACCCACAACTGTGCAATAATCTGATCATGGCACATAATTCTAAAACGTTTGTATGAATTTTCAGTGCAAAAACTCGATGAGTATTATCTGGGCTTGGCCTTTCCTCTGTCCTGCATAAACTTCCAAAAACCCTCAATTTTGAAGGATCAAGAGAGTGTAGGGTTCAATATGTTTCTTTTTGTTTTTAATTTTAGGGATTCTTCAGACGTTGCATCGGCAACAAAACGTTAATCGTTCAGTGCCAGAAAGAAGGGGACTGCAACATTGACAAGACCAGCCGAGGGCGCTGTGCGCACTGCCGCTACCAAAAATGCCTTGCGGTCGGCATGTCCGTTCACTGTGAGTATTCGGAACAGAATTTTTCAAATTTACCTCTTAAGTCCCCGATACAATTAATTAAACTGGTGAAGTTTGTAGAAACGTGGCATACATGTACTTCCGGTTTGAATAGGTAATATAAACTCTTAGTATGACTCATTATGACATGCAGACATATTGGCTTTTGTGAAGAAAAACTATTTATGGAGTTCCAAAACTAGAACGTTAAACCTGTTGTACACCCCTTTTTAAAAGTTTATTCTAAACCTTTTTTCCAGGCATTTGTTAATTTGAACTCAACAAAATATAGGTTTATGAAAACATGGTGAATCACTGTTAGGTATTGTCCGAAGCTAATGTACCATTTCTTGTACATAAAAACAGGAGGAACTCGAGAGGAGAAATACTTTACAAATCAGAATTTTGAAAAAAGTCTTTAAAAAGAATACAACAAGTTGATTCATGGAATTTGTTGAAAGAGATGGCACAAAATCAACACTGGTCGTGGAAAAACTTAATGTCCTTTTTTTTTAGAAAAATGAAATATTTTCAAAAAGAAAAATGTTTCTTCTCAAAATAGTTGGAAATAATTTTGCTTTTCTTGGTTTATTCTTTTAACAAAAAAAATAATCAATATAAATTTGCATTCAGTGTGAAGGCTGCAAAAGGATTTACCAAATCAAATCAACTTAAAAAGTGAAAAATCTTCCTTTTTTTCTGATGTTACTTTAATCAGCTGTCAGGGTAGGCCGATATTCCAAGAAACAGAAAGCGAGGAACTTGGCAGAGATCCAAAGCCTGTCGACCAACGAGAAGATCCGAGAGCGCGAGCAGAAGGACCGAGAGATGTACGCCCTCATCCAGAAACTAGTCCACGCCTACGAGGGGACGTGCTTCACGAACAACACCCATGCACACGTGAGTGGAATTTTGTGGCTATGAGCTCAAGTTCTTGACACTGACTGCATTGGTTACTTTCAGGACCCCTCTATTTTTTTTCACCATTGCAATTGTCCCCATGCACATGCATTTTCTTTCCTTTATATAACAACAGGGTCCTAAAGTAACTAATGCCCGTTGACAAACTACGGTGAATAGCCGTAGATGCTAATGTCCATTGTGGCTCCAATTTGCGGCCATTTGCAAGCTACTGCAGAAAGCCATTTTCAGCACGACCTGTAGGCTGGTTCATAATTGGCACAAATTTGGGACATTATTGCAATTACGTACAGTACGTAGCTTTTGTCCTGTAAATGTGTAGAAGTTGAACACCTTTCAACCTAGTGAACTTTTAGTGTTAATGCAACGGCGCCTTATCTTGGACAACCAAAGAAATTGAAACTAGAAAGTAGAAAATGATTTCCAAGAATTTGGACAAAATAAATAACAGTCGGAGGGGAGCTAAATGAAATTGAAACTGAAACTTACATGTTAACACATTCAGCCACAGCAGTGCAGGCCCATCTACCGATACTCGTACATGACTGCCTAAAATTACAAAACAACATGCACGGCCAACGCCCAGTCTGAAAGTCCACGTAGGACCCAGGGTTTTTATAGTGAAGGAGCTTACAATTAAAAGAATTTCCTAATAACAAAAAGTAATCCACTTGACCCACTTGTGAAAGCTTTTGCTTAACAATAGAGATCCCAACCCATGCTGGAGGGCGAGGGCTCTAATCTACTTAAAAGTTTGAAGGCTCCTAATCCCTGTAGGCAGGAGCAAGGGCTCTAATCCAGTGTAGTGCCCGGTATATAATTATTCAAAAAAAAAAGCAATGAGATTAATCCACTGTATGGTCACAACCAGGGGCCCTCCTTGTCTATTCCTTCCTCCATGGATGAGGCTGTACAAAGAATTTGAGGTATTACAGTAATGTCAGACGCAGTTGTTCATACATCTGGTATAAGCTTGTATAGAACCGGTTATTGTTACAATAATTACTTGAAGTATGAACTGGCTTTTACCTAGAAGGTGCAGCGTATACTATGCAGAGTGAAAAAAATAAGAAACCCAGATGTCGGGACTATTGTTTTTGTGAACTTTCAAAATCTAGAATAGTTAAGCCCAATTCATAAGCATTTTGTAGTATAAGAATCATTCAAATCACTCATGAAACTTTCAAGGTACAGAATTTTAAACACAACCTCCGTTTTTAAAGTTGTGTCCACGGATCACAGAAAGGTAAGAGTGTTCTTTCAGGAAAACGAAAACAAAACACATAGTGATGTGCGTGAATTGTTTTCATATCCTACATATAAGCCATATCATATCCTAGATTTTGAAAGTGTTACATGCTGAACTTCACAAAATCAGTAGTCCCGACATTTGGGTTTCATCTTTTTAAAACTAACCCTGTAGGTCTCAAAGCCTCCAAAACATTTGTATCAATTAGAAATTTAATTGTTCTCTCTCTTTTTGTCGTTTTTAGCTGAAATTGAAGCAGTCATCATTGGAGAGTGACGTAGACATGATTCAGGGTGATCTGTCCTTGCTTGCGGCCCAGGAATATGCTCTCCTGGCCCCTCAACCAATAGTAGACCCTGAAGCTATTTATGCCCAGATCTGTGCCGTCCGATCATTCCTGACGGACGTGATCACGCCCTCGGTGGTCAACGTTGTCCAGTTCAGCAAGAACCTGCCAGGCTTTTGCGATCTTTCACAGGTAGGTTGTTTTTTTCTTTAACAGAAAAGATCTTAGTGCTCTCTTCAGTGTTTGTGTTTGGAATTATTCTAAAAGGAAACTTGTCAAAGTGTAATGTTTCCAATTTTTTATTAACCTCCTTATATGTTCTTCTGACTTACTTACTCCAAATTCGTTTGGTTTACCTTGAACATTTAATTGACAAATATTTCCACTCTATAGTTGGTACCCAGCAGGGTCATCACTATTTCCTTTGGTTTCTAGATGGCCCACACTCCGAACATCCCATATATCTGAAACTATTGTCGAACTGTGAAGTAACATTGCACACTTAAAACTTGAAAGTTGAAACTTAATCTGGTACTTAAAACTGACTTTTCTTCGGTGTCACTTGGAATATTGAAAATCATATAACATGTAAAATCAAGAAAACAGTAATTCAATTTCTAAAAATCTAGAGTACTTTACATTTGAATACTAGCAGGATTTTTGTCAAGTGCAAATAATTCTTTTGCAGACAAAAAAATTTAGGACCTCTCACTTGTTTTAAATTAATATTTCAGGTCAATCCAGTCAGTAAGCATTTTGCTTTTGCAGCACGGTATTCATTTTTCTTCAGGCTGCCAACCAAGTCACAAAAATATTTTCACTTTTTATTTTTCTTCTGTCATCAGGGTGACCAAATGACCCTCCTCAAAGCTGGTTTCTTTGAGATTTGGCTCATCCGCACCGCCCCTTTCCTCACACTCATCGACGAGGACACCCTCAGCTTCGGCGGGCCCAAGGGCTGCGACGAGCAGTACACCTTCCGACTGTCCAACCTCCAGGGCTTGGGGCAAGAGGAGCATTTCTGGGAGACGCTCTTCGACTTTGTCCGCAACTTCAACGCTCTGGATTTGATCAAAGAGGAACTGGCAATATTTACGTCTATTGTCATCCTCTGTAGCGGTACGTTTATTTTTCTTTTTTTTCTTTTCCCCCTGATATGCCCTGTATAGAGAGTAACAGGCAGGGCAGTTTTGAGCGGTATAGGGACTAAATGGGTTAAACCCATTAATTTTATTCGAAAGTGAAACAAAATGCCACACTTACGCATTCTGAAATGGGTTCTTTTGAAATGGGAGCATGCCATTACTTTTACAAAGTCTCTAGAAATGAAAACACAATCTCAACCTAATGAGTTATACAGCTGGTGCAGATTGGTAAATTTCTTCATCTTTATAGACAAAAGATAAGGAAATGAAAGTTATTAGTATAGATGCATTGATCTTTGTATTTTATCAACCGTGCTTCAATTTAAAAAAATAGTTTCGTCTCTAATTCACTTCAATTAAAAAAATTAAAATTGTAAAAATGTAATTTTTCTAATTATAGCGAATGTAAACATGCGTCAATAGCCTGAAATTGTTTCTTTGAACTCCCACAAAATGGCGTTTCAGTGTTCCCATTTGCTTTTTTGACTTTCAAATGTGTCAAATGGTCAAAGTTTGCATGAATGCATTCTTTTTTTCCATATTTTACAACTCCAGATCGTTATGGACTAGAAGACAGCGCCCGTGTGGAACAGCTGCAGGGAGAACTTGTCGCGGTCTTGAAGCGCGAAGTCACCCGGCGGGACTGGAAGAACAAACAGCTGTTCGCGCGGCTTCTGATGCAGGTCACGTCAGTCCGCGTCGTCTCCATGCTGTTCAACAAGTGCGCGAACAACTTCCGACGTGCGTGGCCCCACCTCGAAATCCCGGCCCTTTTAGCAGAAATTCTCGACTACGAGTACTAAATGCTAAAATCTAATCACGCAAAGATTTTTCTTTCTCAACTTTTTTTGGGATTATTTTTCCTTCATTTTGCAAAGATATTTTTTTTCGGGAGTGATTATGTACAGAGTTTATTTTGGATTAAAAAAAAGTGTGTGTTTTTGAGTGAAAAAATGAGGATATTTTTTGAGAATTTATTTCAAATGTGGACCAAGAAAAATTAATTTACGTGATAATTGTGACTATATGTACGTACTTACGACAAATATTTTGTACCTGATTATTATATTTGTTCTAAAATTAACAAACAAATTGAGGTATGATGTACAATTTAGTGTTGAATATGTCTTTAAATTATGAAAGTTTTTCTATTATGACACTACAGTGACTTTGTGAAGCACTTTTATTGCACAATGCCAAAAAAACAGCACTTGTATGGCATTCCTATTTGTCTCAAAATGAGTATAAAATCTTGGTTTAGTTTCACGTTTTGTGACACCGCAAACATGCACTGTAACTTCAATATTCACTTCAACTTGAGTTAATGTTTGTTGCACCAAGGGGCGGATCCAGGAATTTGTTGCGGGGGAACTTCATCTGCAAATGCTGAAATGAAGACAGGTTTTTTTCTCCAGTCACTTGGCTCCGTAAAATCGTGGGTTTTTTTAAGGGGGGGGGGAGGGGGAGCTCATGCCATACTTTCAATGTGGGCGCTGTTCAGATCACTATATTTCAGAATAGTGTACATGTACAAAACAAATTTGAGTCAGAGCTGGGGGGGATCCAACCCCCCCCCCTTTGGATCCGCGCCAAGCACCACTGCACTATTTTTCCCATCTAAAAAAAAATTAAAGTTTAATGCTCAAATGAGGCAGGCATTAATGTGATGTTACAAATGTGCTTAGTTATACATTCCTACACTCTCATTGGTGAAAAATGCTTTTAAATGCATCAACTAGAAAAGAAATCCGAGTCCATTTAAATTTCACTGAAGTTGAGAATCCATTTATGAAATGATTTTTTTCTTAAATTGATTTTAAGAAGAATAACACCATGAACATCAGTACAATAACATTAAAATAGTTTAGAATATGGTATTTTTTACAATAGCCCAAATATTTGTTAGGTAGCATCAGAATAGTTAAGTATATTCGCAAAAGGTGCTTGGGCGACTGGTCGTTCATTTAAGTTTATGTCTAAGTTTCGGGCAGGCTGGACCTTCCATTTTCAGATCTTTTGCCAGTACTCCAGAGTCTTACTATTGAAAAAAGAAAATTGTACAGTAACTGAAAATATCATTTATTACCGCTACCAAAGAAAAAGAATTGAATTCTCCCGTTTATTTATTGTGTATTTTTTTCTCAACATTTATGGCAAGAAAAATGTCAACTTTCACTTTTGCCACAAACAATTAAATTTTGTATGCTATGATTTTTCTTTTACAAAATGACAAAAGCTCTATTTTGTGCACTTAAGAAACTTAACCATCTGTAATACTGAAAATATGTCTCAAGATATAGACTTGGGCCTCAATTTGTTGGATTCAAGAACAACATTGACAGATCGCATCAATATTTCTGGTTTAGTATATGATTGTGTGATCATATTTCAAAGACAAGAATAATTCTTTTTCCCTATTGATGTAAATATTTACAGCTTGACGCTTCACAATTTGTTTGACCAAATTTGGTTTCAAACTGCACATGATTCTTCTCGCTTGCCCATTTATAAGTGCTTTTTCAGTTTTTGTTAACTTTGTAGATTTTTGTTAGTGATCTTAACAGTGTATGTTGAAAAAAAAATGCTTTAAAGTGTCATATCAAGGCAAATTAAATCGGCTTCGACAGATGATAGGCCTAAAACTCCAGAAAAATCAACTAATATCAACTAATGATAATTTTTATTAACTATAAATGGATTTTCGTGTGCATAAGCTTCAGAGCATACCTGCAATGCACGGTCACAAAATGCATACTGCACACTGCAGAATAGCCTTTCGTAGCACACATGGACCAACTTAGAGGCATATGTTGTTGCCAGAAAGATTTGAAATCACAGGAATTTTTCATTCATAATTTGTGAAGAAACAAATTGAGTCTGAAATTGGGAATTGGAAAAGCATGTTGGAAATGTGGCAGTGATTTTTTCCCAAATGAAAAGATTAATTGAATGAGTAACTGTTATCACAACATACTGATCGTACACAAGGTTTGTGTATCATTTGCATATTTAAAAGCACTTAAAAATTTAACAGTAGAAGTCTTGTGACCAACTGTTCTTTTAGATGAACCAGCGACATGAAATTTTATTTCATTTGCTAAAAAAATGTTCAGAACATGATGTAACCACTGTTTGATTTGATGAATGCATCCAAAAGATGAATCATGAGTCATTTCACGTTTTCATAAAGTCACTTGCCTTGATCTGTCTTGTAAATACTGTACAGCACTTTTTCAAATTACTAACAGAAAAATTATGACTAAAAAAAGTAATATATATTTTTATTCTGGAATAACTTTATCAAGTGTGAAATTGGTGTTCGGAATTGCTTTATGTTTTGTCGTTAACATTTTATGACTTCTCTTCTGCTGGACAGAAAAGATGTTTAGAAAGTCGAGTGTGGAGTTCAGTAATTTTGGTTTAATGTGAATTTCAGTTTTTCTTTTCTTTTTCAATTACATGCTCCTTCGTTCAAAAAAAAAAGTTGTTTTTGACTCGATTGGAGTACGTTCACTTTTATTTGCGATTGAAAAATAAATTTCTGATTCGCTTTTGCTACAACTTATTGTGAACATTGTTTGTTCTAGTGTGTGAAACGTTTCATGCGTTAAGTTTGAAGTTACATACAAGGAAGCTAAAAAATCAGTGTTTTTTGGCTCCTATCTTTAAAATTTCATTGCACTCTAGTTTTATTCCCGTTTCTTTGTCCAAGACCCATCTTTGTCGGATTTCAATTATCAATTGCACACAATATTTGCCAATAAAACGAAATTAATAAATAAAATGAAATTAATTTGGGGTGTGTGTATTTTATAAAACATGCACAATACCAACTTGTTCATCACATTTCTTATGAGTTACATGTATTCAACACAAATTTGTTATCCTCGACTAATATCACAAATACAAATTTCAAGTCACTGTCCTCAATTTTAACAATTTGTCGCGGGACTTCATCTGCAAATGCTGAAATGAAGACAGGTTTTCTTCTCCGGTCACTTGGCTCCGTAAAATCGTGTGTTTTTTATAAGGGGGGGGGGGGGAGGGGGAGCTCATGCCATACTTTCAATGGGGGCGCTGTTCAAATCACTAATTACAGAAAAGTGTACATGTACAAGACAAATTTGAGTCAGAGCTGGGGGGGATCCAACCCCCCCCCCTTTGGATCCGTGCCAAGCACCACTGCACTATGTTTCCCATCTAAAAAAAAAAATTAAAGTTTAATGCTCAAATGAGGCAGGCATTGATGTGATGTTACAAATGTGCTTAGTTATACATTCCTACACTCTCATTGGTGAAAAATGCTTTTAAATGCATCAACTAGAAAAGAAATCTGAGTCCATTTAAATTTCACTGAAGTTGAGAAACCATTTATGAAATGATTTTTTTTCTTAAATTGATTTTAAGAAGAATAACACCATGAACATCAGTACAATAACATTAAAATAGTTTAGAATATGTTATTTTTTATACTATAGCCCAAATATTTGTTAGGTAGCATCAGAATAGTTAAGTTTATTCGCAAAAGGTGCTTGGGCGACTGGTCGTTCATTTAAGTTTATGTCTAAGTTTTTGGCAGGCCGGACCTTCCATTTTCAGATCTTTTGCCAGTACTCCAGAGTCTTACTATTGAAAAAAGAAAATTGTACAGTAACTGAAAATGTCATTTATTAACGCTACCAAAGAAAAAGAATTGAATTCTCCCGTTTATTTATTGTGTATTTTTTGCTCAACATTTATGGCAAGAAAAATGTCAACTTTCACTTTTGCCACAAACAATTAAATTTTGTATGCTATGATTTTTCTTTTACAAAATGACAAAAGCTCTATTTTGTAAACTTAAGGAACATAACCATCTTTAATACTGAAAATATGTCTCAAGATATAGACTTGGGCCTCAATTTGTTGGATTCAAGAAGAACATTGACAGATCGCATCAATATTTCTGGTTTAGTATATGATTGTGTGATCATATTACAAAGACAAGTATAATTCTTTTTCCCTATTGATGTATATATTTACAGTTCGATGCTTGACAATTTGTTCGACCAAATTTGGTTTCAAACTGCACGTGCACATTTGTAAGGACTGTTGATCTATCTCGCTTGCCCATTTAAAGTTCTTTGGCAATTTTTGTTAACTTTGTAAACTTTTGTTAGTTATCTCAACAGTGTATGTTGAAAAAATGCTTTAAAGTATCATATCAAGGCAATTGAAATTAGCTGCGACAGATGATAAAACTCCAGAAAAATACAGAGTATCAACTAATGCTAACTTTTATTAACTATAATTTTCGTGTGCATAAGCTTCAGAGCATACCTGCATGGTCACAAAATGCATACTGCACACTGCAGAATAGCCTTTCGTAGCACACATGGACAAACTCAGAGGCATATGTTGTTGCCAGAAAGATTTGAAACCACAGGAATTTTTCATTCATAATTTGTGAAGAAACAAATTGAGTCTGAAATTGGGAATTGGAAAAGCATGTTGAAAAGAGGCAGTGATTTTTCCCTAAACGGAAAGATTAATAGAATGAGTAACTGTTATCACAACAGACTGATCTTACACAAGGTTTGTGTATCATTTGCATATATTTAGAAAGCACTTAAAAATTTAACAGTAGAAGTCTTGTGACTAACTGTTCTTTTAGATGAACCAGCGACATGAAATTTTATTTCATATGCTAAAAACAAAATGTTCAGAACATGATGTAACCACTGTTTTGATTTGATGAATGCATCCCAAAGGTGAATCATGAGTCATTTCATGTTTTCATAAAGTCACTTGCCTTGATCTGTCTTGTAAATACTGTACAGCACTTTTACAAATTACTAACAGAAAAATTATGACTAAAAAAAGTAATATATATTTTTATTCTGGAATAACTTTATCAAGTGTGAAATTGGTGTTCTGAATTGCTTATGTTTTGTTGTTAACATTTTATGACTTCTCTTCTGCTGGACAGAAAAGATGTTTAGAAAGTCGAGTGTGGAGTTCAGTAATTTTGGTTTAATATCATGAATTTCCTTTTTTCGTTTCTTTTTCATTCACATGCTCCTTCGTTCAAAAACAAAAGTCGTTTTTGACTCGATTGGAGTACGTTCACTTTTATTTGCGATTAAAAAATAAATTTCTGATTCGCTTTTGCTACAACTTATTGTGAACATTGTTTGTTCTAGTATGTGAAACGTTTCATGTGTTAAGTTTGAAGTTACATACAAGGCAAAAGTGAAGCTCAAAATCAGTGTTTTTTGGGCTCCTTTCTTTAAAATTTCACTGCACTCTAGTTTTATTCCCGTTTCTTTGTCCGAGACCCATCTTTGTCTGATTTCAGTTATCAATTGCACACAATATTTGCCAATATAACGAAATTAAGCAATAAAATGAAATTAATTTGGGGTGTGTGTATTTTATAAAACATGCACAATACCAACTTGTGCACACTTCCACATCATAATTTCTTATGAGTTATTCAACACAAATTTGTTATCCTCGAATAATATCACAAATACAAATTTCACGGCACTGTCCTCAAACTGAAAATTTGTTTTGGCATTGACAGATGGTTGTGAAGCCACAATTGCACAACTGTAAACAGTGGCGGATCTAATATTTCCAGAAGGGGGGGGGGGGGCAAAATGGAGGCGAAACCCAAACATACAGTGAGGCATATATTTGCTCATGTAAGAGAAAATTTCTGTCTGTGAAGATGCCGGCTGCACCCCCTCTCGATCCACTACTGACTGACCCCCAGGCACCATTTTAAGACCTGTGCTTTTTTTGTAACTTTTTCTTCAAGGGAGACGTATAAATAGGGGAAAAAATGATTTTATCATCTGAAGATCAACATTATGATTGGGAGGACATGATGCTATATTTAGAGAACCAATCTTTCTAGTGTTTTATCTTTCTGAAAGACACATGTGCAATGCATAATGGATAGTAGTCAGTAAACCACAATTTATTCATTTGCATGTACCTGCATAACTTTCATGATGGTGGGTGTTTAAAGGGAATATACATCATTTGCTTTTGCTGTAATTTTCAGAAATGGATGGAATTGGGGGGTTGGAAATATATAGCAAATATAGTTACACTGACTTTTTTGAGGTTTTGGGTTCGAAAATGCTATAAAAACCAAGAAGAACAATCATTTTTCTGTAGTCTGGTTCCCTGACTCCATATAAGAAGAAACAGAGCAGTTTACATACTTTGGGGAATTTGACTCCATATAAGAAGAAACAGAGCAGTTTACATACTTTGGGGAATTGTAAGGTCAGGGAACCAGTCTAGCTGGCTTGTACCCGTTTATAGGTGTGTAATCGATTGCAAACAAGTGCAATGGTCAATTGGGCCAGTATTTGAAAAAAAAGCCAGTTTTTTCCAATGCCGGTCAGCCGAGCAGTGTTGGAAATTGATACAAAAATACCACTTTTCTTGAAAATGACAGTATACCAGGTGCCATGATTTTACAGGATGCTTTACAGTAATTACACTGTCATTCACTAACAGTCCAGCAAGGTATTTCAAAATGAAAATGGTAGTTTTATTTTTTGATGTTTGCAAATGTTGTATTTTCCCTTTAAAATCGTGGCTGACATTTGTTGTATTTTCCCTGTAAAATCGTGGCTGACATTTACAAGAAAACTTTCATTTTTCCAACGCTGGTCGGCCGACCAGTTTTTTAACCAATTCTCATGTATGCATACATGAAAAAACTTTGCACCTTTGCACGGTGGCAATGGGACTCAACTGTCTACAATCTCTAGTTCCTTTTCCCCATTGTGGGAAGAAAAGTTTTCCCAGTCAACAGCATCACAGGTCAAGTCAAGTCAAGTTAAATTTAGAAATGACACCACTCAGCGAAGCTGCTGAAGTATAAAAGTAAAATGGTGGGACCAAGATATTATTATTTTTTTGAATGATACTTCCTTCTCGACCACCGAAATACGATTTGGACACGGATTTTCCGTGAAAAAGGCCCGAGGCGGTAAATAAGTCAACAGCTTTGTAACTGGAGATTATCTCCACAAACTTTGAAAAGCCTACACAGACCACAATGAATAGAGTTGATCATGTTCCAAGTCGGTACTTCCTCAATAAATGTCATGCTGGTTTCAACCGGTTTCCAAGTTACTTGACCCAGAAATGTTATTAATATGCAACCAGTCTATACATCAACCTGAACCAAAAGTTTTAATGGTATTGGAGAGAGCAAGCCTATGGTCCTTGTTGTATCTCACTGATTGACTGACTGTCACATGTGAGTCGGGCAGTGCTATTGTATAGGATTACCCCATAACGCCAATAGATAGGCTAAAATCCAGCCCATTGTGTAGTACACAAATGCATTTAAAACATTTCCAGTGAATAGCCATTCTGAATCAGTTGAATAGAATTTTGTGGTCTCTGGGGCGAGCTTTATAAGAATTGCCTCGCCTTTACTAAAATTCCTGATTTTCTGCGCTTCAATTATGCGCCTGGGAACTGCAACATGTACATTTAGCATTAGGATAGATGTGCCAGAAAAACTGTTCCTTAACATTTGGCCAAAAGTTGAAAATATACTATGATTCCTCCACAGTGAATATATGTTCAAGCAAATAAAAATTTGAAACAAACCATTCTAAAGATATATAAAGAGGTGTGCATTTACATGTAATTTAACTAAACGAGGAATTACAACAACAGAACTTGTAAACGAAAATATATTTCTATCATTAAAAATATCACTTGGTTTTATTTCAAACAGCACACAATACACGCAGAATACAAGAATTTTAAACAGTGTCTGTTGAACCAGGTGGTCTTCATTATGCAAATCTAGGTTAATTACAAAACAGCAAAAACATTCTGATAGGATTTCCTTATCAATATTCCTTAGAAAGACAAAATAACGAAACAAATGGATCAAAGTAAAAAAAAAAAAAGCAGGGAAATTAGCGACAGAATAGAAGATGAACAAATGGCCTTTAGAGCTTTTCCCCATTTTGTGGCTGCACATTGTTTACTATCTTTCTAATCTGCAATACTGATAATGTGTGCCGATTAAATTACCTCAGAAAACATCTGCGGGTTGGTTAAAGCAAGCATCGATGATAACGATATTGTCAATGGACTGTTTGTTTGGCCTGAACTGCAAGTAAAGTTTCGATATATTTGGAAAATTCTCTGAAACTACTTGTCTCTTCTTTTTCTTTTCTTTGCTGGTCAGCTGACAGTGCTTTTTATACCTTTTTCACTTTCTCACTGACTGACTGTCACTTGTGAATTGGACTTGTTTTAAGGGCCCATGTAATGCAATATGTTGAATGCAATCCTTGGAAATGCACCTTTGTGATCCTTTTCAATTTTCATTTTGCCGTTTTTAAGAGCATTTTGGTGCCTTTTGATTATTATACTAATGCAATTTGTATATTCCTGAGAGAAAAGTGTGACGTCATGTCATGCAGAAAACTCAATGTTACAGCTAGTTCAGCATAAAAATTTGCCACAATTTTGGATATTTTGCTGTCGTACATTTTCTTTTCTTTGCTGATTCATTGTTGAACTTCGATATGCCAAAATTTTATTGTACATGTAACCATAACGTTACTGAAATGCATAAAAAATCTATTTCTGTGCAGATATGGATGTAGTTAAATACAGTGTGCTATTTGAAAACAAAATAATTATGTAAATTTGCGCAATCGAAAATACTCTCTAAACTCCCAAATATCACACACATTCCGAGATAAATAATAAAAACTACAATCAGTGGCAATTATAAAGTTCACTAATTTCATGTGGGGTGTATATTTTTTTATGTCAAAAGTTTTTAAATATTATGTAGATTCTGATGAAAACTACCAAACATACACTTTATTTCTGCAAAACATTCCTGTAAAAAACTTGCTTATAGTGGAACATTCATTCAAAACCACCCCCCTAAAAAAAACCCAAAACCAAAAAGTGGGGAAAAAATCTTATCATTGAGATTCTCCATTACACGTCATGCAAACCTAAATGTACATGTATGTCAATCAGCCATTCTGCATTGTAGTTAAACCATGCCTCTTTTCATAGTATAGTAAAACAATGTGTGTCTTAAATATGCAGTCTTGGAAATAAAAGTATCTGTCGGAGAAAATTGTAAACTTATCTGTGGCTTGGAAGATGAATAAATCTGAGGGTCATTTATGGCTTGAATGCATTTGTTGTTGGCCTGGTCTGATGCATCGTCACTGAATTCCTACAAATAAACAAATAATTAAAACAGTCACTGTGGCGAGCTCATATCAGTAAGTGAAATAAGCGAACAATAACCATTTTAAGTGTTGTTCTTTACAAACAGATATTTTAAAAGTAAAGTGTGATTTTCCAACCAGTAGCACATTCATGCAAGGATCTTGACAGAATGTGGTTGGTCAGTATTTGAATGTGGGCCATTCAATAGAGTTTTACAGAAGCAAGGCTCACTTAAAAGCAATTAACCCTCCTATGCAAACATACTTTCTATGCCAAGTTGTCCTTGCAGTCAAAATCAATCAAGTGACTGTTTTTAATAGTTAAGAGCTCCCGGCCTACATAAAGCAGGATTGACTGGCTGTGACTGTTTATGTAACTTGATACGGCTATGCTTTGAATGCGAGTGATTGATTTGCCAGTTGTGTCCACATCTTGCCTGCTTAAAGTCTGTTGACTGAATTTGACTAGTCAAGGTGCTTGCTGAACATGTGATCCGACTGTTGGTAACTAGCCTGTGTAAAAGGCATGGCAGGGAAGAGGATTGAATTTTCGACTGTCTGTGACTGTTTAAATAGCAGGAGGGTTAATGGTATACAAATGCTTCTTGATCATAACTTGTGCTTGTCCGACAGGTATGATGGAAACTCACCATGCGATACCTTGCACTGCTTGAGTGCCTCGTTGAAACCCTCGCACAGCGTGATGTCGTGCTGGCTCTGGGCACAGTTCAGGAACTGCTGCAGCTCGTAGCGGCAGCCTCCGCCCTGCAGCGAGTCCTGCTGCTGCTGGTAGGGTTGCTGTTGTTGCATCGGGGGTTGTTCCTGATAAGTGACGTCAGGTTGTTGCTGCCCATGACCACCTGTCATGGCTGCACCGATTGTATGACCCTAAAGGTTTGAAACAGACAATGCAGGCTTTTATTGTCACAGTCCTGGTTACAGTGTTTGACTCGTGTATGATGGTATATGGGTTCGAACCCTGCCAGGAACATGGGATTTGTGCCCTTGGGCAAGACACTTAACTACATTGCCTCTCTCCACCCGTGACCTGATGAACGGGGCAATAATAATTTATTTACTAATTTTTTTAGTAAAGCTGGTCCCAGAGTGCACAAGATTCAGAAGGGTTTTCACTAGAAGTCTTTTCATACATCTGGTCTACACAATGGGCCGGATTTAGCCCGCTCACTGGCATTACCAGGTTATCCTATATGATAGCACTGCCCGGTTCACAAATGACAGACAGTCAGCCAGTAACATAGGTGAAAAGACGACAACTGACTGACATTCGCTTTTGCTATAGATGAGTTGTCATCCTTTGTACAGATTTATAACTTCCAGATATAACTCCAATTTTGCTGGAAGCACATAAAAGACAATGTATGATTTTCAATAAAAAGGAGGCGGACAGGAAAAAAGCAAGTGGCGGGGATGAGAAACTGGTTATTTTTTTTTACTTGGCCTAAGACCCATTGTACTTTGTACATATCCTTACCACAGCAGACCCAATGGCAACACCGCCAGCAGTGGCAGCCATCTGGCCAAACAACCCGGGCCCACCAGAGGGCGCCATTGCACTGGGCTGGGCCTGGGCTGGCACGGGAGCTCGCTGGGCCACGGGGGCTGGGGGATTGGCCATGGTGCGGGGCGGTGCAGGTGCAGGGGCTGGGGCTCGCCTGTTGGGGGAATACAATTATGTCAGTTAAATGCCTTGAAGTTTAAACTCTTAAAAAGCGTTGAATTTCACTCATCGCAGGGCCTTATGTTTTGATCCCAACATTTATCTAAATGGAAACAAATGCCTTTTCTGCCTTTAAGAAAAACTAAAATCAGGTCAGTTATTAAAGTCAGCAAGCAATTTACAGCAGCATTTTGTTGAACTATAAATAATTTTTATTTTTTATTTTTTTAAATTAATTTAATTTATTAACTTCATCAGCTTAACTTTTCAAATGAAATTTTGGTTCATAAATTTTGGTTTTCAATACGGCCTTCACTGCATGTTCACTGGCGTAATCTTCAAAGAACTGAATATTTAAAGCTGTCTGGGAAACAATTGGGAAAATTCATTTTTATCGCAATGAAATGCATTGAAAAACACTTATAATTTCAAATGTAGGCCTAATGAATGAATATTTTATTTGAAAATTGAAATTTCGGGGTTTTTTAAGGCAGTGAATATTTGACTGTGAATAGGCCCCGATTGTTTTCGCTCGTATCTTTTATGGAACTGCGCTATACATGAGCAGTTAATGTTTTTGGCTCTTAGAAATTTTTCTCGCAAAGAATGTTTGTCTTTGTTCCGTGCTTAAACTGTACTTGCGACTTCGAACTGAGGAGACGGGAGTCAGACCTACTGCAATTTTGGACTTTCATTTCCCTAAAAAATCCTCCACAGCCCACAAATCAGAAAATAAATGGAAACATTCTGTAATTTATTTTAGGATTCTATTTAAAACAATAAAACTAAAGTAAAACTAAACTAAACATGCTAAAATAAAAGAAGACGATTCTTATTTTTTACTTTCAAAAATTATCTTCAGTAAAATTTGCATTTTGACTGGCTACATTGAAATAATATGTCATTGTCAGCATATTAAGAAAGTAGGGTGAAAATGTAGTAGCATCGCCACTGCTTTTTTTCTCCAAAGTTTTACTACGCAACTGCCGTGCAACAGCGACCAACATGACCAAGCAACGGCATACCGCACGCAACGCTATTGGAAAGTTACATCAGCGCGCAGCACTCGGCAGATCCATGGAGATTTCCGCTCGAAAAGTCCTCACAAACATTTAACATTTTTGTCTTCCAAACCCTCATTTTATTTACCTGACGGGCGAAAAAGATCGCCCACGACTTCTTCCACCACGAGGCATTATTGCGAAGTTATGATCAATAGAACTTCTGTAGTTTGACTCAAATGTTTTCCTTGGAAAAATCTTTATGTATTGTTGTCGTCGCACGTTTTTGCGTTCTCGAACAATCGCCGGTAATTGACCCATGAACTTTGACCTGACCTATATTAAGTAACTTCAACTGTCGCCGTTTCATTTCCAGCGGGGTGTTTTGAAAATCAGTTTAAAAAAATACACGCTGCTGCACTTCGTTTTTCCAAGTTAAAGTATATGGTTTGGGGACAAGAGGGACATAATTAAATAGAACTTCCACTTTGTTTTTCTCTCAGTGGTTAATGCCCCATCTTTGGGGGAGGGGATATGTGGCCCCACCCATCGATCCACAGACCCAGCACAAAGTTTTTTTTAATCAATATTGTTCATTTCACAATACATGTAGTATTGATCGACATACCCAAAAAACCTAAAGCAATGGAGGAGTAGCTATAATTAACCTCGACAATAAAACAAGGGTTTTTTAGGTTTTTGCCCCTTTTTCACATTTTTGCTCGGCTATGTATACAACCATGTGGAAGAGTCAGCAAAAAAGTCACACACAAAAAGTCAGTGTATTTCAAGGGTGTACAACATTCTTTATTTTGAATGATTTATTATATACAACTTTATATACATCTCATTTACATGTAAACTATAGTTATTTTATACATGTGCATATATGATTGCAGCAACTAAAAATGTGCCTTGGATTTTCAACACTGAATGCATACCAAGTAGTGGCCCTCATCACGAGACAATAAGTGCGACTGGTCACTTCAGGTCAGAATAGTATATCATTTACATTCCATCTTGTTCCCATGGTGTCCCTTCATATTTCAGCTACATATCCTGCATTTTCAAACCCTAATCATTTTCTAATTTGTCCCCCCCCCCCCACATATACACAAGTGATGTCCCTTAATTTACTCCCCATATCACTTTCATTCCCAGCTCTTTTTCGAATGTGTCACCGCCTGGTGCACTGCACTACTGATGTCCTTCACTCCCCAGTTGGTATGTCTTCTGTTTCCATTCCCAGTTCTTATATAACTGTGTCACCCCCTGTTACATCTTCTCTCCATTCTAAGCACAAATCTCCGGTATTTCCACTTTCCGGCACAAATCTCCTGTATTTCCTTTCCCAAATTTTCTTTAACTGTGTGACCCCCCGGTACATCGATCCAGTAATGTCTGTTTAAGAAGTATCTGTGTTTCCATTCCCAGCTTTTATTTTACTGTGTCACCCCCTGTTATATTGTCCCTTCATTCCCCAGCGGGTATCTCTTCCGTTTCCATTTCCTGCTCTTCTTCCGCTGTGTCACCCCCTGGTAGCACATTCGCAATGATGTCAAGCAGCTGTTCAATCTGTTCCTCTGTCAGTCGCTCTTCACTTTCTTCAATCATCTAAAAAATATTAAAAAACAAAAAAAAGTCATTTTCCAGTACGATTAACCGGTTTCTTTTAGAAAATTGTCTCATACAAGAAGCACTCTTACCAATTGAATCTCTACGGCAGTGCAGGGTCTGTTGTTCAAGAGTTGTAGTTTCTCAGCCCTAAAATACCAAAAAAGAGTAAAATTGTATTCAGAACAACAATGCGAATCAGGTTTGTCCATGACAATTTTTTTTAAAGTAGGTCTCTAAAAAACTTAACTTTATTGTTACAAAATGACAAACCTTTCTTTGTGGCTTGAAGTGTTTCTGCAATTACTAATTTAGGGCCTGTCTCAATTCCTATCCGGGACGAGTTCCGGACAAGTTGCGAGTAGAATCATTTACTTTGTCAGGAAGAAAGCTCTGCATTTGTTTCGGAGATGTTCTGGGGAAATTTTCATAAGCAACTGCTTGACTCACCAATACTGATAACTTCAATGCGGGAAGATTGCAGGGAAGTTGTTCAGATTCCTGCAACTTACACCTGATACTATGTCAGTAACTTGTCCAGAACTCGTCCCGGATATGAATTGATACGGGCCCTAGTAGAGGCTTGTGAATTTGGCAATTATAAAGAGAACTGGCTGTTTTTGTACGACCTGAGCTGAGTGTGGTAACACCTCAAAAAATGTCTTTAACCTACTGGGATTGGAGTGTCATGGCCTAGCGGTTAAGAACGCCGGACTCATGCTCTGGTGTTTCAGAGGCAACAGTGGCGTGGGTTCGAGCCCGCCGGGTGGACACTAGTGCCCTTGAGCAATGCACTTAACCATTATTGCTTCGTCCTTCGGATGGGACGTAAAGCCGTAGGTCCCGTGTGTTGTGTATTCCAATGCACGTAAAAGAACCCAGTGACACTTGTCGCTAAGAGAAGGGGTTTGCCCCCATGTTTCTGGCCTCCTGTATAAACTCCCACGCGGAGTATTTAGGAGATGAACCAACCAAGAACCAAGAATTGGGGTGATTTTCTTACTTGGTAATGTTGAACTGTTCTACTGCTGTCATGAACTTCTTGATGCAGTTTGCATTCTGATCTTTACAAGGCGTGTTCTCTAGATACTTGGAGGTCTGTGGAACACAAAAAAGAGCAAAGTTAATGAACAGGAGGTGTTTTTTTTCTCAAAATGTTGCATATTTGCCCTAACCCTCCCAGATTCTTCCGATTTGAGAGATTTTGCAGGATTGAAGAAGGTAGAGCTCAGCCATCGTTACCTTACTTGTTTGATGCAATAAATGTCCTTTGGTTCGCTGTAGGGTGGAGGATTTTGTTTGATTCAGAGAGAATTCAAGCAAAAATGTCAAGAAGGTAAATTAGGCTACGGAGCGTCTCATAACTTCTTCTTTTTTTGGAACACACCCATTATCCTGGAACATCTCTGTTCTTACACTTCCGTTGGATCATGGCAAGTAGCAGATGGGAACAAGCAATATTCCACTGTTTTCTCACACATGGGCAAGCATTCCCGTTGAACCCCAGCAAATTTTATATGATAAACTGCAATAATTATGTAGTTTCTGACCTCGTAAGAGATTGTTGCCAAGTTCTGCTGTGTTTTACTGGGCTTCTTCTGTTGACTGCTTTTTGATTGAAGCTCTGTCAGCAGAGAGTAAACCTGGCGGGGGAAAAAAAATGATAAAATCACCAATTTATACTGTGTGATTGTATTTGAACATAAAAATTACATGAAAAAGTATTACTTCAAGAAGAAAAAGAATTCTCAGAGAAGCACTGAAGTTCTCAAAGAAAATGACTTAAGTTAAAGGTGAAAATGAATTTTAAAATAAAACATTACTGGTATGTGCTAGTGCTACTGTGTTTCCGTACCTCATAGTTGCTAAGCATTGCTGCATTTCCGTCCACACTGAAAAGAAAGTTTAAAAAAAAAAAAAAAAAATGCTGATTTTTCTCACAATACTTCATACTGTCATATAGCATGTAAAGGGAGGCTGCAAGAAATTTCTTTAAATAAGGAATTGTAGAAATGTTATACTCGCAGTCGCAACGTTACGACCACTATTCCAAATTGAGACACAAAGACCAGTGCATAGAAATTTCAGCCGTAAATAAGAGTTACATGTATGTTTTCCTTACATGAAAACAAACTGTGTTGTTTACGTTATTACGGAACATAAAGAGCGCCCTCTAACAACAATTTCTACTTCACACACACACACGGTGTTCAGGTTAATGTGAATATTTGTTTTCACTTAATATAGGCTTTAACATAAAATATTCTACTGTAACCTTCACTCTATGAAGAACACTTACACCTCCATTGCCGCCACCTGTTATGTAAAAAATAACTCGATATTCAATAAAAAAAAAATGGTAGGAAATATCAGAACTGTCACATCGAGTTCACGTCGGCTTGTGGCGCCGTCGCTCATTCCATTGCAGAAAAAAGGGAGTGTCCAATCTTTACAAAATAATTTGCACACAGACATGACTTTCAAAATCTCATTTTGATATTCAACTCTACAGTAAATAAAACCTATTACTTGACTTTTAAGAATAATTTCAGATAAGTTTATAATTATTTTAAGGTAGGCCTATTTTAAGGACAGTATAGCTCTTTAAATAATAATTCGCCCCCCTACGAATTAGTGGAATAGCTGTCTGCCATGATATCGCGATATCGACTGATGACCGGGTTGAACTCTAAAATTGCATGCACGTGTTATACAGTACATGCACCCCAATTCCCCAAGTACATGTACGTGCTTGTACTATGCGCTCAGCGCATACCAACCTCAGATGCAAGCGTGACTTATCAAACTCGTAAGTTCATTGTAATGTAAGATTTCATCAACAAAAATTTATCCGATTGTCAAGTTGTCAAATGATTATTAATCTATATACATTAGTCTTCAGGCTGTGGCATTAGCAGCTCGTGACGACCTCTAAATCTGTTTGAAAATACGAAATAAAAATTGGACCGATGTGTGGATTTTTTTAGTTTACCATGGCGCCTCCTTCAAAGTTGAATGGGCCCATGCGCCGTTGTCTTGCTCGGTAATGGTGCCTATCTGTCTTCTGCCGAGTTTACTTTCGAGATATATGACCTCATTTTAATGATAACCCTTCGACCAATTTCATTCACACATTCAACTTGCCTTTTATCCGTTTTTTAGGTATAGAAACTGAGGGCAAAATTGGACCATCCTTGAACGAACTTCGACCCACGACCTCTCCTCCTAGATTCTCAACGATCGGCCCGCTCTTTGCGAGTTCTCGCCCCTTCTAATTTTATAATCTTCTGATGTTGCAATTATCTGAGACAAAAACATTCATTTTGTAGTAGAATTAGTCATAATGTGTATCTTCTGTGTTTTTCCTTCAAGTTCACGTGTAAGTGCACCAACGGGCATATGTTTTACGGAAGCTTGAATTTGCCGCGCTGTCCGTGACGTTGCGTGACACCGAGTGAATCATCAACCCAGCGGCCCCTGACCCAGCTTCTGTACGGTGTAACGCGGCGTGAGCACGGCGGCCATGAGCCAGACCAACTCGCACAACACCTCCAGCTCGCTGAGTTCCGCGGGAACCGTCTCTAGCATGGAAACCCTACCGACTCAAGACGTTGTGGACGGGGACTTTGACTACCACGACGAGGTCGAGGAAAATCCGGAGATCGTGTGGGGCCGGCTTTTGCCCGTTGGGAAGACTTTCTCGGCTGTGGGTGGGTATTTTTTGTGAATGAATTTCGTGATCAAATTAGATGTTTTGCAAGATAAACAAACTTGGCCTTTTATCACTAAATGTGTACATGCTGTACTACATTTATGTGTGTGGGTGTTTTTCAAGTGGTTTCTTTGACCAAAATGAAGATAATGTGTTGTAAAAATTGTTCTAATTTTTTTTTTGATGATTGGCCCATGCTTTCTGCACATAATTTATTTTTGAACATGAAGTTCATAAACCAAATGATTCTTTGGAAATTAAACATGAAACATGTCCAGCTGTATAGTACAGTTGGTTGGTTTCAATTTTCTTTGCAATTTTAAATTGGAAAATTTGGGCTAGAAATGATTTGATAATGATGGATTGTACATGTGTTTACAGAATGTACAAAGCATGATTACACTGTAATGACTGATCTTGATTACAAAAATATTGTGCTAAATATTTTTTTTCAAAAAAATTGATTTGGAAGGATATCTCCTTATTTTTAATACAAATGAAGTCCATGACTTTTATGTGAGTTTCTTAATTCCTGTAGACTTGAAGGAGACGCGAGATCAGCCTAAAGATGAGTACATCTTTGGGCGTGACTCGTCCTGTGACATTGCCTACAGCACCCAACAGATGGTCAGCAATCCATGCTTCCAAGCCATCAGCAAGAGACACTTCAGGATATACAAGGTTTCTCTTTTTAGTAACGACCTTTCAAGCAATGTTATATTTCATTTTCATGACGTGAGATCTAGAAGACTTGTGGGTCAGTTAAAGATTAATCTGGGCAGTAGTTGTTTTGTACATTACAATGCTTCTGCCATTAATCCCAGTCACTGACTGATATTTGACCCACTAATCGATTGACAGACTGACTGTACTGTCACTTATGAGCCGGGCAGTGCTATTGTATAGGATTACCCTGTTATGCCAATGGATGGGCTAAGCCTGGCTCATTGTGTAGACCAGATGCATGAAAAGACTTCTGGTGAATAGCCATTCTGAAAAAAATTGGATAGAATCGTTTGCACTCTCGGATCAGCTTTAGTTGGCTTTGCTTTGTCTTGTTGTATATTCTGCATGGGTCAAGCACTTGGTGCAGTTCAATTTCGTGGGTTTTTTTTCATTCGGTTCTCTTTTTTGTTCAACAGGAGAAGAAAAACAGTAGTGTCTTTGTTTTCATCGAAGACTACAGCTCCAACGGCACTTTCCTGAATGGCGAGAAAATCGGGAAAGGGAGGAAATCGCCGCTTAAAAACAACGACGAGATTGCCTTGTCACTTCCGAAAAATAAAGGTACAGAATTCAAAAGTTGATAACATAATTGTACTTTAAATGTGCAGGTTTTTTTATGTCAATAACAGAATGTTATAAAAATTGACTTAAAAAGCCAAGGAGAAATTAGCTAAAGGCCTTCTCACACTAGACAAATCTCAGGGTTGACGTGGGGTTGAAAACATGCGGCGTTTCATACTTGAAAATTTCAACCCTGCGTCAACTCTGAGATTGAGTTCACCCTGGGTTGAACCCAACCCTGCTCCAGACCAGGGTTGAGATTTTCAACCCGGGTTGAAATTCTCGCCAGGGTTCAAAATAGTAGCAGCCGAGCGAAATATGCTTGGTTTGCATGGAACAAGTGTGAAACGATTCAGGGTTGAACATGGGGTTGAAAAATAAAAGACTCAACCTGGGCTGGCACTGGGTTCACCCAGGGTTGAGAGGCTCTAGTATGAAAGAGCCTTCAGCGAACTTTGCTCAATACATGCAATTACTAGTGCGTGTAGGCAGAATACTCATGCAAAAGGCACTCTCATGAGAAGTCACAAGACGTCATCTACTTTTCATGAAAGGGTTCCCTAGGTCACGTGTTGTTTTGCTTTTTTCATGATACTTCAGTCGAGATTTCCACACGCAAAAATTGACTGTTTTATGGTTTGATTTCAGCTTATGTGTTCATGGACAGCAGCAGTGACACCGAACAAGAAGACTTGCCAGAAGTTATGAGGGAGAAATACATCATGTCCAAAGTACTAGGAAGGTACGTCTACATTTCTGCCATTTAAGTCTTATAAGCTTTAAAACAAATACTGAAAATCAGCGAGGTTAACTTTTTAATAAAATTCAGAACATTTTTTAATTTTTAGATGTCCCTGTATCGTTTTTAGATAATCCAAACACGCCTATCAATAAGCGTTGGACATTGATGGCAATTTCACGTTGCAAATAACTTTTTCTACTAGTCATAGACATGTGGATTTTTTTTCTGAAAAGCAAGGGGGTTCTTTTTGTTCCTTCGAAATGGTACATAAACATTGAAAACCATTGATTTATTTTTGTGGAGGGGCGTCATTTTTTTGGGGAGGGGGTTGTTTCTTTATTAAGATGGCTACCTTTTTCAACAAATAATGGCTTTCGGATTTCATTGGCTTGTCAAATATTTATCTACGTTTCCTCTTGTATGCATATCTTTTTGGGGAAGCGAGTTGGATGGTAACCATAACACAGTCATCTTTTTGGTGGCCTAAGTGCGGTCACTACTCAAGGGCGGATCCAGGGGGGGGCCAAAGGGGGCCATGGCCCCCCCCCCCCCCAAAACGAGACCAATTTTTTTTTTTTCATGTGACATCATCTTTTCCTCAAAAACATTGGTTAAAGTGGTCAGAAATTGCCTCAGATCGCACTTGTGTTCTGGATCTGCCCTTGTCACTACTTCTTCACTTTCTTCACAGAAGTGAAGAAAAGGAAGAGATATCAAATCCAAAAAGTTAAATTTTTATAAATTATGATAAATTCTTCTTTGAAATAAGCATGTTCACTTTGCCACATTTGTTTTATCAACAGGGGAGCGTGCGGTTTAGTGAGGCTAGCTTTCAAGAAGGGCAGCTGTGAAAAGTTTGCCATCAAAATCATTGAGAAGAAAACATTCTCCATTGGAGGGTCTATGCTAAGCGTAAGTTGGTTTCAAGAATGAAATTCAAGTCACAAGAAATAGCAGCCCTGACATTTTGATGCTAGTAGGATATTTTACAAAGGTATAAGGGACGATTTTCGTTTGAGAATGCTCCTGCTGAGACCGACTAACTTTTGTGATTTTGTATATTTCAGGTAAAATAGCATTTGAAAAAAATGATATTGATTTCAACAACTTTCAAGGTTTTTTATGGGTGGAATCTTTTGAAACAGACACTGTATATTTAAAAAAAAATTCATTTCATTTAAACTGAAATTTTCTTGAATTGGAAAATGGCAGCTGAGTTTATTGTGTGCGCGCACTCGATGTACTTTTGTTATTTTTATGTTTTGAATTTTAGAATATGGAGAAAACGGTCATGGAGGAAGTCAACATTTTGAAAGCATTAAATCATGTAAGTTTTCTTTGCTTTATTCATTGATTCAATTTCTGGCAGATTTTGACATCAGCTGTTTGTTAATTTTTTTTTCTAAATTCGTTTGTATTTATGTGGTACTGCATGTTAGCTAAAATATTTAAGTAAGTAAAGTCTGTCACGAACCAATATGGCCCAGCCAGCATTTATTATCTGACATGACTGAGAATATTTCTATTCAACGCCAGTCCATAACAGGTTACTCCCCAGCTAATGTTGGCACCCATTCATATTCCTGGGTGGAGAGAGGCAAGTAGGGGTGAAGTGGCTTGCCCAAGGACACAACATATGGCCAGCAGCTGGATTCGAACCCCTGACCCTCTGATCATGAGTCAAATTCAGAATAAATGCGTGCACTTCCATATGCAGAAAAATCACATTTGAACTTGAAAAATGGTCTTATTTAGGCAAATGCTTGGTGGCACAAATGACAATTCAAATCTGTATATTTTCAGCCGTGTATCATAGCCATTGAAGACGTCTGCCACACAGATGATAAACTGTACATCATTCTCGAATTGTAAGTACGATCTTCAACATCTATGAACTAAACAAAAATCATATTTTTGTGAAAAGTGTCGCTATACCTTTGGTGATGATTTGACCTTTACCTTGAAACAATACAGGTTACTAAGAAACATTTTCAGGGGATAGCGTGCATGGTATTTTTAACCTCAGTGTTTGTGTTAACTTGCTTTTCTGTTAATATAAAACTGATCTCAATTCTGACTGTACAGTGCATTGAGATCTTAGGCTGAAGTCATCGTGATGCCATCTTGAGATGCCTCAAATGCATACAACTCTGTGTGTCGAATCTTGATATTGTGCATTTGTACTGTACATACAGAATGAACGCGGTTGAGAAATCACAGACTGAAGTCAAGACGGTGCCATCTTGAGAGGCCTAAAAGTTATACAAATCTGTTTTTTAAAATCTTGATACATGTATTGTGCTCTGTAATATATGTGCTGAAGGTGCAAAGCGGCGGCCATTAGAGGCCCAAAAAGTGATTTGGAAGTCGCTTCACTTATTTGTGCATGGCAATAGGCATATGCACTTTGCTGTCAGTAAACAAAAATCAGTGCATGGAGCAGAGTATTATCCTAAGCCTGCTGAATCCAACAAGATGCAACAGCAAACAATTTCTTTGGATTTTACAGAGTCGAGGGCGGTGAGCTGTTTGACAGGGTCATCTCGGTCAAAAAGTTTGACGAGCTGACGGCGAAAGTCCTCTTCTATCAGATGCTGCTGGCGACGAAGTATCTCCATGACAACGGCATCACTCACAGAGACTTAAAAGTAAGTTTAGTGTCAAGTTTATCGCCAAAATCTTAAATTCAGTTAACCAGTTCGCTCCGGGATTATTTTGACAAGAACAGAACGAGGCGCTGGATTACTTTTCACTCAACCTCAAGCCAGGCGGGTTGAAGCCATCACCCTCGGGCAACACTCTCATATTTCCAGCCTTGCTCGCTGCGAGCGGGTCGCTGACAGATATTTCTGGCCTCGCTTTATGCCTGTTTAACTGGCATCCGTTCCGAATACCGCAAAACTTTTGCATGTACACAAGGCCTCCAGCGCGAACTGGTTAAAGATTTCAATAGAACAATACCTTGTATCAATTATATCAGCCGTGCGGAGCACGCTGATATACTGTGATCGTCCAGTTTCTTTCTTTCTTTCTTTCTTTCTGTCTTTCTTTCTTTCTTTCTTTCTTTCTTTCTTCGGGCAAACGGTCACGTGACCAATATAAAAATGGCCATAACTCCTAAACTATTCAGCCGATTTCAAACAAACTTGGCCAAATTAAGCCTTGTCACATGTCCTACCTAGCCATGTTCGTAAAATCCAGCCACTGGTCATTAAAGGGGCACTAGAGGTCATTTAATGAATATTTACAAAATGCTTCTTCTCCCACAGTCTTGACCCAATTGATGTAAAACTTGGTCAGTTGTATCTTTGGACCAAGCCTCACAAAAGTTGTTCACAGAATTTGGCCAGTGGTCACCTATTGGTCAGTAGGGGTCTTTTTATGAAACAAAATTCAAAAACTGTTTTACATTTTAAATCTTTGCAGCCCTGTTCAGTGTATTTTTTTATCTCTAATTCCTAAATTTCATATTCCTGACTTATTTGGTTGTTGAGCTATTTCAAGTTCTTCATTTTCAATATAAACACATAGGAATTCTGGGAAGGTTCAAACTACCACGATACTGTGGATGTTGTGTGAAATACAGTGCCACACTCTCCACAGACTTTGCACACAACCACTATATGTATGTGGCCTTGACACTGCATGCTTTTGGTCTGTTATAGCAGTAGTGCCACCTGTGTAATGTGTTCAGCCAGATACTCCACCGTGGATTAAAGAGTACGGAGGCCAATAAATAACACTATTGCTGTGGTGAATTTTTGAGTGTTTTTATGGATCTACGGGCATTAACTACTGTTTCATGTGTTGTCTTTACGGCTATTTTCGGTCTTAATGTCAAATATTCATAGTTTTTTCTCTTACATTCTTTTGCCGATCTCAGCCACATTTAGCGCAGCTTGTGGTCAGTGCGAGTCAGGATTCAAACAAACCGATAAAACGGCAATTTAGGCTGATATCCGTGCTTCGGGAAGCACATTAGCTCTAGTTCACATCTGGATTCCTCATTTTTTCCCTGAACAACAGCCAGAGAACATCCTCCTCAACAATGATGAAAGCCATACGCTGATCAAAGTGACCGACTTCGGCCTATCCAAGTTTCTCGGCGAGAAATCCCTGATGCAGACGCTGTGCGGCACGCCCACCTATCTTGCCCCAGAAGTTTTGACCAAAGCCGGCAAGACCGGCTACGGAAAAAGCGTCGACTGCTGGAGTCTGGGAGTTATTCTATTTATTTGGTAAGATGTACACTGGTTTTCCACTTTCTTTTAACTGGGATATGAAATTAACTTGTACACTAAATTATTTGTAATATTTTTTAAAAGTTGACCAAGGAAACTGACTGGAGCGGGTTTTGAACTTGCGACCTCCGGAGTGCTGTTCCAGCGCTAACATAGAACATAGGGCAGGATGGCTCAGTTGGTAGTGCACTGGAACGGCAATCCAGAGATCGCAGGTTCACGTTCAGTGTGAAACTTTGTATTTTTTTTCCATCAGCCTTGGTGGCTATCCACCATTTACTGAAGAGGTCACCGCTATGCCACTAGACGACCAGATCAAGAGAGGGTACTACAGCTTCCCCGCAAAATTCTGGAAGGGAGTTTCGGACGAAGGTGAGATTATTTATAGTGGCACTTGGCCATCTTGGAGGTCTTTTTGCTGGTCCAAGACGCCCAGCCTAGTGTCCTCTTTGTACCTATGTGACTGTATGACTGGCCATTTTCAAGTCACAAATATTTCTTACCGTATAACAGATATTAAATCCAGGTTTGTTCACTTTTCTTTCTTCGTTATTTTTATTAGCAATGCACCCTCTGCTTTTTTCTTCTTGCATTCAGCTATGGACCTCATTAAGAAGCTTCTAACAGTTGACGCACATCGCAGATTCACCGTGCACAGCGCGCTGGATCATCCCTGGCTCAAGGACCAAAAGATGAAAGAGATCGTCGAAAATCTCATGTACCCGCCTTCCGAGAAGATGCCCCCGCCCCAAATAAAGGTAAATAAACTAATTTAGGCCTTTATTATTCTTGAAATCCTCCGCACTGCTCCAGGATGTCACTGGCTCTGCCTCAACATATTGACAGTGATTGCCGGAGGATTTTGCAGGATTCAGGCAGTGGTCACCCCTCCAAGGACCACATTCAAGAAATAAAGAATTTGGCAGGATTGAGGCTGAATGCTGTTTGTACATGCAGGCAGTTGGAGGATTTTGCAGGATTGAGGTTACATCCTAGCAAAAATGCTTAGGGAGTTTAATTAAATAAATACTCCATGCCAAAAGCACAAATTTAACTGGGGCATTAGCTCATCTTGGCAAGTTTTGCTTTTACCCAACATGATGATGTACCATTTTATGATGTACTATTTTATGATGTACTATTTTAAGCACCAAATCTCCAACATACATCACTTTTCTTTTAAACATGTTTACAGATAATGTCAAAGAAGAGGCCTCGCGACAAGGGCAGTGAAGATATCAACGGAGAGAACTCCAGCGGAAGCAACAATTCCTCAAAGATTTCCCGGCTGTCGGACAGCAGCGACGACACCACAAGAAGCATCTCTGATGTGTCCCTAAATTAAACTCTGCGGCAAAATCTCGGCATACAAAATCAACTCTATTATATTGTTTTTTAAATAATAAGCATTTGTTCTGTACAGAAGACCCTTTTGAATGTGGATTTCAATATAAGGTTGGCCAGTCACGTACATAATTTCATAAGCAAGGTATTCTCATCAAGTTTGTGAGAAAACAAATTCACAGTCTTAGTGGATTGGGACTGAATTGGCAGCTGAAAGAACTCTACACACAGAAATCTACCCAAGCAGCTCTGAGAAACGTTATCCTCCAGTAAACTTGAATTCTTGATCCCTATTGGTCAATCCATGGCAACAATGTGATGGTAGTATGTTGTGTTACACAATTTTTACTGCACGGCATGGATCACAAGATACTCTTAAGCCGCTTTCGCATTGGATTTAGTGACCGCGAGTAACATTCCATTGTGGTTATTCTAATGTGCGTTCCCCATTGGTTTAATTTTGGAGAGTAATTTGCTACTTAAAACTAAATAATGAAAGGTTTGCGGAAACACCATGTGCGAATAATTTCTCAACTAAGAGAAGGTTCTGAGAAGAACCAGAGGTATAAACTCGACGTTCCGGTCAGTATGCTCTGACCGTCTTCAGGAGAGTGCCTAAACTCTAAGAAAGTGAATACTCAAGTAGCAAAAGGCAAAGTCAATGAAGTGTGAAGTTGCATCCTGTGAGGATGCCAAGTAGACAGGATCCTAGAACAAGCTTGATGCCCACTGAAGTGGAACAGTAGGGTATAGGGTATAGGAGACCCATCAGTCTAAGGTGGTAGCTGAGGACCTAGGGTATAGGAGACCCATCAGTCTGGAGAAGTGGGAGCCAGATGTCGTTGAGGTGAAACCCGATGTCTTGTCTCTTAGTTGAGAAATTATTCGCACATGGTGTTTCCGCAAACCTTTCATTATTTAGTATCTCCACCATGCATTAAGCCTCAAATCTTACTTACTTAAAACTAACAATGCAATTCTTCCGTGACCAAGTTGGCCCTGTAAAACTTACAGTTGCAGAGCGTAAAACTTAAAAACAACAGTAGACAATCAACAATTTAGGAAGTTTACCTACTGCTGGACCGGACTTAATTTGGTTTTATAAGCCGACAGCAGTCTCCGTTAGTTTCCCCCCAAAAAGTCCAATGCCAATACGGTATAAGACTTGCAAGTTTTCCTGCTGCACACACGTTATAGGATATTACAGCGTTGCATCGTTTCTGTGCGACAAGTTTGCATGAAGATAAATTAGGTGTCATTCTCACACTTGTGCATCATGAAAAACGTAGTACGTCCGTGTCCAATATATACCACTCGGCCTTCGGCACAGATGCACTACATTATTTCATGTTCTGTTTGAGAAAGAACTAATGATTTCCTCCAGATATGTGAAAAGTAGAGGTCTACATTTTGTGTATATGTAAATTATTTTTGTAGGGTTTAGAATTCGAAAAGAATCTTTGGAAATAATAGTCATTTTAAGGCCAAAAAAAAAAAGTCTCCGGTTTCTGGTATGCGCGCGTTGCCGTAGCCATGTGCATTGGCAAAATGAAAAAGGTTTTTTTTTTAAATGAAAGATGATGTCTCAAAACCGCCAAACTCACTGGTTTGACTGGAATCCTGCTGCTGCACAATTTTAACGTGTTTTTTTAGATGGGGTTATGATCGAGAATAAGCTTTATGTGGCCTCTCTGGACTCCCATATGTTTGCACTAAGATTAGTCGGGCACCATTTGCAGTCATCAGCCAACATTTGAAGGGAAAAAAAAGGTAAAAAAAACAACAAAAACCTGCGTCGCTGCACCACTTTTTTGGCCTAATGGATGACTTTTTAATAACAGCTGGAAGATAAAATTATGTACATGTATTGTTTTAATAACTTTATTATTATTTGCTCAATTTTTTATGCAATCCTCTTCAAACTTGGAATGAAAACGGAGTTTGCACAAGTGACTGTGATGTTCATGGATTTTTGAAAATTAAATAAAAAATGTTAGAATTTTGGATTAGAACTGCACATGCTGGGGACGGAGATTCTTTAGGTATTCATTTGAACTCAATCATGCATGCCTCACTAACAGTTTTATTGCAGTGACCCAACCACTTATTTGTCAGAATATCATCATGTAAAAATTGAAATTCTTGAGCTTTTAAATATCTCAGCGTAGTAGTATTCAAATATTTTTCAATAATTTTTAAAGCCTAATGTATAATATTTGGAACAATTCACGTTAATAAAATATAAACTGGAAAAGGGCGTATTTGTTGATTTCTTTAACTTGATTATATATACAAGTAACAACAGAGTAAAGTCTTTGTCAGAAATGATTTCAGTCTAAATTTACATAATTTATTACAAACTTTGAAGAAAATATTTGACAGTCATTGCATGAATGAATCGCAACTCATTTTGGACAAAGACGCTGAAATCAAACAGCAAATTTGAATTTATATCATATTACATGAATTAATATTCACATGAAGCTGGATAATTGATTTGAACATTCTATAAAATGTTGCTTATAATGACACCATAAGTTAAGTGTTCGTGGATGGAGTCTCATACTAACAATCAGATTATTCCTGGGGCCAATAGGCACACCTATTGACCAAGGGATGACCTTATATTAAATCCACAATTTTTAATTTAAGGTCATCCCTTGGTCAGTAGTTGTGCCCATTGCCCTCAGTAATGTTCTTATTGGCTGGAAAATGGCCAACATTTATTGAATCATGTTTTCATTTACCCTTATTCTTTTTGATTGATACAAAAATTATTTACCTCATAATCACAATTTCCATTAAAAGCAGAATATAATGTGTGTACTGTTCGAATAATTCACATGTAGCAAGAAATTTTGGCTCATGCCCTGCAACCATATTTCCTAATGAGAATCATGCATTGGGCCACACTTGGTAAGTGCCTTTGGGCCACACTTGGTAAGTGCCTTAGGGCCCCTCTCAAGTCAAATCTGGGACGATTTCCGGATACAAGTTCCAGACATTGTATCATTTATAAGTTGCAGGATTCTGAACAAATTCCCCAGAATCTTACTGCAATGAAGTTATCAGTATTGATGAGTCAAGCAGCTGGTAATGAAAATTTCCCCGGAACATGTCCAGGACAAATGCAGAGCTTCTTCCAGACAAAGTGAATGATTCTACCCGCAACTTGTCCGGAACTCGTCCCGGATATGATATGAGACAGGTCCTTAAAATCTTAAGCAGCACCCACGATTTAGTAAGCCAAAAGTGCGCCCTCTACAGGTCCTACACAGAGCCATTGCTGTTGGAGCATGAGTGATGACAAATTGATGAAGATGAATGGAATCTGGTCATGACGTGATCCTAGATTTTTATTTCGATTCTCTCTAAAGGATGATGCGTATTTTACAGTTTTGCTTTCTCCTGCATGTTCCTGTCCCGCACCCGATTCAGCAGCACAAACACCTCGTTGAAATGCGGACTCAGGTCAGCTTTGACGCGGTCGATCCAGGCTGCGAGTTTCGGATGGCCGGCGGTGACGTCGCGTCCCGATGCCGTGACTTGCAACACCTGTGTACGGCAATCGAGAAACGGCGACTTCAGGATTTTGTAAAGTCTACTTGTTCATTGTTTCTTTTTTGTGCAATGTGAGATGGCGGCTGTTAGTTTTTCTTGCTCCTGTCTCTGAGTTTGTGCATGAGGCTGTGAACGTCGTCAAAATGGGGGGCGAGGTCTGTCTTGACGCGATCGGTCCATGTTTGAAGGGTCGGTCGGCCTGCAGTGACCGCTCTTCCGGACGCTACGACCTGCTCCACCTAGATACAATAAAAGTCCTCCAATCAGGGGCCAGTTGCTAATTTGCTAAAAGCTGGAAAAAAAGGTTGCTGAGCAAAAAGGGGTTTACCAGCCAAAATTTCATGCAAAGTATACTTGTGACTGGTAGTCGTTACGTTTTGGTTAGCATACAAAATTTTGCTAAGCATTATTTGCTGTATCATGAGATCGACCGATCCATTAAGCTCTGCCCCAATGATGCATTGACCAATCACAGCCATGACTGCACAACCGCATGTCTGCCGATAGTCAGGGATGCGCGCACTTACGCATGATGCGCGCGGCGCATTGAGAGGCGTTCGTTTTGTTGTCCATGTGTGCGCAGTGGGCGGGGCTTCAATGGATCGGTCTCTTACCTCACAGATTCCGAGCAAGTCGGCGATGCTGATTTTGTCTCCGCAGAGGTAGGGCGTGTCCTTCAGAAACACGTCCTCCATGGCCGTCAGTGTGGTGTTCATTGTGTTGACGTGTTGCTTGAGTTCGTCTTCGTTAGGGGGTGTTCCAGTTGCTTTGGGTAGAATCACCTTCCAGAAAAATCAAGCCATTCAAACTTATGTATTTTCTATGTCATTTCATTTCAATCTCACTTTGATGGCAATTTATTCAGATTCTTATTCACTTATTTCAATCACAACATAAACCTAAGTCTGTGAAAAGTCATCACAATTCATCACAAATCAATCGCAGATCAATCCCAAGTTATCACAAGTTAACTCAAGTCAAGTGACAAGCTTTTCAAATGACCTACAAGTTAACTGTGAAAAAAAGATGTAATCAACCACAGTCCATCCCCCTTGGAGCATCGACCAATGAGAGAGGCCTATTCGTCTCATAAATATGTATGAGGGGTAATAAAACTTGAAATTTGGTGAGTACAAAGTACCTGCAATGTCTTCTGCTGCCTATAATTTTAAAAGAAAATACAAGGTGATCATGAAACTTTTAAGCAGGGAATATGTTGGCAGTCTACCTCATGAATGAAGACAGTTGCACAGTGCATGCGCGTGTTCATGTGCTGCCACGCCATGTATTCTCGCACTTTGCTGCGAGCTTGCAAATCTTTCGGATACCAATGGTCGGGAACGTTGTACTTTTCTGCCAGATACTGCAAAATAGCCACACTGTAGAAAAAAATTAGAACAGCGATAAAACCTCAGTCCAAATTTGTCCCATTTGTACCTCACCAACTGGCTTGATAAGTGAGCTGGGCAGTGCCCAGACTGGGACCGTGAGTGCATAAAAAATTAATGCCCACACAACACATACATCAAAATGCTATAGTTGCAAGAATGTCACCTGCAAAATTTGAGACCTTAAATCCAATTTTAAGGCAAGGTTTTGGCAGTTCAAAAACCACCCGCGTCAATCTCCATGCTCTGGAAATGGGTGTTTGATTCCCAATGTATTCTGGGTAGGTGTAGGAAAAACCTTGCAGCTTACTTGTTTTTTAATCAATGGCCAAATGAACATAGCGCCCTCTGCTAAAAAATGAAACATTTTGCATTCACTCAGATCAACAAGAGGGCGCCGTTTTATCAACACGATGAAAATGTTATAGCTGAGGAGTCTTTTTGCACAATGCATTGCAGTACACATCAATGTGATGTCTCACGTATGGATTTCGATAACTCTCTGCAAAATTAGAATTAAAAGCTGAAATTTTGGTGATGTAATGCTCACAACAGCAACTTTGCTAGGCAGAAGTTTGGGGGATTATTGAAGAAACTGTAGTGAGTAAGAAGCTTGCAAATTTGATTCACACTGGTTTTATCATGCAGCACAAAGTTTTGCACGATATGGATACCTTAAGTTTTGGGACTCTCATACACAGTATTGAGAGTCCCAAATTTTCGGACTAGGCAGTGCCATCATACAGGATTACCCTGTTAAGCCAATGAATGGGCTAAATCTGGCCAATCACATGCACAGAAGCTTGAAAAGAATTTCATTGGATAGCCATTCTGAATCAATTGAAAAGAATTTTGTGGACTCGGGGACCAGCTTTATTACTAAGATTGCCTAGTCCTTTATTTTCTGCCAAAATTGTAAATTTTTAGGAATCTGTGGAGCTGCTCGTTTGACATCGAAAGCAATTGTGGTTGTATCAATCATCATAATGTATTTATTTTAAATACGCACATCATTTATGTGCATATCTATACGGAGCAGAGAGAGAACCATGATCAATTTGTCTCCTCCCCCTGCCAAAAAAAACCCAATAAACAAACACAGTATAAAAATGTTAATATTCTGTTAATTATTTATTGTTATTGTAGCACCTTTCAGTAAGCTTGAAATCACCATCTTGTATGGCAGGAACTTTTTGGAATGGGTTAATGCGCTTGTACTCCTCACTTTGCTGCTCATCTAAAAAAAAAATGACAAAAAAATTTCATTTTTATAAATAAAATACACACACGTACTAAAAAATATTAAAGTGTTCACAACTCTAATTATATTTTGTATTAACCACTGATCTAACTTTTGCGTGAAGGTCTACTCGACTCACATTTTCTCAATGCAATAGGTTTGGGCGTAAAGGGAATCTTGTTGACTTTACAAAACAGCACAACTGCCCTCGCCGGCTGGGACATCAAATCGAAGTACACTTTCAAACTCATTTTACAGCATTTGATCCTGCCAAATACAGTTTAAACGATTAATGCTTCAGTTACAAAGCCTTGTACAACCAAAGCCTTCCCAATGAGAAATTAAATTCTTAAAGCTCAGCCCAATGCGAATCGTGTGAAATTACGGGCCGGCTGTTAAACAGAGCGTGCACTGAGTTTTGAACTTTGGCCCTTTAAATCTAAATACACACATCATGCAGATCATGTCATATATGTTGTGTCGAAAACTCCACAATGCAAGCAGATGTTACTTTTACAAAAAATTAAAAATTCCATCATCTGAGCAGAAAATTTCAAACTTGATGAACTAAGATATTCCACAAATGTTTTTAACAGCTTTAAAATGTAGATTTGTTCTAGGAGCTAACTACATGATTAAAAATATAAAACGGCGAGAATTCGGTCAATGAACTTTTTTGACTGACGTTGCAAAATTCCAAGATGGCAGCCTCCATGATCGCTCGTTCTACGAGCGAATGCTCCGAGGGAAGTGGCACAAATGACGGGTTTGTACAGTGATTTCTTTCTCAATGTTAATATGACATGTAAGAGAGTATTGGTGACCCAATAACGAAGAAATCAATGCCATAAAATTGTCTGAAATTGGGCTTCTAATTAAGCCCAAAGTTAGTCGCGAGAAACGTCGAAAACACTGATGTCGACCAACTGAGGGCGCTGTCACCTTTTTGTGGTCCATTGTAATTGTATAGAAGTTTATTAACTGGGCCTTCTGATGTCACCTTTTCACCATAAATAACTGCATTAGTTAATGATCATTATTCCGACTGTGTAAACAAATACACAAAAAAATGAATTTTTGTTTAACATTTTCAATTCAAGACAGTCATGCTCAAGTCATAAGAAGACACAAGCACGGTGAAAAACATTAACTTGTTTTGCATAATCGGTTGATGTGTGTGATCGGTTGATCGCGCTGTGCTATTAATTGGACAATCCTGACAGATATCTTGGACTTTTAGTGCTTACCTTTAAAAAAAAAACCTCTATAGTCTTTGATCAAACTTGTTTGAGTAACTCCAGCTCATATGCTTTTCAGGAATTCAACATATGTCGAATTCCTGATGAGCATATGACTGTGAGCTGGAGTTTCTCAAGCTAGTACCAAAACAGCAAAGTAAATACATCACGATTAACTTTGAATAACCCAGCTTTAAGGCTCATGCAATGGGCGATTGCAAATCTTCCCTTTCATGAGAGCTGGGTTATTTCAAGCTAGCCGTCATGAGGATGCTAACACATTCAATTCCAGTATATTTTAATTTCCACTCTGCACAATTACAGACTCAGATCAGTGGTGAAAAATATGCAGAACAAAACCAAACCAACTTTCAAATTTGTTTTTTTCATTACAGTGAATTACTGCAAGAACTTGGGCTGTTGGAGGCAATTTATGTACATGAGTTGGATGTTAATTACACTGACAGGTAAAGTGTGTCATCATGATGTAGCTTACTTAGGAAACCCGAGTATGTGTCTCAAATACTGAACTTCCGCCACATTATGAGCAACACAGCAATCAAGCTAAACTTCATGAAAGTTGTGTTATCCAATTTGAAACGTAGACTGTTTTTCACTCCTTGTTCTGTATGAAAGTTACTTTCTTTTTTAAAAAGAAGAAAAATCACATTTCTTACCACTACATGTCTATTTTGTGTAAATTGTGCAGTCGATCAGTGGGTCAGTCAGTCAGTGGGACAGGTAGCCTGGCCCTCTTGGACCAGCAAATGCTGTTATGCCCTAAATATGGCTGGGACAGTCCGAAGTCCCAACAATATTTGGAAAATTCCTAACTATAGTTGGGATCATCCCAACTATAGTTCGGGTGATGCCATATGGTTGGGGCGTAACAATGCCTTAAGCAAATCTGCCGTAGAGGGAGTCAGGTTGGCGTAGCGGTACTTTCCTCGCCTTCCACCGCTGTGACCCGGGTTCGAATCCTGCCTGGGCCAATATGTGGATTGGGTTTTCAGTCCCTACCTGATTCCGTGGGTTTTCCTCAGAATACCCTTCTGGGCTTTTCCTCCCACCTCTAAAACTGTAATTTCTTCACATTGTCTTCTCTTTACTGGGCCCCATGGGAGATCAGGGGATTCAACTGAATGGGCTACCCAGTTAAAATAAGAAATAAATAAATAAATAAATAATACCTTAATTTATTACTCAATTTTAATGTTATTATTTCATTGTAAATTTTTCTTCACAGCGGAATTCCTACTGAGTTGAGCATTATCTTGCATCCAGCCACAGCCGGCAATCTGGATCAGCAATACGTATGCCTGACTCTCAACATAAAGTTACCCGAACAGGTATTTAGAACTTTTTTAATTCTCCCTTTGAATTCAGAAATCTACTGCATTGTTAGGCCCCCCCAAAAAATAGCCGGTCTCTGGTCAGCGCGCGCGTCGATTTTAATCATGCGCGTCAACCTTCTTTTTTTTTCAAAATGTTCCGCGGTAGCTCCAACAGCGCCCTCTATTGCCGCACCTCAAATTTTTTTACCAAAGAGCACCAAGGAATGGGAAATTGCACCAAGGCAAATGATCGAGGGCACCAAGGCAAATTATGGAGGACACCAATGTACACGAGGACACCAAAAAAAGCAAAATAGTACCCCACCTTGTCTGTACAATCCAAGCTTGAAAACAAAAAAAGCCGCATTGCCGCATCAATTCCGGAACTTTGGTCTGACCTGAGACCGAGTATTTTTTGTGTGCCTTATTAACCATTTTTTTTCTCTTTGTTGTCTTTCACAGTACCCACACAGTCTGCCAGAGATCACCATAAGGAACCCACGAGGGGTGTCCGATGAACACCTTGCTAGGTGGGTACTGGGTACTATTGGGTGTATGGCAACCCTATTGGGTGTATAGCTACCCATTTGGTTTACTTGGTACAGTCGGGTAGTTACCCAATGTTGGAAAATGGGCAACCAAGTTGAGGTGTCATTGGTTAAGGGTTAATTAGTCATAGGGCTATAGTACTGGGTACCATTGGGTGATACTCATTTATTGGCCACGCTAATATTGGGTAATAATGGGTAGTAAGCTCTGGGGTCCTTTTGCACTCAGTCGGCAAGTCCTGTTGACTTGCACGGGAAGGTAGATGTTCCCGCCCCAACTCTGAGCCATGAGCATCAGGCACTTGCTTAACAGAGCTCCCCAGTTGTATAAGGGCCACCCATTGGGAGTTAAATAAAATGAGAGATAAATTGGTAAAGTTTTTTTTTTTATAGATCTAGCTCCTGTGGTCTCTTATAATAGTTCGTGGTTGACCATGGAAAAGTGTTGACTGTTTAAATTGAAAATTTCCTCTGTTTTGTGTAGTCTTGATGCCAAGCTGAACCAGATAGCTTCAGAGAGGCAAGGCGGAGCCATGCTGTATGAACTCATTGAGGTAAGAATTCACTCTTTGAGAAAATCAACAAATTGACGGTTATTGATAACATCTTATAGCGCTTCTCGGAGGAACTGTATACCAGCAGCAAGTTGGCATTCTAGTGATGTAAACAGTGGACTGTTTCTTTAGCTACTGACTGAATGTACTTTGGCTGCGTTTTTTGTTACATTTTGTCCCTGTGTGATTTTCTGTTCTCTGATTGGTTGCTGCGGCCCAGGTTGCCAAGGAGAGCTTGACCGATAACAACACTCCCAGTTGCCAGTGCGTTATCTGCTTGCATGGTTTCACCGAGACGGACGTCTTCACCAAAACGCAGTGTTACCATTACTTCCACAGTCAGTGCCTGGCCCGCTATCTCAAGCATGCTCAAGAAAATGAAGAGGAGGTGGGTGATAAGCTGCTCAGCAGAAAATATTGCTTAGCAGAAAAATATTGCCTAGTGGAAAATATTGCTTAGGAGAAAAATATTGCTTAGTGGAACAAATGATGCTTAGTAGACAATATTGCTCAGCAGATAAATATGGCCTAGTAGAAAATATTGCTTAGCAGAAAAAAATTGCCTAGTAGAAAATATTGCTTAGCAGAAAATATTGCCTGGTAGAAAATAATTCTTCGCTGGAAAATGTTGCCTAGTAGAAAATATTGCTTAACAGAAAAATATTGTTTAGCGGGAAAATATTTGTAACAGTCCGTTCCAATTTATTTATTTATTTTTCTTTTATTTGATGTGTCCTTTCCTTTCCACCTTACAAGTAAAAGTTCCTATGCAAATGTCTTTTCTTTTCCTGTGTGAATATTCAATAGCTATGTGCATTCTTAAACAATCTTCAGTTGGGCGTGGTTCTTTTGTGTTTGATTGGGTGGGTGTGTATGTGTGTGTGAGTATATAAGTGTATGGTTAGTGTGACTGCAGCCCACTCTATCTAATATGAGAGCTCACTAGACACCAAGACAAATCTCCTGCTGCCTGCTGCCTGCTGCCTGCTGCCACACATTTTGCTGAGCAGAGTATTCAGACTCTGATGCAGAGCAATACGTATTAGCAGAGCCAAGCCGTGTACTGCAGCATTGCCATTGTATAGCTCAAATCAAATTAGGTTTTGCCCTTCACCGACGTTTTTTAAACACTGTATACTCAGTGTGTTACCTCCCGAGTGAAAGTTGGAAAAATCACTCGGGTGGGACTCAAACCCACGACCTCCTGCTTTCTAGTGCAGATGTCTTACCACTCGACCACCGAGCTAACGGGATCGGTTGGCCGGTTCGAATCTGATGTACATAGCAGCGGGTACCGCATAAACTATTATAAGATGGAATCCATCTTATAATCATTGTATAGCTGTTAGCTGGGGCATTATTGCTCAAATGTCTGCTGGTGAGCTGTAAAACCAGATACGGAGAACCTCGCTGCAAAACCGTGAGTTAGATTAATTTATTTTTTCTTCTAATTTTATCCGAAGTTGTTTAATTTCTTGAAATAGGTTTATTTGTTCGAAGGATTATTTTGCCTACAAAATATAGCGACTGCTGAAACTTGCATAACCTGTGTACATTAATTATGTTAAACAATTAGGATTATTTATTATTGGGATCGGTTATTTTAATTTGACTTCTTTTCCAGAAAGTATTACTGGGGATTTCAGCCAGTTTGGGGGTCCTTCCACACCGCATGTGCATCCATTTGAAGAAGATCGGGGCAGTCGCCTACTACTTGCTTGTGCCAAGACCTGACCTCGGGAACTACCCCAAGAACCAGACGAGGACTGGAATAACCTGTGACAGTTGGGCTGCTCAACTGGAAACCAGAACTGTATTGGGTTTGCATTGCTAAATACCCTGAATACATTTATTGTCATCGAGTTAAAGATAGAGTGAGGTCAATAAGTTAATTTGAGCCCAAGAAAAAGTGAACTACTATTGTAACAAGTGGTGTTTTTTTTTATGAAATACAAAAAAGGAAACCGTTCAGTGTTGATTCATATTCAAAGAAAACGCAGAAGTGATTCCGCTGGTGTAGCAACTAAAATGTCAATTTGTTAAAGTAAACAGGAGTGTAAATTGAGTCGTGTACCAAAAACCTAGTGTAATTTAAAGTCAGTGTATAGTGCACATAAGCGCACTGTGTTTCAAGCGAATACGACATGAAGATAATCTTGTTAGTTCAAGTTACGTGTAACACCGTTTCCATAAACGGAAGTGTAATAAGGTTTTTGTAAACAAAAAGAAACTTAAGTAATCAAGATTGGAAACAGAAGTTCAATCAGAGATTTACTTATTAATTTAATTTTAGTGGTCATTGTCACAGAAGTATCAGTGTACATTTTTATCGATATAATTGTGTAGTCCTTCATTGAATGTTTTCAATATTAAAGTTTTTGTAAATAATTGTCACTGAAAGAAAATTCTCCGTGTTGATTTATTTGCGTTGACAACAGTCTGACAATATTGCCTAGTGCAAAATATTGCTCAGCAGACAAATGTTGCCTGGTAGAAACTATTGCTCAGCTGAAAAATATTGCTTCGCAGAAAATATTGCCTTGTAGAAAATAATTCTTAGCAGGAAAATATTGCCTAGTAGAAAATATTGCTTAATAGAAAAATATTGTTTAGCGGGAAAATATTGCCTAGTGCAAAATATTGCTCAGCAGACAAATGTTGCCTGGTAGAAACTATTGCTCAGCAGAAAAATATTGCTTAGCCTCATTTTCACCATTTAGGGAGCACTAGTGCAAAGAGTCCATAGTTATCCACAGGTCCCAAACTTCAACCCTACTTTAGTCAATTTTCTTTTTGGAATCAAAAAGATTTGTTGGGTGGAATTTCTTAAAAATTCAATAATTCTGATAAATTGTGATTTTCTTCACCAGTCCGTCTGTCCCGTATGTCGCGAGCCTGTGATCTGCGACCTCGGCCAGCTAGAGGGCGCCCCGCCTCCAAACTCCATCCAGGAGGTCTATACCCCCAACCAGGTGTGGCGCGACATGCAGCGAGAGATGGCCGCCCTCTATAGGCGACAGAAGGAGAAGGGCGGAATCATCGACATTGAGGCTGAGAACAACAAATTCCTCATTCATATTTCACAGGTACATTTAGTTTCCTTAAACAAGATCAGGCAGCTTAGTAAAGCTTGTGGCAAGTGCAGAAATTTCTATTTAATTGATTCAAAATGGCTATTCACTGAAAATCTTTGCATGCATCTGGTCAACAACAGTGGGCCAGATTTAGCCCATTCATTGGCATCACAGGGTAATCCTATACAATAGCACTGCCCGGCTTACAAGAGACAGTCAGTCCGGGAATAATTACAATGTAATACAATGTATTACAACCTCTTTCTTGAATTTTTGGTATTTACAGACACCAAGTTTGCCAGCAAATTTTGGGATATCACCAGTCGTAGCACAACCACAGCGGAGTACCGTTTCACAGAATGACACGAGCTACAAAGTCCCGCCCACAGAAAGGGAATCCAGCAGTCAAACTGTAAGTTTTGTAAAACCACTTTCGAATAAAGACGGCGGCGAATATAGAGGGAGTCGGCCAGGGTCGTCCCAAAGGAGTGACTACAAACAAGGTGGGAGGGGTTTAGGACGTGGTGAGGGGCGGGGCCAAGGACGGGGCAAAGGGCGAGACCATGGACGGGACCATGGACGGGACCACGGGCGGGACCACGGGCGTGGTCAGGGGACAAATGGCAGTGGTCAAAGACCTTATTCCTCAGGTGCTAGGAATCACTACTCTAGAAACCCAGGCAGTGTTAAAGGTTCAAAGTTTAATGGGCAAAGTTCAAACGACGAAGCATCAGCAAAGCATACAGATAGTGAGAACACAACTGACCAATCAGATTCCAAGACTGAAAATGTAGATGCTATTGACCAATCAAATGCAACATCAGAAAGTGGTTCTGGAAAAGTATTGGTTGAGAGGGGAAAGAAGGATCAGCGCAATTGGTCGGGGAGACAAAGAAAAACTGGGTCTGATCGGAGGTTAAAGGGAGAATATCATGAAAAACTTGGAGAATCAACTGAATGCTCCAGCAAACCCAACGTAGACAAAACCAAAGATGAGAAAATCACCAAAAATAATGAAAAAGCAGAGGATCCTGCGCAAGCAAACGGTGAAAATAAATCAATTAAGAAAAACGCAAATGTGCAAGAAATGGAAAAAACGTCTGCCTCGAAGACTGACATTGACAAGGAAAGAACTGCTGTGGACCGCGACTCTTCAAGGTCAAAAGGCAGAGGTCAAGATCACAGTCTGGAGTCAGGCCACAGGAGTGACGGAGGCCGTCGTCCGAACCGCAGACCTGCCGGCAGAAGCCACGCCCCCAAAAAGGAGGGAGGATCTCCGACTGTGGAATCTGAAAGGAGCAAAGACAGTGCACAGAGAAACCCAGACGAGAACTTGTCAGAAGAGTCTGGTTTCCATGACAACAAGCAGTACACTGGCAGTGCTAAAAATAGCAACCGTGCTAAAAATTGCACACCGGGTAACATCCGTGAGAGGGAGTCGGGACGAACTCGGAACAGAAATCGAAACCGAAGAAGGGAACCTGGCCAATTCAAGGACTCGCTTCAGAGTGATAATCAGGGTACGGTTCAAGGTGAGAGGTCAAAGTTCAAGGGTGAGAGTGACCCAAACAGGAGAGACCTCAAAGGCAAAGATACGGAGAAGATGAAGAGCACTGCCACTGTTGAGATCGGGTCTCGCGAGGGACGACCCAGATCCGACAAATCCAAACTGGAACAAACAGCGCCCCCAGGCTTCGGCGAACCTGCCCAAGCCAATAAATCAGATGTGGAACCCAAGTCGGTGAAACCCCCGCCAGGATTCGAGAATGTCAAGTTATGACACATGGCCCACACCGTCAGAAGAATTTGGCCCAAAGTGAGGAATGCATTACCAAGAGTAAAAATAAAAAATAAAAAGAACAGTTCTTGCAAAATAGGTTAGAGCTCAGACAAATATTATCATTAGTTGAAAAGTTCTTTAGATACCCTCTAGAATGTCTAAGATCACTTTCTTCCCCCCCCCCCCAAACTGGCATGCATGTACTTTCCCAAATGCTTCTTGTTACAGTTTTGGTATTGCAAACCGTAACAATGGCAATAATTCAGAGAAATGTTGTCAGAAATATTTTGTAGTTTTTTGCATCACGGTGAATTTGTAAACTTTATATGTTGATATAACTCATCCTCCTGTGCAATTGTTATAAACTTCAATGATTGATTTAAACCAATTGGTTTGAAACAATTCTAAATTGTGCAGTATTTTCAATTTTGTTCAAACTGGGACATATTTCATTATGGAGCTGCTAAGAAGGGAAATTTGTTTAACACAGAGTATGGCTCATTCTATAAATTTAAGGTCCAATTGTCACACAATTGTTCCTGTCCCTGTTACCTTGGGACTTTGTATTGTGCCCTGCAAGTATTATTAACAATGACTTTGATTTTGTTTTATTTGTTGGGTAGGTAGTCTGCTATTCATAATCACTCTTGGAGGATGACTGCATTAAGGAATGCATCAGAATTATAAAATCATAGATGTCAGATGTAACAGGGACAGGAATAAAAAGTGGACCCCAATTGTATAGAACGGCCCACATATATTTGCTCATCCAACGTAGGTTACCAGCTAAAATATATATGATCATGCATGTAGTTGTGACTGGTTCCAAGTTATTTTTGTTAAGCTAAAATGTTTGCTCAGCAATTTTGTCTGCTTAGGCACTCTATAAAATTGGGCACTGAAAAATAATTCCTAGGCATTACCATATTGGCTGAAACAACAAAACATGTGATTACCTAATAAGTATGTATATTAAATCTAGAATTGAGAATAATGTAAAGTAAATCTACAATATTTTGTAATTGATGAATTGAATAAATGTGACTTTCATGAAGTTATAAAGTCCGATGTCAACATAGTAATTTTTGAGTTTAATACATGTGGTTCCAAGCAGTGAGCGAGGAATTAGATTTTTCATGGATGACCATAAGACATTCCTTGACATATAAAATGCTTGAAACTGTTTTGATTCACAAATTCAGAAATCTTAAAGGGCAAAAGCAAGCTTTAAAAATTTTAAAATCCAAACTTGATAAATTCCATCTATGTTTGTTGCACAGCTTTGGAAATTTAACATGAAATTACATTAAATAATACAAAAACCCCTACATTTTCAGCATTTTGTTTTCACATGAACTTTCTCAAATTGGTTTGAATTTAGGGAATTCGTGAGATTTTACATGTAATTTGCATGCATTACTATAGATTCAACAAAGAAAAAAAGGACACTGTAAAATACATGTAAATGAACAGATTAAAAAACAAATGTCCGATTACAAATTGCACAACAATACACGAGGGTGTCCTTTTTTTCTTTGAATCTAGAAATTTCTGTGCAAAATGTCCTGAGAAATAATTTGAACTCCTTTTTGGTTCATCAAAATGAAACAGCGCCCTCTATTGATGTGAGAAAATGGGAAGATCACTTTTAAGGAAAAAATGTATGCAGAAGGTTTACTTACTTTCCCAAATTTGATATCCTCCGAATCTCCAAAATATTTTTATATTTCCTTATTTCTCAGCACACATCTTACGTTAATAATAATAATAATAATAATAATAAATTTATATTGCGCAGATTCCACATTAGTGTTCAAGTGCGCAGTACATACATGTACACAATGTCGTAAAAATCCAACTACCCAGATACAATTGAAATTCACAAGTGGAAATTAAAATACACAAACAATTAAATACAAAAGTATCCACGACAACACTTTTTAACCCTCGTCCCCTACACCCAAGAAAAGGAGAATTAGAAACTAAGAAACCATTTAGTCTCTCTTATTAGCTACAAAAGAAAATTTCTGGTAAAAACAGTTCTTTGTTGCGATTTTGTATTCATTCACCCTTTAGTTTCTTCTGCTTACAATCACACTGAAAACTATAAATCAAGTAGCTAGGGGTCCAGCCGGTACCTTTGAAGACTAATGTGGGTCAACAGTTGGACACATTTTTTCCCCCGAAGGATGAAAAGGATTGTTGAATCACACGGAGATTAAACATTTTTTCTCAGTCCCAGAAAATAATTTGAAAAAATTGAAAACACAAGTTTCTGACTCCCACAGACTGGAATAATCAATTTTATTATGTCGTTTGTCGAACCATATCGCATACTTTTCTTTGAACATGCAACGTTGCAATTTGCGTGGGGGTCTGCGGCATGTTCCATTTCGAAGAACTCTTTTTATTCAGGAAATAAATCACACATTTAAAGGGAAATTCACAGGATTACTTCGGGAAATCCTGTTTTGCGACGAGGAAAAAACTGAAACTGTACCCTCCTGGTGGCAATGAATATACAAATATTCCATTCCATGAATGATTGAATATTCAAATTTTTTTGTAGTGGTATAATTGGGTCAGCCGATTGTGGCAGTCCACTGTAATTTTTGAAATCATAAAAACAAAAATTGAAAACCACAAGTTGAAAATAAGGCAAGGCAGTGATGTAAAGCAGAAGTTGTTCAGCATCTTGTACAGCTTATTGGAAGCGAGATGCAAAATGAGAAAGTACAGTTCCCTAGAAATCAAAAGAAAGAGAAACTTAAACTAATATTGTTACACTAATATTTTGTTTTATTTAACCAGAACTACCTGTTGTTGAATCACTATCACTTTCATAACAGGCACTACTTGGACTTTACCTTGTCATGATAAATATTGAATCTATTTTAAGTAAAGTTGTTCTTCTCTTGTCATTGAATTTCTCGGCCTGTCCCTTAAGGTACAATTTATCATCAAAATTGCTCAAAATCTTAAGTGGGTAGAATGCTTAACAACTAACCTGTTGAATTTACAGCTAGGTGGCAATTTTTATTTTTTATTTGGAGAAAATAGTGAAAACCTGCACACACAATTTTGGTTGCGTAGGGGGATTCCGTTGCTTGAGCACTTCCCATCCAAAAGTTTTGTATTGTGAATCGCACCCTCTTTTGTACAATCCCTAAATCAACACTCATTCAGCCAGTTTGTGCCATTGAGGTCCCAGTAAATGGGTAATCTTAAAAGTAGGCCTAATTAACGGATTTTGTAAAAAAAACAACCCATTTTGTTTTTAAACCACCTTAAATGTTTGTTTTCTTCGAAATGATACAATTTCAGGCGGACTAATTTCGCCGGGTATTTTCCTAATTAAATTGGTAGATTTCTTTATTGATAATCACCAATGTTCCATAAGTGAATCTGCACTTTTGAACAAAATTCCTTGAATAAACATGTATGACATAGCAATTAAAGAGTCAGTATATTAAGAAGTATTAGCCCTTCCAAATGAACATTCGCTGAATCATGATTACTTTCGTATTTCTGCAAGACAGGAACTCGATTGGCCCTGTCATGACACTAACAACTATTTGCCTTGATCCCTTATGCAATATGATCTAATAGTGTTATTGGCAGAGGTTGTTCACACAGTCCATAGCAGGATATCCTATGTTTGTCTAGATCCTGTGTCATGATATACTAACGATATATTACATGTTTTCTTTAGCTTCCTAGTATTATATTTGATTATCTGTATAGATAAACACAGTGTGTTTTGATGATAATCAGTATCATTGTATAAAGGTGAACATAACTGAAAGTAGTATAGTGGAACAGGAAAATTCAGGGGGCATTTTCAGATAAAACAAAACACACATTGCATTTTAGAATGAAAAATATTTTGTACCGTACTTTCTATTTTAGTGAATCATAAAACTGGCAAAATTAGCCACATGGGAAACATAATAATATAATTTTGTGTATGGCCCGGGCATATGTTGTTTTTTAAACTATGCATTTGTCAGTAATGTCCATCAGAAAGCGAAAAACAAAAAAAAAAGCAAAGAAATAAGCAAAACAAACAAACAAAACCAAAATAAAAAACAAACACTGTGAGTGACGTACAATTTTTAACAGATTTCATTTTTACAGCTAGTGTTTATAATTGTTTATAATTTGTTCTCGTTCTAGGACAGGAGATTCTATGTTTGTTTTTAATTTTAAAATTTAAAAAAAGAAAGAAGTTTATTTTAGGCCATATTATTGCCATCCCTTCCCAAACGTCTGTGCTGCTCAGATTCATGGCTTTTGGACTCAGTGATGCTTCTGGTTGAAAGAAACTGAAAGTGCCTTTCAAACTTGCCCACCCAAAACCCGACATCTTGATTAACTCTCTTTACAAGAGTTTTCTACGGTTTAGCCCACCATTGTTAGGCAGGCTGCATTAATGCACCCCTTTCTTTCAGTTTAAATTACCTTCGTGAACAATTGTCCAATCTTTACAAGCTAGTATGTCTCTTTCAAGCTATGGAGTTTGCCCCCTAGTGATACTTAAACGGAGGAGTGCCTTTGTTATAAAGCCTGTTAGTCTGACATGCATCGTTAACAAAAGGTGGTCTCATGCTGAATTTGCTAGCTAGTTTAGTTTCCCCTTGCTTAACACCCCCGCCCCTCCCCCTAATTTCAAATGTTGCAACAAATTTTGCCTTGGCTACGTATATGGTCTTAGGGACCCCATATTAGACCCCCCAAAAAAGTCTCCGGTTTCTGGTATGGAGCTTGTCCAAAAAGTGGTGCGGCGACGCGGCTTTTTTTTTTTTTTTTACCCGACTTTTTTGCTTCAAATTTGCTTCAAATGTCGGCTGATGACTGCAAATGGTGCCCGACTAAACTTAGTGCAAATATATGGGAGTCCAGAGAGGCCACATAAAGCTTATTCTCGATCATAACCCCATCTAAAAACACGTTGAAATTGCGCAGCAGCAGAATTCCAGTCAAACCAGTGAGTTTGGCGGTTTTGAGACATCATCTTTCATTGAAAAAAAACCTTTTTCATTTTGCCGACGCGCATGGCTACGGCGACGCGCGCGCATACCAGAAACCGGAGACTTTTTTTTGGGGGGCCTTATTATCCCTTTTTTTGTTTGTTCTTCAACTTTTTAGAAAGACCTCCCATATGTTTTGTACAGGTTCGCAAAATTGGGGACCTTGGGCATTGGGGACCCTATTGTCCTCTATTGTTCAACCAATCCCCTACTGAATGCAGAAACAAACTCAGGCCTACCTTACATGTCTAGTGTGGACATTCCCGGTTTGTCTTCGTGTATAATTTGGAAAAAGTGGAGGAAAACATTTTTACTCGCACTGTGAATTCTCTTTCAGCCCAAGTTTTTGTATCATGATTTCCTTGAGTGTTTCTCTTCATTTTGCAACTAATAACCCATTAACCCTTACCCAAAAATGCCTGTGAACCTGTTTTCCAGAAAGGGGAAACCTTGTGTGGACCTGGCTTAGTCCACAGAATGTTCACACAACCTGCATCGTGTGGACCTGTTTTGTTTTCAGGTCCACACAAAGATGGCAAAGGTTGGCACACAAACACAAAAACATCAAATTTGCACTGTAACATTCTTGCCCTTTTTTTTTTACCAGTGTCCTGAACTAAAAGGAAAATACAGCATATCACGGGATGTGTTACGAAATCCCCATCCTTATCAAAATACACGTAGTTGCGTCCAGGAAATCTGTTCGGGATTTCCACTTGGTTGGTTTCACGTTGCCCTTGCGTTTTCCTCTTGAAAGTGGCAGGACAAACTTTGTGGGAAGGGAAGTTACGAAAGACAAAGAAAAATAATCATTTCATTTCCTTCTACCTGTCTGTGCAAAGTAAAAAAGTGAAACAATAGTGTTTTGTTTTAAATAAGCAATGCACCTGTATTACATTGTAATACGCTGTACATGTATTACATTGTGTTACATTTTATTACTTTGTATTTATTCACTGATGATATATGAGTGCTTGGGCAATTTTGAATTGTACAGGGAGCTAGGCAGGGCGGTTTGGGGCGATACAACCAGTTAAACATTTACATTATAAATTTTGTACAATACATATTGAAAATACATGTAATGAATCGGGGTTTGAAAGATTCTTGATATTTAGAAATGTTTTGTGTCATTGCATACGTTAAGAGGTTTTTCTTGGTGTTTGTACTGAAAGTAGTTCAAAATTTAAACCTTTTTCAGATTTTCTCTGTCCCTAGTCTTCTTAAACTTGGAATTTGTGTCCTTGTGGAGACATCTCTTTCAGCCCCTTGTGTACTCAGTAAAATTTTAGAGTGTGAAAAATCTAGTTCAAAATGCTCATTGGGTGTAACCTCCACCAGAAACGTCTGAGAGAAAACAGTCAATCTAACTGTAAACTGCCCTGAGCCCTCTAATCTATCTTAAAGGGAATATACAACATTTGCAAACATTGAAAAATAAAACTACCAAGTTTTTACGGAATATCTTACTAGGATGTTGGTAAATGACAGTCTGAAGCATCCTGTAAAATTATGGCACCTGGTGTGAAGTCATTTTCAAGAAAATGGTATTTTATTTCCAGCAGTGGTCGGCCGACCACCGTTGGAAAAACCTAACTAATTTGCAACTACTGCTCCAAATTTACAATTTTTTATTCAGTTCAAATTTTGTTTGCTATTGGTTACATGTTCATGAACGGGTGCAGGCCAGCTAGACTTGTTCCCTTACCTTACAATTTTCCGGCATCTGGAAATTGATCCATTTTATCTTTGGTGGAGTCAGGGAACCAGACTACTTGAACATTTTGGGTTTTTTTGGTTTTTCAAGCATTTTCGAACAAAAAACTTCAAACATGTCAGTGTAACAAAATTTGCTATATTATACTAACCCCCCAAATAGTTCATTTCTGAAAATTACAGCAAAAGCCAATGGTGTACATTCCCTTTAATCCTTTGTCCAAACAGTGGCTTTATAATCCCTATTAAACACTTATAAGTGTAAAGCCACATGCATGTGCTAGTCACACAGCTGATATTGATAAGTGCAGGGGATTAGCACCTGAGTATCTGATAACATTAACAGGGGCTAATTTGTTGACAAAGCAATCATTAACAAGATAAGAGTGTGCTGCTAGACGTACTGTTTTCTTTCCAAGTTTACAGGCCCTAACTACCCTGATGCCCTATTTTAACCAGAATTAATTTCCGGGGCTGAAATTCGAACCAAATATCCCTTACATAAAATACTTCAATTTGCGACACATGAACACACCGTGGAAATTCCTAGTTTTTTTAGTAAAATCCATGTATCTATTTTGAGAAAACCTTGTGGAGACGTATTCACCTATAAAATTGACAATCTTTTGTTTCCTATTGTACACACGTCTCCATAAGGTACAAAACCACAATACATGCAGTAAGGAAAAATTCTCACATTTTATTTTACATTATCGTACATCGATCATTCATTGTTGATTCAGCGTGTAGCATTTTGCCTTCTTCCAGTTCGGTCGAACTTTGAACAAAGCCAATTTTTGGTTCAGCAAAAGTGGCCTGCAAATGCACTCTAGCAACATTCTGTATCTAGGTCACATAATGGGGTTAAATTTTACGCCCCCGCTTACTATGCGGGATAGTCCAACATATAGGTGCCATGTTATGCATAAATTAGGCAGCAACTGACTTGAATGTGACCATGTAATAGTCCGTGATGCATGCCTACCACACCTTTTGGTAGGAGGTACGTGCATTTTGTTCTTGAACGATGGTGTGCCATTGAAGTTGTTCATTGTAAATATTTTTTCGGGGAGATGTGTTGTGCCCACGTGTGCTGGAGCGCAAAACCCTAAACTCCTTTGGCATTTTTGCTAGGATGCAACCTGAACCCTGTAAAATCCTCCAACTGCCTCCATGTCAAAATTGCATACAGCCTCAACCCTGCAAAATCCTCATTTATGAAGTTCTGCATGTATAGCATGTTCATATTCTAGGATATGAAAGCTTAATTAATAAGCTTTCTTTTAGTACAAGAATCGTTCAAGTCACTCAGGTACTTTTCAAGTTACGGAATTTTAAACACAATCACCATTTTGAACTGCCGTCCACTGATCACAAAAAAGGTAAGTGTTCCTTCTCACAGGGATGTATGTGAATTGTTTTTGTTTTGCTGAAAAACACCACCTTTTTTGTGATCCGTGGACAGAAGTTTGAAATAGTGTTTGTGTTTAAAATTCCGTACTTTGAAAAGTACATGAGTGATTTGAATGATTCTAGTACTAAAAGAAAGCTTATTGATTGGGCTTTCATCTTAGAATTTGAAAGTGCTACATGCACAACTTCATTCTAAAAAAAAATGGTCTTGACATTTGGGTTTCCTTTTTTCTTAACTGTCTGCAACTTTCATTATTAACCCTAACTCCCAAGGCCTTTTGCTAGGATGTAGCCTCAATCCTGCAAAATCCTCCAATGGCCTCATGGAAAAGTAGCATAAATAGCCTCAATCCTGCAAATTCCTCCATTATTTCTTGAATGTGGTCCTTGGAGGGGTGACCACTGCCTGAATCCTGCAAAATTCTGTGGCAGGGACTGTCAATATGTTGAGGCTTGGCCAGTGACATCCTGGAGCAGTGCGGAGGATTTCAAGCATAATCCAGGCCTATATTTATGCATGGCTGAGCAAAAACAACACAAGGTCCGGACCTTGACAAAGTGCATCCTACGAAATCAGTAATGCACTTTTGCCATGTAACCTCAATCCTCCAAATTCCTCCACTTTTGGCAAAGAGGATTTTGAAGGATTCAAGGCGGTTAGGGTTAAAGATGAAGAAATTGAGAGAGTTTAATTCTTACTTTGCCACTACAAGTACATAAATGCTTACTTCACCATGCAAACCTCCAAACCCTCTAACATTCCAAATGCTCATTGACTCTGTTATCCTTCCTGTATGGGTTATTTTTATTTGTCTGGTTTTAGAATGACAGCTGGCACACTTAATGTGCAGAAGCAAATGATGTCCTTTCACATTTGGGTCAAGGTAAACAGATATGACAAAGCACCTTGATTCCACACTTTGTCTGCTTGGCACGCAATCCCGTGCAATAGAAACGGGGTCAGCTGAATCTAAGCCAGCAGAGTTTGCTTCGTTCTTTGAGGAAATGCAAGAAATGGAAGCAAACATGGAAAGCTGAAGTGTACAGGATGTCAATAAAACATAGGTGTAGCAGGGGGGGGGGGGTGATTTACCCCCTCCCCTTCAATATTTTTTACCCCTTTTTTCATTCAAATGCCCTTTTTTTTCAAAAGCCCTTACCCCCTATATTTGTTAACAAGTGCACTATTTGCTGAACAAGTGCCCTTTCTAAAAAAAGAAGTCGTGCCCTTTTTGTGCCAGCGGCTGTTACGAGTGCATTTGTTTAAATTTTGCGCATGTATCACCCTGAAAAGCGCCATATATTGTCCCCCCACTATTTGATTTTACAGAGGCCAACTGTCTGGAGAAAAATATGTGTCTACATTTCAGCACAGAAGTTCAAGTGCCCTTTTCAAGAAATGTTCCCCCCCCATAAAAATGACCTTGCTACGCCCCAGTAAAAGTATGCAAGTTCTCTACTCCTCTGTATTGTTGGAACAGTATTACGGAAAATGTACTTTAGCCCGCTGTTGCAATAAGGAAGTTTAAATGGGGCGTACCAAACAAACATGATGAAGTTTTTATGAACACATTTGCCAGAAAATAGATTTCCCCCCTGCTGAGAGATAAAACAGACTATTTCAAACATTGGCAGATTATGGTGTTTGGACTTTGTGAAAATAAAAGGAGGAATTATTTCAATGATTTTTTTTATATGGGAAGGGAATTACATGCAGGGAATTAAATAATTATCCAGTTGTACTGGATCAGAAGTTCAAAATTCTGAGCTCAGATTTCTGTTAGGATCCAGAATTTCATATTCCATGTGTTATCTGTAATTTAAAGACATAAACAGTCAAGTCTGTCCTAATTTAGCCACGTTGGCTCACCATTGTTAGAGTCTGTTTTCATTGGCATGAAACAATTGAGAATATTTCTTTTCCCTCTGAATGGGATGCCCCGTCGCAGGTTACTCCTAAGCTAGTGCTAGTACCCAGCGAGAGAGGCAATTGGGTTAAAGTGGCTTGCCCAAGGACACAAATCTAGTGGCAGGATTCAATCCCCGGACCCTCTCATCGTGAGTCACAAGCCTTAACCAGGCCACATGCTATTGAGTGTGTGTCCATCATGCCTCATCCTCCCCCCTTTTTTTGGGGGGGGGGGGTGAAATTAGGGGAATGTATACAGGGTGAGTTTTAAAAAATGCATCCCAAATGGCAGGACCAATTTTTGAATGAAGTTTTTGTCTGTAGCTCTTTCAAAATCTAGGATAAGAAAGCCCAATCAATGAGCTCTCTTTCAGTACAAGATTCGTTCAGATTACTCATGTACTTTTCAAGTTGGCATTTTGAACACAACACAGTTTTAAAGTTCATTTCACGGATCACAAAGAAAGGTACGGGCTCTTTCAGCAAAAGGGCCATTTCAGCAAAACAAAACAACGTGCATCCCTATGAGAATTGTTTTGGTTTTGCTGAAAGAACACGTACAGTACCTCTTTTGTGATCTGTGGACAGAACTTTAAAATGTTACTTAAATAGTACTTAAATAGTACATGAGTGGTTTGAATAATCCTTGTACTTAAAGAAAGCTCGTTGACTGGGCTTTCTTATCCTAGATTTTGAAAGAGCTGCAGGGAAAACGTCATTCAAAAATTCGTCCTGCCATTTGGGATGCGTTTTTTTTTTATCTCACCCTTTATGGGCCCATGGTCAAAGATTAATGACAAACATTAGCAGCCCAGGGCCCATGATCAAAGATTAACGACAAACATTAGCAGCCCATGCATCCCAACCGCCATTGCTGTGTGCAGAGCACACCACTTACATTAATGATTGATCAGTCATCGTAGCTGTCTTTTAAAAATTAACTTCTTCATTAAATATCCTGTGGTTTTTCCACTGGTTGTGTTGGCGTGAGTGAAGAGAAAATGGTCATCTTGCAACATTGAGTTGGCATTGGAGGAATGACTCATGTATGTTTAACATGAACTAGTCTAACAATGGATTACTTCATTTGTCTTCTCCCATATGCCTGATGGTAGAGCAATTAACCAATCGGATATGATTGTGACATTTTTGTGAATATTTTTGTCATCGTGTACATTTTTTTTTCTTCAACATTTGACTGTAATTCTGTAATTGCAGACCAGCTGCAAAGCCAAGTAGAAAATGAAAAAAAGCAAAGAGCAACTTGAAGAAACATGCCAGGCATGTTTCTAGTACAAGCTGTCAACCCCTTTTCTTTTGGAATCTTTCAGTCCGGGGAGTCAGTCGGTCAATCAGTCAGTTAGTTGGTCAGTGGGTCACGTCATCAGCGAGATGTGGACCAATGCTGGCCCTCTAGGCCCAGTAAGAATCTATTGCATAGGCCCTTTAATTGTATTAATATATGGTCAAGTATTCTGTGCTACAATCGATCATTGATCAAGGGCCAAGTCCGTCGTGTCCTGTGTCTCGTTGACATTTGAGGATCTAATTGGCAATGCCTTATAAGAGGGTCTCAGTAATGCAATGCAGCAGCTGAAGAACTTGATTGCATCTGATTAATTGCTTGCTTACGGCTAAACAATTATACATGTGCCTATGAAAGCCAGTCAAGCCACTACTCATAGCTAGACATGCCTAATACGTCCCCTCTTGCCAGTCTTAGGTTGCCTGTGGCGATGGAATGTAACACACGTGTGGAATTAATAACAGTTCATCATAAATCTTATTATATTATATCTGTGCCTTATTTAATGGCTCTGTATGCTTACCACAGAATACTACACTTACATCACCATTCTGTGCTTATATTGTACAGAAATTCTGCCCTAGAAACGCAGAATCCTTCATCATAAAAATGTGTTGCTTGGTTTGAGTTATTCTGTTAGCCCGATAAGGGTCATTCTATAAATCTAGGGTCCATTAGTGTTACATTTTTCCTTTCAAATAATCATTAAAAACGACTTTACACCATTTGTTAGTTGTTGGGTAGGTTCACTCTAGGAGGATGAGTTCATAAGGACATGGAGGATTCCTTCCTCCACGATAAGGAGTGCATGGAGAATTTTAAAACCATAGGTGTAAGATGTAACAGGGACAGGAAAAGTAGATCCCAAAATTCAATATTGAAAATTATCCACATAAATGTGTCACAAATACTGGAATTCTTCCAAAGTTCCATATTCTGAGTCAGTACACAACAATATTTAATCAGGTAAAAATAGCTTCAAGTTGCAAAAGCAGTCTAGATTTCAAATTCAGGAAACAAACTTGTTAGAAAATTTAGTATGCAGTGATGTGTGTGGCTCACAATATGGAGGACCTCTAGTATTTGAGTTATGATAATATCGTTGAACAACTTGGAGGGGGAGGGGTACGGTATACATGAAGGCTGTAGTGCATGTAACAGATCAACGTGCCATGCATACAGCGCAGTAGTCAATTCATTGATCTGCTCCCATCTGTCCAAAAAAAAAGGTCTTGTTTTCTTTTGAGGGTCCATGTGAGATATGCCATAGCAAAGGGTGACCTAGATTACTAGTCACATTGATCTTCTGAGTTCTATTGATCGAGGTTTTGGAGACCTAGCTCTGCTTTAGACAGTATGACGTACCCTGAACACTGCAGTTTTTGAAAAATTTAGGCGGAGTTGCAAAATTTTGGAGGATTTTGGAGTATTGAGGATGGTTCTAAGCAAAAAGGGCCTAGTAAAAATGCCAAAATTTGATAAGCCTACGCCGGCCAAATCACACTTTGTATATCAATCTTGCTTCTCTTTTAGAGTTTTGTGACTCTGTTTTGTGACTCTGGGTTTGTAGAACTGAAGGGTCCAAACTCTACATCAGTTTTTGTACTTCTGATAAGTTTGGGATGATGAAATTTGGCCAGAGAGATGCTGTATTTTACAGTGGATTGGAAGGATCATTACTCAAAATGGTGATTGGTTTAAGAAGTACTTTGACGGGTGACCATCTTTGGAGGCTTAACCTCTCAAAACTTCTTCCATATATTTGAGCCATTTTTCGAAAAAAAAAATTCAAGATTTTAGATTCCGAAATCAAACTTTTTTTCAGGACATTTAGCTATAGCATGCATTGATATGTGTGGCACACCATACAGAGGAAGTCCAGTATTAGAGCTACATTTATAGGTTTATTACGGAACAACTCAAGTTTTGGAGGATTGAGGATGAATGGTGATTGAAGCACAAGAGGATTTTGGAGGATTGAGGATGAATGCATTTTGAGGCAGGACTGTCTGATGATTTTGAAGGATTTGGCGTTGGTTATCCTTCATTTAAACATGAGTGCAAAATTTTGGGATAAGGAGGATTTTGGAGGATTGACGATAAATGCATTTTGAGGCAGACCTGTCTGACAATTTTGAAAAATTTAGGCGGAGTTGCAAAATTTTGGAGGATTTTGGAGTATTGAGGATGGTTCTAAGCAAAAAGGGCCTAGGGGGTTAGGGATACTATGGTGCAGACCAGTAAAAATGCCAAAATTTGATTAGCCTACGCCGGCCAAATCACGCTTTGTATATCAGTCTTGTTTCTCTGTTAGAGTTTTGTGACTCTGTTTTGTGACTCTGGGTTTGAAGAACTGAAGGGTCCAAACTCTACATCAGTTTTTGTACTTCTGATAAGTTTGGGATGATGAAATTTGGCCAGAGAGATGCTCTATTTTACAGTGGATTGGAAGGATCATTACTCAAAATGGTGATGGTTTAAGGAGTATTTTGACGGGTGATCATCTTTAGAGGCTTAACCTCTCAAAACTTCTTCCATATATTTGAGCCATTTTTCGAAAAAAAATTCAAGATTTTAGATTCCGAAATCAAACTTTTTTTCAGGACATTTAGCATGCATTGATATGTGTGGCACACTATACAGAGTGCAGTATTAGAGCTACATTTATAGGTTTATCACGGAACAACTCATAAGGAGGGGGAAGGGTATACACACAAAGGCTACATGTGCATATATACAGCTCAACATGCTGTGCACTCAGTGCTGTAGGCAAGATTCAGTGATCTTCCCTGTCAAGGGAAAAAATGGGGGCTTCGTGTTTTCGTTTGAGGGTCCAGAGTGAGATGTGCCAAGCTAGGGCGACCTAGTAGTCTGTTCTTCTATTGATAAAGTTTTTGGAAACCTCTCCTGTAGATAGATGATACCCTGAACCCTGTAGTTCTCTGGTGGGACCTCTGTTTTAGACATGTGTATAGTTCTCCTTGACCTCTGCTTTAAACAATATGATAGCCTGAATGCTTCTGTAGTTCTCGGAGACCTCTGCCTTTGACAATATACCCTGCATATTTAAAAATGTAATTGTCTAGTCTACTGTCTTCCCAAAATTGAAAAGAAACGAAAAGATGAAGGACAACACAGTAGTTTAATTTTTGTTTGAGAAACCCCCGTTATATCCCCTTGCATGTTATTACAGGCCCTGAACTCTGTTTTCAATGGGGCTTATGAATTAGTTCAGTACTTCCATATATCACACATCACCCATTGACCAAGTGCCTGAACCCTGACCTACATGACACTTCAGGGATTAATTACTTATAAAGAACCTGGCCTTGCTGAGACTGAAATCAGACCATATTGATCTTTTGATTCACGGGGATTAACTTGTCGAACTTCCAAATATATGACCTCCTGAAGTAGAGAAAGCAATAAATCATTGTGGCAGCTAGGTAAAGAAAAATGGACATCGGACTAACAAAACAAAAGAGTTGTACCATGGCTGGAGCCCTTACAAAGCAGGTGTTTTCATAGGTGTTACCATTGTGTTACCAGAGTGCAAGAACAGGTCATATGCCTTTCGAGATGTATTGGTGACCTGACCTAATAAAACAAGCTGGAAGTGGCCAGAACTTCTCGTGAGAAATGGGGTCTACCGATGTTCCCCAATGGTGTTCCCCAAAATACTTAGGGTTAGGGTTGGGAAACATTTGAGGAACATAGGTTTGCACCCATATGGACATCACTAGGGCAGTCTACAGGTTTATAAGCACAATATAATTATGTAACATTGATTGATTTGTCAAAGTGATCGGGGCAATAATAATGTAAAGTGCTTTGATCTTAGTTAAAAGTGCTATATAAGAACCCATTATTATTATTATATTTATTATTATTATTATTTTAAGTGGAGAGCAAGGTGTTCTGTTTGTAGTTCATATGAAAAATATTTCCAAGGGTGATATTTGTCAGAATTGTTCCTGATTTCCAAAAAAAAATAATTGAAATCTGGAATTCCTAATCAAGGTTTTATTTGCACCAGCTAGCCATTATTTGAGAATTTATGTGCACAAAATTCCCAATTTTTTGGAGATATATAATTAAACACCAATTCCAGTGAAAACAATTTTGGGAAACTTGCATTGGAAATTACAGTAAGAATGCAGTATCCAGCCGCCACTTCTTTGGTTGTGTACAAAGTCTATAGAGAGTCGAGTGCATTTTCAAACTATTTTGTAACAAAATTGGAAATGTTTCTCAGTCCCAAATTCATGTTTGTTTGTTTTTTTACAACTTTTTTGCAATGACTGACCTTCAGTTAGATAATATGACGAAAAAAAAGTGGCGTCAGGATGCAACATTCTTTCCAAAATTAGTAACATGTTATATTTGTCACTTTTCCCTTATTTGCGAATTTCTCAACAGTGCAAATTTAATGTTGACTATCAGTCTCAAAATTTCGGAAAGTTTTTCATGGAAAACTGTTCAACACCAGGGTCTATTTTAATCAAAGAATAATCAATTGGAGAAAACTCTTTGCAAGTAACAGTGTTTTATTGTCTTTTAAACTATCAACACAAAATATACCAAAACAACATAAATACATGTATTTCATACACCACACAAATATACAATGCCAATGATATTTCATCTGTTCTGCAAAAATTAAAGTCCAAATCACATGTAAGTGTTAAGTCCAATTTATACTTTTACAACAAGAACAAAAACAATTTCAAAGGATTATGTAGAAAAGAAAAGGGTATTAAAAAAGTTAATGTTAATTTGTATTATTTTTTTTTTTAACTTTGGTTTAAACTCAAACAAGAAAACTAGTCCAAACTGCATGCTACGAACCCAATTTTTTTTATATTTAAAAGAAAAAAGGATAGTTAAATTGGAATTGTGCGCATGATTGTGTAATATGAAAAGGGGGCGGAGCAAGAGCCCTGCCTCTTCTTCAAAAGGCATGTGACCCCTCCCCCTAAACCAATTTTTATTCAGCATGTAAAATGAGCAGTGGTGCAGTGTGTACTCCATGCATGAACAGTAGAGATGGTACTCCGTGACCACTTTCGACAGCCCAGTGGACAAAAAATACTTGTTTGCACACGTATAAACGAAGAGCGCACGTATGAACGAAGAGCGCACGTATGAACGAAGAGCGCACGTATGAACGAAGAGTGCATGACTAATTTGATTGTGAATGCGCACAAAATCCAGTGTCTTCCAGTGAGTGTGGGGCGTCGTGAGCAATGTCCCTCCGTCCCAGTGGTCTCCCCCAACTCTCCCTTGGTAACCGTTGAGGGCGCACTTGTGCACGAAGTGCATACATTTTTCATTGTTTATTCCTTGCCGTAAATACATGCAAATGCAACGTTCATAGGGATTGAAACAGAATAACAATTCCCAATCTGTTACATGCATGCATACACATATTATAATACTCGGCATAGAGTTTGCAAGTCATTTATTCATTTGATATCAACTCCAACATTTTTACCGCTGGTAAGTACATGTACAAGTACTCGACTACTCGTGAGTAATTTCTTTTCAAGTACTCGAGTTTGAAAATCACTACTCGTCCAGGACTAAACATTTTTGTACCAAAAACAGATCATCACAGGAAAAACTACATACATATACATCAAAAACTTGTAAAGATACACTTAAATCAGAGAATCGCCGTAATTCAGAACAGTTAACATAAATGTTACAACACCAAATCAGCAAACTTTTGTTTTGGATTGTATTAACTAATTAACAACAATTTTTTTTGGAATATCATGGAAGAGCAATCACACAAAATAAATGAATATATATTTTCAGACCTGTAAGTGGTTTGTTTCATCATAATTGGTGCTATTGAAATGGGGGAAAAAAACTTAACAAAAATTATAAATTGTTTGCATGTACATATCTTGACCCTGTAGTGTAAACCTATCAAGGTTAAGCCTTTTCTTTTATTTAGAATCCTTCCAAAGAACCCAAAACAAAATATTGCTTTTTATTAGAAACTTAAGTCATTTCTCAAAATGTTTCTACTTCGTAACCAAAACACAAAACCCGTTTGATATTTGGAAATATAACAATCAACGAAATATGTTACTGTTGAACAAACCAAGCACAATAAAAGATACCAAAAGTCAAAAGCCCTTAGATGCCCTAACTCCCTAGGGTGTGTGCAAAATCGTATTGAAATTGGAGGATTCAGGACTGTTAGGGCTATCCCTAACAGAACTCAACCGTCAACCCATCAAACCCCAACGGCATGTTTTGTTGGAATCTGTCAGGATGGGTACAGTACCCCTAAACTTTTACATTGGGTTGGCACACTTCCAGAATCAAAGTTAGAAATATGCGTGTGCAGTTTCCCATATGGTGTTGGAATTAGCCAGGATGGGTATGGTTCCTAGTAAATCATGCTAGGGAGTTACGGTTAATTAATGCATAGATACTAATAGATATAATTCTGGAAAAAAAAATAGTTTGGACCAAATTACTTATTTTTCCACCACCAGTACCCAAATGTTTCAAATAACTTCAAACTATCTCCCTCTGGTTATACTTGTTTTGTTCTGATATTTTACTTGTTGCATGTACTGATATTTTATTTAAAGCAAATATAGAAAATATCTCCTTGAACTGTGTAGTGAATAATATGTACACACATACATGTAGTACTGTTTTCTAAACGAATAGAAGTTCCCGTTAAGCAATCAAAAATATCAAATTTTCTGTCCTGATTTTTACCCCTACGAAAACACCACAAACATTTACACCACTAATTGATTGTTTTTTGGTATTAATTACTATATTTTGCATCACAAAACCTGGAAATATTTAATATACGTGTAACTTGATCCAACTTGAGCCTTGATAAGATTTATGCACCTTGGAAGAGTGGCCGGGAAGTTTTTTTTAGTCTTTAGTCCTCCAAAACTGAAGCCAGTACCTTGACGAGTACCATGACGATCAGGGAATACGATGCGACTAGGGCGGCGGTGCCACTGTTCATGTAGATGGTGCGATCGTTGACGGGCTCGACAGGGCGGAAGGTGTCCACTAGGCTGATGTTGGCTGGCGCGTCTTGTTCGTTGGCGAACTGCCTACGGAATAACATCAGCTGCGCATGCAAAAATGGAAAGAATAACGGGGTGAAATTAAAAATGTGGTCACAGTTACATACTTGCTGTTCTAACTCTTCTATGTAAACATACCATCTGTGCCAAGTTGTACTTACTGGTTTTGGTTCTTACGGGTTAATTATTACATTTACAGGGCAGATCATAACAAAGGGCAATGATTTGAGAATCAGATAGCAGTTTCGTTAAATGCAGCATCGATTGACTCATTAATTAACCCTAACAGAACTCAACCCATCAAACCCCAACAGCATGTTTTGTTGGAATCTGTCAGGATGGGTACAGTTTACTCCTTTAAAACTGACAGTCTTTTGGTTGGCACACCTCCAGAATCAAAGTCAGAAATACAGATATGTGTGTGCAGTTTCCCATATATGTTGTTGGAATTTGCCAGGATGGGCATGGTTCATAGTTAATCATGCTAGGGAGTTGGGGTTGATGACCTGGTTATGACCTATCTCACTAGACTGGTTTTCAAATAACGGTTTTTCCAGATGCACAATTTAGGCCGAGTCAATTTTCAATGCTACCATTGTCAGCACCATCAAGCGTTTCTCCACCTGTCTGACCACATTTGGTAGGCTCAGTTTTTATCAATGAAATTCCAACTTTTTTTTATATGTTGAATTTTTTTCCCCTAAATCAAAAAACAGATGGGTCCATTCAAGCAGTTAGGTGAGCCTTGAGTCATATTGGTTTTAAAACTGATTATGCGTGAAGAGAAGCCAATTTTGTGGAATTTTTTTATTTTAATTAATCACTAACAGTAACATAGGGATGGATAGCTCAGGTGGTACAACTCCGGAAAGGCAACCCAGAGGTCCCAGCTTCAAAACCCGCTCCAGTCAATTTCGTTGACCTTAAAAATTAGTTTAATTTTAGTTTGAGCGAACAAGCAAACTCGCTGTCTGCATCTCTGATTTGTTCACCAGAACTTTGGCAATTTCTGCAGATGTCAGTTTTCAGTACATCCCTTATTTGTCGGTTATTTCAATATCATTTTTACCATGTTCATTAAAAACATCCCTCTGTCATTTTCACTGAAAAATTGTAAATTCTTAAAGAGGATATCTTGATATTTCACTCCACTTTCAATTTTCATCTACATTTCAAAAATTGTCACTCTAAACAAACCCTCCCCCCAATAAACCCTGTTTGTTTCTTTTTCTTTTTCTTTCAAATGGCCATGTACAGCAGCTTCCCTCCCCTGGCCCACCAAAAAAAACCCCAACATTTTAAAAGAATGAATGCAATGATCAAGAATGCTGTGACAATATACACCCAGTATAGTACACATAGGCTGCCCGTCTCCAATTTAAGGAAATGTAAAAGTACATGTACAGGTAGATGATGGTGGCAGCCCCTATCTGTTCAGAATTTTGGAAGGCAAAAGAGATCTCTGACTTGTTTGTGTCACCATAGCTTCATGGTGTCACCCAATGAGTGCCCTCGTGAAAACAAGGTCCCCCTATAACCCACCCTGAGAATTAGGTAATACAATCGAGCTTGAAAGCTTGTTTCCACGACACAAGATAAACAGTTTAGCAAATCTATCTATGCACATTTCTGCCTGGTCAAAATTTTGTTAGAGGATCAAAAAGAACTTTTTGTTGTGTGTGACCCATTGAGTGCCTCCATGAGGTCCCCCCTAATCCCCCCCCCCCTGCAAATTTAACCCGGCTAGACCCTGCATATATGTTTTCCTATCCTATAGTATAGGGGCCCAACCATAAGCACCAAATGGGCAACTCCAGCATTGTGTAATGTCCATGAAAGAGCTTTTTTAGAGCTCAGTGTATGAATAAACCCGAAAATGCATTTCAAATCATACATCACTGTCCCAATTGATTGAGAAGAGACACTACAGCGTGTGTCAATAAAAATGCAGGATTAGAAACAAAAATATTAAGAATATAAACCACCCCTATTCATCATAATGTTAACCCTCTTTTCAAAGTACCTTTCCTTCTCTTCACTATGCTTTTTATCCCATCTCATTTGGACAATCCTGTCCAGAGATAGAGTACATTGAAGAAGGGTTATAAATTCCAAGCTGGTCTGATTTGTGAAATCACACATACCTAATGAAAGGTTTGAATTCAGTACAAGTGAAAGTATTTGTGGATCACAAAGAAGGACATGTGTGGCAGGATTAGGCTTACATAATCCTTTAGTCCACAATCAATGTTATTAGTCAATAATTCATGATGCTTTGAAACAATGATAGTCCAGTTATTAAATTTAAGTGATACTTATCATCAGTTGTTTCAAAGAAAGTTTTGTACATAACTGGTCGTTGTGTTAAGGTCATTGAATCAGACCAACCCGCTTCAGAAGGGCTTCACAAAACTTGTCATAACTTTTGAACCAAAAGTCCAAATTCCACCAAACAAAAATCTTGTCAAAGATGAAATTATGGACAATCAAATCCTTATCAAATTAGTACCAGTAGCATAATTTTCTCAGAAAAAAAATCGCTTTGAATCCTGCGTTTTTATTGACACACGCTGTACATGTAGTTAATTACATTGGCTAGGCCGACTTTTGTATAGCCTGTTATTCTGTTTACAATTGAAAGCTATGAATACAAAATACTCTCTGAAACTCTCATTGCCCTAATGCATTCCAAAATGCAAAACGATTATCCTACTTTGTGAGAAACCACATACAAGCCCAAGTCCCCATTGTAACCAGTACTTCCAAAGAATTTTGCAACAACACTTTGTCAATGAATACCATCTCTTACATCACAACCCAGTTTCAAGCATCTTGAGGTGTGCCTTTATTATAGAACCTTTACAAGAAATTGGGCCTATTCTTCCACACAACAAATCTCTATTACGCAACCAACAAGGTATTCAAGAAACAGGGATATATGACTCTAGTTAAGCCAGTTTATAATCCACAAATGGGAGTCTGTATCTATAGCTTTCAGGGATTTTACATGCAAGGTCCAGAGCACATGATACTTAGCACTCAGAGAGCGCAATTAAACCACCTAGGCTAAACAATTCCCCGCCATATTGTCGGTACACCCCAAAGAAATACTCACATAAATGGTGAAAAGTCCTTAGAAAATATCCAGGATCATGACTCGGATCCGGATCACTCCCAAAATGGGGAGCTAACTTATTCAAAAACTAACTTTTCTGTGAGAAATCAGGCATGCAACTTTTCCTCGGATCCGCTGATTTCCTCGTTTTTTTATTAAACACGAATGCCATTACAAATTGAATAACACTGTACAAAGTCTTGTGTGGTTCGGAATTTCCTGGTTTTTCTAAATTCCCAGTTGCGTGCCTGGAGAAATGGTATGAATCAAAAAAGAATTAGAAGTTGTTTTTACCTGTGCCTCTGAAACCATAATGGGCTCGGTGAAGACGTTCCATGTGACAATCTCGTAGCAAGGGGGCGTGGTCAGGGAGCCACTGTAGCGATAGTATGAGGACAGGTCAGCTGGGAAGAAGTTCTTGAAGACAACCGGCGTTGAGAGATCCTCTTCTTCATCTGCAATGCACAAGGATGTCATTTAGGTTCTAAAACTAAAGATCCCCAGTTCTAGAACTAAAAGTCCCCTAGAACTCAAAGTCACCAGAGTTGAGAGAGGAAATTACTCATCATCTGCAATGAACAATGATGTCATTAAGGTTCTAGAACTGAAAGTCAGTGGTTCAAGAACTAAAGTTCAATAGCACATGAAAGAGCATCATCATCGAAATGGACAATGATGTCATTTAGGTTCTAACACTAAAGATTGTCTGAGATGAAAGAACACTCTTACCATCTGCAATATAGGTTCTAGAACTTCAATGTGCAAGGGAAAACTTAGACCTTCAGATCAAATCTTAAAAAAAGAGCTTTGAGACCTAAAAGTTGATTATACAATTTCCAGATTGTTTACTGAATACAAAAGATCTCCTGTTCATTTACAGCTGTTTTTTCCCCCCAGTATCAGCAGATCCACTGTTTCAGTAAATGTCTTCTCTGCACAGTGAACTGTTGTTCTATTTGGGGTTTTTTTCCCCTTCAAAACAAGGCCAGCATTTCTCCTGTTAACACAGTTGTACTGTTCAAGTGTTTGCAAGTAATTTTTTTGCAAAAATATTAAATGCCTTCCCCTTGAAATCTTGAATTGCACACAAACAATGTATACATTAACTTCAGTGCTCCCCTTAACAAAAATGTTGCACCCCCAGATGCCCCCTAGTAGCTTAACCTGAACACTGCTGAATAATGTCTTTCTCTCAGTTTCAAAATGTTTGATTTCAGACAACTGTCTGGGAAATGTCATGCCTGAACTATTGTACCCCCCCCCCCCACAAGGAAATGATGCTGGTAGATATGACTGCTGTTGTATGCAACAGAGGCCCAACGATTAAAAAGTGGTACCCTTTCAGATTATTAGCTTGTTTGCCACAAGCCAACAATGATATCGCCAGAAGCAACTTTTAAGCTGCCTTTTCACAAACGGGGAAGAGTGTCATTTTGAGGTTTCCTGAATCTACCATTGCTCTATCACAATGCACGACTAACAAATGTTTGTACAATCAACTGGTTTCCTCCTCTTTTTATTCCCACGTCTATAAAAGTGGGGAAAAAAATATTGCGCAAATTTGTCAAAAATAATCAATTTCCTCCTTTTTTGTGGCTTGAGGGCTGCGTACCTGAATACTTGATAAGTTCAAATTCATCCCTGGTGGCAACAAGTGACAATAAAAGGGTTTTCCCTCCAATTACAAAATCTTCCCTCCAAATACCAACTTATTCGTTTTGCAAAATTTCTTGCTGTGCCTATAAGTGGGCCCTTGGCTCTATTCCACTTTTCCTGGGCACGGCGACTGACAGTGTGTTTGTTTGAACTAAGCACTGCGTTCTTCTCAAAACACTCCAAAATTAAACAAATAACCCAAAACACTTAGTTCGCAGAGAAAACTCGTTAAAGTCTGTGAAGTGGGACTATTCTGAACCAAAATCAAACAAAATTTTTGTACTCGCTCGACGTAATGGGTTTTTTTGCGTGTGCTGGTATCACATGACCAGCCTAGTGCCCTCTTCAGTACAGGGTGAGTACCAAACACTGACTTTAGTCTTTAGTCGCAGACCCTATGTCCGAATTAACCCAATTGTTGTCTGCGTGATCAGTTGAATGGAAGTTGAGGTCAGCAATTTTAAGTTTTGCAATGCAAAAGTCATCAATTCGTAATATTGTCAATGTGCTATAAATTGTAATGCTTTCTTTTCTTTTGAAAATACTCATTTATTGCCCGTGATTGGATGGGCCCAGTCAGGACATAAAATAAATGCAAAATAAATGCAAAAAGTAGATCCTAAACATGGTGCCCGGATGTGCCGTATTTTCAAAAAAAATCCTGCAAGTTTTTGAGGTCAACTTGCACAATCTGTAGGCCTAAGTCTGAGTTTTCTTGTGAACAATGACAGTAGATTTTTCATTTCCATCAGAGTGTTTGGGAAAACAAAAATATTTTGCTGAAAAAACTTACATTCAAACCGGATCATGGATATCAGGTCAAAGAGCGGTGCAAGAACAGTGTTGTCCGCTGCTTGAACCTGTGTTGGGGAAAGAGAAGAGAAAACCTGATTTTGATTGGTTTGATCTTGTACAAAAATTAACAATGCTTGCGAATCAACCAATGGTGTCACAGCACAGGCTTACATCATGAATATTCATGATGAGCCATTGAAACTTGGGGCCAATCAACAGACGGCAAAGTTCTTGGGCAGTCTCAATGTACATGGAATAGGTAGTCTGGTTCGCAGACCAAAAGATTCTGACTATTCTGACAAACCTAGTTTGACAAAGGTACGTAGTTTGCATTCAGAGCTAATCGAACGGCACGGGGCTAACCTGTGTCGACCCAGGTGAGCTAAACGAACGCACCCTATTATATGTAGCCGTGGTGGCTACGTACTTAAACTACGGCTATATCTGACCTACATTTGTCAGAAAAGTCAGCATCTTTTGGTCTGGAAACCAGACTTATGGAATGGGAAGCAATGGAAAGCAACCATGTATGGAACTCAAATTTGCCGAGAGTAATTCTACATTGTGAAAGTCACACTTGTTTTGAAAGAAACTGTTGTGAAACTATCCCACAGAGCAAAAAGTTTTCAGCGGCATTAACATCAAGCGTAACCGTTCCACTCATGCTCTGTTGCCTTCCGAACAATTTGTTTTGCCTTGTGAATGCTAAATGCACTTTTGAATACACTTTTTGTCTGGCTTGGTGCTAATCCTCTGAGAGGGGTAGGGTGTTTTTTTTCTTTATTTCTTTTTTAACTAAAAAAAAAGGTCCTCTTCGGGTTCAATAGTATTGAATGCTCATACACCTTACTGGCTTGGAGCTAATCCTGTGTAAGGGGTAGGGCCTTTTTTTTCTTAACTAAAAGTGGACCTTTTTGAGTTCAATTTTATTCATGCCTACAATCATAAAGTCTGAAAATCTTAACTAATTCCTGACACATAGGGCCTATATGCAAACCTTAAGTCAGGAGTTCTGTTAGAACGCATGACATCCAGTGGCGTAGCTGGGGGTGGGGGGGGGGGGGGGGAACGGGGACGAGGACACACGCCCCCCATAAAAAAATCATCGCCCCCAGTTGTCGCCCCACCCCCTAGAAATTTTGCAACCGGAGTAAAGCACAGTCCTTTAAGTTACTACGTTTCACCGAATATTTGATTATTAGAAACTCTCTGACCAAGTTTTACGCACTCCAGCTGCAACTGCGTGCAGCACGCCGGTCAAAAGTTGCACGCAATGCGCCGGTTGAAAATGTACATGCCGTGATCGATGTCATGGACAGCTGGAGTGTTTGACAGTATGGTTTATAAGAGTCAAGCTAGAGTTTGGCTATACTTGAAAGGTTGTAAACTTTATAGACTTGAAACTGAACTATCAGAACTCAAGCACTGTACTAGGCTGTACCAGACCCTAACCCCTACTTATTCACAGTTTGAAGTTTTCAAGTGTCACATCTGATAAGTTTCAATGATCACACCTACACATGTCTATCACATAACCCATCAAATTAATACACATCAATTGCCTCAGGCCAAGAAAAAAAATGTTGCGTTTCCTATTACATTTGAAACAAAAAAACAAGGTGGGTGAGTACACTTTTATTCTCTAAATTATTATTACTAGAAAACAATAGGTTGGGATGATGCGTTAACAAGTTAACATGTGAATCAACTGTTCATTTTGGATTTGTTGCAATGTGTGTCTAGACCTTTATCATGCTGCCACCATTTCAGTCATGTTCCCTGTATCCAATAACAGTACTGAATGAAACATTTTTGTGCAAAAAAGAAACCAGACTGTTTTTCCTTCCGACCTCGCTTTGGTAACGTTGATTTGAATGGGAAAAAAATTCAAGATGGCGGCAACATGATAATGGGCTTTAGGCTTCGCTGAATGGTGCAGCAAGATAACACTGCTGACTGACTTACAAAAAATGAAATGAACATTTTTTTAAAAAATCACCCTGAAGTTTTTATTTCTTTTTTTAATTTAAAAAAAAATGCCTGATTTTCACTTTATTGAGGTGGGGTAACCGGAAACAGATATTTGTTGTTCTTGGCCTATCTTTTAACTGTCTGTTGTCAATGTGTTTATGGAGTACGGAGTATCGAGTAACCCCTGAACAAATACAAACAGGGTTCGACTGATAAAGATTAATCGGAAAAAGCAGTGTGCGTACTCTGTGATACAGTTCATGGGGTATTTACCCCCACCCCCTTTCTGCCCTTTTCCATTCAAAAGCACCTTTTCACCAGCGCTTACCCCAAATATTTGTATAGAGGCGAGCCTTCTTTTGTTAAAAAGTGCCCTTTTTTTCTGAACAAGTGCCCTTTGACAAAAAATCAGCCGTTAGGCCCAAAAAAAATTACTCGGTCTTTGCGCGCGTCGATTTTAATCATGTGCGTCAACCTTTTTTTTTTCTTCATATTAACACGGAAGCTACAACAGCACCCTCTATTGCTGCGCCTCCTCAAATTTTTGTACCAAAGAGCACCAAGGAATGGGGAAATTGCACCTAGGCAAATGATAAAGGGCACCAAGGCAAATTATGGAGGACACCAATGTATAATGAGGACACAAAAAAGCAAAATAGTACCCACCTTGTCTGTACAATACAAGCTTGAAAAAAAAAAAAGCCACCAAAAAAAACCCCCCAAAAACGCGTAGCCACATCAATTCTGGAACTTCGGTCTGACCAGAGACCGACTATTTTTTTTTTTTTGCCTTACAGGTACCTTTTTTTAAATTTCACACAAGTATCGCCCTGAAAAGCACCATATTGTCCGACAGTGTGCATAATCGTCAGTTTGGAACTGCGCCCTCATCAACAGATAGTACCCCCCCCCCCTCCATTTGATTTTACGGAGGCCAAGTGCCTGGAGAAAAAAAACGTGTCTATATTTCAGCATGGACGTGACGCAAGTGCCCTTTAAAAAAAAATGTTAACCCCCACCATAAAAAGACCTTGCTACGCCCCTGAATCACGCTTTGTTTAATACCCTTAACTTCTTTCTTGAGTATTTCTAATTAAAGTACAGTTGTGAGAAATGAAATTTCTGCATATTAACTGGTCTTTTTTTTTCCAATACAAACCATAATGGAATTCAACTGAGATCGCTCTAAATTGCATTGCAGTGAAACAATTACTTTTAAAAATATGTACAATCGTGCATTTTGTACAATGTTCAAAATGCACTTGTTATCTGTTGTCAAGGAAATTAAGCAGCTAAGCCAATTAAGATACAACATAGGTTGCAAAACTCATGTATAATTCATGATGTGTCACTGCAACTTTCAGCCAATCAGAATGTGGCCAAAAAAATATACCTTTGTATGTACATCACATGTAGTTCCATGTGTAATGGACATGTACAGACATCTGTTGCCAAGGGAACTAATCAGCCAATGATCTTAAAGCACAGGCTGTAAGCACAGGCTGTAAACTCATGCATAATTCATGACATGTCACTGCAACTTGAAGCCAATAAGCAGATGGGAAATTTTCTACAGATGTTTCAGAGAATTACAGTACATGTATTTATAACATGGAAAGTGGTACTTTGTTCTTGCTATGTTAAATTTGATTGACAATTCTGTGTTCAGAATTGAGCAAATCCCAGCTGTTTTGCAGATTAGAGAAAGGCTAGACCCAAATCGGACTGAAACACGCCACTGGAAAAAGTTAATGGCTATTTATGATGGCCATGCGCTGTCAAGTATGGATGGCTGGGCGGAAGTTCACAAGTTCATCACCGGTAATTTTGCAAGGCCTGGCCAACAAAAGTGGGACGCCTTTTTATTTATTTTAAACGTACGTACCGACAACCTTGACTGTGTACTGAACCCCAAAGACTATACTGTAGGCACCGAGCGTGAAACTACTAATTACATATTGCCCCGCAAGCAACCCGACAATAAAAAAGCTCTAGTTTTAAAAACAGGTTGACTTGCCAAAACTCTTGTCTAAAAAAATACAAAATCCTGTTACAGTCAAACATGCAATGACAAATTCTGAATGCTCACACACCTTTTCAAAGCCAAATACAATAGGCCTAATTTTTTTTTTTTAGATGTTGAGTTTGAATTTGGGAATTTTCCGTATAATTTAACCCCTAACCCTCCTCGATCCTCCAAAGTCCTCCAGGCAGTTTTGGAGAATTGAGGATGAACGCAATTAACATACAATTTTGGAAGATTGTGGAGGAAATGAGGGCACATTCAGTATCGGTTGATTTTGGAGGATTGAGGATGAATGGTGTTTGGAGGATTGAGGATGGATGCATTTTGAGAGGCAGGGCTGTTGGAGGATTTTGAAGGATTGAGGCATGGGTATCCTTCATATAAAAATGCAAAATCCTCACATGTATCTTTGACTTATGACCAGGGACTGTTCTGGATTTTTGCCCCTTTTTTTTGGGGGGGGGTACATGGGGTTAGGGGTGTGAGGGCATTTTGGGGGAAAAAAAGGAGTTTGCATATTGGACCGTTGTGTATCATATTTATATTTGATCATTAATTTGGTGTTGAGCTATGATCCGCGTGAAGTTTTTCATCAGGAAGGACATTGCAGTTTTTAGAGGCGGGATGGTAACACCAGAATGACATTCCTGTGAAAACCCAATTAGGTATGGGCAGAAAAAACCCAATCCTCCTGTTAGCCAAGGGGGTTCGAAACCAGGTCACAGGGGTGGAAGGCTAATTGTAACTTAAGATTTATGACTGCAGGCATGCCAAATTCTGCAAATGTTTACGAACAAGTCTGCAATTATGTAAACATATGTTAATGTTCCTGATCCACCCCCCCCAAAAAAAAAATTATAATCAGGAAAGAAAAAAGACCAGGCAATCAATTCATAAACACTTGAAGTCTGTTCATGCATCTGGTCTACACAGGGTTGTCCTATAAGATAGCACTGCCCAGCTCACAAGTGACAGGCGGTCAGGCAGTCACGCTAGGAGGTTCTGTGTGCCGTCATGACTCATAGAAAAAAAGTACATTGGTTTTATAGGACAGTGGGTTCATTACGAGGGCAGACAGTGGGTTCATTTTGAGGCCAGTGTGCGTACAACGGTGAACTTCCTACGAACTTGGCCAGCTCTTACAATAAGCCCTCATCGTTTTATTGCCTCCAGGATTTAAAAAATATCTCCGAGATAAACCCCCATTCATTGTGATTGATGATTTAGATCTTCGCAGACAACAGTTGCATTACGGTGCTCACACATAGCACCTTTGCTAAAAGTAGATGAAAAATGGGCAGTTTGACAATTTATTTATTCATTTTTTTTTTTGATGATCCAACGTGATCATTCATCACGATGGGTTCAAAAGATCTCCATGCTAGAATAACTGATTTACTGCAACTTCATAGCAAGTGTTCAAACTAAAAATAATAACCAACAAATTGGCATTTATTGGCATGCATACATTGTACTATAAATGATTGATTGCATATGACAAGAAAATCTTGACAGTTGAGTAATGATTGTTGAAAGATGTGTCAAAAGTTTCAAAGCTCTCCTTAAACTAAGCTCTCCTTAAACTAAGCTCTCCTTAAACTAAGCTCTCCTTATGCATAATTTACTTCCGGCATATTTTAATTCTTGTTTTACCTTAGCATCTAACATTCATCTTACACTCGAAGTAGTGCTAGGGGAAATGTGTTCATCCAATTTAACAGAACGTCTTATGTCAAAAAAATAGTGTTATTCAGCGAGGCACTTTGTACTGGAATAGCTTAGATGATTCTCTTAAATCGTTACCTTCACTATCTGTCTTTGTCAAAAATGTTAAAACTCATTTTCTCGAATCATATTCATAAATTGAAATTCCATTATTTTGTGTACATGTGTATTAATATTTAGGCCTTGTCTCACACTTGTCCTGTCTGTCTCACGTATTGTTTTGTTTGTCCCTTGGTCGTAGGTTTGTCCATAGGTAAGGGCACAAAAGCGTTCTGCTTAACCTTATACCTTAATGTTATCGTTTGATTTCACACTTTATAATTAATCACTGTGTACTGTTCATAACTATCAAATATGATACTAGTGACTTTTTCTAATTTATACATGTTTGTACATAATTGTAATGAATGACATCACTGAAATAAATGTTACTACTACTACTATAGACAGAGGACTCTGACATTTTTGCCTGATACTTGAGACACATATGTTTTTGAAGGATTAACACACATGCATGGTGCCAATATATTTACAATTAAAAAAAGTCTCTAATCAGGCCATTGCAGGAGGACCTACAACTGTACATCCCTGTTTGAATTTAAAACAAATTTACCCTGTGCTCTGTTGTACACGTACGTTTTTCAATTCTTTTTGTGTGAGGATGACTTGAAACTTTGCACATGTAAAGAGTACAGGTTTTGTGTACGAGTATGACCTGGCCTGATTTCATGGCACTGTTATGAACTGAGAAAATCCGCTAACTGATGCAGAAAATTTAGGCAATTGGTTTGCAAATCAGGGCAATGCCTATCACAATGGACCAGTTTAGCCTATCAGTTGGCGTTACGAATTAATCGTATTTCAAACTTTTGGAAGAAAGTAAGACTTAGAGCAAGTCTAATTCACAAGTGATAGTGAGTGCATGGTCAGTCAGTCTATCGGTCAGGTACAAAGATAATTACAGGATTGCCCCTTTGGGAACAGCAAGAAACAACAAACAACCAAAGTAACAAACAAACAAATAAACAACCCAATGTATAAACCAAATGATCGTTTCCCCTCCTTTTACTCCTACCCGGTACTAGATACATTTCCCGTCAGAGAATTCAAATCGAATAAAGAGATATTCGGTAAATGTTTGAATATTCGGATAAATGATCGAATACACAAATAAATGGACATTTGGCACAGCCTTAAAGGGAATGTACCGTACAACATTTGCTTTTGCTGCAATTTTCAGAAATAAATTGATTTGAAGGATTAGTTTGTTATAGCAAATATTATTAAGCTGACTTGCTTCACATTTTGGGTTCGTAAATGCTGGGAAATCCAAGAAAACCAACCATTATCTTGTAGTCTGGTTCCCTGACCCCTCTTAAGATGAAATGGAGCAATTTATAGACGTTGGGGAATTGCAAGGACAGAGAATCAGTCTAGCAGGCTTGTACCCCTACACAGGTGTGTAATCGATTGCAAAGAAAATGCGGAATTAAAGTTAGGAGCAGTTTTTTTAAAAAGCCATTTTTCTCCAACGCTTGTCGGCCGACCAGCGTTGGAAAAATACCATTTTTCTTGAAAATGTCAGCACACCAGGAGCCACGATTTTACAGGATGCTTTAGACTGTCTTTCCCTAACAATCCAGTCGGGTATTTTGTGATAATTTGATTATTTTTTTAATTTTTTTTTTGCAAATGTTGTTTCTTCCCTTTAAAAATGCTTTGAAAGTAACCTTCAATACAGCCTACGCATTGTACTTTTATTATCTACTGGGGAAGATATCTCAAGGTTGTTTACACAAAGAATGATTCAAAATGACTGCCAAAATCAGTTGCTTTTGTGTATTTAACAGGGACTGAATTCAAAACGGACACCCCTCAAGGTATCCTAAAAGTTCATTGAAATTGTGTCCTTTTGCAACAATTGCTGCCGGATGAATTCATCCTTGGTGAAGAGGAGGAGGCCGTACTATATGAATCGCACTATGAGGAAATTTATTTTGTTTGTTTTTTCAACTTTAATTCAAGTCTCGTCAAGCAAACCATCACACATGGTCAACAAACTGGAAAGAATTTGGCCTTTAACCCAAACTAGGCTGGACTTTTTTTGCTATTTGAAAGGCCCTATTTAATTTAATGTTGGAAATATAAAAGGGGTTATTTTCCTCTATTTTGCCTGCCAAAGAGGGGGGGGGGGGATAAAAACTACTCCCCCTTGTAAATCCTGCACCACTGTGAAGCATTCGTGGCAAATTTTCCCAGAGTTGAAAAGTGCAGGTTTTGCAAAATCACACAGGGAAAAGTGTAGAAAACCTACATGAGCTATTGGTCATTAGGGTCGATGACCTTTTAGCCTTGAATGCCAGACAATGTTATTCAGCAAAGGATGTGTATCGCTTTTAAACATTAATGAAACCAATAAATAAGATTTAAACATTTCAAGAGTTGTGAGTCTCGCAGCGTGTACATCAAGTAATCTCTTCGCGAAAAAGTGTGGAACATTTCACAAAAGAGTCAGTGGTGGAAAAACGTGTTGTTTTTTGTTTTTATAATCATTTTGGAAGAGGGAATCTGTCCTTTCATCTGTTTTAATGAGGTACTTGATGTATTAAAGTTTTCTGAAGGGGGAGGGGTGTTGGAAAGAATTCAATATAACTTACGTCTAAGAAGAAACCCAGAACGGTGAGCCCATCGGGGTAACTCAAAGCAGTCTGGAAATCTGCATATTTTGTGTTAAAGCAAACGACATGCAGCTGCAGAGAGAAAGGGAAAAGAAATATACAAAAATTAAAAACTACATGTATCAGTTGGAAGGAATATCGTAGCAGGAGTGAAACCTACACAGCAATGCTTTTCTTTTTCTGTGATTGATTCCAGTTCAGTTCCCCTTTCTATTGATTAAACAAGCAATCGGCTTGAAAATTCTGTCAGCATGTGGACTTCCAAGTTTCTTTGACGAGACCACACCTGATTAAACTCTGTGTTTGATTGTAAAGCTCTCAACCAACTTCCCACCATATTGATTATCTCAAAAATTATTGGTGACACCTATTATAGACTTCAAAGAAAAACATTAGCAACTGTTTGTGGAATATTTTCACACCGGCCCTAATCACATGGAGGGTAATTGTTATCCCAAGGGAGTTTGAAAAACATTTCAAAAATTAATTCAATCAGATCGTCTTTGGCTGCCTGAATTTTGAATGATTCACTGCAGCCCAACAGAAGCGAACATAATGTGTCAAAGGAAATGCAGACGCCACAAGTAATTCCCATAAAATGAAAGTAAACTGGTGTTTCCCGTGTAATTTTGAGTTTCATCCCCCCAAAGAAATGAGTTTCCCTTTCTAAATCGCTTTTTTTCTAGCTTTACAAAAGTTATGCACTTTAAAATGAGACATCAACTGAACCAAAAATCGGCCTGCCTGAGTTATTACTTTACAAATTGTGAATTACTTGCAGACTGACAATAATTCCGTTCTTTCAGGGTATAAACTTGTTTACGCCATAAAACCAGTACAACAAAATACTCAATATTCAAGAACCTTTTTCAGAGGGTTGTTAATACCTCCCCCCCCCCCCAAAAAAGGAATTTTTGGTTGGGAAAAAACATGCATGTATCATAGCCCGTGGTAAAAGTTAGGGGGAAAAAATTGAATGTGTTTAAGAGTGCTGGCTTGGGTTATGCAATATTCAACTATGAAATACCAGCCACTGTGGTTTAATAGGCCAAAAATAATTTGCATCTGGTAACCCTTCCAAGTACCAGCAGTTTTTTGGGGAGGGGGTGGACGGGGGCTAAGGTAACCCCAGACCCTGTTGAAATAACCCACATATCAATCAGATTACACACAGCCAACGCTAATCCAATCAAAAAACTGAACAACAGGTGAGAAAAGTCATTGGACTTTTTTACTGTTTATATTTGTAAGCCTTTCGGCAACTAGAAAGATATTTGATTGGCACTGAATAAAGTGCCAGCAATTGTTTTACCGACGCTAATCCAATCAAAACAGAATAACAGGTGAGAAAAGTGAACATTATTTTTGACTGTTTATATTGTTAAGCCTTGCAGCAATGTGTGATCGGCATCGTCATGGCAACCCTCAAGATACAACTTCAATGCGAAGTGACGCGTTGACTGCAGTGGATTAATGGATGAAACTTCTAAACAGTGGGGCAGAATTTTGAGACAACTAACATCCCAGATTTTTTTTCTTTTTATTTGCTGCGTTCAGCAAAAAGAAAAAGAAAAAAAGAAAGCTTGATACAATGATAAGAAATTTAAGCTTTGGCAAGATTTAAACCAACTTGAATAAAGTGACAACAATTTTTCACTTCTTTTTGTTAACATTCAGAATCCCCCCCCCCTGCCAAGAGATCACTTTAATAGAGCTTCTATCCTGCTTTAAGGAACAAGGAACATATAAATGTATAATGCACAATAATTTAACTGGTAACCATTTCTGCTGAGCAAATTTTGTTTTTGTAATTTGCATCTGCATTTTACATATTGTTTTTATGAACATTTGAAGTAATTGGCTAGATACTTTGGGGGGAAAGACTAGAGAATTTTGGGGGTAGGGCTGGAGATTTTGGGGCAGCGCTAGTGCATAAGAACATCTTCATTTAAATATGGGGCTAAAAAATTGGGGCAGGGCTAGCAATGTTTTGGGGTAAGACTAGAGATCTTGGGCAGGGCTAGAGAGTTTTGGGGCGGGGCTTGAGATTTTGTGCCGGGGCTAAAGACTTTGGGAGTGGGAAAGTTTATAAAAACATCTGATTGTAAACATATTAAGGGGGAGGGGCTTGGCTTCAGATTTTTGTGGGGGCGGCGGCATATTTCTAAAAAAATAAACCCACATCGATGGGGAAGTAATGACAGAATCTGAAGGGGAATACAATGCTTACCTCCCCTGGGTAAGCCTTTCCATTGATGGTGTGTTCAGAACCTTGGCTGTTCACACTGCCCCAGTGGAAATGAAACTGGACCGCTTTGAAGGCGGTGGGGCCTAGCCCAGCGCCACTCACTTGATAATCTCCGGTGACAGCAACTACAACTGAAAAAAAAACAAAGGAAATCAAAGTCGATTACATACATACGCTGGTCTGTGCCTGTTATTTAAGTGGCAAAGTCACTCATGCCCTTCCTTATTTCCTGTCAATCAAACGGTGCGCATTGACTTGGAACTTTTGTTAAAGTGACCGAATTATTTGTCACAATTAGGCACTGTATGTACATACAAACAAGGTGGGCGTGGCTTTCAGTCAAATCCAGAAAGATGAATTGCTCAACCCCCCCCCCCCAATACACACACAAAATATACCCAAGTACACTCATAGCTCCGCCCATGATCACCTCCTCCCCAGAATCCAGATTTGTATGGAGTGCCTCGTGTAAAAAAAAATACAAAGTTATATCTCACTTTTTCCCGTAATTTTATTATTTGTCTGTAAAATATTTACTGATTCAACTTCACCAGTGCTATTCAAGCCTTACTACAAGCAAAGAAGTTTTTACCATAGGAACTTTTTTCTTTTTTTTTGAAGAATCCCTTCCTGACTTTTGTTATAAGCAGTTCAGGTGTTTTTTTTCCTAAAAATGCTTCACAATGTCCAAATCCCTTGGGATTTCAATTGTCACAATCAATCTCATCGCATGTCTGGGTGAAAGCCATTACTAAAGGCCTGAAAGCCATGAGTTGACACACAACTGATTCCAAATAAAGCTGCAGATGTTATGACATTCAAGCACATAATCACTGAGGTGTGAACAGACACCAGATTGTAGTTTTGAGACCTTGGGTGGCATTCGGAGGTGATAGCCCTAACAGTCCTGAATCCTCCAATTTCAATTTAAGTTTGCACACCCCTATGTAGAAATGAGAAAATGTTTGCTTGACGATCTTCAGAACTGTCTTTGTACAGTCTTGACTGTGGCTTTAACAACTTTGTAAAAATGAAACCGAAAAACCTGCTGCAAACTGCTAACTGACTGGATTGACCAGAACATACAAGTCGACAAAATCGGACAGCCGAAAGAGTCAATCCCAACAAAATCTTTCTCAAAGGCAAAATTAAACGATATAATTTTTCTGAAAGGGTTTTTTTGCCTTTCAGATAGATTCTGTGAGGATTAAAGCGGTGGGCCATTTAATTTTGATCATAAGTTTGTAAAATGCCCAATTAGCAATTTTAATGAAAACTGACCTGATTCTAACAAAATCAAACAAGTTCAATATGCAAATAACACATTTTTTTGTACTTGTACCAAATTGGGATACCATACTCCATGTTAAGTAATAGTTGCTGGGTTCCGGTTCCATCAAAATCCTACGGAATCCAATTGGTTGGATTTTGGTGGATTTGTCCCAGATGTTCCAAGGGTGACAAATTAATGCCAAACAAATGTCCAGCCTTTCATAGAATGTGTCCACTACCAGACTTACTTGAATGGCCGTTGTTTTCCACCGTCATCTCTGCGTCGACCGGTTCGTCGTCTTCTCCGAAACCGACAAAAGAGAAGTCGCCCAAGTCTTTCTCCTCCACCTTGGATGTTACAATGTCAATCGGCGACTGTTTCATGCCCCCACATGTTTCAAAGTTCGTCGCCCAAGTACTAGGCCCTGGAAAGTGATACAAATGTTGGAAATCAAATTAAGTGGTAGAAAATAACCGGAGGGGCTGTGAACCTGCAGCCGGCAGAACACCACGTTGGTGCTTTACCAACTGAGCTATACTGCCCATGTCTATGGTTTACAGTTTTTGATGCTAGTCCAAATGAATACAAAATCAAACAAAGTGCAAGTTTTGCAAGCTAGAGAAATGAAATCTGATTTAAAGTTTACTTTCCTCCAAAAAAAAAACATAGTTAAAGCTCATGTGTAGTGTATAAATTACTGTAACTCCCTGCCCCTCCCCTGTTACACACCCACCTTTTATAAAATGAATCATTCCATTATTGATCTAATCTTTACAAATTTACAGTCGGTGGCCATTTAAGAAAAAAAAATATGTTCTTACCTTCTGCACCATCCAGGTAATCCCAGCCAACTGAAAAACAAAATTGGGTGAAAATACAAATTATTTTTAAAAGTCGGGAGTTGATCAGAACTTGACCAAATCAGAAACGGGATATTCTTTTACTCCATTCATTTTTACTATAGTATATTGTTGTAATTTGTGTACAATTAATTTGCTTGTTTTACGTCTAGGAATTTGTAATTATGTATGAATAGTTTTTGGGCAAACTGTTGATGAGTATTGCACAATTTGGATCTTTTTTTGCCCCTAGGTATTTTTTTGCTTAGTGGAAACAATGCATGGACCATGTCAAGGGGGAAAAAACAGTTTCACGACCACGACCACTTCTCCCCACACGTACACGCCTCCTTATGTTTCAGTGAAATGTATTTTACAAATAATCATTTTTCAATATTTTGGAAAAAAATGTTGCAATCTGACGCCACTTTTTTCTTCATATATCATCTCAATGAAGGTCAGTCATTGCAAAAATGGGAAAGATTTCCATATACGAAGTTCACTCAACACTCTGTGTACAAACCCTATGAGAGTGGACTGAAAAAAAATGAAAAGTTTTTAAGAGAAAAAATGCTTGCATTTTCTTTTCTCTCCAAAAATTGACTGATGACATGATTACTATTCTGGGGCTTGTGGTTGTTACAGAGGAAAAAATAGTGAACTTCGCATATGGTAATCTTGCCCAAAAATGATGATAACACATGAATCTGGGACTGAGAAACATTCCAAAATGTGTAAGGAAATACCTCCACATTTTTCTTAACTCTCAATTTTTAAGGCATAACGCGAAACGCTGAAGTGGCGTCAAGTTGCAAGTTGCACCATTTTTATCCCCGAGAGGCCTGCTTCATTTTTAAAGCCGTACGAGAAACACCGAGTTCGTGGAAGACCTCTACTCCGTTTCCAAGACCGCGTACGGGACGACCTACGACACTGCCAGATCAAGGAACGCAGAGTGGAGGAGCTATGTGCTGTGAGGGGAGCGTGGCGGAAAGCAGTCCACGAGGAGGGGAGGTGTGCGAAGTGGCGCAAGACGAGGCGCGCGCGAAACAATCAGCCCAAGGCAGCGGGTAGCATGATGATCCTGGATATCCGCCAACCAACCAACCAACCAACCAACCAACCAACCAACCAACCAACCAACCAACCAACCAACCAACCAACCAACCAACCAACCAACCAACCAACCAACCAACCAACCACGAGAAACTATATATATTACTTGGCCATGTGTCGGCCGTAAAAAAGTTATTCATTAATCATCTGATTATTCATAATCTCAAAAATCCCAATACACAACTGAATCAGTCATTGTTGAGTAAATAACAAGACAATTTATATATGGACCTTCCAGTTCCATGAACTGATTAAATAAATAATACTACAAACATAAATTATATACTAACCAGCGGCTGCAATGGACAGTAACGCAGCAACGCATACCACGACACACATGCAAGTCGACGCTCTAGTTTCCATGTTTTTACTTCCCTACAAAATCCAGTTGAAAGGAGAAATATCCACAAATTTGTGAGCCTCGGGAATCCCAAATGCACAACCTGCAACGACGTACTCTAGCTCTGTCGATCGACGAACCAATTTGACTTGATGGTCACTCGATAACTTAACCCGTTTTTATATACGCGGTACGATACGATCACGCTTCCGATAACACGTGGGTAGGCTTTTAAGTTTTAGATTTGCATATGTACGTATAGCAGAGGCGGGGCATAAATAGGAAAAGCACGCACGGTATGTATTCATTGATACGGAGATCACTGTCGATGTCTTGTCTGAGCGTGCAGCGCAGCCGGCAGCACAATTACTATCTATCGTTTCTTAGTCTATGGTGTTACGTCACTTCAGTTTAAAGCTAAAGTCCATCATTTGCAGCCATCCGAAAAAGCAACTGGCGTGTTATTGTTGAAAAACATACTCGGTTGAAAGATAGTAAGTGGACTAAACTCCCTGTGAAATTAATCTTTCTGGCAAGCTATCATGTTGAAGTAATCAACGAAAGAAGGCCTTTCCAACGGTGCGTCTTAAGACGCACCGTAGGAAAATTCAAATTAGTAGAATGCTGTTTTTCTCGCAATATACAGCTGAAGCTGAGCTGAAACTTCATCAGGTTAGTTGTTCAGCACCCTTCTTTAGATTTTGAACACTTTTGTTGCTTCAAACGAACAAAATGCACAAATTACAAATGATGGACTATATCTTTAGGCAAAAAAAAAAAAATAGTCGGTCTCTGCATGGTCAGACCGAAGTTCCAGAATTGATGCGGCGACGCGTTTTTTTTAGGTTATTTTTGGTGGCTTTTTTTTTTCAAGCTTGAATTGTACAGACAAGGTGGGTACTATTTTGCTTTTTTGTGTCCTCATTATACATTGGTGTCCTCCATAATTTGCTTTGGTGCCCTGTATCATTTGCCTTCTTGCAATTTCCCCATTTTTTGGTGCTCCTTGGTACACAAATTTGACGAGGTGCGGCAATAGAGGGCGCTGTTGTAGCTTCCATGTTAATTTTAAGAAGGAAAAAAAAGTTGACGCGCATGATTAAAATCGACGCAGGGTTTTGTTTGTTTGGAAGTTGTGCGAGTCAGAGAGGTGACATGAAGTTCAGCTGCATCAAACCTGTTTTTTTTTTTTTAAATCCAGCATTATAGTGGCAGTTAAGCCAATCATGACTCGGTCAAAGGGCAACCTCAAGTCTTAGGTCAGTCACGTCATCATAAGTCAACATCATCAAATCATCATAGGTCTATCATAAAGTCGATCATCATTGGGCAATATATAAAGTTTATTACATTGACCATTGTTCATGATAAATTATGCAAGAAGCCTGTTTAAATATCACAGATATTAACAAGCCCCATTTTAGTATCGGAGACAACCTTTGTCGTCCATATTGCCCAGAGGAAAAAACCTGTACATTTGTACATTTCAGTATATGGATTATGTGCAAGTGCCCTTTTCACAAACTTTTTACTCCCCCCCCCCGCAATCAAATGACCGATTGCTAAGCCTCTGATGAATGTCGATAATCCCCCGAATCGTCGATAAATAAAGGAATATCTGTTGTATGAAATTGAAATGATAGTCTGTTGATTGCTTGTCATGGTTTAAAAACGAAGTAATAATATCAATGAAATGTTTCAAACAATTGAATAAATACATGACTTTCTGACTTTCAACCCAAAAAAATACTCGGTTCGGGGCCAAAAGTTCCAAAAACATGTTTTGTATTTTAAAAACAATTAAGTCTGTTGATTGCTTGTGATGTTTTACAGACATAGTGTAAAAATCAAGAAGGATGGCAAAGAAATAGTCAATTAATTATGCCATCACAAAATAATAATGTCAGTGATTTCGGGCAACTAAGAAAGAGGGCGCCATAACAGAATAACGGTGCCGGTAATTACCACGTTTACTCAATAGAGGGCGCTATAACAATATAACAAGTGCCGGTGACCGGTGATTGCCATAGTTAACTACAATAGAGGGCGCCATAATGAAATAACGGTGCCGGTGATTATGGGCAACTAAGATAGAGGGCGCCATAACAAAATATCAATACTGGCGAATACGGGCAACCAAGATAGAGGGCGCTATAACAAAATAACGGTGCCGGATTTGACAACGCGAACTACAGACTCATTGGTTGTATAAAAGTTACCTTTTTATTACTTTTCAAATATCTCCAAAAAACCCCAAAAGAGTGTTTTTGGTGCGTAAAGTACAATGTACCTTAGGAAAAATTTGCAACCATAAAGTTGGAAGTGCGCCCTCTATATGCCTCTTATGGCCAGCCATGCATGCAAAATAATTTTCAAAACATAACTCGATCGTTGTGGGGCCAATAACTCAAGAAAATGTGTTGTATTTAACTCAAAAACCAATAGTTGATTGCTTGAGGTGTTTTTAAAGAAGACCTACAATTATCAACAAGAATTGCCAAGCATCAAAATTAATAAATCCAAAACAATAGCGTTTCCTCAGCGCAAAGTCAGCAAAACTTGGCAAAACTTGTAGCAAAACTTGGCGATGGGCTGCAGTGGCAGTCCAAACAGAACATTTGCCTCACTTTTGCACAGGAACGATAGTCCACGACGACATGCTATCTCAAAAATTAATTGGAGCATTTAATTGAATTTTGGCCAGATGATTGGGCATGAAAAGAAGACAAAGTAGACAGAAGATTTAAACGAAGTTTGGTTTTTCTCTTCCTAAACAGTAGTGTCGTGTGTCGCAACACGTAGAAAAAAACTTGGCGATGGGCTGCAGTGGCAGTCCAAACAGAACATTTGCCTCACGTTTGCACAGGAACGATAGTCCAGCACGACACGCTTTCTCAAAATTAATTGGAGCATAGAATTAAATTTTGGTCATATTATGATTGGTCATGGAAAGCAGACAAAGTAGACAGAAGATTTAAACGAAATATGTTTTTTTTTTTCAAAAACTGATTGGAGCATTGGATTGATAGTCCACGACGACATGCTATCTCAAAAATTAATTGGAGCATTGAATTGAATTTTCGCCACTTAAAGATGGGCTGCAGTGGCAGTCTTAACAGAACATTTGCCTCACTTTTGCACAGGAACGATAGTCTACGTCTACAAGCTATCTCAAAAATTAATTGGAGCATTGAATTGAATTTTGGCCAGATGATTGGTCATCAAAAGAAGACAAAATAGACTGAAGATTTAAACGAAATATGGTTTTTCTCTCCCTAAACGGTGTCTTGTGTCGCGACACGTAGCAACACTTAAAGATGGGCTGCAGTGGCAGTCCAAACAGAACATTTGCCTCACTTTTGCACAGGAACGATAGTCCATGTCTACACGCTTTCTCATAAATTAATTGGAGCATTGAATTGAATTTTGGCCAGATGATTGGTCATCAAAAGAAGACAAACTAGACCGAAGATTTAAACGAAATATGGTTTTTCTCTCCCTAAACAGAGCTCGTGTCGCAACACGTAGCAAAATTGACGATGGGCTGCAGTGGCAGTCCAAACGAATCATTTGCCTCACTTTTGCACATGAACGATAGTCCACGTCTACACGCTATCTCAAAAATTAATTGGAGCATAGAATTGAATTTTGGCCAGATGATTGGTCATCAAAAGAAGACAAACTAGACCGAAGATTTAAACGAAATAGTGTTTTTCTTTTCCTAAACAGAGCTCGTGTCGCAACATGTAGCAAAACTTGGCGATGGGCTGCAGTGGCAGTCCAAACGAAACATTTGCCTCACTTTTGCACAGGAACGACAGTCCACGATGACATGCTATCCCAAAAATTAATTGGAGCATTGAATTGAATTTTTGGCCAGATGATTGGTCATGAAAAGAAGACAAACTAGACAGACGATTTAAACGAAATTTGGTTTTTCTCTCTCTAAAAAGTGTCTTGTGTCGCGACACGGAGAACTATTTGGCGATGGGCTGCAGTGGCAGTCCAAACAGAACATTTGCCTCACTTTTTACAGGAACGATAGTCCACGTCTACACGCTATCTAAAAAATTAATTGGAACGTTGAATTGAATTTTGGCCAGATGATTGATCATCAAAAGAAGACAAACTAGACCGAAGATTTAAACGAAATATGGTTTTTCTCTCCCTAAACGGTGTCTTGTGTCGCGACACGTAGCAACACTTAAAGATGGGCTGCAGTGGCAGTCCAAACAGAACATTTGCCTCACTTTTGCACAGGAACGATAGTCCACGTCTACACGCTATCTCAAAAATTAATTGGAACGTTGAATTGAATTTTGGCCAGATGATTGATTGGTATTCAATCAAGAGACAAACTAGAGAGACAATTAAAAAAAAAATTGGTTTCTCTCCCTAAACGTCTTCTGTGTCGAGAACACGTAGAAACACTTAAAGATGGGCTGCAGTGGGAATTTTGGCCAGATGATTGGTCATCAAAAGAAGACAAACTAGACCGAAGATTTAAACGAAATATTGTTTTTCTCTCCCTAAACGGAGCTCGTGTCGCAACACGTAGCAAAATTGGCGATGGGCTGCAGTGGCAGTCCAAACGAAACATTTGCCTCACTTTTGCACAGGAACGATAGTCCACGTCTACACAGACAAAGTAGACAGAAGATTTAAACGAAATATGGTTTTTCTCTCCCCAATTCACCAGTATTGATATTTTGTTATGGCGCCCTCTATCTTAGTTGCCCATAATCACAGGCACCGTTATTTTGTTATGGCGCCCTCTATTGTAATCACCAGCACCGTTATTTTGTTATGGCGCCCTCTATTTAATTAACCGTGGTAATTGGGCAATTACCGGCACCGTTATTTTGTTATGGCGCCCTCTTTTTTAGTTGCCCGTAATCACTGGCACCGTTGTTTTGTGACGGCGCAATTTATTAACTATTTCTGCTTTACCATCCTTCTTGATTTTTACACTATGTCTGTTAAACATCACACTCCAATCAACAGACTTTATTTAAAAAAAAAAAATACTAAACATGTTTTGGGAGCCGCCCCCAACCGAGTATTTTTTGGGGTTGAATGACAGAAAGTCATGACCTCACGCTATATATTTATTTAATTGTTTGAAACATTTCCTTGATATTAATACTTTAATATAATATATTTTTAAACCATGAAAAACAATCAACAGACAATCAATTTCATACAACAGATGTTCCTTTATTTGTCCACGATTCGGGGGATTATCAACACTTGTCAGAGGCTTAACAATTCATTTTTATGGGGGGGGGGGTAAAAAGTTTGTGAAAAGGGCTTTTTCACAAACTGAAATAGACAATTGTATACAGCTTTTTTTCCCTGTGAAAAATGGGGGACAAAGGTTGTCTCTGATATTAAAATGGCGCTTGTTACTTATCTGTGATATTTAAACAGGCTTCATGCATAATTCATCATGAACAATGGTCAATGCAATAAAGGTTATATATTGCCCAATGATGATCGACTTTATGATAGACCTATGATGATTTGATGATGTTGACTTATGATGACGTGACTGACCTAAGACTTGTGATTGCCCGATGACTGGGTCATGATTGGCTTGACTGCCACTATAATGCTGGATTTACAAAAAATAACAGGTTGATGCAGCTGAACTTCATGTCACCTCTCTGACTCGCACAACTTCCAAACAAAACCCTGCGTCATTCCGTTGTTCTCCTGCCGACACTTCTCTGACAAATCAACCTTAAAAATGTTCACAAGTCGGCGTTTGACTGGATGGTCTTGCAAGAATATCCGCCCTGGATCACCAATCAGAACCGTTGTACCAAAATCAGCCAGATGCTTCAGCCAATCAGTGACTGTGTCTGTGAAGTCCTTGTCATAGAACATGTCACCAAGGAGCACGACATCCCATTGGTTGTTTGACTGGCCAATCAGATTCCTGGAAGTGGTTGCCACGGTGACATCATTCAGTTCAGCATTGAGTTTGATGGTCTGTATTGAAACTGCAAAATGAATAAATGAATAAATGAATGAATAATCATATTCATGAGTTTATTTGATAGTAATTACTAGCTCTCATATCCCCAAAGATTAAGCGCAACATCTCATTGGTCACTGACCAGCCAATAAGTGGTTGGCATTCCAGTTAGCATTAGGTTGATGGCCTGTATTGAAACTGGACATTGAATGGGATGAATAAAGTAATATGAATAAATAATTCATAGCATATATTCATTAATTTATTTGATAGTTATTAGCTCAGTCCCTTATCATCCATCCCAAATTCATATTCTAAGGGAGCGGGAGCCAGGCTATCATGAGGCAACAAGATGGTCATTCAGAGTCCGTACCTCTGTCAATGTCGTTGGCAAGAACTGATCTGGCCCCGCCCATAGATGCTGCGATGGCACTCGCCCCACACCCACTTCCGACATCTAGAACATCCTTACCAGAAACGACACTTGGGTAGTCAAGAATGTACCTGCTTGAATTAAGATAAACAAAAAGGTTTTTTTTTGCATAATTGTTAAATTATGTTAAAAACTGGTTTATGCCTTAAAATTACAAAGCCCTGCCTCAAAATAAAATTACTTTCAATTCCTAAAAACAAAAACTTTCTACATTAATTTCTATTAATTTGTAAAAATTGTCCTATTTGTGTAATGTTTGCCATTTTTCCCCAAAACCATTCGCTTATATTTGTTTTCTCAGAAAACCCAGTTCTAAAAATTGCTTATTTAACATTTTGTTGGAAACCTCCCCCCCCCTAAAAAACCTTAGTCTAGAACTGCTCATAATCTGATAATATAAATGCGTTGGGTACATCTTAGGAAATTAAGTGCATTTCTTTAAGTTCCGATTGCGACAAGATGTGCTAAATTTTCCTTGATCATTTCACCCCTGAAGTGATAGAAAAGTCCTCAATATTTTCTCAATGTCTTCGCTCACACAAGCTTGAATTTTTCAGGCACCTTGTAAGTGCCTGACCTCCAGGCCAATAGAATGCCCAGAACGGATCGTCAATCCCATGATACTCTAGGATATCGGAGCTCTGCTGGGCCGGGGCATCCCACAGTGGACAGGCGGGCGTCATCAGGCGCAGCGCAATCTCCGGGGTCAGGTGACTTCGGTCGACCTCCGTGTTGTCCAAGATGAACCGTTTTATGACGTCTTCGTCGTTTCTTACCAGCCCATTTTGGGACTGGTTACCATGGCGACAGGTTCTCCTTCCACTACTGCTCATCCTCCTTTCGGACAGTGGAGGCGAGTGGATGCAGTTGCCATGACAACTGCTGGCACATTTGAGTAGTTGTAAATTGGCTCTTTGGATTGCATAACAGTTCAACTTCAAATTGTGGTGGTATCTGTAAAAACTGCTTCCTAACATTGAAGTAACTCTTTGACATTTCCTGACACTGACAATGACAGACATATTAATTTTTTTACCATGCCTACCCTAGCCCGCCCTCTCTGTTCAACCCGGACCAGGATCCAGGAAACTTCCGGGTTCTGAACTTTGAGACCGTACCATTATTCAAATAGGGAAAGAAATTAATTACTGGAAAAAAGTGTTGTGAAGAAAATATTCACCGGCTGATAGTGAGAATAATGGCACAAAAATATGGTATAAACATGCTGAGAGCGTAAAACAGTTTGATAGTGATGATAAATTAAAGTTATATGGTTGAATAAAATAAACATGGTGCTGACGATCGAATACTAGCACCCCCAAATAATAAGTTGACTCCAAGTTGGAAAACAGTTGCGAAGTTTTAAGGCGTGCATACGGTGACACTTGTTGGATCAAATCATCTAAAAAGTTTCGTAAAAAGATAAATATGCAAAACAGTTGAATTTTTAAAACAAATCTACTGACGTTTGTTACTCGGAGGACAATTTCCTGAGTCGGTTTAAGAATTTACGAGCCGGAATGGATAAGAATGAATACGTGAAACGGTGGCTGTGGCACGCTTTCAATGGATTGGATAGCGAAGGAACGGTCGATCCGCAACAACTCAAGGTAAGGCCTTCTGTCTGAGAAAGGTTCTTTTGGTAGGGGCGGTCATGGGGGGGGGGGGGGGGCGATCGTGAAGTGTAGGGCCCCTGTTTTGTTTTGATCAAATTAGAGTCAAATATATTTTTTATTGCTCAAAAATCACCTTTACAATCAAAAGCAGACTTTTCTCAATTCTATTCTAATGACACCCGTTTTACAATTTTGAACAGATTCTTGGGGTAGAAATCACGATTTTCCTGCGCGGTTTGTGCCTTGCGATTCAGCGCGCCGTGCATGCTCACGGTGCATCGGGTGGTGATCGCCATCTTTATTTTCGGGCCGCGTGTTGTCGCCGCACTGTCATCGTCATTTTACCCCCTTAAATTTCTCTCAAAAAATCAAACCCTGCCCTCCATCTATGACATACCTGTTTATTGAGAATGTCGCCAACTAGTTTGGTTGGTCCATGGAGCTATTATAGCTCCATGGTTGGTCCAATAATTTTAAAGTGGATTTTGTTCCCTTATAGGAACCGGGCCCTACACTTCACGATCGCCGTGGGGGGATGTTAAAAAAATACTGGGGGAAAGTGTTGCAACCTGAAGCCACTTCCGCGATTGTGTGTACTGTACAAAGTCTATGGAGAGTCAAGAACATTTTCTAAGTATTTCATAACAAAATTGGAAATGTTTCTCAGTCCGAGATTCATGTTTTATCAGTTTTGCAATGATCTTCATTCAAAAAATGATATAGGCCTATGAAGAAAAAGAGTGGCGTCAGGTTGCAACATTTTTTCCACATACTGGACTGAAATACCATATTACCAAGGAGAATGCAGTATCCATATGCTGTACATTTTTATTGAATGCTTTTATGAAATGCTTTAAGCATAAGATACAATTTTGTATTCAGAAATTGTTGGAATTTCATGTCTATAAAAGTGTCACCCACTGTCAGGAAAAAAAAAACCCATGGCAATAATACAAACTTAACACAAGAAGTTTCAAATGCTTAAGACTTACGTGTAATTTTTTAAAACGAAGAGTATATTTATTTATTTTTTTTCTCATTTTTTTTTTCAATGTTCAGTTTTGTTAGGAACTAGCCTACTTAGAAAATGTTCTTGACTCTCCATAGACTTTGTACACAACCACTGAAGTGGCGTCTAGATACTACATTCTTTCCAAAATCCTACATTTAACTGCAGAGTGTTTCATCATCTTTTTTCTGATTTGTGGCTCTGGAGGTGTTTTTTTTTAAGGGAAATTTTAAAGTCCGAAATTGCATTAGGTCTGATTCCCATCTCGTGAATACAAAGTCTCAACATCATTGAAAGCATGGAACCAGACGAAGATTCGTCACGGTCAAAATAACAAAGTCTTCCAAAAAACACTTGCGCATGTTCAGTGCCATGCTGGTAAAAGAGCTACAAAATTCGGGACCGGATCACGGTCAAACCCAGACTGGGACCTTAAGTGCTGAAAACGATGCAAAAAAGATCAGGCCAACTTTACTCATTCTTCAACCAGCAAATTTCTCCAAAACTGTTACTGGGCAAAAGAAAATTTCCTCAGTATTTCACCAATCAAGTATGAAGAGTGAATTCAATTTTTAAAAGAGACTTTTCTTCAGTATTTGGTAGTGGCTTGCACAAGAGAGGGAAGTCAAGTGATTTTGAAATGAGGCTAAAGACTAGACTTCTACATGTCCATCCATGGTCCAACTGTTTGACAAGACTGACTTTTTAATTCATTGTCATTAGTCTGGTGCCTGACTAAGGAGAACTGTGTAGAAATAGTGACCTAGTACCAGATGTCCTTTTGGATCATTTAGCTGACAGTTGATTGATGCAGTACTGAAGAGTTGTTGGACTGGTTGTTTATGTGCCAGTCTATTTTCTTTTCTAGAAAAGGTGTGAGTTTCCTTTACCTTTAAATTGATTGTACTGAAAATACAGACTTTAAAGGGACGCTGCAGCCTGGAATGAGCCCAAGTGGGCTACAAAACGCGTTTTGAATGAAATGATGTTATTTGTAAAGAACATTTAAAACTAGGATATAAACAGCCACACCACTAGATAATATCCTTTAAAAACTGGGCATTTTCGTGTTTTTCGTGCGAGAACGAGTTTCGGGGTCCACTTTTGCGACCCCCAAAAATCGGGCTGTTCATGCTAGTTGTGATTCCAGCTGGGGAACCTCCATCTCTGGTTGATACATACGTTTTGTATCTAGTGATTTTTGCTCATTTGCATAAATGTTGTTATTAATATTTGAATATTTTTGTAGTAAAAGTTTTTACACATTTTGTACACATTTGTGTACAGCACATGGGCAACTGAACATGTGATTCTTTTCCTGTTGAAGTCAAGTTGCTAAATTCACAGTGAATTTATTGATAAATATCTTTGTCACTACCCTTATGCTGTTTCCTGTTCTGTTTCCTGTCAACGTTCTAATCGCCACGGTCCAGGAAAATTACACATGTTTTCCCCACAACCAGGAAATATAGGATGTCATTTGTTGGTGGGACAAAAGATCTATACGTGACCTCCTTTTTGAAACCAGCAGATTTGAAAAAAAATTGTGGGAAGACACAGTGACCGATTTCTTTTGATTCGCATTGAAAATACGTGGCAATTTTAACAAAATTTGCAGTGTGAAAGTACATGGATTTAAGGAAATAACTATTCTTCGCCTTCTACGTAATCAAGGCGCTGGAAATTTTATTAGAGACAGGTGAATGAATTTTATGAGAAATATGAGACGCATTGTGTAGCACCTTACAAGGGTAACAAGGTGCTGCAGAGCATTAAGCAGCCACTGCCAGAAACACCGGGGCGAACCCTTCTCTTAGCAATAAGTGTTACTGGGTTCTTCAACGTGCATTACACAACACACGGGACCTACGGCTTAACGTCCCATCCGAAGGACGAAGCAATAATGGTCAAGTGCCTTGCTCAAGAGCACAAGCACCGTGTTCCTATGGTTAGGATTCGAACCCGTGTACCACGGCACACGAGTTGAACACCGTAACCATTAGACCACGGCACCCCACAACTTTTCTATTATCATGGATGTGTATGCATACCTTTCGGGTGGCATGGGTGGCTTGTGCGTAAAGCGCTCACCTCTCACCAAGGTGACCACGGTTCGAATCCTGACCGCGGATCACATGTGGGTAGAGTTGTGCGTTGGTTCTCTCCTGTGCCACGAGGGTTTTTCTCCGGGCCCTCCGGTTTTCCTCCCTCCGGAAAGATCAAACACTTTCGATCTCAGGCTGTGCTCCGTGGTCATATATGGGTCGATGTGGCCGGTAGCCATAGGCGCCTTTACGTGCCAGCGGCCTGACCACGTTGTAGCCACGTCCTTTGCAATTCAGCACACCAGCTGCCAGTAAGGATGATTAGCCTTCCAAATTATTATTAATTATTATTACCTTTCGGTCAAAGAGTCAAAACAAGTCAAAAATTCATAATTTTCCAACAATTTTGTCCAACAATTTTACCTCATGTTTTGTGAAACACCCCTCTGGCCATGTCTATGGTACTGATATGTGCCTCGCGTGCATATATCTCCTTATAAGGCAATTGGCATGACGAGGCAGCGTACTGCCAATTGCGTTTAAAATCAGCCGGTGTTTTATCCGCAGTTTAAAACCCCCACGAGACAGGCTCTCGACCAATAGGAATGGGTAAACTGTCTCAGGTATTTATGAATACAGTAATTTGTTTTGCTCAACAAAAATGTTTAGGATCCATGATAGTCTGCTATACAATTAACGAAAACGAAGTTGACGTGAAGGGCATCCCTATTTTTTATTAACAACAGCCCAGTTGTACATGGCGTGTTTATATTTAATAGGGCCCAACTTACAATCAAGTAGGATATATTGCATCATAATTTGGAAGTTACATTTTTTAATGTTTGAAAATGTTGTACATTTGTACATCACCTTTAATAAACATTCATGAATGGGCTGTCTCATGCGATTGTACATTAAAAATTAACTTACGTTACAAAATTTGACTGAGCATGTATCCATTTGTAATATATCGATACATACATGTACCGGTACATGATGTTCTTTATATTATTAGCTGTCAATATTCTACAAATATAGGTTGGCAAATATCAAACTTGATCGGCACTTTTAAAATATTCGAATATTTGATCAAGTCCAAGTAAGGATAATCAAAACCTCAATTACTCAAAAATGCACAGCACTATTTCATAGTAAGCAAACAATGTTGTATACGTGTGCAACTTTAATGTCACCCTCTTCAATAAGAGATTGTGTACATTTTGTAGACGGTACACACTTTTATATGTACTCTGGAAATTGTGAAATAATTTTAAAATACTTCCTCTTCCTAGTCTGTTTAAAATACTTCCCAGTTTTGGTCCACTGCATGCACAGTTTTGATGTAGGCCTACATTGTATGGGCATATTGGGCAATGACGTGGCGGGAAACGATTGTGCAAACGCACGGTGCACAAAAGAAAGTTTGTTGGGGTAGGCTACAGGGAATGTTCTGAACAATGGTAAATTCTTCGGATTTTTTCAACTGCGACCGTGTATGGATGTGTATTGTGAACAGGTAGCCAACACTGCATTATGGGAAAGTTTTCTATTAGGGAAATTACAGTGTAAGACCGAGCTATGGGGACTTTCTGCTGTTCCCTTGGCATCTTCGGTTCCCGTAATAATTATCGCTCAATAGGTGTGTGGTCCCCACAATTAATGAAGGAAAAACAAGTGTAAATTTGTACCGAAACTGAGCATGTGGGGAAAGAATTGATAAATACAAAAAATCATTGGTTAATGTATACAAGCCCAGTGATTTTATTAACATTATTAAAATTCCTTGAGGAAGACGATTGAAATTGCTACTTAGAGCTTTTTCAAAAACATTTTTATTTGTTGGAAAGTATACTGCAAAAGAATAGAGTTGTTGAATTTTTTCCCCATCGTAGAATACAAAAGGCTTTTAAAGACAAGTCATATTATTAACCCTAACCGCCCTGAATCCCTCAAAATCCTCTTTGCCAAAGTGTAGGATTTTTGGAGGATTGAGGTTACATGGCAAAAGTGCGTTACTGATTTCGTAGGATGTACTTTGTCAAGGTCTTGGGCCGGACCTTGTGTTGTTTTTGCTCAGCCATACATTATAGGCCTGGATTATGCTTGAAATCCTCCGTACTGCTTCAGGATACAGTCACTGGCCAAGCCTCAACATACATGTATTGACAGTCACTGCCGCAGGATTTTGCAGGATTCAGGCAGTGGTCACCCCTCCACGGACCATATTCACAAAATAATGTAGGAATTTGCAGGATGGAGGCTATGCTGTTTTTCCATGAGGCCAACCGGAGGATTTTGCAGGATTGAGGCTGCATCCTAGCAAAAAGGCCAAGGGAGTTATAGAGTTAAAATGCGTTTTGCTTCCCTGTAAAACTTTGCATATCTTGTTGCCAGAAATGCATTTTATACTTTAATTTATGAAATACGAATAGAGAATTTGTTGTAAACTTTTGTTTGAAATCTAAGATTTTTTCCCAGATGTTGCAGAATACACTAACAGACATAGCTTTTGGAAAATAAATGTTTTCTCATATTTTGGGTTATTCTGTAAATTTGGGGTCCACTTGTTTTCCTGTCCCTAGTACATCTGACATTTCCTTAATTCAGTCATTCTCCAAGAGTGAGTATAAATACCAAACTACACACCCAACAAACAAAACATTGTTTGAAGTCGTTCTTAGTGATACGTGAATGGCAAATCCATGCCTTACTGGGACAGGAAAAATGTCGCACTTTGGACCCTCGATTTACAGAATGGCCCATAGAAAATGCAATTTGTTTCCTGTAAAAACATGTATGCAATGTGTTACGTGCAAGTTCCTTTCCTGCTTGCGTGACAGTCGTAAGGTCAAATAAGTTTGTGCCCAAAATAGCAATTCATCAATCACTGCATTGTATAGTTTGGTTAGTCTTACTCCAAAACTGGTGTTGTTTTTTATGTCCCTAAAATGGCCAGTCCCTGACAAGCATGGTAAAGCTACCATGCTGGATGAGGTCACTATCAACAAGATGAATCAAATCCAGTCTTTTGGGAACTTTGGCAGTGCTACCCAGAAAACTATTGTGCATACATATTGTATGTACCTCACATGCACTGTATTCAAACCATGGAGCTCCATTTGTACATGTACAGTGTATGTTCAAACTTAAACATGCGTGAGGTGTGCTTGTAATTTTCGGGGTAGTACTGCCCAGCACTTTGTGTTTCTCTTCATTTTGTGTTTTGGTCCTCAAATTGAGATTCAATTGGATTTCACATATTGAGTTCAAATCAATAAAATTCAGGTCACTTAAGTTACGTTTTTTTTCTATCAACATTAATTTAACCCTCCATTTGTTTGATCAGTCACAGACTGTAAAAAATTCAATCCTGTTCCCCTGCCAGGCCTTTTACGCAGGCTAGTCACCAACAGTCAGATCATATTTTGTGTAGGCACTGTGACAGTCAAATTCCATCAACAGACAAAAGCCGGCAACTGGTAGGCACAGCTGGCTTATCAATCATCTACAGTTGCGGCATAGCTGTGCAAGTTAAATAAACAGTCACAGCCAGTCAATCCTGCTTTATGTAGGCTGGGAGCTTTTAACTGTTAAAAACAGTCACTTGACTGATTTTGACTGAAAGGACAACTTTGCACAGAATGTATGTTTGCGTAGGAGGGTACATGTGTTGTAGTCCTCAAGTTAAAATTCAATGGGCTATCACATGTCTATTGAATTCAGTTCAATAAATTCAGTTCAGTTCAGCTCAGTTTTTTATTGTCAACCATAAAAAAAGACATTTGACACTTGCTGGTGGGTAAAAAAAAATCTTAAAATATTCACGCACATGAATTTAGGGCAATTAATAAAAGCTACATATATATAGCTACATGTATATATCGGTACATACATGGACAACACAACCACTAAAAGACAATAATTTGCAGTAGGACTCATTAGGCTATAGATATTCAAAGTAATTAAAGTTGAAATAGGATATAACAAAATATATTGTTCGATCAACTAAAAATAGGTCACAATATCTGTATGTAAGTGAAAGTGTGTAAGAGAAAGCGAAACGTAATTAAATGAACAGGAAAGTATCGATTGCAATATTTAGTGGAGTCTGTGTGGATATTTTCCCCACCACTTCCCCAAAAGGAGACAGACTATATAAGGATTTTTTAAAATTTTTTTTTACAAATTTAGAATTATACATATTGTTTTAATTGGTGTAAACAAATTATGGATTGAAGAGAAGATAAAACTACATACAGGCAACAAAGCCCCCCCCCCCCATTTATGGGCCATTTTTAAGGGCCAAGTTCACAGCACTAATAGAATTTGCTTCTATTTTTAGTTATTTTGTGGCCAGCAGTATAAAAATGCATGCATGTCACCAGCGTTGCTAGAGTTGGGTGTGGGGAGGGGGTGTCGTATTTTTTGGCAAAGAAGTCATCCTGATATATCCATATTGTGTTGACAAATATGCTACAATAAATACATGTAGCTCCATATTGTCCAATAGTGTCTAATTCATCCGCTTTGAACATTGAGGAAGTCAGATGTCGTGAAACACCCCCCCTCCCCCCACACACACTAACATTGAGGAAGTCAGATGTCGTGAAACACCCCCACACACTAACATTGAGGAAGTCAGAAGTCGTGCAACCCCCACCCCCCACACACACACTATTTTTTATTTTGCAGTGGCAAGGTGAATTTACCTTTTAAATTCTTTGAAATTGAAACAAGTTTGTGTTTTTTGGGTGTTGTAGTGTTTGGCCCAAATGAAACAGTAACCGTACAAATCAGAATTTTTGTTGCAAATCAGAATTTTACAGTAGTTTTACTATTTCGCTTGATCTTTCGCTTTTGACATCTTCAGGTGCTGACGGCCCATGTGGGTGCCTCGCTCGGCTCTGAAAACAAGGGCAACATCGCCCACAAAGTCTCAGAGAGGTACCGCTGCGAGAGCACCCTGGCCGTCTGTTTCAGCAACTACCTGGAGTTCCTGGACAACGAGGGCTTCCTGAACAACGACAAAGTCGACCTCAAGAAACTTGAAGAGACACTGTGGATGCTCTGCCTGACGGACTACCAGCATCGGGATCACAAGATGGTGGCCGATCCGGAGCTACGCAAGCTCTGGCAGATTTTTAACTTCCTCGCCGAGCCGGATAGCCTGCCCGTCGCCATCGATCGGGAGGAAATGGTTCTCTTGACGGAGAAGCTGGTCCTGGCGATGGGCATGAAGTGGGACCTGTCCCGTTTCGATCACGTGACCAAGAACTTGAAAATGTTCACCTTCACCAAGATGATGGTCTGTTTCGAGTCGGCGTTCGCCCGGGACATGGATCAGATGTGCATCGCGGAGGCTGTCACAGAAGTTTACGATGAGATCATCGAAGAAGTCGAAAAGAAGGTAGGTCAGATCCTCGACTTAAGATTAAACACCCCCACCACATCCCACCCTCCCGACCCCGTCCCCTACCCTCACCCTGGGTTCGGGACTATTAAAGATCCTTAAAAATCTTGGGTTAATTGCCTGTTGATTCGGATCTGGGTTTGGATCCAGGAATTTTTGTTAAGGATTCTTCACCATTTATGAGAGCATTTCTTTTTGGTGTACTGACAATATGGCAGGGAATTGTTTAGCCTTGGCCGAGGTGTGCACTAGTGCTAGTTCCTGATGTTTTGAACTACAAGGACATTCCATTGACCCCCACTGTTTTGCCATGTAGCAATTCAACCGGCATTGATAAGTACATGTACCGACATGATCTTTATGTACCAATAGCATCCACTTGTCTGGGTCAAGTTTCATTCGGAAATTTCACACCACAATGAAACTGAGACTTCCTTCTAGCTTTGAATAAAACAAAAACAGCCATTGACAATCTACACTAGATTTGTTTTGACTGTGAAGGCATATTTCTTCCCTTTTTATCGACTGTAATCATTCTGTATTTTTAAACTGCTATAACTCTGCTGATCATTGTTAGTCCTACAAATACTTCACAAGTCGTATCTGACTATCAACAAAAATTGTGTTTGATGTTATTGAGGCCCAAAAAATAAAAAATGCTTCCGATTACATGGCATTTGAAAATAGGGTACATGTAGGTACTATAGGTAGGTAGATTCTTTTTTTTTTTGCCAATTTTGTTTGTGTACAATCATATGGAGGCACCTGCGTGTAATCAAGGTTAAAAGGTAAAAATGGGTGGTTTGGGATGTTTTTTTTCTCTGATGGCATCTAGTGAAAGGCATTCACATACCAAGAAGGTGAAGAAAGTGGCCCAAACAGATTTCGACAGTCTTTACCAGCTTTGTCCTAACTTTTCAACAAAAGGTCCAAATAACACAAAACAAACATCTTGTCAAGGGTAAAGAAACACTATCATCTCATGGTATTTTTTTTTCCAAAAAAAATTAAATCTCCTCAGAGAAAAAATGTTGTTTCACTGCTATAACAGCTTGAGATAATTTAAATTTGACGTTTCTTTTTGGGTTTCTCCAAAAAGGGCTTTCTGCATAAGAGGGGACACGTGATTAAGAGTTGGAAGGAGCGTTGGTTCGTCCTCAAGCCGCGCCATCTGACCTACTACACGAGCCGCAAGGAAAAGGACAAGAAAGGCGACATCCACATTAAGGCATCTTGGAAGGCCGAGGTAAGCCGGCGTCCAAACTACGTGGCTATGGCTAGCAGTCACACATATTTCTATGGGAATGGAAATAGCCACGTCAACAGTAGCGTATCCGGCTTTGGATGTCAGGGGGCAACCGCACATCCGCGCCGGAGTGTAGACATGTTTGGGTTTTTTTCGGACACTTGGTGTCCGTCAAATCAAGGGGGGCGGGGGCTAGTTCCCATCTTCCAAAATGGGGGCACTCTTCAAAAATAACCATTTTTATGCATACTGCAAATTATATGCCCATTTTCACGGCGCATTGAAATGGTTTTTAAATGGGGTTTCTTTTGCGGGATTGATGTCAGAACTCTCTAACCATTTTATTGAAATTATTGCTGAAGAAAAATTTGCCAGAAAATCCGCCAGGGGGGAGCAAAGTGCCTTCCCTGCCCCCTTCTGGATATGCCACTGCACTTCCATCTATAGACGCATGTGTTATCATAAGCTAAAGCCATTCAAATGTAGCCTCATCTTCATTTTGAACTTTTATTTTTGGATTTTAGATACCTTGATGATTTGAATTTGAATTTTTTTAATTTTAGATCATCGATGATCAGAAAAACTACGAGAACTGCTTTGCGATTTGGACAGACGACAAAAGCGACAAGGACAAGACAAGATACGAACTGAGTGCAGCGGATCCGCGCACCCGCCAAGCTTGGATGATAGGTACAAAAATACCCTTTTTTGGGACACCGGGATTTGTCCTGAATTGGGTCGTCCAAACAATGCAATGTGCCCCCCCCCAGTCCGTGCCCAACTAGCAGATGTAAATTTGTAAAATGCAGTGATCCTTTGGTGGGAAGACCCAATTCTTCATCGGATTACTGAGGTCAAAGGTCGTGGAGGGGTCATTAGAGGTCATTGTTCAAATATATATGCTCCAAATGTTTCTTTGTCGACAGAATTTAATGGGTTTTTAATGTTACTGGGATGGAGTGATCCTTGGGTGGGGTTCACCACAACACTCCGAAATTGGATGTCAAAGGTCATCTAGGGGTCATTTGAGGTCATTTGAGGTCGTCGTTTAAAAATGCACAAAAGATTACCTTTTGTTTTCAGAACACAAAACGTATAGGGAAAAAGGTGACACATGCGGATCACCTTGTTACAGTCTTTAATTTTTAAATGTTATAAGTGAAGAGACTTAGTAAACAGAATTTCTCTAGTGATTGTACCCATAAATTGGCACCCTGATTCATTTGAAGAATATTGCCTGTTTGCGACATTTAGCTGATTTCATTGTGACAGGTAAAACATTTGGATGCTTTGAGTGTAAGGCACCGACTGATTTTCAGACTTAAAGGGAATATACATCATTTGCTTTTACTGTAATTTTCAGAAATGGATGGAATTGGGGGGTTGGAAATATATAGCAAATATAGTTACACTGACTTTTTTGAGGTTTTGGGTTCGAAAATGCTATAAAAACCAAGAAAAACAATCATTTTTCTGTAGTCTGGTTCCCTGACTCCATATAAGAAGAAACAGAGCAGTTTACATACATTGGGGAATTGTAAGGTCAGGGAACCAGTCTAACTGGCTCGTACCCGTTCATAGGTTTGTAATCGATTGCAAACAAGTGCGATGGTCAATTGGGGCCAGTATTTGAAAAAAAAGCCAGTTTTTTCCAACGCTGATCAGCCGATCAGCGTTGGAAATTGATACAAAAATACCACTTTTCTTGAAAATGACAGTATACCAGGTGCCATGATTTTACAGGATGCTTTACACTGTCATTCACTAACAGTCCAGCAAGGTATTTCAAAATGATTTGGTAGTTTTATTTTTTGATGTTTGCAAATGTTGTATTTTTCTTTAATGCCGGGCTTTGCTTGTGTTGTGTTTGACAGCACTGAGAGGTATCATCACACGGGAACAGACCAAAGGGACAGGCCAGTACGGCAAACTGCTGGAGAGGCGGGCACGGAGGAAGAAAGAACGCGAAGAGGAGGAAGAGCAGAAAAGACTGATGGAAGAGGAGAAGAGAAAGAGGGAGGCGGAGCTCCGAGAAGACAAAAGGGTGGGTGTCATTTCACACGGGAACGGATGCGCATAGGAATATATAATAAAAATATGATCACATTTTAACCACTTCGCGCCGGGATTATTTTTGCCGAAAATTTAGATTTTCGCAAAAGGCAAAATTTTTCAGCCTACTTCTGATGTAGCCAAATGCCACAAATACTGATTCGCAAGATTCAATTCGTGCCGAAACTTCATAGCTTGCCAGGGCTGACACTAGTTGTAAAATTATTTTGGTGAAGGGCAAAAAAACAAATATTGAACTTCCATCGCTGCAACGCCCCCAAAAAATCATCTTACAAAAAAGGAGAAAAAATTGGGAATGACTTTCCTTTTTCTGATTATCTCAACATCAAGAGGCAAGAAGAAGCCAAAGATAAAGCCGAAAGGGAGCTGGCCAAGACCAAGGCCAGGGAGGAAGAAGAGCGAAAGCGACGACAGGAAGAAGAGGAGGCGCGACAGAAAGCCGAGGCGGAGCGGGAGAAGGCCAACCAAGTAAGCTGTAAATGGCGAGGGTATTGGGTCTGTGCAGGAACGATAGAGGGCGCTATTTGGCTTTCTTGAAGTTGTGTGCCTCACCTCATGACAAGCAAATGTAATGCAAATATGCTCCCAAGATGCCAAAACAGTAATGGAATTTGTCATAGACAGCTCTAATTTTGCCCTGGTTAAACGTCATGGAAAACTCATGGAATTTCATTTTAAGATTTCTGTTGGATCCCTGTTTTAAAGGAACTGTTTGGAGGACACTTGTTTAATAAAGTTAGCTAGAGAAAAGGCAGAGGCAGAGGGGAGGAGAAGGCAAAGAAGTGTGTTGTAATCAAAGTTGTTATTGGGTCTGTGTAGGAAGGATAAAGGGCGCTATTTGGCTTCTTTTAAACTCTGAAGAGTGCTGTTTGCCTTCTTGCAGTGAACTGTAGAGACCTTTTACTTGGAACTTATTTTGCCTTTAAACATTCATGTATGTGGTCATTTAAGGGGCTATGGTGTAGTTTGCCACATTTTGATGGAAATGATGAGGGCGCTGTTTGACATACCATTAGGGCATCGTGAGGCTTTTAAAAAGAGCTCATGGGGTAATGCAGAACAAAAGGGAAAGGAAAAATGGAAAAAGTCATTGGCTCTGTGCATTAGCCACTGAGGGCACTATTGGCGGGTTCATCTTCAGGTTGAAACTTGGTATTTACATAAACAGGGATGTGTTACACTTGAAAATTAAAGTGATATCACGATCAGATGACAGAATTTGTGCCACTCGCTAAAACAGGGATGTAATCATGCATCACTATCGAATTTCTTATCTTATTGTATTTATTTATTTATTTTCATTTTTCCTTGTGTTGTGCTTAGGCCTTGTTGCAGTCGGAAGAAAGGCTTAAGGCCGAGGAGGAACTGAGACGCCAGAAGGAAGAGGAGGAGAGACTGAGGAGGGAGCAAGACGAGGCGGAGAGGGAACGCATCGCCAGGGATCGAGATGAAATCCGTAAGGTGAGGCTGCGTATTAGGGTTTCCACAATAATTGTGTAGAATTGACTGGAACTTTGGGATTTGAGAAAGGGACACCGGAGGTTACAGCAACGGCCAAGTTCAGGCAAGGACCATTAGTCGACTAGTGGTTGATTTGTGACGTACCTTACGCCTGCGCACTGATAGCAATGTGCGAACGTCCCTAGTCAAACGCTGGTCAAAATGTCACCCCAAACTTCTGGCTCCTGGCTCCCTGCTGCACATTATGAATGCGCGCGGCTATTGGTTACCAGCGATGCAACCAACCCCAGTAGGCTGGTTCCAAATAGTCGACCAGCATAGTCAACAACTGTGGACTATACAGAGTTCGGGCTAACTTAAGTCGAACTATGGTTAACCAATGGTCAACTATAGTTCTTGCGCGAACTTGCTCAAAGCAAGATATTTTGTTTTGATTTTTTTCCTGTTCATTTCTGAGACCTTACAGGGAATGTACAACATTTGTTTTGGTGCAACCGCCCCCTCAGCTCTCATGATATGAATTTACCCAAGAAATTTCATGACTATACGTTAAAAGGTTTTGGAATTACGGCTATTTAATTATTCATATGTGCCAATGGTAAGTCTGCTTCAAATGTGTACATACATATATGGGAAAATTGAACTTTCAGGCCGCGTAACACCAAAAAAATTATGTTTTTGGTATCAAAAGATGCACAAGACTCAAGGCTAAAAAGTCCAGAAAGCTGGGTCGGGAAAACATTTTTTTGCAAGGGTATCGTGGAAAAGTTTGAGGGGGGGTGCATTCCTTGGCCCGTTTAGGGTTAATTCTCTAGTAAGCAAGGTAAAAAAAAACTTCTGGGTGCAAGGTGGAAGAAAATTGGAACATACTCACAAGACTATGCAGACCACTGAACCCTTCGGTGTGGAGTAATGGTAGTGGTGATAGTGCTAAGTAAAAGTACATAGTGTCTTGCACATAAACAAGGCCAAACTAAAGTAGGCTTCCACCTTCAGCAATGTATACACATGTAGAAATCAAGGAACCAAAATGCACACCACCATTCACCACCATGCCCCAGTCACAAGTCCACGCCCTACTGGGCTTTCAAAGGGGTTTTATAGGGCTGGGTCAAAATATGCATAAGGAATTTCAAGATTGAGAATACTTAATGCAGTGTGTCTTTCTTACTTAGAAGTATTTGCATAAACACTAAGTACAGAGGTTGCATTAAAGACTACTTCAAAAGTATGGGTCAAGGAATTTTTATCCCTGACGCTGTGAGAATTAACAATGAAGGCTGCAATGAGAGCTCCATCTGTGGTTTGATTATGTCCCAAATACTATCTATTATGATTTAAAGTAGGTTAAGTTGGAAAAGTAACAGTAATCTCTGAAATAGATTGCAGAGTGACTATGCATTCAGAGAAATAAGTGACTTAAGAACATGTGCAGTACATGACTACTAATTACTGTGACCAACTTAGAAAGCACTCTCTAGATAGTTTAAAGGTGCAGTTGGAAAAGCAATCACATCAGATTGTTTTACCATACTGTAAAATTTGCTCTGGAAAGTTTCAGTTTCCTCAACAATATGGCATGGCAGGAATAGGCAAAAAGATAAGGAGGATAAATATATTATTATATTATTATCATCCATGTCCCAATCCCATGTTTTTGTTTTTATTTTGTGAAGACCCTGATAACAATGTTTGGGAACAAGGGGAAAAAGAATAACTTAACTGGACTGAGATGGACAATACCGCTTTGACTTGACTTTGAATTGATGTGATGATTGACTGGTGATTTGTGATTGATTTTGTGATTGACTTGATGATTGACCAGTCATTGACTGACTGACTGATGTGTGATTGATGTGATTGATTGATGTGATGTGATTGTGATTGGAATTGTGATTGACCAGTGATTTGACTTGTGATTGACTAGTGATTTGACTTGTGATTGACTAGTGATTTGACTAGTGATTTGACTTGTGATTAATTGACTAGCGATTTGACTTGTAGATTATGAAGAATGAAATAAGAGCTAGAAAATGGCAGGAAAAAGCTGGAGTAAAAATTCCAGGGCAAACCCACGGAATGGGGTAGGGACCCAAAAAAAGGGAGCTAATCCACAGGTTTTCCAAGTCACTGTAGTAGAAGGCAAGGAAAGTACCTCTAGGCAAACCTGATCCCCCCTTGACTTGCGACCGACTTTTGATGGACTTGAGATTTGACTTGTGAGTGACTTCTGTTGGACTTGTGTTGGAGTTGTGACGGACTTCTGATGGCCTTGTCCAGTCTTTCCACAGTGAGGTCATAAACTTATTGTTCACATCACCATGTCTTTAAATCTCATTTTGCTTAAAATCCACAGGCTCTGAAGGAAGCAAGTGAGCGAGCGGATATGGAAGCTGGTCTGAAGGAGGCGGAGCAGAGACGTCTGGCGGAGTTGGAGGAAACTCTGAAACGTCTTCAGATGTCACTGGATGAGGAGAAACGGTTGAGGCTGGAGCAAGAGCAAGCCAGGGAACTCAAGCAAAGGTCAGTAATCAGAGCTGTGACTGAGGCCATCACATGGTCATCATAAGTAAAGCATAAGTCATTCACAGGCCCATCACAAGTTATCACAAGTCGGTCGTTATGTATCCCAAATCATCACAATTCTATCGCAAGGCAGTCGGAAGTCAATCACAAGTCAGTCACAAGTCATGGCATGTCTATCGCAGTTCAGTCACAGATTATCCCCATTCATCATGAGACTATCAGAAGACAATCACATGTCATCACAAGTCAAGCACAATGGAGCACAAGTCATCACAACTGAAAGTCAAAGTACAAGTCAGTCACAAGTCAGTCACAAATCAATCACAAGTCCAACACAAGTCAAACAAAAGTCAGTCACAAGTCAATCACAACCCAGTCACAAGTAAGTCACAAGTCAAGTCACAATTTAAATTATGTCAATCACAAGTCCAACTCAAGTCCATCAAAAGTCCAACCCAAGTCAATCGCAAGCCGTCAGAAGTCAATCATAAGTCATCATAACGTTAATCACAAGTCAATTACAAGTTGATCACAAACCATCACAAGCCATCACAAATCATCCCACATTTAATAAACCACAAGTCAATCACAAGTCCAACACAAGTCCATCAAAAGTCCAACCCAAGTCAATCGCAAGCCGTCAGAAGTCAATCATAAGTCATCATAATGTTAATCACAAGTCAATTACAAGTTGATCACAAACCATCACAGGCCATCACAAATCATCCCAACTTAAACAACAAGTTAATCAAAAGCCATCATAAGTCAACCACTTGTCGTTACCAAATCAATCACAAGTTGATCACAAGTCAATCACAAGTGCCTCCAACTGCGGCTTCCATCTTCTTCATTTTTTTGTTTCAGACTCCTTGAGGAGGAGATGCAGAAGCGAGAGAAACTGGAGCAACTCAAGGAGGAGCAGGCCCGTCTCCTGGCCCAAGAGCAACAGCGACGGGAGGACCTAGAAATCAAGAGTGAGGAATTGAGTCAAGAATTTGTGATGCAAGAGGCGAAATTGGAGGAAGAAAGGAGCAAGCTCGCGGAGCTGGAAACCCAGCGTCACGCGGCCGACGAAAAATTGCAGGTAGTACTTTGTTTGCAAATGGTTAGGTGATTTGTCAGCCTCTAAAATTGGCAAGTTGATATATCATCGGGATATCATAACATACATTGTACTAATGACATTTAAACTTCATTTTTACCTCACCTTTTTTTAAAATACTGTTTTCAAAAAGGAGCAGTGTGTCAAAATTCAGGGACTAAGAAAAAGTGACTTTTTTTTCTTCAAATACTGCCCCCAATTTACACAACTTAGTTAGTCCACATTTGATTTGCAATCGGTTACACATCCGTGAACGGGTGCAAGCCAGCTGGTCTGGTTCCCTGACCAGAAAAATCCCTGACGTCTGTAAATTGCTCCAATTTGTGTGAAGGAGGGTCAGGGAACCAGACTACAAGAACAGCATATTTTTTGGGTTTTTTTTCCAGCAGGTATGAAATCAAAACTTTAAGCAGGTCGGCGTAACAGTTTTTGCTATAAAATACTAATCCATCCATTTCTGAAAATTGCATCAAAAGCAAATGTGGTATAGTACCTTTAACAACAATTTTATTGAGAAGTGTTATGATTGTGACCAATCAGAAGACTGAAGAGATATCATAAATGTTTAAAAATGGAGCCTGTGGTTCTTTTGAGCAAGTTCCTTTTTTGCGTTCGCTTTTCCCAGGCTGCCATGGATAAGATTGAAGAGGCAGAAAAGAAGCGAAAGATCATTCAGAAGAAGAGGGACGAGCTAAGCAAGAAGAACACGTCGTTGGGTCTGGCCCAAACTATCCAGCCCAAAGCCCGCCCTCTAGTGACACACAGGGGACTACCGTCATCCGCCTTCTCACAGTTTGGGCCCGAAGTCAGTCCTCGACAGACTGACCAAGACAAACCTAAGGATGACAAGCAGGTAGGTTGATGAAAGGCCAAATAAAAAAAAACAAGTTTAGGGTCCCGGCCTTCTTCTTTTTCGGAGGTCGCCTCCTTTTTTTGGTTTTTTTTGTAAAACAACCCGAAAAAATAATGAATTTTAAACAGTGGCATAATTTTGACCTCTTTGTCTGTTGCATCTAGCCCATATAAAGCTGGTATGTCATTTCCTGAGTCCATGTGGCGGCCATTTAAAAAAATAAGCTGCAGGCCATCTTGAAAAAAAAAGGTTGGGAGGCCATATTGGAAAAAAAAAAGATGAAAAAAAAGGGCCTCCTCCTTCCTTTTTTTCAAAAAAGCAGGACGCTAAACATGTTTGTTTTTTATTTATGGCCAAATACAAATTGAGTTTTGACGCCATCTGAAATTCAAATCACAAGTCAGTTGCAATAGGATCCCAAGTAGAACATAAGCCGTGGAGTGTCGTGGCCTCATGGTCTGGACCGTTAAACTCTTGGTCTGCTGGTAATTCTGCAGGTCGTGGGTTCGAGTCCAGCCTGGGGTTATGGTGCATGTGCCCTTGGGCAAAGCACTTCGTTTGTCACTTCTCCCGTGAGATGGTTACTGTGATTAAATTTAGCTGCTTTGTGCCAAAATGGCAGCATCGAGCTGTATACTCCCCAGGGAGCTGAGATTGTCTTTGGAATGTTTCATTGGCCCAATGAGCAGGGTAAAAATGATGTAGCGCCCTGAGCACCAATATTGGTGGATACGTGTTCTTTCTAAAAATGAAACATTATTAAGTCAATCACAAATTGATCACAAGTCAATCACAAGTTGATCACAAGTCATCACAAATTGATCACAAGTCAATCACAAGTTGATCACAAGTCATTATAAATTGATCAAAAGTCAATCAAAGAACGTGCCTTACATTTACAACGTTCGGGGGCATGGCTACTAATGTCCAAAATAAATTTTGAGTGGAAAATTTGTTTTAGAATGCCTGTAACTTTGAATTTACTGTTGCACAAATGGGATGCGATCAAGCTAAATGAGTCGCTTGTTGGAGACTTCCATTTGGAGATTCAGGCCAAAATAGGGCCACTTCATCACATTACTCCATCACATCTCTTGGTGTTCCGACTTCCATAATTTTGGAACTAAAGATGGTATCAGCATGCGGTTTTCACAGCAGTAATGCTGAGATTGTGCTCTTTTCAAATCTGTAAACAAATAAAATTGACCAGGGTCGACAGATGACTCATTTAGCTTGATCGCATCACAAATGTTGATGCATCATGTACCAAACTTTAAATTTGTGTTTATCATCTTCTTAATTTAGACTGGAGAAAACGCCGTGAACAGCCAAGCAGCGCCCAATGGACATTTATAAAAACACAGCCTTTGCCAGACAGACTTCGAAAAAGAAGTCAACTAGGAAATCTGTCACAAACCATTCACTATTTGCTGTGAACGAAATGAAAAATGTTCAAATTTTTAAGGTTAACATGCAAGAGTTTAGTAAGCTGATTGATGTTCTTGTTCATTAATTTGTATCTGATAATTGAGTATGGCTCTTTTTCCTTTCTTTTGCTTATTTTTGAAACACTGCTAACTTACTTGAGGTTTGTCTGATGAGAATAGATAAATTATTAGGGCTATCCGGGATATACTGAATATTCAAATATTCGATCATCAACCGAATATTCGAATAGCTTTTTACCGATTGGAATATAAAAAAAAGTATAGTTTGAAAGTATAGTTTCAAAATGTATAGTTTCAAAATGCTCCTATTTTAACCAGAATTAACTTTAGCTGAAATTCAGACTTAATATCCCTTACATAACATACTTCAATTTGCGACGGATCAACCCACCTTGGAAATTTCCTAGTTTTTGAGTAAAATCCATATATCTATTTTGTGATAACCTTGTGGAGAGGTATTCATCTATAAAAATTGCCCTGTGAAGACGTATACAATCTTTTGTTCCCTATTATACCCATGTCTCCAGAGGGGCACCGTGTTTCAGATCAAACACACGTATGTACACGCCTGTGATGTTATTTTAATCGTAAGGTTGTGGCACTTTATTGTCAGATGCCACATCTTGTCGACGGTAACTTTTTTTTGTCGACAACGGTTTATTGTTTCCATCCTTTTAGCAGGTTAAATCCCTTGACACTTATAAAATGCTGCAAAACCTCCAGCAGCCCATAACATTGATTGCTGCATGCTAATTTTAAACCGCACGCTTTACGTGCAACTTTTGACGGGCGCGGCATGCATTTGCAGCTGGCGTGTGTAAACTATTAGATCAGCAAGTTTCGAATATTCAAATATACGGTAAAACTGAGTTTTGATTAATCAAATACTAAATTATTCGAAGACGGACAGCCCTAAAAATGATTCTGCAAGTGGCATTTTCAATATTATTGATGTGCCATAACAGTCAGGGCAATATTTTATTCAGAGGGATATTTGTTTTTAAAGCTTGCTTTGTTTTAGAGTAAAAAGAATAGGCCTAAGGTTTTATTTAATGAATATGATTGAATATTATTGCTACTTTGGCACTGAAATTTCTTCGAGGAGTAGTGCAAAATCTTTTTGAAGATGGTTTGTGATTAGGGCATTGATAATGTGATAGAAATATTCATACTTGGCATTTCTAGTTTCAGGTTAGTAGTTTGTTAATCTTTTTATCAATCAGTGCCATTATATGTTGTGTCCTCGGGCAAGCCACTTCACCGTACTTGCCTCTCTCCACCCAGGAGTATGCATGGGTACCGGCATTAGCTGGGGAGTAAACTGTTATGGACTAGCACACAATCCAGGGGGATCGGGAATAGAAATATTCTCAGTCATTTCATGCTACTGAAACTGGAGCTAAACGCGGGCGTGATGGGCCACATTGATTCGTGGCAGACTTTACTAACTTACTATTTTTGAAAATCTTTTTTATCAAGACTTATTGACTAAAATAAGTGCCATTGTACAAAAAAGAATGGTTTGCCCCTTCAATCTTAAAATAGATATTTCTGACATATATTTTCATATTTTTTTAACTATGATGTTTATTGACGATGGGAAATTCCAAAAAAAAACTTTGGTACTTTTGATAATGCTGAAAGACTGTTCATGTTTGTATATTAACAAAATCATTTACAAAATGACTTCTTTTTTTTTAAAATTGAAATAGATATTAGGCCAAACAAAAAAAAATAATTCTCTGTTCTCTGTTCCTGTTCGACGGAATCGGCGGCGGGTTTTTTTTTTTTTTTTTTTTTTTTTTTTCACGCTTGGATTTACATTGAAAAGGGGGGGTATGTTGTTGCTTGTTTGTGTCCTCATGTACATTGGTGTCCTCCATCATTCCTTTTGCTTTTGCCTTTCATTTTCCTTGGGTTTTCCTTCCCTTCCTTTTCTTCTCTTTAAAAAAAAAAGGAGAGAGGTGCGAATAGAGGGCGCTGTTAGTGCGGGAACATTTTGAACAAAAAAAAAAAAAAAAAAAGATCGACGCGCATGATTAAAATCGACGCGCGCGCTGACCAGAGACCGACTTATTTTTTTTTTTGGCCTTACTGACATTATTTTTATTTTTTTAACTATGATGTTGGAAATTTCCAGTATTTTTGACACTTGTGATAACGTTGAAAGACTTCTCATATTTGTAATGATTAAAATCTTGTTTACTCTTTTGTATGAATATTACTTTTGGAAAAATAATTTTCACTTCAAAATTTCTAAAGGTTTGCTTGAATCTGTTTATATATTTTTGCACTAATACTCAATTTATTTTGCATTTGTATATAGTTTTTGCAAATTTGATGGCAACAATAGGTTTTAGAATATGGGAATAAGGTGCCGTGTTCATTTCTGAAATTCCGTGTTTTGCTTTTGTTTTTGTTTTGTTTAGAAGAAATTTAAATTTTAGTCAACCTAGTTATTAAGCTCCATTTTATCAATTTTTTGATTTAGTCTTGGAAATGTATAAATTGTTTTCTAAACCTTTACCATGAGGCACTTGTGCTACATAATTGTAACAACAGTATTTTTTTGGGGGGGGGGGGTTGGGCTATTGAATCCCCCTCCCCCTTTTTCGTGATGAAAAAAAAGAAGTTGATTTTGAGGTAATTCAAGATCCAAACGACCAAAATTTATTCAATAGCACCGAAAAGTGGTGAAACAAAGAGCAAAAGCTTTTAAACAAGCCTATTTGATGCAAGTATATACATATTGATATATCCTGAAGAGCGCCCCCTAGTGTAATGTGTTGTCAGGTCCCCCCCCCCCCTGCTTTTTGAATTTCCACGGGTTTATGCCACTGGGAAAAATGAAGTCAAATTGCTAGTATTCTCTTCCATAAACCATTTAACACACTCAAAAAGATGGCAGTAAAATTTCCGTATTTCTCCAACTTCAAATTTTTAATGTTGATTTTGAATTGTTTCAGTCTTCTTTTCATTATGCTTGATCTTGTTTGTAGTTTATACTTAAATTTTTATTTGAATGAATCAATTTCTTGGTTTTTTTTTTAAAGTTCTGCCCTGATCGCTGGTCAAATAATGAAGGAAATGTTTATTAAAAAAATGCGATTTTCAAACTAGCCTTTGTGGTTTTGCGCATGTGTATGCTGTTGTTTTGTCATTAGATATTGTTTAAAACAAAAGAAATCGTTCAAATTTAGCACATGATTCAGATGGGTTGAAGCCGAATCCCAAAGAACGAACCCGACGTTTGTGAAATGGCTAAATTTCAGCCAATCAGCGCTCTCCTTGGATTCAGCCAACCGCGCGCGGGGTATATGCAAATAAGAGCGAACACAATATAAGACAACAAAAATCAAAGAAGGGGATATACTGCAAGCAATATATTGTAAAAAAAAATAATTTTAATTTGTGACCCGTTTTTATGCTGTTTCTGTAAATTTAAGTCGTTAATTTCAAATGCAGCTTCGTTTTTATCTGGTCGATGGGGGCGCACTATAGGCCGCGCACGTGCGCGCAGAAAATTGCAAATTATGACTGTTGGACCACGCGGGTTTGAAAATTTTGACGAGAGGATTCGGGTAGTTTTTGGCGTCATTCATGTCATTGTTTGAGGGGAAAAAATGGACTTCAGAATTACTTCGTGCATTTTCTATCTTGTGTCAGTCTTCTCAGGTAGTCGGGTTCACAAGCGGGTAAGCAGGCATATCGGCCATAACGCTACATTGACATCTCTTTGAGCCGAGCGCAACTTTACAAAATGCGCCAATCTTTCGAAGTGTTCAAGGCCTACGCTGACACTAACACAATCTAGGCCTGTTAGTGTTTAATTCAAATTTCGTTGGAAAGTTTTGAGAATTAACAAAACTATATAGGCTCTATGTATTTTGGAACCTTAGGAATCTGGATCAGTGGACCCTAGTCCGAAAATTTGGGACTCTCAATAATGTTCGCATTTTTTCCAATGTTATTACTGCCGCCATCTTTGAATTACAAAAGTGGGTCATTCCGTGTCAAATCACCCAATGGGTTAAACCCCAGTTCACTCCTTCAAATTTGCTCATATTTAGTATATGTGGGGTAATTTTGGCTGAAAAAAGCTGACATCAAGTTTGAGTGCCATTGGACCAACGGGGTTTTTTGGATACAGGTCAACTGGCACGAACCACGCGAACCAACTACGCGAACCGACCAACTTGAGTTTAGACGATTGGTTTAGCTCACATGGACAGATGAAATTAGGTTCGCACGGTAGGTCGGCATAATTTTACCTTTTCTGAAAGGTTGAGATTTTCAAATTAAATGTAGTTGATTTTTGAATCCGCCAGTGCTACTTACATTCGCGATTTTTTAGAGAAGAATTCTGCGTTTGTTTGTTTTTTTACAAGTTCGCTTGATTGATTGGGAAGTTGTCTTCGCGATAACCAGTATGATTGGTTCCCGCCGCACCGCGCACTGTATAAAGAATGCATGATTGAATCGCTGTAACCTGTGTATGCCGCGGTGCAATTGCTGGTTGGTTAGACAAGTAAAATGACAAGAAAACACCGATATTTGCGAGGTCTATTGTATAAAAAGGAGCTACTATAAAAAAAAGGAATATAGCATAACGCATGCTTATACAGTTGTACGGACAGTGTCCGCCAGTTTTTTGCTTGGGTCAGATAGTTTTTTAGTCCTAATTATTATATATCCAAATAATATTTTGTAAAAAAAAAGAAAAAAATGGGGAGTTGATTTTTATTTTTTGTTAAAATCAGAATTTTATATAATTTCACCGTAAATGCGAGGTTTCTTGGGTCAAATGCGATTTTCTTGGGTCAGAAAATTATTTTTTTGCTTGGGTCCGATAATTTTTTTTTTTTTTTTTTTTTTTTTTTTTTTTTTCCTCTTGGGACTTCCAACCAAAATGCCATAGACTTTGTGCACGTTTTTTCTAGCAAACACTTTTGGCATAAAACAAAGTCATATGACATCAAAACTTAACATAGTCACAGAACATATAGCAAAGGTCGTTCGCGAAGATAGACGCAATGATGACGTCATCATGGGTCATGTGACGTCATCGCAACGTTGCATATTTCAAAGCCCTATATCTACAGAACGGTATGTCCGATTGGCTTGAAACTCAGCATGTGGTTAGACAGGGAAGTGTTATAGATAAAATTTGAGATGACGTCATCATGACGTCATCATATGATTTTATATTAATTTTGAATTTTTGAAGACTTTTGCCATATCTCACTAACGAAATATGATAAATTCGAAATTCTTTTTGTATTAGGTTCGCTGGGCAATAGATATATGCACAAAATTTGTAAAATGCGTGACGTCATGATGACGTCAGCAAAAATGCGATTTTTTGAAACACATATAAGGGAATGTCCGATCGTCATGAAACTTGGTGGGTGGGTAGATAATAACACTAGTACACAAAATCTTGAATGACGTCACGATGACGTCATCGATCGATTTTTAAAGATTTTTTAAATTTTGCTTATTTTATTCTGCTTACAAAATTTAACACTTATATTAATCCGATTGTTTTCAAACTTGGTACAGACTAAAACCACAATAAAATAATGAGCACTGCCAAGTAATGTTACGATGACGTCATCATTAGACATGTGACATCATCCTTAACTTGTATATTTTAAGCCCCTACATCTCACGAACAGTACGTCAGATTGGGTTAAAACTTGGTATGGGGGTAGGCCGGGATATGTTACAAATAAATATTGAGGTGACGTCATCATGACGTCATCTTGTGATTATATATATATATTTTATATATAAGACTTTTGCCGTATCTCACAAATGCAATATGCCAAAATCAAATTTCCCTTCGAATGAGGTTTGTTAGACAAAACATAAATGCACACAGTTTTGCACCATACCAAAAACATGACCCCAATTGAAAAAAACATAATGCGGAAAAGCCCTATGCTCTGTTGCAAACAGACATAGACCTCTAGTTATTATGTCTAATTGTTATGCTGCAAACAGATTTAAAATGGCTCAAAGGATAGAATTAAAAAGGAGAGGAAATGAAAATGGAGAGGGCAAGGAAGGCTGGGGAAGAACAATAATAAAAAAAGGAGAGAACAATTACATTGGGGCGGAATGTGCAGGGTTCGACCTCAACTTCTTTTGTTCACTAGCCAGCCGGGCTACTGGCCCACGGGCATTTCTACTAGCCCGCATTTTTTTAAATTAAATTTGACGTGACAAGGCTACAGGTATGCACAAAACGATACAACACTCGTCTAACTACAAAAATCAGTTACTTTATTATCATCATTCACGGGTTCACTCCCAATCACACACAACGGTCACACATACCCGTCACACTATTCCCAAATTCTTCCCAACCATGCCAACCCAATCCTCGAAACCACTCATAAAGTTGTCTCTGTTTCCGTTTTTTGCCACCACGTGCCACTTTTTGGTGATTTTGGCCAAAATGGGCGTGGCCGCCAATTTTTAAATGACTATATCTCCATAACCTGTGGGCCCAATTTGTTGATCTCGGTTGCATTGGAAAGGTAATATAAGGAACCCCAATTTACTGTTCATGTCAGAGTAATTTGAAGTATTACAAACGTTTGACCTTTACTTTGATCTTGAATATAATTTGGGGAAAGATTTCTGTATATACAAAGTTCAGTAATTTTCCTCTGTATTGACTAACAAGCCCCCAGATAGCAATTTCATGTCATCAAAGTCAATTTGAGAAGTGAAAAAATACAAGCATTTTCTTAGAAAACACTTACACTTTTTCAGTCCAATCTCATAGGGTTTGTACACAGGGTGTTGAGTGAACTTCGTATATGGAAATCTTTCCAATTAGGGGGTATAATATTTTTGGTTTGGTTTCTAGCTCATCTCAAAGTTGTCATACTTTTTGCAAAATGTGATATGTATTTTTATGTGTAGTAGGCCTACGACATTATCTTGTACATGTATGAGTAGGCATGATGACACACTTGGAGATTTTTTTTTACAATAATCCTGGAAACCATAGGCGTAGCCAGCAAGGGGGGGGGGTACCCCCCCAATATTTTGTAAAGACTGCCCTTTTCTATTCAAATGCCTAGTTTTCCTTTGAATTGTGCCAACTTAGCCCCAGTCTGCCAGTTAAACTCACACATTTCTTCAAGGCGAAACATATGAAATCCTTTGGGGAACTAACCCACCGGGCCGGTTTTTATGTGCAACCTCTATGAGAGAACGCGGCGAAAAAATCATTAAAAACGGGCCTTTTTTCACATCTGTCGCCACCACTTCATTATTCGACAGGGTATACCTTAGATCTGACTACAGTGTGACCCTAACAAAATACTCTTTCAGAAAATGAAAGAAAAACTGAATAAAACACTGAGTTTCACTCGCGAATTGATGTTAAACATTGCATTTTCAGTCAAAAATCTCCCTGTTTTGTGTGTAAACCACGCGTTTAGCCAAGAACTGGTCCATTAACATCATCATAACGTTAAATAGCGCCATCTGGGAGCTTAGATCTCTCGAGTCATTTTTCTTCGTCTCGTCAGCCTTTCAACAATATAACCCTTATTGTGATTGGTTAAGGTTTAGGCTCGCATGTATTCATTTACTAAAGAATTGTACATCTAAACTCCAATAAAATTTGCCGTTGCTCAATGGCTCAGCGCGTAGGGTCTGTTTATTGTACACGTGCTAGGCAGCGCTACTGTGTATATACACAGAGCCCGGGAGCTCTTATCTGTATGTGTCCAAGGTCATCTGGCTGTGCACTTTGGCCAGTTTACATGGGGTCCTTTTGACCATAAAGGATTTGATATGATGTTCGGCTACGTTTCTGCTGTTCTCCACAATATGACAATTTTTGTGTAAATTTCCTTATCAATTCTTTACAATCACATGCTTGTCTGCAGTTACGATTTATGAGTTACCATTTCTGCATCAAAGAGACTTGCCAATACCCACACCACTGAAATAGTGTAGTGGGCACCAGCAAAATGTTCACACAAATAAAACTTGAATGTGGAACAGCCATCAGACAAAAAAACATGATCAGCATAATGCAAATAAATATACAATGTAGTTCTGTCTGATGAAAAGAGATGTACAATGTATGGGGAAAAACGTGCAAACAACTTAAATGTCAACGGAAATGAGAGATATGAAGTGGAACCAGCCAGTAAAACCAACAGAGCAGACAAACTAACAAACGGGTTAAAGAGTAGTATGTGACTGGCAAGGAAACACCAAAATATTGGGATTTTTTTAAGAAAAGCTTGGCAGAAAGAAACGTTACTTAACCCTTACTCCCTAGGGGGTGTGCAAAATCATATTGAAATTGGAGGATTCAGGACTGTTAGGGCTATTGAACAAAACTTCAGTTTTAAGGTTCTGCATCTAAGTTACATTTGGCTCAAATTACCATTCTTTTCCTTCCCAAGCCTCTTATGGTGATTTTGTCTCATATCCCACAATAAATGATGATAAAGTTAATATCACAGATTTCCATACTTGGAATAGACCTAACTTAATGATCATTTTGCATTGAAGTCCAACTTTCTTCTGGACTCAAGTCTCATTATACAGTAGCTCCATTTTGTTTAAAGACATAATTCTTCACTCGCAGCATCATTGTTCACTAACTCCTATTTTTCTGAAAAAAATTCTAAGACTTGTGTCTTGCAATATCATTTTAGTTTTGCTGCGTTGGACTTGTTTACTGGTGTGAAATCAGGAAGAAAGTTGAATTTTTCTTAAGTTTTGTCACCTGATGAAGAAACAGCACGGTACTGTTTCAAACGTTGAGTTAAAGGAGATATACAACATTTGTAAACATCAAAAAGCAAAACTACCGAATTAGTATGAAATACCTGAATGGACTGTTAGTGAATGACAGTCTTAAGCATCCTGTGAAATCTTGGCACCTGGTGTGCTATAATTTTCAAGAAAAGTGGTCTTTGTGTATCAATTTCCAACACTGGTCGGCCGACCAGAGTTGGAAAAAAACTGGCTATTTTTCAAACACTGCCCCAAATTTACCATATTTTTTTAGTTGGCATTTTGTTTGCAATCGATTACATGCCTATAAACGGGTAAAAGCCAGGTTAAGACAGGTTCCTTCCCTTACGATTCCCCGATGTCCAAAAATTGCTCCTATTCATCTGAAGTGGGGTCAGGGAACCAGACTACAAGAACAGGATTGGTTTTTATGGTTTTTCCTGCATCTTCGACCACAAAACTTCAAACAAGTCAATGTAACAATATTTATTATATAATAATACCCCCCCAATCCATCCTTGTCTGAAAATTACAGCAAAAAAGCAAATATATTAATCCCTTTAAACCAACTGGTTCTTCTCATAACCACACAACTCACAATGTGATGCCATTCACATGGTGTTAGCACAAAGCTCCCATTCAAAGTTGAGTTTGCACCTTTTTTTGTATTATTTGCAAACTTTTGGTCCCTTTCATTTCAACCAGTGGGTGGCTTTTTTGTCCAAACCTTGCTTTGCATTTGAAAGAACTGTTATGTATTTGTTGGAAGCAACTTGGGTGTCCAGTACGAAGCACAGTGCTTTATGGTACACTTGAAGAGCGGTTGAACTTTTTTAGGCTCTGGATTTTCTGTTAAAACTGAGATTTGGAAGTTTACAAAATGGAAACTAGCACTTGTTTTTACGTTGCGGTGTGTGTGATTGTCGCATGTCTGTCCAATGTGCAGGCTGGTAAGTCTATTCACAATTTTATACAACTCATTTTTGGAAACTCACAACATTTTTTTTACATCAATGGTTATTAGTATGGGCAAGTCTGCCTCATATGTACATGTAGACGATTCCTTACAAAAAAATTGTGTCAGAAGTTATATTTAGGACTTGAAATAAGCATTATTATTTAATAATGCATGTACTCAAGAAAATATGTGTGTAAATAAGGTAAATATATCCAAGTATGTGATTATGGGGGGAAAAACACATTTTAAAATATATTTTGTACTTTTATATTATAAGTTTTCTCTTTTTCCCCCTCTTCTTTTCAGCTGGCTGGGATTACCTGAATGACTCTGGAAAAGGTAAGAAAAAAGAGTTTATTTTTAGGGACCAATGTCATATTGCGCTACCAATCAGAAAATGTTGCTAACCACTAAGAAACTTATTCTCTGCATAATAAACATGAGAAACAGCAACAAGCAATATGACATCATGATATTTTGGCTGCTAAGTTGTTTTTTAAGGGCCAATTCATTGTAATAATTGTATGCAATCCTTCAAACTGCCATTTTAGTTCCATTGAACCTTATTTTCAAATTTTGTTAAGCCATTTTCAAGGGTATTTTGTTGCCTTTTAGGGTTTTATGCTAATGCAAATTTCTATATTTACTACTGAGAAGGCTCAACTAATTGGATAATTAACAAAGTAACAAAATATGTATGGGTAGAGCATCGGTACGTTGCTCTGGAGGTCGAAGGTGCAAATCCCACTATTAGCAAGTCATTTTTCTGTGCTCACTTTGATTTCTAACTTTATTTTTTTTTTAAGGTCCTGACACTTGGGAGGCAAATTACGACACATGTGGGGGCAGCAAACAGTCACCGATTAATATCGAAATGGCCACGGTGGAGGAGAAAGACTTAGGTGATTTCATCTTTGTCGGTTTTGGAGAAGACGACAAACCAGTCAACGCAACAATGACGGTGTCCAACAACGGCCATTCTAGTAAGTTTGCTATACTTTGCTTGTAGACACATTCTATGAAAGGCTAAAAATTTTCGGAACTTACCACCATAAATGTAGCAATGAATTTGTTGCACCAATGTCATCCCAGGGGCATATCTGTAGAGGAGGAGTCGAGGGAGGGGGTCCAATCTGAGGAGGTCCATTTCTTTTTTAGCGATCAAGACAACTATTTACAGTATCATGGTTGTTGGCATTATGCCAGTAAGTATAGTATGCAAATATTGACTGCTTTGAGTGGTGGTGTAAAACTAGCCTCCCGAGGTGATGAAGCATATTCCGGGCAAAGCCGAGGGAAATGCTCCGGTGATCTCACCGAGGGAGGATAGTTTTACTACACCACAAGATAAAGCAGTCAGCATTTGTTTTATAACACCTCTCTCACACATATTCTGCTTGAAGTTAGGCGATAACTGATTTATTTAATCTAAATACCAATTTGAATTCAAAATTAGTCGAAAATTTACTTGCACTTTTCCAACTACCCCTTCATGAAATGTTTGAACCCAACTCTGTAGGGCTAGCGCTTGGGAACAATATGTGCAACGCGCACACCCGTATATACATTTGCACACAATACCGGTTTCATTAGGAACACACTCTCGTGAAAGTTGGTCTGATGGTTAACTTTTTCTGTATGATGAGGCTTGCGGTTTTGCCAAAGTCAATTGAGTGTGATCGGCCGATCTGATAAAGTTTGTGCACAAAACCCCAGAATGCATGGTGTTTTGTGTAGAATGGTTGCCGGACCACTTTTCACGGGAGTGCACTTAAAGTCTTATTCGTATACATGTAGTACTTTGGTACTACGTCACTGTAGCACCACTGATTACTGCACCCATTGGCTAAACACTCAATTTGCATTAACCTCAAGTTGTCCAATGCGTGGTTTCAGGCGCTATCTGCTCTATATTCACAAATAAAATACAGTTGGGGTTGACCAAATGACGCCATCTTGCCTGACTGCAATATTTAGCCGCGAAGTGCGGCCACTGCGTGCCGTGTACATACAAATCCTCTGGTGTACATGCATGCGCGTCACACACAATAGGAACAGTGCGCGTCAACCAGCGAAATGTCCCGCCCATGGGTCTTCGTTGCTAGGTAAAAGGGCGCCCTCTTTTTTGGCGCACGGAGCCCATACCGTCAACAATTAACACAGAAGTGACAGATTTCTATTGATTTGGAACTCCTTATTTTGTTTTGTTTTGTAGTTGTTGTTGGTGTCGACGGAGATTATCAAGTGAGTGGCGCTGGGCTAGGCACCACCGCCTTCAAAGCGGTCCAGTTTCATTTCCACTGGGGCAGCGTGAACAGCCAAGGTTCTGAGCACACCATCAACGGAAAGGCTTACCCAGGAGAGGTGCATTGTCATTGTATTCCTTTGTCGGAATCAGTAGGCCTACTTTCATGACCCATCTGGAGTTGTAAGGGATTTACCCCCGTCCTAGATAAAGTTAGCTCCTCCCTCTTTAAATTCCAAAGTGGTTTATTACCTTTGTCCAATTTCATGGAACTGTTAATATGAATTTGGCAAGCATTGAAAATATTTGCTGGGCACAAACAGGCAACCATATAAAATACCATGCATTATATATTGACAAAGACTGGTTCTCGGCTTGAAAAAGGTCAGAAGTTGAACACTTTTCAAACATTTTCCAAACAGTTGGAGCACAAACAGGTCATCCCATGCCCCGTACAGTTGGCAAAGAGAATTATCAGACCTTTCAGAACATTTTAAATTTGCATGACCAAAGGGTTTTGAAAGGTAAAATAGTGCTGGAACTTTGGGACTTTTCGAAAGGTTTCCAAAGGTGAAGCAACTCTGTGGGCAAATTCAGTAGGTTGCATTTCAATACCTTTCGAAAGGAATTGAAAGGTGTGGTAGTGCAGTAACAATAAATTCTAGAGGATTGTAAAAGGTCCAGCATTTTTCCCCTCCAATTTGCCAGCACCCAGATTTTCTGATGTTTTGAATGGTCTGACTACATGAGAGTTAATAAACTGCAGAAAAAAACAACTTTGCTTTCGGCATGTGCAGGAGGATTTTTCGACATAAGGATATTCCGTTTAATTTGTGTATTTTGTTCTATTTTTCCCACAGTTGCACATTGTTTGCTACAACACGAGTTATCCAAATTTCTTCAGTGCTTTGTCTAACGAGGATGGTCTAACAGTACTGGGATTCTTTTTAGAGGTCAGTTCCGTTCAGTTTTTTTGATGCCTTATACACAAAGAAAAAGAAAAAAAAAGTAATAAATTCTTACTCCACAAAGCCGAGATTCATCAAAAATCCTTGAACTTTTTGTCAACCTTTGGTTAAAAAGTACAAGCATTGATAAGCTCGTTATTCACAGAATTTGTAGAGGAGTGGTGTGCAGTCAACTGATATGACCCACTTATTAAAAAAAAAGGGGTTTTGGGTGATCAATTCAAGAGTGGGGGCAGCTTTTTTGATAATTAGTGGGGGTTGGGCTTCAGCGTGCCTGACATGACAGTTGGGATCAGTGCACAATCAACACTGTTTTCTAAAGAGTATATCCCTTGGGCTGGTTGGCATTGTGTGTTTCTATCAGTATCACTGACCCTTTACGATGAGGGCTCAAAATTCCTCTGGACTACTGGGCCGAAACTGAAGTGATTTATGATTGTCACTCTATGACCAAACTAGAAGGGTACTGCTAAGGCCAAAAAAAATAATAAAATCTGCTTCCTATTATGGCATTTGAAAATATAGGTTTTGGCATTTTTTTAGTGTTGATCAGATGGAGGTGTCTGTGTGTATTCAAGGGTAAGATTTAATTGATGGTTTTGGGTTTTTCCCTCATTCTCCCCCCCCCCCATTTTTTTGGGGTATATAGGGCCTGTCAGGATAGGGTAGGTAGGGTAACCGGAAGCAGAACTATTGAGGTCTTTTGGCCTAATATTTATTTAATGCCTATTCAAGTACTCTTAAGTCCATCGTTCATCATTGGATTATGTTTATTGCAGTTTCTGTTTACCATTATAACCATTTATCTGAAGAATATTCTTTAAAATTACTTTTCAAAACCTTTTACAATAAAAAACCCTGCAAATATATTCTGCATTCGTCATTGAAGAGTTACTTCTCGAGAACTTTGTTTGTTGCCGGCCCTGTTTGAACTTGCTCATTGGCTAAAAGTTTGAAAGGTTATTTTATATAAATTTTCGCATATGTACTGAAGGGGCATTACTTTTTGGTAGTTACCTAGGCAAAAAAAAATAGTTCTGCTTCCAGTTTCCCTAGCTACCCTGTTCTGACAGCCCCTACCCCATTTTTTTTTTATGGGAAAAATTAGAAAAAAACGCCCAAAATCACAAATTTCTACCTTTTACCCTTGACTACACGCAGGCACCTCCATATGATCGTACACAAACAAATTGGCAAAAAAACCACAAATACCCTACCTACTTAACCTAGTTTCCGCATGCCATGTAATCAGGAGCAGAACTTTTTTTTTTTTTTTGGCCGTATTCATAAAATTCTCCTTGTGGGCAATCACGATGTCGGCCTGAACTGTAAGGCCATTATCAATTGTTCATGAGCTCCTCATATGGCTCATTAGTACCTTTATATTCTAGTAGAGCAAAAGTATTTTTGAGAATGTAAAATAGAAATCAGAAAGAATTAAAATGTTTACCCTCTGCACAGATTCAAACAGCGGACAATCCAGCTCTTACACAGCTATTTGATGTCATTTCTGCGATTCAATTCGACGGTAAGTTTTGCAGTAAACTTAATGGACTGTTGCTCAGTATCTCTGAATGGGTAATCTCAGCAACACGTTTGTTATTGTGGCTGCTCATGGTAAGAATGTTTGATGCGGTTTTCAAATTTCAATAGAAATCTTGACGTTTCAGTATTTATTAAGTGATTAGCTTCTAAAGGAGACTGAACTTGAGACTCAATTAAAAAGGACCCCTAAATGACATCATTGTACACTGTATTGTAGATCATGAGTATCCGTTCTGTCCAATGATCTTTAATTCTAGAACCTAAATGACATCATTGCCCATTGCAGACTATCTTCTCTAGATGCCTGTGATCTTTAGTTCTAAAACTGTTGGTCTTTTAATAACTTAGAACCTAAATGCCATAATTGTCCATGGCAGATGACTACCCTCTCTCAATGCCTGTGATATTTAGTTCTAGAACTTGTGATCTTTTAGTTATAGAACCTAAATGACATCATTGTCCATTGCAGATGATGAATATAGCTCTCTCAATGCCTGTGATTGTTAGTTCTAGAACTTAGGATCTTTAGTTCTATAATATAACCTAAATGGCATCATTGTACATTGCAGCTATGACTACCCTCTCTCAATTCCTGTGATCTATATCTTTAGTTCTAGAACTTGTGATCTTTAGTTCTTTAATAGAACCCAAATGACATCACTGTACGTTACAGATGACGACCCTCTCTCAATACCTGTGATATTTAGTTCTAGAGCCTAAATTTCATCATTGTCCATTGTAGATAATGACTACCCTTTCTCAATGCCTGTGATCATTAGTTCTGGAACTTGGGATCTTTATTAGTTCTATAATAGACCTTAATGTCATAATTGTCCATTGCAGCTATGACTACCCTTTCTCAATTCCTGTGATCTATATCTTTAGTTCTAGAACTTGTGATCTTTAGTTCTTTCATAAAACCCAAATGACATCACTGTACATTACAGATGATGACTACCCTCTCTCAATGCCTGTGATATTTAGTTCTAGAACCTAAATGACATCATTGTCCATTGCAGATAATGACTACCCTCTCTCAATGCCTGTGCATGATCATTAGTTCTGGAACTTGGGATCTTTAGTTCTATAATAGAACCTAAATGACATCATTGTACATTGCAGACATGACTACACTCTCTCAATTCCTGTGATCTGTATCTTTAGTTCTAGAACTTGTGATCTTTAGTTCTATATTATATACCTAATCAAATTGCTTGATGATGACTATACCCTCTCTCAATTCCTATGATATTTAGTTCTAGAACTTGTGATCCTTAATTCTATAATGTATACATTGCCGATTATGATACATCTCTCAGTGACTGAGATCTTTAGTTCTAGAACTGGCCACGTCACCTTTATAGTGTATACAGCCTAATTGGCATATTCAAGTGCAGGTGACACTCGTGACAGTAGTGAACTTTAGTTCTGGAACCGGTGATTTTAAGTTCTAGAACCTCAATGACATCCTTGTTCATTGCAGGAGAAGAAGAGGATCTCTCAATGCCAGTTGTCTTCAAGAACTTCCTCCCTTCTGACCTGTCCTCATACTATCGCTACAGTGGCTCCCTGACCACGCCCCCTTGCTACGAGATTGTCACATGGAACGTCTTCACAGAGCCCATTATGGTCTCTGAAGCACAGGTAGGCCAAAACATTGTACACAAGTCTGAAAACTTTACTTTTCATCAGTGCGGGTTTCTGTGGGTTGCAGGTTCAAATCCCACTACGGACCATTTATAAGGTCCATTTAAAGGAAACATGTTACGATGACTTTCCACCTCCTTAATAATTGTAGCAGTAAAAGGGAGAACTTTCAACATTTTAGTTTTTGTGCTTATGAAAAATGAGCCAAAACGTGATGTCATTCAAGGCAGAACAGTAGTGTCTCTATAGCTTAATTGTGTGCAAATATAGATCAGATTGTTCTTCCACTTTTGACTTGTTTATCATGTTCAACAGCTTGTTTGAACAATTTTGGCCAATATTCCTTCCAAAACGTTTTTTTGTGGGTAATTTTGAAGGACTAAATTTGTGTACTGTTATAATGCACTTTTAACAAGGAGCCTTGTGTGACAAAAGCAAAAAAGCACCCTCTTACATATATTGATGAAAGGATCTGCCAATAATTGAAAAATTACCACTTTCGTGTCACTTCCAATGTAACTTCCAAAAGTATAGATCTTGTATGTATTGTTGCAACACATAGTATTGGCATGAAAACAGATGAGCTGAATTTCCACTGCATGTTTCCTTTAATTATATCTAGTGTTGCTCGTTATTGTCCAGTTTTAAGTCGATCACACCAGTTCTTGATTTCTCGTTCTTTATCTTGATTGTTGTCTCTTGATGGTTTTTGTTTTCTTCGCCAACGCTTCAGGTGTGTGGGGGGTGCTGTAAAGCAACTTATAGTGCTTGCACTCTTCCCACACTTCCTAGTTCGTTTTGTTTAATAAGAATATAAAAATAATAATGAATGTTCAACCTTAAAATTAGAACTTGACAATATATAGCCACTTGGCAGAAAGAAACAAAATGCAGGTCAGTGGATCAGCATACCAAGGATAAGCAATTCCCCCCCCCCCCAACAAAACCAACACACACACACAAGCACGTTTGTTTATGGTGTAAATCGAGGATTTTACATGCTGGTACTAGTCAGATCAGAAAAGCAAGGTTAAGGAGAAAAAAGAAATCCAAACACACACGCACTTTTTCGTGGGGACTACGCACAAGTTGTCCCATGCTACTATGGAACTAAAGATGCTGTGGGGACAGCAGAAAGTCCCCACAACTTGGTCCTAATTTGCCTAACAATGAACAAGTTCCCCATAACATGGTGACGGCCCACCCACACTGCACACAGCCTTACTGTGGACATTCCTTTGTATTTGTGTATAAGTTAAGAAAAAAAAACTGAGGAAAAAACTTTTATTGCAATGTGAACACTCTCAACCCAATGTTTGTTATAATGATTTCCTTGAGTGTTCCTCTTCATTTTCTGACCGATAAACATATAGCCCCAAAATTTAGTCTAAACCTGTTTTCCAGAGAGGGGAAAACCTAGTGTGGATGTGTGCAATTAGTCAACAAAGCATTCACGCTTCCAGCATCCTGTGGACCTCTTTTGTTCACAGGTCCACAGACAGTATGTTAGATTCGACCGCACAATTAAATTTAAAAAAAAACACCACTTGACAAAAAATAGCCAGTTGGCAGAAAAAAAAGACAAAATGCATGTGGTTGATTCCTGTGTACCTGTTACATCTGACATGTATAAGATTTTGTCATTCAGGACATATTCTTTAATACCTTTTATCCAAACAATTAATGTGAAGTCAACTTAAATGATACTTGAATGACAAATTACACAGGTCGGTTGTGACAGGGACACCAAAAAAAGTCACACTTTGGACCCCAGATTTTTGGAATGACAAATGTACTGTAATCAGATGCAAGGATCATAAGCCCAAAAAATAAACTCTCTGCCCCAAAATTAACTAATAAAATTTAAAAAATTTAAAAAATGATATCAAAAAGCCAAAATATGCAGGTAATTATCAGATTGAAAGGAGAAGCATTTTTTTTTATCCCCCACTTCCTTACTTCATCGATTCTGTGTACAGCTAAATGCACTGCGTAGACAGTACGCCAACGAACACAACGCGGCGGACAACATCACCCTAACGGACACCTACCGCCCCGTCCAGCCCGTCAACAATCGCACCGTCTATATGACCAACCCCAACGCAGTCACCGATCACATGACCACCCTATCCCCCGACCAAGACAACATGAACACAGAGAACGTAAACACTCCCACCCCCTCCTACGTAAACACTCCCACCCCCTCCTCTGCCCCATGCCAATTTGCATCCACCTCCTTCGTTGCCTTGGTAATCAGCAAGGTACTGGCTTCGTTCCTGGATAACTAAAAAACCAACATCCCAGAGCATATTTCAGTCATTCTGCCTTGACCTTAAAACTCCCCATTTCATTCTCCAAAATCTACTAGGAAAATCCTTCCTAACTCCTGCACTGTGCATGAAACCAATGCCACATTCTATGTACTCAGTTAATTTAAAGGAGGTATCAAGACGCATATAAAGTAAAAGTGGCTCGTATATAAAGTAATAGTGGCTAGGCTAAGCCTAATCCTCCCAAAATCCACAAGGAGAATCTCTTGGCTGTGCAGAAACCCACTGGCACATTTTTTTTTACCCTGAAGCGCATTGTTGAAATCTTGAGGGGATGAACATCCCCTCCCCAAACATATATATAAAAATTTGGGGGGGGGGGGCAAGGGACTGCCACCCAATAATTTAGTCCAGTACTAAAAATTAGTACGGGGGGAGGGGGGGGGGGCGGGCTAGTACCATATGTCGATGGGGGCGCTGTTCAAAACCGACAATTATGCAGACACAGAGGGCCAATATATGGTGCTTTTCAGGGCAATACATGTGCACAATTCTGAAAAAGGCACACAAACGGCAGATGCCACAAAAAGGGCACCACTTCTTTTTTGAAAAGGGCATGCACTTCGTAAAAAAAAGGCACTCTTTACAAATTATTGGGGGGGGGGTAAGCCCGTTGAAAAAAGGGCATTTGAATGGAAAAAGGCAGTCTTTACAAAATATGGGGGGGGGGATACCCCCCCTGCTGGCTACGCCTATGACTGCTGTCTTATCAGAACCCAAGTTTTGTATCATAACAATTTACATTAAAATTCTCAGTATAACAAAACAATCTTTACATTTCGCAGAGTCATATGGTTGACTGACATATCTAGACATTTACGTCTTTTGTGTAAATAATAGAAACCGGATGATATTATGCAGAGACGCTAAACCTTTAGTTTCATTTGTTTTGTTTTGTACATGTACATCGTGTCCCAAAACACTCGCAACTTTTTTTGCGAGGCTCTATAGCTCGGCGCGGAAACACGTGCCGCCATTATTTTTATACCATTTTAAAGCTTGGAATCTTAACTTTATCCCTGACGGGCATTGATGTGATATTTAAAAGGGTTTTAAAATTATTAATCGGGTTCAAATAAAGGCATGTCGAAAACAAACTCAACCGATTTCAAGGGAAATCAATGATGCGGTACATCAGATGCAAACTCGAGTCAACAAGCTGTTGAAATGACCAAAAAAATCCATTTGATTTATATTAAAAACACAGGGAACTTGAAACGAAGAACAATATTGTGAATTGATTTAAGGTGTAGTCTACATGGATCGAAAAGAAACGGAAACACAGAAAGTAAAATGCAACGAGATCATCATTATCATGATCAAGATGAAGCATTTCCACATTAAAAATGCGCATGCTTGATTTTTCTTGAAATCGGTTGCGTTTGTTTTTGACATGTCTTTTTTTGAACACACATAATTTCAAAACCCTTTTGAAAATCACACCAATACTTACCAGGGATAAAAGTTAATGTTCCAAGCTTTAAAATGGTATAGAAATAATGACGGTGTGTGTTTCCGCGGCGACGCTAGAGCCTCGAAAAAAATGTTGAGGGTAATTAATTTCGGACGCGCTGTATAACTTATTTTTCCATGGTATCCAGAAAATGTATCGTTTGTTATAAAATTTATAAAGCGATGTTTACACGTACATGTACCATGTGAATAAAATAACAATCCCGCATTATTATTATCTTTTCTTTTATCGATTTGCACTTGACATGGCCTACTAATGTTGCTGGTACCCTGACCCAAGTTTGAGAGTGTTTGAGATAATCGTGTCTAGACAGTGGTGTAGAGTAGACAGTGAACTTGTATTAAAGAGGTTGTGGAATGCTCGAAGACAATTCCGTCATTTTTCGGGTATGTAGCCTTTTACACAAATTGCACGTTCGGGGCGAAACAGGACCTGAAAACAGCTCTCAAAAGTACCTTTTGTACTCATTTCATGACAGACACAATAGTCGTTTTTATTTCATCACACCTTAGGCTACATATACCCGAAAAATGACGGAAATGTCTTCGAGCATTCCACAACCTCTTTAATATTACAGTGTAGTTATATTTGTTTTGCTACAATAACATATACACAGTGCACTTATTATTTTGTTTAGTATTGATTTACCGTTGTGTTTAATTTACATTGTATTACTTTTGTCGAATCCAAAGTGGATGCACTGAGCTATGAGGGCCAAGGTGTTGACGCCCCACATGCAATATTTTACCAATATTCAAACCAGAAGGTGAAGTCGCAGCCCATTGCCCTCCCCAGAATTGTGAAATATAGAAAGTGGAATAGAGCGCCCCTAGTTTCGAATGTCATCAATTAAGACATAAAAGTCAATGTATGTCTTAAGTTAAAGCAAAGAAGGGAAGACGACTGTTTATTTCTAAATCAGTGCTAAAGGTCTGAAATATACCCCTTTCCTCCGCCTGTTCGGTAGATATTAATAACAAGAAAGAAACAAACAAGAGGCAGTGGCCCACCCGGGGGTGGGGTGGGCTTGAGCCCGCCCCCAAGAGGTATAATAGTCAATATTTTTTTTTGGGGGGGGGTTCATTTTTTTAGTCCCACGATTTTGACCGTGGTGATATGTATGTGGCCTATTTTCGAGTAATATAATAGGGGTGTAAATTGCGCCATCAACGTCAAAATAGTCCCCCCCCCCCAAAAAAAAGGATTAATTTTTCTGCCGCCAACAATTTTGGGCAACTTTTTTTTTTCAATGAAAAAAAACCTTCTAAAAACAATTTGATAACAACCCCAGCCAAATCCTGGGTGCGCCACTGAAAAGCGGGAAAGACCCCCTTCATTCCCCCCCCCCCCTAAAAAGAAGTGCAGTCTAGCGGATATTGGTTAATAAATATTATGTTAAGCAGAAGTGCTGTAAAAATGTCAATCATTGCAATCATGTGATTACACCTTAAAACAAAATGCTGGTATGATTGAATTTATACACTGCGGTGATTGAACGTACAGTAGATGCCCTGTTGGTATGCTGCCAGAAGTGTAATACACTCTTAACTGCAGACACTTTACCGCTTACTTAGCTGAATGATGGATCGTCTTGGGTGTGCACTGCTTTGGTTAGGTCTTTGTTGCACTGGTTTGATCGTTTGCCAGTGCGAAGAGGATTCGCGCCCGAAATTCAAGTTTTTGGTCTACACAGGAGGGGAGGATGGCAGCCATCACATGCAGACCATAAATGTAGCGAAGGGTTTGATAAGACAGGGACACAGCGTCACTTTCCTCCTGAGTAGCAGCTGTACCAAGTGGCTTCATGAAGGCGATGCCTACCTCTTCAACTTCATCGTCTACCGATCGTCTTTGACGACCGAGGAGCGGGAGGCCATCTCCGAAGAGTTCTCCGTTGGCGTCATGACGGGGGAGCTGGGTAGCCTAGCGGGGTTCATGAAGGCCTCACTCCGTGGACTGATAGATGGGAAGAGACGGCGTAATCGGCCCCTGAATCTGTTACTCAACGAGTGCGATGATTTGTTGGGAGACGCGGAAGCCATGCACGCCATACGAGAGGGACAATTCGACATGCTAATTGGTGATGACTTGACTGGGTGTAATCCCCTCCTTGCCAATAAGTTAGACATCCCATTTGTCCTGTACGGATGCACTGCTGTTAAACCCACCAAACTACAACTACTGTGAGTATTATGTGCAATCTTCTATTTCCTCAATGATCTGTTCATAAATGCCTGAATCGTCACTCATCCTCGCTGGTGCCGATCGCCTGATATTAGGCGAAGGTGGCCGCTTTATCTCTTTCATGCAAACTTTGGAAAGGAAATGAAAAGCATTGTGGGTAACTACAACGTTCAGGTTATCAATACATTTACATTTCATGCTCACTGACGCGAAAGTTTTAAGTTTAACCCATGTCACTGGATGAGAGTGCAAAGATGTCAGAGGTTATCCAGCTTTATTGGGTAGGAGGGCGTTTGGTACATAGAGAAGCCTAGTCATGCAGTAATCCCGTATCTTTTATTTTATTTTATTGTTGAATGTATTAAATGCATTATATTTGTACATGTGTATAATCGTATGCAGGGCCCCAATGGAAACCAGTTTTAAACTGTTTGGACATACCCTGGGTATAAGAAATGTAATAAATAAATAAATAAATAAATAAATAAATATATCCCTTTATCCGTAATTGTAAATGTTTATAATAATCTTAAAGATATGGGCTGCCGAATCACCCAGCCTACATTCCAGAACGCCAGCTAGGTCTGACCGATAACATGACGCTGCTCCAGCGCTCGACCAACACGTTGATGTCCTTGCTATACGGAGCTTTGTACTCACTACATATGTGGTGGGGTTTCTCTGCCCTGCAAGACAAGCACGGCATAGCTCCAAACACACCCACTCTTGAGCTGATGGGACGGGCAGAACTCTGGATCCTATCCAACGATTTTGTGCTGGAGTTTCCGCGCCCATTGCAGCCCAACGTGATTCTCGTGGCGCACTCGTCCGTTGGCATTAGCGAAGATCGGGAGGTGAGTGCATGGGGTCTGTAAGCGAACTCTAGAATGCGCTTTCAACGTCCTCCGCTGGTCTATTCCTTCCTCCATGGTTCAAGCATGCGTGATTTTGTTCAATCTACTCGTTTCTTCTTGATATGATATTGCTTCGTCAATATTTGTTCCCGTCATGCCTTGCGGGATCCCGCATGGCTCCCTGCAGTGCATTATTATTATGATACTCGTGCGCGGCTGTAAATACCAGCAATAATACCAACCTAGGTGGGCTGGTCCCAGATGGCCTATAATGGTCTACTAGACCACCTAATCATAGAGCAAGTTCAGGCGATGACCATTTGGGGTACATCCCAGAAAATAGGCCAAAATCTGCCCACCGAGCTCATGAATTAAAGTTGTACACTCAAATTATTCTATATTAGAGAGTTCTGAGAGCCATAGAACTGAGGATTTGAAGACAAAGGCCTATAGCACTGATCTGGGCTGGACTTGGGGCTTCCAATTCTGAGCATTTTGGATGCAATTGGGTCAGAAAGTGGCGCTATTGGCCTAGCCATGTTGTGGAGGGATGATGGCTACTTTTCCTAGTTTTGGAAACAGATCGTTTTAGGGATGGTCTTCTTTTTGTGAGTTCTCCAAAAAGTCATTGGTCAACCCACCCAAAAAATGAAAAGAAAATGAAACATAACATATAAATCAACATTTTTTCTGTGGAACCTGAACGTCTGTGAGAGTTCTGAGTATTTTAAAAAGAACTTTGAAGTATGGGGATTTAACACTGGTGTCTATGGTATTTTTTTTTTTACATAGTGTGTCCCAGAAAAAGCTGGCCCAGGCAAATCAGCTGCCATATCTAAACAAAATATTCATGTGAGGCAAAATTTGTTTGGTGTTTTTTCGTGATGTTGATGTTGTTTATTGCCTGTGGACAAATAAACTGAATAGATTGAAAACTGTTAAAGCCTATAGAAAGGTGAGAGCTCCATAAAATCGAAATTTACATATTTTGCAGCATTAGCTTGTGCTGGGAAAAGTGAAGAGAGGGAGACCACGAACCTGTATCACACACGAACACATTTCACGTGCAAACAAGAAGTGACTTCATCAATTCAAGGGGCTATATTGAAGTTTACCAGAATCAGATTTTATTTAATGAACATTACAATTAAATGTGTTATGAAATAAAGGCAACGTCTTTACCAGCACAAGATAATGTCGCAAAAAGTGTAGATTTCGATTTTATGGAGCTCTTGTGTTTCTAGTCATGGTTTTAAAAGTTTTCAATAAATTTAATTTTTTTTCCCACAGGCAATAAACAACACTAACAGCATGAAAAAAAACCCATTAATTTTGGTAAGCTTCCTATGAATATAATTTTGTTTAGACATGGTTGCTGATTCATTTGTCTGGGCCCGCTTTTTTGGGATACACTGCATGGCAGGGGTGCTCCCTCAGTCGATTCGTGACGTAACTTACGCCTGCATGCGCGCAGGGAACGCCCCTACTTGTCAAACGAATGGTCAACTTAGTCCTGGCTCCCCGCTGTGCTGAAGTGCGCAGCTAATTATTGTTACCAGCGACTGGTTCCAAAATTTAATAGTCAAACCATGAACTTGCTCTCTTAATCATAGTTCTCTGTCGAATTTGCTCTTCCGCGGGCGTACGAATGTTTAGGCTGGATTCTCGTCCACTATTATAAATTGTCAACTTTAAAAGCCCAAAGAGGCGGGAATTAGACCAAACAGAAGAAGATTACCTCCATGGTTTAGGCGCATAAAATCACCTGTTTATATTCATATAGGAATCGTAGTATACCACACCGGGAAGGTGCCGAATAATTTGGTCTTCTCCCCAAAGGTACCGGAGGATCAACTGGAGTTTCTTGAAGGATCGGATGATGCTGGCGTGATCCTGTTTTCTCTCGGTACTCACGTGATCAACATGGAAGTCGCTCGTGCTGAGATGCTCGCTCGGGGGTTAGCCATGCTACCTCACAGGGTGCTGTGGCATTTCCCTGGTAACACGTCGCAGCTTCCCATAGGAAACAACACTAAGGTCGTCGAGTGGATGCCAATGAAGAAGATAATGGGTCTGTGCACCAGTTTCTGGTTGTTTACGTTCACTCTATAGCCTTTACTAACATAAAACCTTCGTGAAAATAAGTCAAAGCAGTTTGGAAGCCTGCATGATAACCTCAGGCGTACTTGTTTTGTTGTTGCTGCTGCTGCTGCTTCAACTGCTGCGCTGTGCCTGCTGCTGTTTGCTCTCTTGCTATTGTTGATGCTGCGCTATTGCCCGTATATTGGTTGAAGTTATTGCTTAAATACATGTTCATTCTTTTGCAGCTGACCTCTGCAAGGCTGTCCAGAGTTACAACAACCTGCTTCTGTCATCGCCTTTCGCATTATAACCTTCCACATTATCAGCACTATACGTCAAAACACTACGTACGCACAGCCTAACTTTTTTTCCTAAAAAAGGGGCATAATGTGGCGCTGTTTGTTTTCTCAACAGCTCATTCGAAAGTGAAAGCAGTGCTGTGCCATGGTGGCTCCGGTTTACTGCACGAAGCTATATGGTTTGGCCTACCTTTTGTTGGTATCCCACTTTTCGGGGACCAGTTTGACAACATGGTCCGTGCTGTGCACAAAGGTTTCGCCATCTCATTAGATCTGTTCGACATGACGGAGGACACCCTGTATCACGCAGTCACCCGTGTCACTCGGGAACCAAGGTAATTTACTATCAAAAATTCGTAAATATCTTAGCCGCGTATCACGTGTTTTTATCATGGCGCTCATAGCTGCTCGAGGTTGAAGTAGATCCTGGGAACGATGGTAGAAATGTTTATCTTTTATCCACCGCCCTATGTGCTAACAACATTAGAAAGAAATGGCTAAAATTGTGACCTGGGCTCAGCAAATAGGCGTCTGTGCATGACACATGCGCACATAAATTTTCCTGCATTGACCATCGCGGAAGGCTACCCACAATTCTTTGCGTTTCCTTCACATTAGGCCTGTTCATGGTAGCAGACCAGTAAATAAACTTCCATTGACCCCAATGGTAAATGCTCCCACTTCAAAAATTCGGGAAAAATACTCACAACTCTCCAAGGTGTTCGAGACACACATCAAATTAAAGCTTATTTCATCATCTTTCATTTTCTTTTCAATTTTCGGGGGGTCAACTGATGACTTTTAGGAGAAATTTCCATCTGAAGATGATCACCCCTGAAAATAGTCCTGAAGCCCATCGCCATTTTGAAAAACGATGCCTACACTCCATTGCAAAGTAGAGCGCTTTTAGGGTCCAAATTACATCAAAATTACACAGAACTGCAAGCTCCAAGTCCTGTGCACGGTTTCCACCCATATTTTTTACAAACCCTCAAGTTCATGGCCCACAGCATGCTCAAATACCGAAGATTTTGAGGGCATGCAAATCGTGATTTGGCCGGCGCAGGCAATTTCGGACCCATTTACTGGTCTGCACCCTCATGTAAGCCATTCGCCATGGTGAGAGTACTTGGATGTAGGCCGGTAGGTTAGAGCGAAAGATACAGGCAGCCTCATTCCCATGGCATAGCAGTATACCTGCGCAATAACGATCGAGACTGAGGTTGTAGTGCGGCTATGTAATATTATAGACCAATGGAATTTTTCAATACCACCTTGTCGAATTTGGAATATTGAGATCATCTGCGATCTTTTATCCCCCCTTTTTTAATTCATCTGTATTATTACAACTGCAGCTTTCGGGAAAATGCGAGGAAAACGTCTGCCATTCTCCGAGATGACTTTCTGATTCCCACTGACAAGGCGGCCTACTGGATCGCCCACGTGACCCGGTTTGGCGGGAAACACCTGCGACCCAAAATCCTCGATCTGAACTTCGTCCAGAGAAACCTGCTGGACGTGTACGCCTTCCTGCTGACCGCTGGGTTTCTGTCCGTGTGGCTCGGTATCTTGGCTTGTCGGATAGCCGGCAGGCTGCTCGCGCTGTTGTGTTCGAAACTCGTGAGCGGAACGAGAAATGATGATAGGAAAAATAAATAGATAAGGAAAGTGCTGGTTGAAAGCGATCCTGTTAATTCAATCAATCGCTTGTATATTGATACTGCCTGATTCACCTCGAGACAGATGTGAACATTTTGATTGTACTGGCTTTAGTCGTCTTCGCCTTTATCTTCAGCTCAAGAATTATTTCAGGAGCAAATCAATGGCAGTGTGTTACAGGATTTGATAGCCTGTATAGCGGCCTAACATAAGCCGCTATACAGCCGAAACCCGAGACAAAGACGCCTTTTGGGGGGGGGGGGGGGGGGGGGACCCGGCTTCATAAGTTTTCTCACAACTAGAAACCGGTCGACCTGATAAAGCACGCGAGATTTCAACCTTAACCCCATGGGTGCACTATTAAAGCACACATCGTTTATCGATGTATTTTATGTGACATGGAACAGGCACAGTATATACAGAATCTTTCAGGAGTGCTTAAAGTTTAAGGTGATGACGATTGCAACCATAAATATGATTGGTTCTTGCTGGGAAACAAATGAAGTCTTTTTCAAGATGGAATTGGGCAACATTCGCTGTACATGGACCCCTTATGAGCACCAGAGACGCATATTTAGTCGGTTATTAGGATTGTGCCTCCACAATATTGTATTTTGCTTTCTATTTTGTTATTGTTCAGTATGGAAATAAATGTAATATTGAATTGAATATAGAAACGCAAACAATAAATTTGAATTCCACAAATAAGGATTGTGCACAACTTTAAGCTAAGCTTTTTGCACGCGAAAAGGTAACTCGGTGGCACTTTGAATTTAGTTTTAAGCACTAAAACAAAACTTTTTGATAAGACAAAACTTCTAAAAGAGCAAACTTTTGCTCAGTTCAAAGCAAAGGTTGTGGGCGTTATGTAATATACATTACAAATCATGGGAGGTGCGTAATTTATACGATTACGTGTACATGAAAGTATGGCAGTGCCGAGAATCGAATTGACAACGTAATTGCCATTATTTAATTGCATACAGTTATCAATAGAGACAAACCCGGCCGCTATCAATGACGCCACCGTGACATTATCAAAGCGAGTAGGCCCACTCTTCTTTTTTTTCCACGAATGACAGCTTTTTACAAAATGTGCAGTCGCTTTTGTGGGACAGGAAACCGGCCACACGTGTGGATATAATTTATGTTGATTTAACATCGCTGTCGAAGAAAACGATGTGCGCGATCATTCGGGCAGCTATTAAGCTCGATGATGACAAGCCCGCTGGAACAAAATTTTGCCAGGGGGTGCTGGAATTTCTAAAGGATGGACCAAATTAATTCGAACGCGTAGCGCATAGCCCTTACGGCGTGGCTTAAAGGGCCCCTAAAAGTTTTTGGAATATGCATGCTCTGTGGTGCAATCTGAGGCAATTCCTGGCCAATTTAATATGACTTTTTTAGCAAAAGTTTTTTGAGACTATAAAGACTGTATATTTCACTTTTTTTGTTCAGAATATACTGTTGCTCTTATAACGTTTCTACTGTACTGAAAAGTCGAGAACCCTGTATTTTTATCTCCATTTTTTGTTCCATTTGGAACACGTGGAATTGTGGATCCGCATCTTTTTCTTCTTTTTTTTTTCTTTTTACTGTAAAATGTATATAGATTGATCGAAACATGCCCAGGCCCTGTGCATGTGATGACTTATTGTCAATGCTAAATAAAAGGAGACAAAACAACAGCGATTTGAACTGATTACTGTATTATTAAAATATTTATTAAAAAAATAACTTCGACTTGTGAGAACAGGGGGGGGGGGACATCCCCCATATACAAAAAACCAATTGTCGCTCCCCTCCCCAAGGTCCCCCCCCCCCCCACGCAGGACATTTTGGCAACCAGAAAAGCCCAGTCCTATTAGTTACCATCATGATTAAAGGGTTTGCACAAAGTGTCTTATTTTATTTATCATTTGACGAAAACCGTTTTTCTCGATTGGCTGTTTATTTTAACGTCCCGTGGAAGCGAATAGCGCCACCTGTTGTCTGACAATGACCATGATGTCGGTTTTGAACAGCGCCGCGTGGAAAGCCCCCCCCCCCCTGATTTTACTCTACCTTTCAGCACGGATGAAATTGGGCGCCCCGCCACTGTAACAAAATCACCCGCGTTAGAAGCCACAAGTCACAAAATGCTTGATTTCCATAAATATTTCTACAATCGTTCCCAATTATAGGCCGCAAGGACTTCTTATTCAAAATTACCCGTGGGATCACACAAAAAATAATTCATGAGATCACGCGCAGTCTAGTAATAGGTCTACATTGTATTGCCCCGCTTTGGTACCTGTGCAGTGTGCACCCATATTACTTTGATTATCTTAAAGCTACAGTCCATCATTTGCAGCTATCCAAAAAATAACTGACGTAATTATTGTTGAAAAATATAGGGTTGAAAGATAGTAAGGGGACTAAACTCCCTGTGAAATTATTCTTTCTGGCAAGCTGTCGTTTTGAAAAAAATCAACAAAAGTAAGCCTTTCAAAGGGTTCGACTTAAGACGCACCGTTGGTAATTTAAAATAGTAGGCCTAGTTCGTTTTTTTATTCGAACTTGCTATATAATTCGTCGGATCAGTGCGCGACATCTCGTCGCTGCAATCGGCTCAGTGAGAACGTGTCTCGCACGCTGAATTCAAGCCCGGCAACTCAAAACACGATTCAGAAACTTTGTATTTGAAATCGAGATCCTAGAATGTTGTTTTTCTCGAAATTAACAGCTGAAGCTGAGCTGAAACTTCAACAGGTTAGTTGTTCAGCTCCCTTTAGATTTTGAGCACTTTTGCTGCTTTAAAACGAACAAAATGCACACATAATGGACTATACCTTTAAATAGCGCCCACAGCCACGCGGTGATTTTTCTCGTACCCCCCCGCCTTGCAAACTGTTTGCAGGGCGGTGGGTACGAGCGAACGTGGTTATCAGCGTGGCAGTAGCGCCCTCAAGTGAGCCACGCTATGTACGACGTTTAAGTCGGCGCGCCATAATGCATGCTGTGTGCAGTCGATGTTGTGACAGTCTTGAAGGCCTAATAATTTAAAAAAAACTCCCATATGAGCTCCATGCTTAGAAGGTAAGTGTTGCTTTGTTTTGTCATGATTCATAGCTAATAAATTCGAACAATACAACTTATGCAGTCATGTGATGTGTTTTGATATTTTGGATTTGAATATTGTACAATCATGACAATGTTGTCATGGTTGTAACTTAACTAGCCCCATAAATGTGGCCAGTTTACTGGACTGCCTCCGTAAACATAGGCCACACAAACAGTAAACTTATGCGTGATTTGATCTCGGGGATTGCTGAACATGTTGAAAAAATGTTGAAAGTGATTTCCACCATTTGTCCACATTGCGACTTCAGACCCAGTTTATTTAAGCTTTAAAAGTACACTTACCCTCTTAATAACAAAATGAGAACCTTCGGCCAGTGTCAGTTGTCCAGCTGCTGCCTAATTTACGTCCTTTTCTGGAGCCTTTTAGGCATCTGACGATACTACCTCCTGCAGTCATGGACCAACTGAACAATGGCATCATTTCAATCGGCGCAGGCCCGGTGGCTGTTACCTGCCTTCTGTCAATCCTTCATGCGTTAAAATGAGTTTTTCCATAGAAATTCAAAAAAAAAAAAAGCTAATCCCCCCCCCCCCCCTGCTCTGACACCCCAAAACAATTTTACTGGTATTAATCTACGACTGTAGACAAAATACAGACAAATCCTGCTGGTTTACGTTTGTATTTTAGTGTTAATATTCGTGGCATTTGAACAGCGCCCCCATTGAAAGTGTGGTTCGAGCCCCCGCCACTCCTCCCACCCCTCTACTTCAGATTTGTGTACAAAGTCTATGGAGAGTCAAGAAAAATTTTAAGTATTTCCTAACACTAAAATAAAAGTGTCTGGGAGTCAAAGAAAATTTTTAAGTATTTCCTAACAAAAATGGAAATGTTTCTCGGCCCCAGATTCATGTCTTATCATCATTTTTGCAATTAGGCCAAAAAAGTTCTGCTTCCGGTTTCCCTACCTGTACCCTATTCTGACAGCCCCTACCCTAATTTTTTTTATTGGAAAAATGAGGAAAAAAAACACCCAAAACCATCAATTTCTACCTTTTACCCTTGACTACCCGTCCCGTAGACGCCTCCATGTTATCGTACACAAAAAAAATTGGCAAAAAAAAATTATTTCCCTACCTACCTACCCTCCCTATTTTCAAATGCCATGTAATCGGAAGCAGAACTATTTTTTTTGGCCTTACAGGCATTCATTGAGATGATAATGTGAAGAAAAAAGCAGCGTCAGCTTGCAACATGCTTTCCAGTGGCAAATTTCCCATGAGCCTTAGAGCTGGGTTTTCAAAGCAATCTTTGAATTTGAAATTGTTGCAGTGAAAAATTCAATAAAATAGAATATGAATGGCTTTTCTGAGTTCTGGTAGATTTTTATCCATATTGTTCACAGAAAACAGTTTTGTGAAGGATGTATGGCTATAAATGTTCATTTGGTTTGTTTTTCTTTCGGTGTTTTGTTACATTTTCAAATTCCATTCTTGAAAATCTAATGTACATGTATAGCCTACATTACTTGTCTCTTTTTTACTCATTTGTCCATGGTGTATATTATTCAATTAAAATCTATGTTATATGTTGTAAATGGTGATATTTTTTTTGGTGAACAAGAATTCTTTCACTCTTAAAACATTTTCTTTTTTGAAAAGGTTTTCCTAGCAATGCAAAAGTACTGCCGTTTTTGAGTGAGACATTGAAAGTAAAATCTGCCCACGTTGTCCATGGAGTATAACGGGACAATAATTTACAAATTTGGAATCTCTTAAAATATAAACTCAATTACCTCAGGGTAGACCATACATAAGTAGAGTTTGTACATGTATTCCCTATCAGAAATGCAGGGACTGGGATCCAGTCTCAACCAATGCAAAACCAACCCAAATAAGAGCGAGACCCTTTTTCTAGAGGTTTGCAGACGCCAAAAACTAGACAGCAAGTACTTTTTCGCAAAAAATAAAACCCATGAGTTGGAAACTCAAGCAGACAATAACATTCTGGAAGCACGCGAACGGAACCTCTTTTAAATACATGTAAACAATTGTGTTGAATTTTAGAAATAAGAAAAAACTTAATTTCCAAAAGCCTGTGACAAAAGCCACAGTGTTTACACGTGTAGTAGTTTAAAAACCATTGACACCCCCCCAAACAAAAAATTTAAAAGACTTACAAAATGTCCTCTTAAAAATGAAATGTACCTTGTAACCTTCCAATTTTACCAGCACCTTTAATCCTACACGTAAAAATACCTTAAAAATTCTATAACACGAGCCCTTTAATTGTCTTGGCGTGATCCCCGTAAGGCCGTATTGATTATTGCACATCGGGCCTGTTCAGGGTCATTTGTTCCATAAACGAGTCCTTGGAATAATGCACATGTACACTGATGTAAATATACCGATGACGCACTGATTAGTATCACGTCATCGTTGTGTTTTTTTTTGGTTCAACAGGTGGTGATGTTCGTGCTGTGCAAACAAAAGGAAATTATTGATGCTCCATTGGCTCAATAATTTTATGTTGCAGTTGTAGCATAGAACTGATTGTCAAAGTGAGTGTACTGTTATTGGACGTAACAATTTCTTCTTAAGATTGAATTGTACCAGTGCACATGTACATTGTATTCCATTACATTTTATTACATTGTGTTGTTCATGTGGCAGGAACATCATGTGTGAGTTATTGTACGTGGGAGTCCAGTTGGAGAGTACACGTGGTACTTCCCCCGCCTTCCATCCCATGAACCGCGTTGTGCTCAGGCTGATGTGTGGATATACATGTAGGTTTCGGTCCCTGACTGAGTTTGTGTGTTTTTAAGTGTCATTCCGGCATTTTCCTCCCAGCTCTGCAACTGAAGATCTCTTCATTATCTTTTCTTTCTTGGTTTCTCCAGACTTCAGAGCTGAAACACGTGTCTGTTGAAGAACTGAAAAAGAAAATGAGGCAGACGAACTAGAAGAAAAGGATTAGGATAAGACAAATAAGACAGCCCGTGGATGGACGAGTGAAACATGCGGTCTAATTGAATTGTCGACTCTGGGATATTATGCAAAACTACACCACCATGGCCTGCATGTCGGATCAGGGATCGGTCGTGGACAACCTCTCGTTCGACGACTATGATCCGAGCCAAGGCTCGCTGGATTTCTTTGAGGATTTCGTGGGCCAGATGGCGGAATCGGGTCCACCAAACAATGAAGACGTGTACGCCCAGTTGGAGCAGAAGGAGAAAGATTTGATCCTAGCCGCGGAGTTAGGGAAAGCCCTTCTCGAACGCAACGAGGAACTCACGAAAAGACAGGAACAGATGCAGCAGGAACTAGCCGACAAATTTGAGGTAAGTTTTTCCTAACTGTTCCTACATCCTATAACATCCAACCATTTGTAGGATTTTGATGGATTTAGTTATGGAGGGGTGAAACATTATTTTAATTGAACATGGCAAAGATTAAACAAAGAGACAGGAACAGATGCAACAAGCTGCCAAGATAGAGGTTGATTCCCCCTAACTAATCCCAAATCCTGCAAAATCCAATTTGGATTTTGTAGGATTTGACAGGATTTTGTAGGATTCAGTAGTGGAGGAATGAACACTATTATTTGGGATGTGTAAATTAAATGTTCCCATTTATGTGGTTACAACAAACTATGTAATCCCAAATCTTGCTAAATGCAACATTGGGATTTTGTAGGATTTTGATGGATGTGGTATTGGAGCAGACTGAATCATTGTTTTACATGAAGATTGCATGTCCCGATTTTATTTGGTAACAAAAAACATGCAAGAGCATGATTTTCTAGATTGTTGGATTTTGTGGGATTCAGGATGGTTTCCTGAATCTGTAGGGGGCTTCAGATATCATATTTATTATGTACCAATTGTGTTTCTGTACGTATTCATGTACACAGTTTCAAATACCTTATTTTAATATAGATCTACCTTTCTATCATTTCATCTACCAAAATACACAAACCTCATGCTTGTAAGTGACTACAAAATATCACTTGTAAAAAGTTAATGATTGATAGATTATTTACCTAACTGGGAGTCTATAGAGTTAGGTTATCTTGTGTAAACTCTCTTTATGTGTTCATCTCATTAATTTAAAAGAAATAGCTTTTATCATTGAAGTGACTCTGAATTTATTACTGGCATATTAAATGCGTATCACTATCTGACTTAAAATGATCACACAAAATTTAAAGTTCTCCATACTAAGGAATTTGTATAAATTCGAAATTGCAGATTTTTTTTACTGTTCGAAAATGGAGGTTTTTGTTTTACTGTTCGACAGTTCGAGTTTATTGGTGTTACTACAGTTGGAGTAGAACAATGTGAGTCATGTTTGTTTGCAATTTTTTTTACAAAAAATAGTTTATTGTGATTCCTTTGTGATATCTTTTGCACCTGAAAAAAATACAACTATTACATACATAAATACAATTAAAATAGCTTGAGAATAAAAAAATAAATATGAATTGTGACTGTTAGGCTCTACATTGTACTTTTCCTTGCAACAAAAACCCCCAAATTTACTTTTTGATTAATTAATTAAAGTTGAGCACCAATGCATAATGTATGCTTGTAATACCTAATACAGAAAGTATTAAACAAATACCTGTACTTTCTTTAAATGTATTTTTTGTATGCATACATGACGATTTAAAATCTACATAATTTAATGAAGGACTGCATATCCATTGTACTAAAAAGACACCCACACCCAAAAACGTACAAACTGCACTAATTAAATATTTTATGGGTGTACACATGTTATTGATGAATAAATTGAACATATTTGTATCAAAAACCATTTAACGTACTACACAGACAAAAAACCATCGTGTTGTGAACGTGATCAGCATTTGTCAATGAGGCTTGAATTCTGTGAAATCAGTGATTTTATGCACACTCCCGAGCTAATTCGACCTTGGCCGTTTCTATTATGCTGGTACATCGTGCAGGATAATTTGTACCATGACAATGCAGTGTTTTTTGCCAGTGACGTGTGCGTTGCTACAGCATGCATACAGTAAATCTGACTGAATTTTCAAATAGTTTTCGTTGTCTTTTAACAAGAATAGGGAATATTAATAGTGCAGGGAATATCCCACATTTATTTCATTTAATAAATGGGATTTCCTCCTGTTTTGAGTACATGTACCGGTAGGTGTATATTATTTGCCAAATTAAAATTAAAAATTGCGGAAGCGCTGATTTCTCATTTTAATTTTGTATTTTATTAAAATCTTTTCTTTTTTTTTTTAAAGTTTTTCAGCTCAAACTGGAGAACAGTATATGAAAATCTGTTTCATCATGTGTCTCACATACACATACATGTCCATATTGATTCATGAATGTTTGTCTACGACTCTACGAACATGTACACATAGTGAAATGGGTACAAAACAAACTTTTAAATAACAACCTTTCAAGTAATTTTCATCGTGATCGAAAAAGCCTTTTAGCAGTCAGTGTGAAATTTTTGTGAAGAATTTTCATTTGTCTCAAGTGTGAAATTTAACACAAAAACAATAAAACAAAATTTTTAAAAATTGTTGCATTTTGGAAGGACAATTCAATTAATTCTGTCCATTGAGAAAACAATTACTACAAAATCTGATTAATTAAAAAAGCACAATATTTTATATATTTCAAAATACAATTGAGAGAAAAATACATTGAAGAGCATTCAAAAATAATGTCCATTATATGTGATGTATGTAATGAACATTTAACTTCTTTTTGTATGTTTTGTAGTATGGATATTTTAATGGCATATGGTCCACAAAATCAGGGAAAATGAACTTCCAAAACAAAATTGTGTGATACAGATAAATTGAGGATAAATAACAACAGTAAAAGAAAGTTCTACATAAACACTTGCATGAAGTTTATGCAAATTAATGTAATTTACAGCTTTAAGCTTTTTTTTGTACGAGACATGAACCCAAAAAAATTGGATTCATGATAATTTTGCAAGAAACATCGAGTACCGGCGTCGACCAGTTCAGCTATCATGTCATTGAAAATCTAAATTGAAATTTCCAGGCAGATAATAAATTTTGCCACGAAGTGCCGTGTTTATGCAGAGTTCCGCTCCCGCCTAGGCAAATATAGGTTCGGACAAATTGGACCGTATGAACATAGTTACCATGGTGTATTCAAGGAGGTTCCCATGGCAACCCACGTGGCAACTCACGTAGCAACCCGTATGGCAACCAGGAAATGGTTGCTACAGTCAATTGCCTTTCACCATTCAGTAGAAGGTTTGCGTATAAGTTTGCATAATGTACACAATCTGCACAATGGCTGCTGTAAGTTTGTAATCTTGCACACGTGTTTACATACGTACACATGCACATGACTAAAAAGTGCTCAGTGTGTATGCAGACATACATATACAATGTATTATCATTGATTTACGTGAGCCTTAATGTCATGAATTTTGTGAATAGTTGTAGACTATAGGGAAATCCAATATCGAGAATATTTGATATATAGGCCCATCAATTATCCATGTAAAAGTTAAAGACAATAAAGATGACACTTTGATTTAAAAACACAAAAAAATAACAATGTTAAGTCCTAATTTTCCCCAGCTTTATCTGGAGCATATTGATCAAATTTTAAAAAATAACACAGTGTTGTCCAGAACGTGCGGTTTCTTTGAGGTTTTACATTGGGGCGACCCGAATTCCAGCAAACGCAGAGCATAAAGCGAAGCCACTTGGCGTTTTTGCGATGGTTTTAGTTTGGGTCACAAGCACAAGTTTCTGCCAAGTTTTATTTCATTACACAGCAAACGTTAAACACATAGGCCTAGTAAAAGCACAAACGGAAGATTTATTTTGATGATAACCTGACGCATTTTCGATATGTTCGATATCATATCTCAATATCAAATTTTCGATACATGTATTTTGATTGATTAAAAAATTGCTATCGGCAATATCAGTATTAAAATAATATCGAATAATCTAGAAAGATTCACAATCGCTCTCTAGGGGGATGACTACATTAAGAGTTATCAGAATTATAAAATCATAGATATAATGTACCATGTAACAGGTACAGGAAAAAAGTGGACCCCAAATTTACAGGCCTGTATAGTGGACCCAGAGTACATTGTACATTTAGAACACCATAAATTTTAAAGCAAAAGGATTTAATAGAAATAATTTCAATATACTTCCATCAAGGTACAAATTTAGCCTGTACGTGTACATCTAACTTGAATCAGTTCATGCTTCACATGGTAAGTGATTGTATGAACATGTACATGTATAGGCTTGCTATTGAGCACGACGGGCTTGGATTTAGTAAAAATCTCATCTGATATTGAAAAAACAAGGTCAATGCGGGCCAACGACTTCGTGTTTATGCATGAGTGACGTGATTGTACGTGCCATGCAATTTCTGGAAGGAGTAGGTTTTGAGTGAAAATCAGTGACACCAGTCACCCCATGATGACCTTTGACCCCAGTTTGGTCATGTGACATGTTGGAGCTGGGCTGCTGATGCTTTTGACAAAGTTTGGTTGAAATCGGTCAAAATATGTAGGAGCAATAGACAATGTCAACGTTTGTTAACTACACATTGTAATTAATTAACTAACTTACTAACGGACTAATGGAGAGACACGATAATTTGTTGAGCTGCTACCCCCAGCTAAAACTAATTAGATCCTTTTTTTCCCCCAGTGCCAAATCCCGTTACCACGCGCAGCGTAAATCAGCACTTAAATCATTTCCTGCTGTTTCCTCTGCAGGAATCGGAACAAGAGAAGCATCACCTTCGTCGTCGACTGGAGACCGTCGGCGGCCAGTACGAGAGCAAGCTATTGGACCTCCAGACAGAAATCGCCTCTTTGCATAAAGAACTGGCCAATCAGAAGGCAGCACAGAAAACCATTGAGAGTCAGAAACAGTCGGAGCTAAACGAGCTCTTGGAACAAAACCAGCGACTTGTCCACCAGTTGAAAAAGGTCGGGCACCCTTGTCATATTTGTTTAAATATAACCTATAGTGTGTGTTAATTTATCTTCAAATATTTTTTGTGTTAATTCAAGGTATTTACAAACATTCAAAAATAAAACTGTCAAATATGAAATGTAATTGAATATGCATCCTGTGAAATCATTGCACCTACATGTACATGTAGTATGAACTTTCTTTTATTTTTTTCGAGGAATGACGAATTACCATCATTTCATTGTGATTGTTACATGTACATGTAGGACCAAACTATGGCATTTTTAATGGAAACCTGAAATGAAGACACATTTTCACAGTTGTCTCAAAAAGTATATATTGGACGTGTGGCCTAGTGGTTATAGGGTTCGTATCTCAGAGTCAGGGGTTTGAATCCCGCTGCTGGTCATATGTTGTGTCCTTGGGCAAGCCACCTCCCCCCACTTGCCTCTCCACCATTAGTGGGTACTGGCTTTAGCCTGGGAGTAACCTGCGATGGACTAGCATCCCATCCAGGGGGAGTAGAAATATTCTCAGTCGTTTCATGATACTGAAACCAGAGATAAAAGCCGGCCTGGTGGGCCACATTGGCTCGTGACAGACTTAACTTTTTTTTTTACTTATTCAAAAAGTATATCTACTGAGCCGACATTTTGTCAGTTTATTTTTTGTCTATAATCTGCTTCAGATTTATTGTATTGCTGTTCATTGAATTTGCAGAAACGCATTATTTTTGCAAATGTTGTCCGTAACACGTACCTTTAAAACCCAATTCGCTTGACCAGCCCTTTTGCATGAAAAAAAACCCACTTGGAGTTTTTGGGTCTCTTCTTCACACTTTCTTTCTTTTGTTTCTTTTTTTTAAATTTCAGGCAGCAGATGTAGAGGAAGAATTAAACGAACATATCCAGAGACTCCGCGATCAGGTTCACCTCAGAAGACAGCATTCACTAAACAGAGAAAACAGCCATGTCACCGAGGACTTACAAAAAGAGGTGAGACAAGTCTCATTTGTCTGTGCTTGTACTAGGACTTGCAATTTATGTAAAATGTCATTGGGTCATGTGTCTTAAATCTTAAGTTGTACATGTATGTCAGACGAAAGGAAACACATGTAAGCATCAACCAATGAAATCCATTTCAGGTGCAGCGATTGTCGGCCAAGCGAGGCGAGCTAGAGCGAAGACTACACATGGCGACCAGCGACCGGGACACGCTAGCGTCCAGCCTGAAGGAATCCAACGACAGGTGTATGACGTTAGACAAACAAAGCAAGGACTTGCAACAACAGGTACAGTACATTGAATCAGAAAAAATTACAAAATGTATGTAAAATCACGGTGAAAATTCAAATCGGAAGGAAGGCCTTGATAAAAGTACAATGTTGGAGAAACAAAGATTTTCAACTGCATGTACAGTAAAAAATTGATTTGAACAAAAAGAAGATGTATTGAGAATTTTGATCATTATTTGCTATTACTACCTCAGGTTAGTGTTTTCAATGGTGTTTGTAACATATAAACAAAAAGTGTGAAATAGAAGTGTGGACTATAAAACAGCTAAGGGGTTAGTGCATTGTAAGCAAGACCCAAGAATTGTGCGGTTGGCACAGAGCCCAGATTTATGCATTGTAAAAAAAAGAAAGGATTTTTAAAAATTTGACCTTTATTCTTGTGACGTTGTGTTTATCTTTTATCAGGTTTATATTCAATTTTTTCCCTATCCCTCATTATTTACCCTCCTATGCAAACATACATTCTGTGCAAAGTTGTCCTTTCAGTCCAAATCAATCAAGTGACTGTTTTCAACAGTTAAAAGCTCCCAGCTTACATAAAACAGGATTGACTGGCTGTGACTGTTTGTGTAACTTGAGACAGCTATGCTTTGACTGTAGGTGATTGTGCCTACTTCTTGCCTGCTTTTGTCAGTTGACTGAATTTGACTAGCCGCAGTGCTTGCTTGAAATATGATCTGACTGTTGGTGACTAGCCTGTGTAAAAAGGCATAGCAGGGGAAGAGGATTGATTTGTTTTGACTGTCTGTGACTGTTCAAACAGCAGGAGGTTTAAAGCCTGAATAACTAAATATTGCAGCTTGAGCTCTCCCACTTTTGATTACTTGGGTAGGAATTGAAAAAAAAAGTCATTCAAAAATGTATGTGCACAAAAACTTGTGCAAAAGTTTGAGTTAGACTTTGTTTTACTATTTGTATTACTAATTGCTTTCTTATAACATTCGATTTCTGACTGACTCAAACCAATCAGTCAACATAACGTGTCAATATCAGTTACTTTTGTTCTTCCCTGACGTAATTTTTGAAAGCACTTTTTAATCAAATGAAGTTTACATTTCCTTTTGATAAAAAAATTAAAAATCATGATGGACTTGCAGCAGCTTCTTTTGTATACTTCACAACACTATTATCTCGATAAATTTTGGTATTATCTGCAAGTTATTCGTCGTTTTCTTTAATTATCTATACCTCAGCTGGGACTGCGCGACACGGAGCTGGCAAAATTACGGCAAGTCCACAATGACACGGAAGAAGAACTCGAAGAACTACGCTACCAGGCCACACTGAACGCCTCGAACACCAACGGCGCAGACTACCAGGGAAATTCCCTGCTGTCAGAGCTTGGATTCGAGATGACCCACAATGGGGGCGGGGCCAGACTTGGCGAGAGGGAGGCATATGATACAAACATAGAACAGGACGATGACGAAATCGAATGCGATGTGGTGGATGGACCTTTGTACACAGAGTCGGCGAGTAGGGAAGGGGCGGAGCTTAGAACAGAAGTAGGAGGACGTATTTCATGTCTTTCTGCAGCTAGTAGTGATGGGAACGAAAGCAACAAAAGTGATAATTTGTCTACTAGCTGTAATATCGAGCAACAAACGGTAATTTTTCAGTCCAATCTCACAGAGTTTCTAACAAAATTTTGGCCCAGCAAAAAATCAGCTAGAGAACTGGTCACCAGTAATAAACCTTTTGATACTTTGTCAGCCAATAACTCTTTTTGTTCATTTACATTGACTTTTGCTAATTTATGGTTTTTGTACTTGTGTTTTTAAGACATGGCATGATTCATCCAGTGTGAAAAAGGGGAAAAATTATTGAAAATGCAAATTTTGTTTTTGAGTCAACTTGTTTGCATCTTTAACATCAGACGGAATTATAGCATCATGTTTTCTCTTGTATTGAATGTTTGAATATCCACTTTTTAACCAGTTTGTGGTTCTGTATGCAAATTAAATACATTGTTTATGGAATTAATTTGCAGATTTATGGCTTCTGATTAGCACCCTTGAACAAAATTATTGACAAACTGGGGAACCGCCAACATAGGGCTGGAAAGCTCAGTTGGTAGAGCGCTGGTACGCTTTTGCAGAGGTCACAGGTTCACATTTCACTCCAATCAATGTCTTTGCCCAACTTTAATTCAGGAAATTAATTTTCTCCATACTTTTTCTGCAGTTGCAAGATGTCTTAAATGAAGTCCACTCTACCCTTTCAAAACTCGTCCACGAACTTAAAGCCTTCCAAGTAACGCGCAGCCCCATTGGCTCACCGTGTCACTCGCCCGAAGCATCAACCAATGAGAGGTTCCGTAAGGAACAGACTCGGCCGGAGGAAGTCCGGAGTTTACTTCGAGATTTAACAAGAGTCACAGACAGTATCACTAAGAGAGGAGATTGTTTAAGCCAGGTATATGTTATTTGCTGTTGTTAATTAAAGCCTTACTCTTCCAGGTCCTTTAATTAAAACCCTCGCTGAAGTGACAGTATCATTTTTTCCAGTACGCATAATTTTGTAATTACTCTACAATTTCTGGTTGAAATAAATTGCATTTCACAAGCTCCTCGTTCAAACATACATATAGGTAAAATAACATGTGCAAGCCCCTTTTAAATTGATTGAACCTTTTACCCAGAATTGCCTAGTCAAACACTAGCCCATAACAAGAACCATCTTTTTGTAATATGAACAACTCTCTGGGGCAGACAGCCTTTGACCCTGGCAGGCTGAATCATTCATCCTGTCACTAGAGCCAGCAATAAACCTAAAACCCTAACCACCCCAATTCCATCAAAATCCATCCCACATTTAAGTGGATTTTGGGGGACTTGGTCCAGAAGGACTGGCATGATAAATATTGCTGGAGTATGATGGACTTGGGCCTAATGGCCTGAAGCAGTGCTAGGGGTATCCGATTGATTTTGCCTAGCTTCCTGTATTGTATCGTGCTAAAAGCCACGTGTAGCAAGTCCATGAATGTTAATCAGTGCATCAGTGGTGGATTCCCTTATGTCATGTGCAGTTTTGTATTGGACGCACAGTGATTGATGGATTTTGATGGACTTGGTCCAGTTCCTAGTAAAAGATGCTAGGGAGTTGGGGTTAATAGTGGCAGTTGTTTCCAATCCTTTGATATTTACTACACCTCAAAATAGCATCAAAACCATTGCTGTATTGGTGGTTAGGCTCCACCCAACATGTACTGCAAAGGGTATAGTACCACCCTGTAAAATAAGAAAAATTGAGTAGTATTATGTAATCAAAGTTAGCGTCCATTGGAATTTTTTGGTAGGATTTTGTAGGAGTGAATAAAGTAAAGGCCAGCCACTATTTCTCTATACATGGAACTCTGTGCACCCCTGAAAGTTAACGGCCAACACATATTAATATCACTTCAGATTGCACTTTCATTGCTCTAGTGTTAAATTGTGTGTTCAGCACAAATTTAAGTACATCTAAATGCCATCAAATTTCAATGGGCTTTTAAGCACAGTGTGCGCCTTTTGTCAATACTTGCGTGGGAGGAACACACCCTGCTGTAGTGCTCTCACAATGTATTTCCCAAATAGAAGTTTTGTGTGTTGTGCCTCTGTAGTTGACAAATGACGTGAAACTGAAACTTGGTCATGCCAAAGTGATAAAGTCATGCAAGCATGTAACTTTGTTCATTTTGCCGGGGTAACTTTGTTCAATGGGTTGATATGACTGTCTCTCAATCTGTGTATAGAATTTTTTCCCACTCCATTTCTATGGATTATAGGAAAGTGCAAATCAGCTGTACATGTATACTGAGCTTGACATTCAGATGAGGATGGGAAAAAAATAGACATTTTTTATTGATTTTAATCAGGGTTTGTCCTTAACCTTTTTTTTCCCCACTAGCCAGCCGAACTAGTGAACCAGACTCGTAGCTAGGCCGCGGGCCTTTTCACTAGTCCGCAATTTTTTTAATTATTTTTTTGCACCAGAATGTCATACATGTTTATATTTATCCTGAGGAAATCTTGTCAGTGTTTTTAACAAACATATCTAATAAAAGTGAATTAAAATCAGACACGAAGTGATTAAAGTGATAAATAAATTATTCATTGATAAATCAACTTTAAAAAAATTAATTAAAATAATCTTTATTTTTTTCTTTCTTTCTTTATTTTTTTAATGGTGATTAGAATAGATGTATTCACATCACGTTTTTGGCCAAAATAATTTTCGGTGCCATTTCCATTTGCAACACAAAAGCTATCAAAACTGGACCCTCAAAAAGATTTTTAAAAATGGGGGGAAATATAAAAGCCACACGTTATCAGTGCAAGTACAAGTGTTAAGACTTCAAAATAAATACAGAAAAGCGGAAAATGCACACACAGAAAAGATAAATAAAGTTAAGCTATGTGAATGATTAAAGTCGCAGAAATCTTCTTTCTCCCCCGATGTTTTTGTGACATATCTACGACTTGAGAGCCAGGCAGTGCTATTGTATAGGATTACCCCATTAAATGTATAGGTATGAAAGGGCTAAATCCGGCCCATTGTGTGGACCACATGCATGAAAAGACTTCCAGTGGATAGCCATTCTGAAAACTCTTTCTGAAATTTTTAATCCAGGGCACCTCGTCCAGTGTTAATGATAGTCAGATCGAAGCATTGGAGAGCCACATAGAAGCGTTGCGTGGGGAGTTGTCTAGTACCCAGAGTCACATCGAACTCCTTCAGGCGGAGATTGACAGACAAGACAATGACCTGAAGAGGAAAGACTCAGAAATATCTACTATCACTGCGAAGGTGAATTTCTTAACAATTGATGACTCGTCTTTTTAAAAATCTTTAAACAAATTAACATATTGTTTCAAATTCAGATGGAAGTTGGTTGGGGATGTCGAATGTGTAACTATAGCTGAAGCCTGAAAGAGTATGGGCTCTGTGCGAGGACAAGAGAGGGCGCTTTTTTCCACTTTCAAATGTCTCTCCCAGTGGTCTCCCCCAACTCTCCCTTTCTTACCGTTGAGGGGGTACTTAATTGTGCACAGAGACCATGTACTTTTCACAATGCCATTTGTTTCATTGTAATTGGACTTACATTACGCATTTTTGTGTTTCTTGCTAGTTGCTAACTACTGAGAAATTATTAGTAATTCTGAGAAAAAGTCCTCAAAAGTGTTGGCCCCTTTGTAAAATGGAAAATATTTGACATTATTTCTTGAAGAGTGGTGTTCAAAAGATGATAAAAATCATTGCATAATTTGCATCCGTTTTAAATTGCACTTTTTCACTTCTCAACACATTATGTTGGGTTTATTAGGGACAATATTTGATTCTGACTATTTCTGAAATGCAAATTTTTGTTGGAACTCAGCAATTTCTTATTGTGTACATGTTTGTCCTTGTAACTTCTATTTTCCAATCTTTCTGATTTCCCGTTTTAAAGACAAGGTACCAGTTGACACAGATACTATATTCCGAGGTCAGTAGAATGTCAACTTTGTGGTCAAGATACATTTTGATAATTTGTTTATTTTTATTTCATCAATATCCATTTGCTTCCCGCACCATTAATTTATTCCTTCGCTGTTTTTTTCATCAACTGCAAGCAGTGTGGTGCAGGGCAAACTAATATCCCAATCCCATTTCAGTGCTTTTGTCATGTACATACATGTACATTTTTGTACAATGTACAATGTGAACTAATAATAATCTACTTGAAAAGATGTTCTTAAATTTAACTCAAAGAACATTACATTTCAAGTTTAACATTGTATTCACAATAAAAAAAAGCTATGTATTATTTTAAAATGTTTTCAACCCACAATATGCGACAAAGTGCCCGAATGCATATCCGAGTATTGTCGGGGCACAAATAATTCTTATTTGATTTGGAAACCATTGAAAATCTGCAAATATAAATACTTTGCAGGAGAAAATATCCTTTTTTTTAATAATTGTTGTTCATTGATTTTTTTTTTTTTTAAATAGAGTTTTTGAAAGAGATTGTTGGGTTTTATTTGGGTGGCGGTGGATAAGTATACATGTAGCCTCATATAACATGTAGTTACAACAGTGCCTGAACTTGTTTCCGTGTGGTCTTCATGCCATTTTGGTTGAGGTTGAATGCTCTATTAATTTGTGTAAATACAACGGTGTTCTGTGTTTTCTGTTCAGCATTTCATACTTAAAAATCTGTGGCTTCTGTCCCTGCATCAAAAATTGTCCTGTCTAGTCTAAACAAGAGCATTACGAGTACAATTTATTGTAGCTGTTATGCGTCAGTTCGTCTGACTACAATATGCTTGCTCTTTTTATGTGGTACTCAATACATTTGTTTATAACCATTGTATCTTGACTAATGGTGGCAATCATACATAGCTGAGTATAAAACCCTAAACCCTTGCAGCATTTTTGGCTTGGAAACTTCCTTGAATCTGCTAAAACTAACACTGCTAGAGCTGTGCTGAATGCCAAATATTTGAATATTCAATCGTCCACTGAAGTGAATCGAATACTTAATTATTCAAAAATACACAGCACAGAACACTGAAATAGCAGCATCAATCCCCATGTGAAGTAATACACTTGCAGGTGTTGGATCCAGCAAATAAGCAAACAAATAATAGTTCAATTTTGGCAGATTTGGAGAGTTCGAGTTGAAAATGCTGCCCCCCCCCTCCCCCATTTATGCCCCATTTTTATTTACATGAATGAAATATTACTTTCTGTAATAACAGTCACTGTTTGGTCTCATATTTCTTTCTTGTAAAATTATTTTGAGTCATTTTTTTAATCATTTTTCTGGTGGTGGAGTACTTAACATCATGTGCTTTTCATTACTCATTTTAATTTTGTAGTATAACTTGAACATGTTACAAAATGATGCTAACCCTTTTTTTCATCCCATATGGAATTTGCAAAACAAACCATGTGGTAGAGAATGCCTGTCAGCATGACTCTGGATTTTGGGAGCTAATGTTCAATTATTTTATTTTAATGGACACAGTTTTTTTTTTATGAAACTTGGTCTTAAAATGGAGGGTCTTATACCACAAATCAACATTATTTTGTACTTTACACTCACTTCCAACATATTGTAAAAAGGCAATTCCAGAGTTATGTAATGGCCATGACACAGCTTTTATTAGAGCTCAGGGAATAAACTTGAAAATGTATTTTAGAAATCTTGTACATCCATCATCTTGAAATTAATGGCCAAGGATAATAGCACTGATGACTTTGGATCATTTCCCAGAATTACTAATTAGATACATGTACATGAATCACGGTTCATTTGTGGGGAGTGTGGCTTAGGATTTGTGACTCCTGATCAGAGTGTCAGGGGTTCAGATCCAGCTGCTGGCATATCTTGTGTCCTTAGGCAAGCCACTTGACCCTCACTTGCCTCTCTCCACCTAGGAGTATAAATGGGTACCAACATTAGCTGGGCAGTAACCTGCGATGGACTAGCATCCCATCCAGGGGGAATAGAAATATTCTCAGTTGTTTCATGGTACTGAAACCGGAGATAAACGCCGGCCTGATGGGCCACATTGGCTCTTGACAGACTTCACCTTTTTTTATCATGGTTAATTGGCTCTGCCATGGACATTACACTTCCTTTCATAACGCTGGAATTACCCATGTATGTTAAATCTTTTGTTAATGGGCAATTTTTTTTTATGAAATTGTCCTAAAATGGAATTTATATTGGGTCTATTATAAAGTTATCTTTTAAACAAGTAAATTACAAGGATGGGAACTCGACCAGGCAAAGTTTTTATTAATTATCAATTGAATAAAAAAACTAGCGGGATTGATGGTTTAAAGAAAAGATCACAACATGGTGATTAACAACAACATTGTGACTAACAACTGCAGTATTGACAAGTATTACTCACATTGATTTGTCATCATGTGTTGAATAATAGTCATTCCCATATCCCCATTTTCATCCTCATTGAACTTTGGACTTCCAAAGACCTGGGTTTATGCATAATTAAGCGTCATTCCATTACGTGGGTTCCAAAAGTGCGACATTTTTGTGTCTCTGTTGCGCGCGACCTGTGTAATATGCCATTCAAGTATCATTGAAATTGGCTTCAAATTATTTTTTATTTGTTTGGCAGGTAATAGCTTTACATAATCGCTCTTGGAGATAGAAAGCATCCAAGAATGCGTCCTGAATTTACAGAATTATATCAGATGTGACAGGGACATGAAAACAATTGGAAGCACAATTTATGGAATGACCCATAATCATAATCAACAAATGAACTCATCAAATTAATTGTATTTTTTTCTCAATTTTATCTGTTTCCCAAGTATGTGACCCATGCTCAAATTCGTGGAGCTTCTTGGCAGAAAATTTTGCTTTGCTGAATTGTGTGCTGAGCATGAATACACTGAGTACCAGTCAAATGCAATATACATAGCGTAACACTTTAGCTAGTAACCGTTTTTTGCTCGGCAAATAATCTATGCTCTAAGCATATTTCTCAGTGTGGTCAAATTTCCATGAAAAATTGCCCCCTACCAGCGCTGTTTAAATGAGAAAGACACCACAAAACCAATTTTCTATAATAAAAAAAAAGAGAGAGGTTTTCTTGAAGGTTTTGAAGCCTTTTTGGGAATTGAGCTGAGTTTATAATGTTGTGGTGTTGCAAAACTTATTGGCCTAAGAATACATTTGATCTACTCTGTAAAAACAATCAGTCAGATGTTGCAAACCAACTTCTGAAATTAAATGCTCTAGTGATAAAGAGGATGAACTAAAATTGGAAGAGGTCATGAAACAGATTTTCCACTCTTAAATATTTAACAGAATGCTACAAGAAATTGTCTATTTTTGTGTGTGCCAAAACTTAAGACATGACCTAACAAAGAAGCAAAGTAAAAAACAAATTTTACCAAATGAGAATTTCTATTTTTACGTGTTTTCACCCTCCTTAATTGTAAAACCAAAATATGCACGCCTGGTGGCAGGTGATATGTGACTGATTGTCATAGAGTAGGTTACCTATCGCTCTTCTAAGGAAGAAAACATTGATTGTTGTAACTTCATTGAGAATTTCATTGAGGATGAGTATTTCTGTATCCATGACAACAGGTTCGCAGCCTTGAACAGGAGTTAGAGTTGGCATCGTCCTCCGCTGTCGATTATTCAACATCTTGTGAGGAGACCGATCTAAGCACGTCCAGTAGTGACGACGACAAGGTTGGTTTCCCTTGAGAAGTTTGTCAAGGAGCAAATCAAAGAGCGGTTAATTTTAATTGCAGATCTGTTGGACTGAATAAATAAGTGCTTGGTCGGTATACAACACTCTGTTTAAGACTGCCTGGAGTATGGAAGACTCCAACAGGTCTTAAACAGAGGGTTAATATCTTCCAAGCACACATATATTCCCTTATTGAATCTTTCCCCCGTAAAAGTTTAATGGCTTTTCTTGTTTTTGGTGAAATTTTTTCCAATTTTTGAAGGAAAAAAAGAGCATTTTAATATTCATGCGATACTGTGACGCTCTCGAGTAAAATGGCCGGGTGTGATAGTATACAAATAATGAATGTTTATGAGTGCAATGGTAAGAGTAATTTCATGAGGTGAAGCCAAGTGGAATGGAACATACCATCTCTTGCCGAATAAAATTATTCTTCCCATTGCACTCATAAACACTCATTACCTGTTTTAAACTATGCCTGAATAATAAAAAAGGAAACCTGTAATTTGCCTTTGATGTTTAATTTGCACTTGTGTTATTTTTGTGTGTTCAGCTTGAGGAGAGAGGAAGCTTGTCTTTAGTCCATCCCAGGAGGAGGTCCGCATCGGAGCATCTTCAAGACATCTCATCCAATGTTAGCCAAGAAGAAGTCATTGATCGACTGCAGAGTGAAAGGGATGAAGCCAATTTAAGGTACGGTTGAAAATCATTGCCTCCAGAAAGCTTTTTAAAATCCCTGCGTACTGAAATCCTGGGGCATCAAAATACTTGTACACCAGATTCCAAGGGCACTAAAAGCCAAGGCACCAGATTCCCAGGGCACTTAAATCCCAGGGCACTAAAATCCCAGGGCACCAGATTCCCAGGGCACTATAAATCCCAGGGAACTAAAATCCCAGGGCACCAGATTTCCAGGGCACTATAAATCCCAGGGAACTAAAATCCCAGGGCACCAGATTTTCAGGGCACTATAAATCCCAGGGCACTAAAAGACAAGACACCCGATTCCCAGGCCACCAGATTCCCTGACCACTATTCATCCCTCCGTTCCACTTCTGACTGTAAATATGGTTCATTGTTGTATTTTTCAGGCGGTCAGTCGCAGAGCAGCAGTTGTTTCAAGCCCAGGCCGATATGAGCAAGCTGGATGATCAGCTGATTGGAGCTATCAAGCAGAAAGTCAGTCTGTCGGAACAGCTGGATCAGTGGCAGGTAAGGAGTCATGAAAGAGTTTATCCACAGACCCATTTTATTGTGTATTTGTTGTAGGTTTCTGAACATTTACTTGTCCTGGATATTACCCCTAATTTTGCAGGGAATATGACACGCACTGTTGTCTTTGATACCGTTTGACCCTGTGGGATAATTGTTGTCAGATGATGTAAATGTATAATCAATTTGCTCTCACGTGTACCACCAATCCATGGAATCTGGGTGTAACGGTCTCAGTTATCCAATCTGGTGATCTTTCTCGGAGGAAAATTTTAACATAATGTGAAAACTTTAATGTGCACTATGTCTTCCTTTGCCTAGCCTTTACATATTTTTGTGAATTGCCTCTTATGACGAATTGGTTTTGTTTGATTGTTTTTGTTTTTTTGGCAAAAAAAATGACATGGTGATAAGTTTATGGTGTCTCTCTCATTCCAGATCGATATTCACCAGCTCCTGGACCAGCGTCTGAAGAAGCAGCTGACAAGGCAAGAAGTCAGGAAACCAGACCTCAAGAAACACACGGCCCCCTCTCAAAAGAGATTCCCTTTCTGGAGTTAATAAACAAACAAATACGGCCATAGATAACAATGCCACTTTGGCTTTTGCTTTTGCCATTGTTAGGCAACAGTGAATAGTAGTTGCCATAGGCAGCAATGCCCATTTTTACATTGATTTTTGCCATTGTTGCATTATGGTGGCTAGCCATAGCCATAAATGTCCATTCAGGTTTTGGTTTTTGCAACTTTTGTACTATGATGAAGACCTGTAGCCACAGAAACAATCCAATTATGGCTTTGTTTTTGCCACTGTCAAACCATGGTGAACATCAGTAGCCATAGACAACAATGCCTTTTTTGACATGCCATTACCAAAAACTTGGCTGATCCCCAGCTGTGGCTTCATTTTCCACAGCTTAATGGTTTAAAAGAAATTCTTGGAAGTCACTCATACGTCCATTTTCTAGTTCAGAAACATCGAATTCTATAATTTAGGAAGAATTATTATAACTGTGTATTAAAATTGCCATTTAGCTGATTATATATAATCAATGCCTTGATCACTGGATGACACAATTGAAATTCCGACTGAAATAATTTATATGCTTTATGAAAATTTCAATTGAAGATCATATATTTTATAAAAAGAAAGTTTCAATTGATTTTCATTTTCGGATTTCAATATTTTTCACATTATATGAGATATATACATTTGATGGAAAGATGTTTGTATATAATTTGATTGATTTTTTTTAATGGAATTTTAGGTTCAAAGACATTGGTGGTATTTGTGAAAATGTGTGACAATGTGCAATATTAGAATTTAGTCAATGCAATCATTGTAGTGCACTTAGGTATGGTAGATCATTTGTCGTTCGTGCGCTCTTTCTGTTTTAAGCATAAAAAATATGCTCACAATCTTATGACGGTGCCTAAATATCTGATGAAGTTTAAGCTCTGGGAATACTGTCTATTCTGAGAAAAGAACATTTTGATCGCGGTTTGAATTCAAATATTGCCAAGTCAAGTTATTACTAGCGACCAAAATCAGCAACTGGGACAGGTTCTCATTCTGCCAATTGCAGCTACGTGATGTCACGTGCTGAACTGATAAATAAAAGCAACTGCTTGCACATGTGCGTCTTTCCGAAGCTTGCGCGCATCCAGTCACGGATTCGCCGAATTACAAACCTAATTACTAATTGAAATTTCACGAATGCGTCACTCGAAGCATCTTTTTCTTCAAAATGACAACATGCAAGAAAGAAATAGTTCACAGGGACTTAAATAGTGCCATTACTATCTTTAAACCGGTGAGCTGTTGAATAATAAATTTGTCAGTTACTTTTTGGATAGCTGCAAATGATCTACTCTACCTTTAAATGTACATGTAGGTGTATGACTAGGAGAACCTAGTAAAGCTAGTCCCAACATTTCTATTCAGTTTAATCAGAATGGCTAATCACTGGTCTTTTCATGTATCTGGTTAGTCTTGGTGGCAAGACGTCCTTTAGCGATGCGATATGTTTCAGCGCGCACAGGTTATTTAGGACTTGACAGCGGTTCACTGGAACGGGCGCCCTTTATACAAATGCCAACAAGCAGCAAAGCACATCTTGGGAATCTTGTATTGATATCCTGCTTGGGAAATTTTAAGCAGAATTATGTGGGCATTTGCATGCATGCGGGATTTACTTAGCATCTCTGGTTTCTGTACGTACTGCAGTTTTCAAGCCACTCGTGTAAAGCTTGCAAGCCTGTAGGCCGCATCGGATCAAAACTGTTGGTCTGCCTAGTGCTATGTACATGTACAATGCGTCACTTAACGGTTACTTTGCAGAACAGCTCTTTTGTTTCCACCCATTCGCATGCGCTGTTAGGAGTGTGCATTTACAGGTAGTACAAGAACCGGGTACTACCCTTTGAAAAAAAAAAAAGTTATAAAGAAACCCATGCCAAACATTCAAATCTGGGAAGTTGCTGTTCAGATTGTTCATAAAGGTCCGCATGATAATACTACCACATCAGTGCGGTAATACGGCTAGATAGCATGTACATGTATACTGTGAGCTCTAAATTTATAGCCCCATGTATGTGGTGAAAAATGCCACTTTCGCAAACATCATAAAACATGAAATTGGTTTTGAAATTTTCCCACTGACATTCGACATGTTCGAAATGTTTCTTTTTCGTTTACTGAGAAGCTACTAAGTAATTTGTAAAGTTGGTTACGGGTACTCGATTCCATAATCTGGAACCGGTTCCTGACATTAACGGTTGGGAACTCGGGTACCTGGTTCTGATGCACAACCCTATGCGCTTAACTTATTTTGCTTATTAAGTCAAGCCTATTTCAATGGAAGATCCCAAGATGTTCTTTGCGTGCGCTTAGTCGACAGAGTCGATGGCGTGGATGTCCTGGCTGTATGGGACTGGGAACATGCATGCTGCTGCTGCAAACAGTACAAAGTCTGTACCGTCTATCATGAATACCCCGCTAAGAACGTCTTTACACCAAGACTGGTATCTGGTCTACACAGTGGGCCATTTATGTAGCCTATTAAAAAAAATGAACCCAATTTTTGTTTCAAGTGACATCGCAATTAAGGTAGGCACTGCATACACCATCTTTTCCTCAACAAATGGTAAAAGTGGTCAGAAATAATCTCAGATCCCTCCACAGCTAGAGCATCTAGAATCCAAAAAATGTTTGGGACCCTTAAGCTGCACTCTACCCATTACAATGTAGGTTTATATTCTGTGCAATATTCTGTAAAGTGCAAATACAAATTGACTATTACAACTGGGTGTACATTAATATCTGCTTCAACTCCCTTTATTTTTTAACTTGCTAAGTATTTTTGTGTTAAAAATTCAGAGGAGTTCTGGCAAAAAGAGATGGATCAGGGCACAATATGCCATAAATGTTTAAGGCCTTTCACTTTTTTGAAATGTCGATAAATGCAAACTTTAAATAACCATTTGTCAACGGAATGTCCGATTGAAGTGCAACAGACAGTATTATATGAAAAGTTGTATTCTCTTTCCTAATGTCCGCAAACCCTCGATATCTCACTTAGCCAGAATGCCTCGCAATTCTGAATTGTTTTCTTGTCATACGTGCAATTGTTTTACATTTGGACCTAATTTAACAAACAACTTGCAAGGTTTAATACCTTTTGAAATGTTAGGAAACCAAAACTCTCAGATTTTTTAATTTCTTATTTGAGAAAATCTCATTTTGACCAAATGTAAGTAAACATACATGTATCTTGAATTGGCCATTAGGCCAAAAAAAAAGTCTCCGGTTTCTGGTATGGAGCTTGCCCAAAAAGTGGTGCGGCGACGCGTTTTTTTTTTTTTACCTGTTTTTTTTCGGCTGATGACTGCAAATGGTGCCCGACTAAACTTAGTGCAAATATTATGGGAGACCAGAGAGGCCACATAAAGCTTATTCTCGATCATAACCCCATCTAAAAACACGTTAAAATTGTGCAGCAGCAGGATTCCAGTCAAACCAGTGAGTTTGGCGGTTTTGAGACATCATCTTTCATTGAAAAAAAACCTTTTGCATTTTGCCGACGCGCATGGCTACGGCGACGCGCGCATACCAGAAACCGGAGACTTTTTTTGGGCCTTACTGTTTTGAAATTTAGAGAATAAGATGTACATGTATCTGGAAAATATAATATTATTCTTCCCATTTCACAATTTAACGCCACTCAATATTAATTGTTGTATATCACTGACGTAAACTTTTTCTTTGTCATTTGATTTATTTCTCAATAAATTTAAAATGAATTTACAAGAATGATCCTAAATGTTGAATAGCAAATCTCATTTACCATGGGTGAAAGGGGATTTTTGAGCCCCGGCGTGAAAGAGAGCAATATTGGATGCTAGTTTCACCAATCAAATGACAAGGATCTGTATGTCAATTAAGAAATATTGGTTAACGGCATTATACCCTCTACAGTAAATTTGTGCATACACTTTTGGACTTGCTTTGAATAAATTTTAAATTTGCTTTGAATAAATTTAAAAAAAGAACTTCTAGTTGTTAAATTGTAGTTAAATTGATGTCTCATTGTTAATTAAACTGAAGTCCATCCTAGCAAACTTTCATTAAACTGGATCCCGGGGGCGGGGCCTGGATCCTGGCGCATGGCCCGATCCCGGGGGCTGGGTCTGGGCCTGGATCCCAGGGCCTGGGCAGGGGGCTGGGCCGGGGCCTGTATCCCAGGGCCTGGGCCTGGGCCGGGGCCTGGATTTTCGGGGCTGGGCCGGGGCCTGGATTTTCGGGCCTGGGCCGGGGCCTGGATTTTCGGGGCTGGGCCGGGGCCTGGATTTTCGGGGCTGGGCAGGGGCCTGGATTTTCGGGGCTGGGCAGGGGCCTGGATCCTGGCTGGGCCGGGCCTGATTTTCGGGCTGGGCCGGGCCTGATTTTCGGGGCTGGGCAGGGGCCTGGATTTTCGGGCTGGGCCGGGGCCTGGATTTTCGGGGCTGGGCCGGGGCCTGATTTTCGGGGCTGGGCCTGATTTTCGGGCTGGGCCGGGCCTGGATCCCGGCCTGGGCCGGGCCTGATTTTCGGGCTGGGCCGGGCCTGATCCCGGGCCGGGCCTGATTTTCGGGCTGGGCCGGGCCTGGATTTTCGGGCTGGGCAGGGGCCTGATCCCGGGCTGGGCCGGGGCCTGATTTTCGGGCTGGGCCGGGCCTGGATCCCGGGGCTGGGCCGGGCCTGGATTTTCGGGCTGGGCCGGGCCTGATCCCGGGGCCTGGATTTTCGGGCTGGGCCGGGCCTGATTTTCGGGCTGGGCCGGGCCTGGATCCCGGGCTGGGCAGGGCCTGATCCCGGGGCTGGGCAGGGCCTGGATTTTCGGGCTGGGCCGGGCCTGGATTTTCGGGCTGGGCAGGGGCCTGATTTTCGGGGCTGGGCCGGGCCTGATCCCGGGCTGGGCCGGGCCTGATCCCGGGCTGGGCCGGGCCTGGATTTTCGGGCTGGGCCGGGCCTGATTTTCGGGCTGGGCCGGGCCTGATTTTCGGGCTGGCTGGGCCGGGCCTGATTTTCGGGCTGGGCCGGGGCCTGGATTTTCGGGCTGGGCCGGGGCCTGATCCCGGGCTGGGCCGGGGCCTGATTTTCGGGCTGGGCAGGGCCTGGATCCCGGGGGCTGGGCCGGGCCTGATTTTCGGGGCTGGGCAGGGGCCTGGATCCCGGGCTGGGCCGGGGCCTGGATTTTCGGGCTGGGCCGGGCCTGATTTTCGGGCTGGGCCGGGGCCTGATCCCGGGCTGGGCCGGGCCTGATCCCGGGCTGGGCAGGGCCTGATTTTCGGGCTGGGCAGGGCCTGATTTTCGGGCTGGGCCGGGGCCTGATTTTCGGGCTGGGCCGGGCCTGATTTTCGGGCTGGGCAGGGGCCTGATTTTCGGGCTGGGCCGGGCCTGATCCCGGGCTGGGCCGGGCCTGATTTTCGGGCTGGGCCGGGGCCTGATTTTCGGGCTGGGCCGGGCCTGATTTTCGGGCTGGGCAGGGCCTGGATCCCGGGCTGGGCCGGGCCTGATCGGGGCTGGGCAGGGGCCTGATTTTCGGGCTGGGCCGGGCCTGATTTTCGGGCTGGGCCGGGCCTGGATTTTCGGGCTGGGCCGGGCCTGGATTTTCGGGCTGGGCCGGGCCTGGATCCCGGGCTGGGCCGGGCCTGATCCCGGGCTGGGCCGGGCCTGGATTTTCGGGCTGGGCCGGGCCTGATTTTCGGGCTGGGCCGGGCCTGATTTTCGGGCTGGGCAGGGGCCTGGATCCCGGGCTGGGCCGGGGCCTTGATTTTCGGGGCTGGGCCGGGGCCTGGATCCCGGGGCTGGGCCGGGGCCTGGATTTTCGGGGCTGGGCCGGGGCCTGGATTTTCGGGGCTGGGCCGGGGCTGGGCCGGGGCCTGGATCCGGTCCGGGGCCTGATTTTCGGGGCTGGGCCGGGCCTGATTTTCGGGCTGGGCCGGGCCTGGATCCCGGGCTGGGCCGGGGCCTGGATCCCGGGCTGGGCCGGGCCTGGGCCGGGGCCTGATTTTCGGGCTGGGCCGGGCCTGATTTTCGGGGCTGGGCCGGGCCTGGATTTTCGGGCTGGGCAGGGGCCTGGATCCCGGGCTGGGCCGGGCCTGGATTTTCGGGCTGGGCAGGGGCCTGATCCCGGGCTGGGCCGGGCCTGATTTTCGGGCTGGGCCGGGGCCTGATTTTCGGGCTGGGCCGGGCCTGGATCCCGGGCTGGGGCTGGGCCGGGCCTGGATCCCGGGCTGGGCCGGGGCCTGGCCTGGGCCGGGGCCTGATTTTCGGGGCTGGGCCGGGGCCTGGATTTTCGGGGCTGGGCCGGGCCTGATCCCGGGCTGGGCCGGGCCTGATTTTCGGGCTGGGCCGGGGGCTGGGCCGGGGGCTGGGCAGGGGCCTGGATTTTTGGGGCTGGGCCGGGGGCCTGGATTTTCGTGGCTGGGCCGGGGGCTGGGCCGGGGCCTGGATTTTCGGGGCTGGGCAGGGGCCTGGATTTTCGGGGCTGGGCCGGGGCCTGGATCCCGGGGCCTGGGCCGGGGCCTGGATTTTCGGGGCTGGGCCGGGGGCTGGGCCGGGGCCTGGATCCCGGGGCTGGGCCGGGGGCTGGGCCGGGGGCTGGGCCGGGGCCTGGATTTTCGGGGCTGGGCCGGGGCCTGGATTTTTGGGGCTGGGCCGGGGCCTGGATCCGGGCCGGGGCCTGGATCCTGGGGGCTGGGCAGGGCTTGGATTTCGGGGCTGGGCCGGGGCCAGGAAACAGGGGGCGGGGCCTGGATCCTGGATCCCGGGGCCTGGATACTCAGAAATGCATCATTAGTGATTATAAATTCAACGTACAAATTTGATTTTCTCAACAATGCTTCTTTCTTGGAGAAATTTATTTTCCTTTTTAAAGTCGACGTATCAAGATAACAATTTTCGTTTCTCAATCTTGTTACATGATTCACTGGAACATAAGTTATTGAAAGTGGGTTACCCAACAGAGCTATTTTAAATTACTAGAGCGCTAACCCATCATTTCGCGCGGAGACACTTCGAAGCCGTCCTGGGCACAGACATTTTGACTTCATGTGCGTGTTGCAGAACACAATGAAATAAGTTGGATTGAATTTTGAAAGTGGACTCTAAATGCAACGCCCAAGTAGAACGTACGCAAACAACGTAAGCATGTCATTACGGTTTAAAATAAACGTCACGGTAATATCCATCTGCAGCTGATATACACGCGTTGCGCTGTTTTCATGGAGCAAAATGAAACGCTCATTTATACTGATCATGCATTTCGGTTTTGCACGTATCGGCTTTGATAACACAGCTGTATAAATACAAAAGCAGATATGCAAATAGCTGTACAAAAGCCGTACCAAATTTTGAGTTTCCCAGCAGGCATCACTTTGTACATCCTGTCAGCACTCTAGTAATTTGATATAGCTCTATGGGTTTACCTTTATGAAGAATAATATTTGGGGGTCCGGAATAAATCTGGAATAATTTGGCACTGATATTTTTTAGTTTTACAAAAAAGGTTTTTAAATTGACAAATGTATTCATATTTGACACTTTAAAGTAACATTTGCACAATAAAATGAGCTGCACAAGCAAGTCCTTGCATTCTTCTTTTGTAATTTAGAACTAAGAATTAAGAACTAAGCAAATTAACCTATAAATCTGAAAATCCTACTTTTCGACCATTTGTTTACAGTCACAGATCAGTTTTGGAAGTATCAATAGCCCAGAATCTTTGTTGAATACACACGTGTATGTTACATGTGTAAATTTGAAATGTAATTTATAATCTGGTCAATCTTGTTAACTGAAGAAAAATAATCAAATAAACAACACTAACAAAAGGTAAGAATTGGAGTGCCATTTACACACAGTGTTGCCACTACAGGGCGAGTCAAAAAGAAAGTTACCCAATTTGAAAAAGATGTGGCTCGCAACATTTTACACACACAAAAAACAACAGGGATAAAGTACATCTTATTGACTTTTAACTGTGAAAAGTTCACTTATTTGCATACTCAAGTGATGTCTATTTCAACAAAAAGATCACACAACTCGCCGTCCAACATTAATCAGTTACCATTCTGTACTTTCTAATGGCATTCCATTTTGTTTTAGTAAACTCCAGCACCCGATTTCATCAAACTCTTCGTAACTTAAGATGCATCGCAGCGATGCAGCGTGCATTAGGCCTACGATGCACGATGATGTGCAGCTGCGCCTACTATCCATCCATTCTCAACAAACCGTAGTGTGACGCGACGCAGAGGTGATTTTTTTTATAGCACAACTCGGTGACTGTTTTATGTATTAAGTCAGAGTACAGTAAATAGTCGTCTGATCTTCAACAAAGAGTCGTCGGATCTCAGCTCGAAATTTGTTAAAACGTAAAACAAAATGGCGGCCGTGCGATGCAATTTTGAAGGAAACAAGCTGTCATTGGACTGTATAGCTACTTTGAAATTTCAACTCTAATGTTCCGGTCTAATTCATAATTATTCAATAAATTCTCTATTTACAACTTTACACACATTGCCTCGGTATTATAATCTCGTTAATGTAATGTTTATGGCATAAAACTGGCTTTGAAATTAGTCTTCTTATTTTGCGACGACCACTAGACACGTCATAACTTGCGACGTGTTTTAAGCCGTTGTCAAGGGACTTTAAATACGACGTGTTCAACACATCGCAACTTTCGTGAAATGCAAGATACGACGCGTCGCGAGTTGCGACGTGTTATACATCGTAACTCGAGTTGCGACGCGTCGCAGCGCTTAGTGAAATCGGGTGCTGATAGCATTCATCAATGTCAGTACTTCTTCTTTCTTTTTTTAGATGAGAGGAACATGATGCTCTATTAAGATGTACCTCATATTACGTGTTTCAAATTGGATCGCATTTTAAGATAAAAAAATCATTAACTTGGGTAACTTTCGTTTGACTCACTTTGTAAAAGCAGGAGACAGTTTCATAACACAGCTATAAGCACAAAACGAAGTTACCATCCAAATATACCATGTAATGTCTATTAAACTGGTTCACTTACTTTTTTTACAGCAAATAATAAATTTTCTAAGCAAAATTTTCTGCTAAGTAGCAGCACGAAATTGCACCCAGGTCTACAGGAATGAATAGAAGTGAAAGAACTTGCTACATGACTACATGTATGGGCTCCGTGCACAAGTACCCCCTCAACAGTATGAAAGGGAGAGTTGGGGAGACCACTTGTAGTGACATTCAATCAAACACATTGCAGACGACGCTTGGTGTGTGCGTGCACATGCAAAAAAAATCAGTCTTGCATACATTTAACTATACATGCATTTTCACTATCAGTACGCACATGGCTTGTGTCCCATCCACAGGGCTTTCAAATGTGGTAAAAAAGCACCCTCTCTTGTTAGTGCACGGAGCCCATGGATAAAATTTGTGCACAATAAATAAGGATATTCATTCGCATAAAGTACATGTATGTACCTCTTTATACCACTGTGGCAAAAAAAGGCAATAAATGTGTACTTCAGAGGTGTTAAACACTGTGTTTAAGACTGGCTAGCGTCTGGAATGCCGATTATTACCCCAGGCGATGCCTGGGTAATTATCGGCATTCTAGACTCCAACCACTCTTAAGCATAGTGTTTAATACCGACCAAGCGCATATTTATTCCCATTCATAAATACCTTTTCAGTAAAAGAAATCACTTGGACTTTTCAGTCCAAAAGTCAAAATTTACAATTTCCAACGATTTTGGTAAACAATTTTACTATTTGTTTTTCGAAAACACACCTTAAGCTATATAATAGAGTGTCCAGCTTGCTAGTGAGACGTAAACAACTCCTTTTATGGAGATTGGCGCGGGCGTCGCGCGTACTGTGCGATTACGAGCAGATGCAGGCTGTGGTGAGTGCGTTTTGAATTTAGTACTATGCACATACGGACTCACTGGTAGCACTGCGCACGCCTACGTGATGATTGTGAACGTTCAACCTATAAAACGGTAAAAGGCACTGGATTTTATAGGTGTCCAAATTTCATGTGACACAGGAAAAGTGTTTAAGACCAGCCAGCGATGTCTTTATCATCCGTTCAGGACCGGCCACGTGACGGGCTCTCGACCAATGGGAATGGGTAAACTGTCTTAGGTATTTATGAATAGGGAATAAAAACAACCCTGATGTTCCAACTGGTGGCGAGTTGCTGAATCCCACAAAATCTATCAGAATCCACCAGAATCCAAATTCAAGCCAGTCAAATCAAACAGAAGACCCAACAAAACGCTCGATTACTTCCCTCGCGCTTACCCATACTCTCATCTTAGGTATATACGCACAATCTGTGGTAATAAAGAATAGAATCGGGCCTTTGAAAGCGAGCAATGGTGGCCACTGTACGTGCGCTTCCAAAGTGAACAAGAAATGCCGGGAATGTGTAAAATTAACTTTCCTCACATCGTCTAGTACTTGTGAGAAGTGAAGCTGAGTGAGACACTTTTGAATCCCCTGCTGCCGCAGCGTCAGACTATTAAAGTGGGTCGGTACTTTGGCCAGGCCCAAGTAAGTGCAAGAAAGAAGGCACGTGAGAGTTAAATCGAACGCAGCCGCACTTGCACGACAAAGAGCAGTATAGAAGTAATCGAACACCTTTGGATTTTGTTGGATTCAGCAATATTAGGCAAAGTTTCATGCAAGAAACAGCTAAATTACATTTTGCCTCAAATTTTATAGTTTGAAACTATTTGCATGGCAACCCATTTTGGAGTTCACAAATATATATATACTACTAGACACTTCAACCAGAATTGTGCAGGCAAATTTGTGCAAGAAAACTAAACACTATGGTACAAAACTAGAAGGAGCCTATCTTCTTTTACCTACAAACTATGCCAAAACACCAATTGCTAAACCAGCACCTTTCATTGTTGGTCTCAAATTTGTGTATTGATTTTTAAATACAATTGTTAAAATTTAAAAGGCAATGTACTCATATTAGAACTTGTGGTTATAAGTAATTTCACCAGTACAAAGCAAAATTAATATCTTCTGTGTTCACAACATGAAAATATAAAGGAAGGATTTGAATTTTGTAATGGCTTATATTTCATTAACTGAGTTGTTTTGTATTAGGTTTGATGGCAATTCGGGCGATTCACAATGCAGTGCACCACCAAGAGTTTGCCACAGAGAGTTCTTTTTCCCCAGTGCATTATATGGGAGATGGTCAACAATTTCGCAGCGCTGGATATTTGAAATTGTTCGTTTTTCTGGTCAGTAGTTTTGGAAGCGTATGATTCGGGTATCTGTTTGCACTTTCTTTTCTTTTTGTCCATATGGTGTTTTAAGTAAGACGGCAGAATGTTATGCCCTAATCTCTAACAAATTCGCTCAAGTTGTCTACTGACACTCATTCAAATGGGCCATGTTTTGTAGACCGTAAACTTGAAAAATTTAATCTCCATGGAAAAGTTTCGGTGGTGCACTGCATTGTAAATTGCCCAAATTGAAATACTGACAGTTAAGAGTAGATTACTTGCAGCTATCCAAAAATTAACTGACAAACCAAAAAAATGTCTAAAAGCTCACTTGTTAAAGATAGTAATGGCAATAAACTTCCTGTGAATTTATTTTTTCTGGCATGCTGTCATTTTGAAGAAAACAATAAAAGAAGGCAGTTGCGTCAAGTGACGCAAGCATTGACATGATGCATACGCGCGCATACGCGTGCGCAGTTGTTATTTGTCGGTTCAGTGTGTGACACTGAGTAGCTGCAATCAAATGAATAAGAACATGTCCCAGAAGCAGATTTCATGCACAATTCAACATATGACTTGCCAACTTTTGAATTGAAATTGAGATCCTAGAATATTGTTTTCTTGGAATATACAGCATTCACTGAGCTAACACTTCATGAGGTACGTTGCTATTCGTCTTTGGATTTTGAGCACTTTTGTTGCTTCAAACAAAAACAATGCACAAATCACAAAGGATCTACCATACCTTTGATACTAATGAATGAATTTTTTTTATACAAGGGTCATAACCCCTCTCCAGTAATAAATCAAACAATTTCATCCAAATTTACAATTTAGGGCAATTCTGTCAAATTCAAGTCTCTGCATACACACAACTGCATGATGTACAAAGTTGTTAAGGTGGTGGTATTTTGGTTTGGTCCATTATAATTCGTTTACTCATTAGATGTCACATATCAGTGATAGTGGTGCGGCATGTAGCCCCAATATGCTAAAGGATTGTGCAAATTGTGTTAAAAGCATGAAACTTCGCATGTTGATTCTTCATGCCATGTAGAAAATTTTCAGATATGGAGGCATTTCATATTTAACCTCTGGTGACCTTTGAGAGGTCAATGAACTTCACATACTCCATTCAAAACTTTTGTTCTTCAAAATTTCCACTCAGATGTATCCAATTCACTTTTCCAACAGCAGCTCATTAAAGTGTCTGACATGTACGTCCGAATTTACAGAATTGCCCATTTTTACACGTAATTGGTAATGTTTTTGTGTTGCATTCAGTTAATCAAGAACTGCGCTCACATATTTTACATATATTAACAAAATTTGTATCCACCAACAACAATTAAATACCACTCGACGAAAGATAACTTGACAGAAGTTAAAGAATACAGTATTTTAGAAAACATAGCATTCAGACAAAAAACATATCGACATGAAAATCTTTGGTGGTAAGTAGTACATAAATGCAACCTGCAAACATACATAGCATTTTTTAAGAAAAGGATTATATTCAAATCCTTTTTCTCCTGGCTTGAAAATAAATTAATAAGTAATTTTAAAACCTCATTCAGTTTTAAATATTAATAAACCATCTGATAAATGTATGTGTAGGATTTGAAAAACAACAAATAGTATACAAACAAGGAATGTTTATGAGTGCAATGGTAAGAATAATTTCATGAGATGACAGATGGAATGTTCCATTCGAAGAGAAGAAGTTGTCACCTCATAAAATTAGTGGTTCCATTGCACAAAACATTCATTGCTTGTTTTAACACCTGAATAAATCCTCGTCATCTGATTGGTCTGAGGTACCAATCATGTGACCATGCAATCAAACTTGTATTTACCGTTGAATGGAACTTCTATTTTTGCGGTGTGGCCTGGCTGTGCATTGGGACGAATAATTCAATGACATGTGATGAACGACTAACCAATCACATGATGAGAATTTACTCGGGTGTTCTAATGAAATGAAATGCACATATACCAGAATCATTTTCTGTTAAAGCAGTACCGCCAGTGGTGGTGAAAAAAGTTTGATCATGTTTGTAAGAATTCCGGCAGCTTTTGCCTAATTAACAGCGCCCTCATGTGGCAGAAAAAAACAAACATCTTGTTTTAAAGCGAGAACGCTTGAACACATTTCTGGCATGTTCTTGGACTAAACTTTTAACATGAACACATTATTTGAATTGGTGAACATTTACTTAAAAATTGGTCTTGTCTGCTTCTTCGCATTTATACTGCCGTTGACAGTGTACAACACAGACCCTAAAGACACAAACATTTACTTCCAGGCCAAATAAAAAATAAAACAATATCTCATCTCTGCAAGCTTCGTTTTTTTCCCGGCCGCCTGTTTTTGAACAAGCAATTTTGTTGCAATCTTTTTTTGTGTTTCCAGAAAAATTGTGTCCCACAAACAGGGTGTCAAACAATCCCTTAACCCTCAGAGCGCCCTCTTTTTCACGAAAAATCTTTCCAATCTGGGAATCATTTATTGAGTTATGGCCAATTGAAAACAAGAGCAAGGTCCGAATTTTGCATTTGCGAAAAAGGCTACCAAGTAGAGGGCAGAGACAGAGCAGTTAAGTAAACATCTAAGAAGTTAACCAAACAGTTCTTTTCGGGACTACATTACTTCCAAAAGGATAAATTACCATTGTTACAAAAAATAAAAAATATACGGAACCAAATCAAGAAAGAATGACTATAAAGAATGACAATAAAGAAAGCAAAACTACCCTCACCCCAAATTCAAGACATTCCTCACAAATGACACTTCAGGCCATAGACTGATTGAAAAAGCGGTACTTGTTTTCAATTTGCCATAACTCAATAAAAATGTACCCGATTGGAAAGAATTATTCGTTGTTGAAAAGCTAGCAATGCTCTCTCTATATGTCTAGATAATTGTGATGTATTTTTGCAATAAGGTGAAAAAGAGGCCGTTTTGAGAGTTCAGGTTATTTTTTAGACACCCTGTATGTATGCGAGTTGTAGTCGAAAGGGTGATAGCGCTTTTGGACACAAAAATATCAGCAAAAGAGCCGAGAAAATTGAAGAATCAATCTTGGAAAATCCGATAACAAAAGGGTAGCTTTAAAAAAACATTGACAAGAAACTCAATTTTTTGTTATTTGGCCTTATACACAAAATAGTTGCTTCAGGTATGTACATGTACTGATATATAAAAGGATATTACATTTGGTGGATTTCTAGTAACGCCTCTTGATGAATGTGCTCTCTTCATTGTACAAAGATTGTGATTGGCTGACCACCTGCGAAATCTTGGCGTGGTGGCCAATCAAGTTCAACGTCTTGTTGCCGCGGTGGCGAATAAAGGTGGGGTTGTATCCAGGCATATGGTGATGAGCTTTGTGTAACTGAAATTTATTACGAAAAGGTCATTTTGTGTTGCGCTTTCATCAGCAGGAGCACTTTCCGTCATTCAGTGTTGCGTCAAGATCGCCGGGTTTATTCAATTCTGAAATCAAAAATAGAAAGTGAAATGGCATCAAACATATGACATAAAAAATAGCACACACAGATGTACTCTATGGGTACCATTTCCCATATTACACTCTCCCGTTGACTATTAAGCACACAGATTTTGCTGTTGTAAATTTTCTTTTCTTTGATGATTCACTGTTGTGTCAGTAAGCCAATGAGCAAATTTTTCTCGCAAATGTTTCCAATGAACAAATTTTTGGGTTTGCAACTTTTGAACACATAACCCCTAAACTGAACAGTGTCTTCCTGAAATGACATCACATCAGCAACAGTGTTGTCCTTCAGTTGTCCGGAAAAGCATGGACAGTTTTAAACGGTTACAGGAGTGCAGTTTTCAAGAGGAGTTGAAAGTTGCACAAAATGTGGTTCCTAAGAATATTCATCTATGGATCCTTAACTTAAACCCATGCTAGTCGACAATACATGTAGTTGGACTAATATGCATTATTGAGACTTGTGATGGACTTGACTACACCACTATACCAAGAGGACAAAATGATCAGGAAGGATTCGATCAGACAACAAGACTTACTAATGAGATTACTTCCACTGGATACCGAGATTTTCTTCGACTTGAGTTCCATGTCTTGAACTTCCCTGCTGACTGCGTCACTGAACGTGATGCAAGCCACACGGAAGAAAAAGTCGTTGACGTTCTCACCTTTTGTAAAGATTGAAAATATTACATTAGAATGATGAGTGATATTGGATTTGCGCATGAACATAGAGGGCACCATACTACAAACTTGACAGTGACAATACATATTAGAACAGCCATTCCATGGTGACTCGCGTGACATTTGAACAAAATGTAAAGTTTTAATGCATTACTGTTGTTAACCTGGCATTTATTCAACTCAAATTAGCATGTATTTGAGTCAGGGCATTGTGAATCTATGGTTTAGTTTTTATATGATTACTTTAACATCGCTATTTTTTCATGTATCACAGTTTCTTTGACGTGACTCGTGTGACAGGATAGAAAAAGGGATTTTTGACGTCCCTTGATTCAAATGGCTTTTCCTATGGATCTACCAGTGTTCTAAAAATTATTCTTACTGAACTTAGAACTTAATACCCTCACCCAATACATGCATAAGTTGTGTTGTGCCAAATATCCCTCGTTGTAAGAAATAGCCTGAAGAAAATGTGACTCGCGTGACACAAATGCGTGACTCGCGTGACACAGTAGCTTTTCACTTTCACATTATAACTGTAACTTTAGTATAACAAATCAAATCATAATATTATATTAATAAAAATGATTTACCTGTGAATACCTTATGAAAGAATGTGAAAACTGCTATTTATCCCTTTACTTTGGCAAATGTTGGGGTGGAAATCTGGTTTAAACACAATATCCTTAACAATGACATGGAGACAAAAAAATGTTTCGGAATTTAAGTTACAAAGTGATGTCATCAATCCACGGGTGATTATTTCAGGAAAACAGTTGTAATTCTTGGTCATGTAGAGTCACAGTTTCCTTAAAAGGTAAGAGCTGAAATTAATGATGCAGTTGTATAGGAATGTATACAGTACAGTCAAATCTCGTTGGTACAAACTCTGTTAATACAAAATTCTGGTTATAACAAACATAAAGCCTTAGTCCCGACTGTGCATTAAAATATGTGCACAATGAATGGGACTGATGTTCCTCTTGATACAAAATTCTGATATAACAAACTATTTGGCTAGGGCCGAACGAGTTTGTATTAACGAGACTCGACTGTATACATTTGTAAAAAACTGATTCAATTTCTTGTTACATAACTAATGCTTAAATTAAAGACTTAATTCCAATTCTATAATTTAATATGGCATTGTTTCTTTGTATTACATGTAAATGAAAACATTCCTGGCTTTGCTTGTGACCAGGTGCGGATCCTGAGGGGGGGGGGGGGGGTTTGGGGGTCAACCCCCCCCCCCAGCTGTGTAAAAAAAAAAAAAAATTCGCATACAAATTCCTAAAAAAATTAGTTGAACCCCCCCCCCTGCTGTTAAACCCCCAAAAAATTATACTGGTCTAATGTCCGCCTGTTCAAAATATGGTACACCATTCTGTAATGTTTTAAAAATCGTCGAATTTGAACAGCACCCCCAATTGAAATTGGTACCAGCCCCCTACCCCGTTTTTGATTTTACGGAGGCCAAGTGTCCGGAGAAAAAAACGTGTGTACTTTTTCAGATTTTTTGGCTGATGAAACCCCCCTCCCCTGCAAAAATTCCTGGATCCGCCCCTGGTGACTCGCGTGACATACATCTTGTGTGACTCGCGTGACATTCTTGATGTAGGGTTTTCTACAAGGAATGTAGAGCAAATAAGAATATTCATACTTTTATTGATAGACCACCACTATTTCATTTACAAATATCAAACACTAGCTGAATCCCTCTCTAGTTATTAAGTAATCTTAAAAAAAGCCCTATTTTGTGACTCGCGTGACATATTTTTGAGGGTGTTTTCACGATGAAATAGTGGGAAAATACTGAAGACATTTGGAACAATTCTCAATGTTTTATCAAATAGACTGGAATAGCTACCAAATGTATGCAGATAAAGCACAATCTTATGAATGAGCTTCAATTACTTCCTCAGTTTGTGATTTATACCCCTGACCCTCCGTTTTGCCCACAAAATTCATCCATGTTCAGGAGGCTGAAACTTTAAATCAAATGATTTATTTTTAAAAATCTTTTGAGATTTAGATGGTTTCAATATTCCTCTTATCAAATATAACTGACAAACATTTATTCCTTTCACTTCAATTTTTGAGTTTGGTGATGACCCTTACATGGAATGGCTGAGAAGATAATTATCTTACGCATGGCTTCATACACATTGAAAAAAAAATGTATAACGAAAATGATTTTGGATTAATGGATGATTTTCACCACACAAAAAAACGTGATCAAGGATTAGATGGGACACTTTTTTGGGGGTGGAGCATCAACATCTTCTTTGTAGGAGGGAAATATCTCTACTAACCTGTTAATGATGAGAGTACCCAGTATTCAGCTTTTATTTGTTGGGCCATTTTAAAACCTCGCTCTTCAGCCTCGACATATTGTTGCTTGGTCTAAGATATATACAAAATAATGGGGGAACATATTTGTTTTTAACTTTTTCATTTTTTATCAAATGTTTCACATAATTAACCCTTCTGCTGTCTGAACTTTCACAGACAGTCAAAATACTCGATCCTCTCCCCTGCCATGCCTTTTACACAGGCGAAGTCACCAACATTCAGATCATATTTCAAGCAAGCACTGTGACTAGTCAAATTCAGTCAACAGACAAAAGCAGGCAAGTGGTAAACACAGCAGGCTTATCAATCACCTACAGTTAAAGTATATCAAGTTAAATAACAGTCACAGCCAGTCAATCCTGCTTTATGAGGGCTGGAACTCTCAAATATTAAAAACAGTCAATTGATCACTACTGAAAGGACAATTGCAAAGAACGTATGTTTGCATAGGAGGGTAATAAAGAAGTAAAGTTTGAATAATGCCAATGTTGAGCCAGACAGCTCGCAATTTTTGTGTTTTTAAGTGGTTTCCCATCTTTTGATTGGTCCATTACATGCATACTACTAATGCCTTGTTCTCAACAACACAGAAATGTGAGAAATGATCCTTATTCCTCACTAATGTCTTCCCAAAAGAACGATTTCCCTGGTGATTGTCTTGGGAGAAATTTGATACCTGTACTTACACAAAGATCTTTTTTGGTCCCAACTAGAAAGAGGTGAACTTGTCCACTGTTTTCCCTCAGAGCCTCTTCATGCCACCTGGTCACACTTTCCAGTGAGTAGGGGTCCATCATGTCAAAGACAATCACAACAACTGAAAGAAAGATTTAAAAAAAAAAAAAAATTACAAATTAAAAATGTGTCAGTTTGAAGAGCATGCAGCGTTTATAGCCTGCAAACTTGGAATTTCAGTCAGACTTGTATCTCGGATAATTACAAGCCAAACACAAGACAAGAAGGGCTGTGGCTGCCGCCAGGAGGAAAGCGCCCTCAAGGTAATAATGCATATGTAGTAATGCTTTACGGTAAAGACAAGCGCAGTAGAATGTTTGAACCCTGGTAGAACCCAACAAATTCAGCAACCCCTTTCACATTGGTTAGAATCCAATAGGCAGCAGCGTAACTAGCCAGAAATAGCCGGACATTGCAAAATGAAAAAGTGAAGGGGGGAATCCCCTGATGATTGGAGACACTGATCAAAGCAGACTATCTTGGACATTATCTCAACATAGGTGACGCTCAAATGACAATCATTGTTGATAATTCTTACCATGTGCACCTCTGTAGTAAGCTGCGGCTATACATCGGAATCTTTCTTGGCCTGCTGTGTCCCATCTATGCATGAAATTACATAAGCCTTGGTTAGAGCGGAACGCATAAAATATTCATGAAGAACGGGGCTTTTTGATCACAGTAACAGTTTCTATCAAGTCTTCATAAGTAATCACAAAGTCAATCACACATCAAATACAAGTCATTACAAGTTTATCACAAATCAATTACAACCATGACAACTCCATCACATGCAAATCAGGAGTTATCACATGTCAATCACATGACAATCAGAAGAAACTCACAAATGAATCACAAGTAAAACACAAGCCAAACACCAGTCAATCAGAAGTTAATCGCAACTCAATCACAGTTAAAATCACAATCATCACAAGTCAACCAGCTGGGACCAATTTCATAGAGCTGCTTAAGCACAAAATTTGCTTAAGCACAAAAACATCTTGCTTAACAAAATCAGGTTACCGGCCAAAACTCCATGTGATTGTTATGCTAAGAAAACAACCGCTAAATACCAGTCACAAGCAATGTACATCGCATGGAGTTTTGGCCGGTAACCTAATTTTACGAAGCGATGTTTTTTCGTGCTTAAGCAAATTTGGTGCTTGAAATTGGGCCCAGAAAATAATCTCAAGTCAATCACAAACTAAGTCTATATCAAGCCAAACACAAGTCATAAAAAGTCAAGTTCATATAAGAAATCACAAGTCAATCACAATGGCATTCTTTTTAAAACAGGCTTTCAGAAAGCACTGAGCGCAAAGTGATTTTAGTGTAGAAAACTTATTTAGTCTAGAACACTTCAAAAAAATTTGGACAAAAAAAATTAGCTAAAAGGTTTGACAGTGTCTACAGTACAACTTACATTTGTAAATTGAAGGGTACACTGAGAATGTCAAATCTTTCCACTTCAAAGTCGACCCCGATGGTGGCTTTGTAGTCCCGGTCAAAGCACTCGTGGCAGAACCGCTGGACGAGAGATGTTTTGCCGACAGAAACATCTCCGACAACTATCATTTTAGACACCTTTAACCTGTACATTAATAAGAATGGAAGAAATTGTGTGAGAGTTTTTGTTTATAAAATAAATGTAGAAATACTCTGGGAACAATTGATCATTGTTTTCTCTCTAGCATTCTTTAGGATTCTGAGCTATAAATAATTTATTAAACATAAAAAAGACTTCACTGAAACAAAACAAACTCCCTCTCTGGGTTTATGAGAACACAGATCTACAAAATGACCAACAGGCTACAGTAAAAATTGGTGAAAATTGACAAAGTCTCCAGTAAGTAGAACAGAATAAATAAGTGCTTGACAGTTTAATAACCCAAAAAGAATGCAACACTGCAAAATTTGATAGACCTTAGGCCAGGGCCTGTCTCATTTCGTATCCATGACAAGTTCCGGGCACTGTATCGGGTATAAGTTGCAGGATTCCAACCAACTTTCCCGCAACCTTCCCGCAATTAAGTTATCAGTATTGGTGAGTCGCGCAGTAATGAAAATTTCCCGGAACATGTCCGGGACAAACGTGCAGAGCTTCTTCTGGACAAAAGTGAATGATTCTGTTGTAACAGGCCTTTCAAAACTGTATATTCCATGTCATGAACTGCACTTCTGTATCTACATGCATGTGCAAATAAATTGTGTGCAAACATGGCGGCCCGCATGGCCAACCCCAAATGGTAGAGTCTGTACAATCATTCCTTTTGTATCAACCAAAATCAGTGTTATTGGACTCTACCCGCAACTCTACCCATAAACTATAAATGGGCCCTAATTATTACCCTAAACACCATTTGGGTGATTTTGGATCTAAAGATACAAAAAGTATTAGAGAAAGGGCATTGCCCCTTTTGCTCCCCCTATTGCTCCCCCTAGTGCTTACATTGCATAATATCCATGCATGATCTATTTCACCTACCCAACAGTTCCCGTCTTGTTGGCGAGGCAGGCATTCCGAACTGCCGGACTGAAGTCGCGTTCACTGTATGGAGATTCATTTAATGGCTGTCAAATAAAAAATGGAGAAAAAAAAACTTAATCAACTTCACACAAAAGACTCATTATTCATAAATTATCCTTTCTGCTAAAAATGAGGGCATCGTCACCGTTGTTTTTTAAGCAAGTCAAAAAATCATAGATTTTGGTGCTCTTTGTGCTCACCGGAGCTTGGGTGGAGGTGGGGGTGGGAAGGGGGGGCCCGTTGGGGTAGGGGCGGCTAGGGGGTTGGGGAAAGTGGGAGGCAGCTGGCAGTGCAGGGGAGGGGAAGGCTGTCCAGCTCCATCCAACTTTAACAGGTGTCCAAACCCACATTTCTCTGCTTTTTGAAAGTCTTGTGCTGCAGTTTTTGATAAAAGCGTAATTTAGGAACCAGCTCTGATAAGACAACGAAAATCCACTTTTGTTTTTTGGACTCGCCTAAATCGGGCTGGCAATGACCAATGTTAAAAACCGGCAACATGAGTATCGTGTAAAAATAGCAGCATGGTTTTGTTTATTTGAGGTAAATTTAGGTGGTAAAATGATGGCGAGAACGGCAAAACGCAAAATGAAAATAAAAATTGGGAAAAAATATTGCAACCTGACGCCACTTCCGCGGTTGTGTACAAAATCTATGGAAGAGTCAAGAAAATTTCTTGTATTTCCCAAAAAAATGGAAATATTTCTGTCCCAGATTCATGTCTTATCATTTTTTGCAAATGACCGACCTTTGTTGAGATGATATATGAAGAAAAAAGTGGCGTCAGGTTGCAACATTTTTCCCAAAAATTGCATATGAACAAACGGAAAAAATGTTGTAACCTGACGCCACTTCCATGATTGTGAACAAAGACGTCTATGGAGAGTCAAGAAGTATTTAACAAAATTGGAAATGTTTTTCAGTCCAAAATTCATGTCTTATCATTTTTGCAACGAATGTTATGACCTTCATTGAGATGAGAAAAAAAGTGGTGTCAGGTTGTCACAGCATTTTTTTCGAACTTATTGACATAGCATCAACTGAAAGACCTACCTCCATGCTAAGAATTAGAACATGTGCATATTCTTCTACCCCAAAAAAATAGCAGCCATGCCCAGGCATGCCAGGGGCAGGGCCATGACACGCCCGCACCGGGCCCACTGACCGACTCGGTGACTAGTACTAGTAGTAGTAGTAGTACTAAAAATTGCAAAAATTAGGGTCATTAGAATTAAAAGGAGATTACTAAAACTAAAAGCTTGTAGAAGTCATTGCAACGATTAAAACCATGCCAGAAGTACAAAATAAGAAGGGTCCCAAAGTAGGTTTTATTTGTCAGTACCCCCCCCCCCTTAGGGTCGCACTAAAAAGCGTCAACACAGCGTCAACACAGCGTCAACACATGACAGAAGCGTCAACACACCGTCAACACATCCAAAACACATTCTGAATTGACAAAAATGGTATATAATTGTAAAGCATAGAATAAAAGAGTATTTCCATTGGATTGAGTTTCCATTTCGTTGTTAAAAATATAGTATTTTCACGCGAAAAAATGACCTTTCACTTGCACGGCCGTTGTCCGCCATCTTGACTTCGCACAAAGCTTGGACTACACCATTTCAAGTAGGGGTGTGTAGGTAATGACATTATCTTGTCATAAACAACAGACTCAGAGGGATACCAGATTTATGAGGACTGAGGATCGGAGTGGTGGATCATTATTTTTGTGAGTTGTGTTTATGTTTCATTTACTTTATTGAAATGGACATCTTTTGGTATTGGCCGGTCACGCCCTCTCTGTTGGTTTATTGTACAACGCTATCACCCTTTAGCTTAATGGTATGGTCTGCACTGCCACTGAGGCAACATGGCAGCTGATTTCGGAGCGGCACGGAGAGCCAATTTTCTTGAACTGAAAATCGCAATTTTCAGACGTTTAACCTATAAATTTTAAGCCAAAATCTTGTTTCTGTCCATGCTGTATGGGTTACATACTGCTTTTGTCACTTTTAATGCATTTTGGATGTGTTGACGCTGTGTTGACGCTGTGTTGACGCTGTGTTGACGCTTTGGAGTGTGTTGACGCTGTGTTGACGCTATTTAGTATGACCGCCCCCTTATCCCCGGCCCTAAAATAAAACAAAAAAAATGTAGTCCGCCACTGACCGTCAGTCTCATTCTGTCATGCATGAATTCGTTCCCAATATCAAAAAACAATCACCCGAAACAAGTCTCTGGTAAAGCAAGAAAGTTCTATGTCTTTCTCTATGACTTACAGGAGTAAATTGTCGTATTGTTCGGTCCTTCCGGGCTCTCTTTGCGTCAGTCATGACATTGACAACAAAAATTCTGCACTTCGACTTTTCATTTCGTTCGTCGATAAAACAGTAGGGCGCCACCAATCGCCAGTCTGAAGCCTAAAAATTTCTTTATTTGCGTTTTGGTACGGGCTCACTGAGCAATTTTAAGTACTTTCCCAAAAGTGCACTTACGTTTCCCCCGACTTTCCTCATGCAGTATAGTACTGCAAAACCTCTTTGTTGAAAAATCTCAATTTCATTTTGTTAAATGCTGGAACTTTCACCGTAATAAGGCTTGTTGTTGAACCTTTGTGAACAATTTCAGTGTCATGAAATCAAGTCCGAAATTCAAAAACGGTGGCGTCCGGAAATTAAGTTGGCACAAATTCGGCGGAGTGTTCCCTAAAGTTAAACGTGGCGCACTTGAACAAATCTCAGAAAATCCCATATTAACATTTAAGAATTTCTTAAAACTTGATAAATTCTGATAAATCTTTATTAGCGCCATACACAAACCCAACTACAAGTTTGTCCGAAAATTATCTTCTGAATTTGGGGCGCATTTTAAATAGAAGGGTTCATTGCATTTCAACATAAAATCGAAAAATCACGCCACTGAAACAAAACTTACAAGCTTACTGAAACTTTCTAGCGGGTACGTGAACTCAAAATTTAAGAATGGGAATGTTTAGAGCTTGATGAAATTTCAACTTACTGTGAAATTTGAGCTGAAAACAATGCTCTAGCATGGCACAAGAAGCGAAAAATCAAAGTGCACCACGTAATTTTACTGGGGCCGCGCGCCACGTTATAGGGTGTATGAAAATCGGGCTCGTATGAAAATCGGACACTTTTTCCCTTTTATTGGTTCAACCCTCTCACGTGACCGGTCACTCGCCTAATTATAGATGCAGGAGCATGCGCAATACCACACATTTGAGTCCGTATTTCATAAAACCTAAATGGATCGACCGTTCCAGTAAGCACCGCCCCATGGTATTCTGACCAATCACAGCCGTGATTTATGTCCGACATGCGTGCACAAAAGTCCGACATGCGTGCACGCGCGTATGATGCGCGCGGCAGGAAAATGCAGTGAAAATGGCATTGGAGAGGAGCACGTGTAAATTTGCCCACGTGCGCAGTGGGAGGGGCTTACTGGATCGGTCCATTCATGCTACAAGGGCATACAATGTACATCAACATTAAAAAAAAAAAAAAATAACTCAAGTGGTTTCTTCTCTTTTCATAAAATCACAACAACTCCCAACTCATGGCCAAGTTGCCCGCTCCAGCATATTTTTTTCATGAATTTTCAATGATAATGTTTGAAACAAGAAAAGCAGCGTTAAAAAAACACAAATGCCCCGCAACCATGCCTATTTCCATGACATAACACCACGCTATTAACATCAACTTACCTGGGTCACATGGAACGTTCATTGACATCGTTATTGTTTTCTTTAGGCTATATATGTAACGTACTGATGCCAATGATCCCATAATTAAATTTTGGTTTTTGCTTGTCTGTTGGGAAGTCATTGTATGTGATTTAAGCAAACTGACTGGATAAAAAAAAATTGCAAGGGGATATCGATGATTTTTCACCAAAACACTCAGAAATGCATGCAAGAGGAGCATAATACATTTTATTCATAGTGACTTACAAATACAAAATTTACGATTTTAAACAACGATTCTTTCTTTACTTTTGAAGTAAATGTATCAAGAATCAAGATAATAATTTTTCTGTTTCAGGAATTCACATGAACACGATTTATAAAAAAAAAAATATATACAATAATTTATATTATTCAGAAACATGGAAAAAGCCTAAATTCAGGCTATAACCTGAAAATTGGCATCCCTGATTATTATCCTTATTTTTTGGCTTCAGGAATAATTTGGCAGCTATATTTCAGTTAAACAAAAAAGCTAATTGACAAAATGTATTTGTGTCAAGTGTTCTGCCACTTAAAGGGAATATACATCATTTGCTTTTGCTGTAATTTTCAGAAATGGATGGAATTGGGGGGTTGGAAATATATAGCAAATATAGTTACACTGACTTTTTTGAGGTTTTGGGTTCGAAAATGCTATAAAAACCAAGAAAAACAATCATATTCCTGTAGTCTGGTTCTCTGACTCCATATAAGAAGAAACAGAGCAGTTTACATACATTGGGGAATTGTAAGGTCAGGGAACCAGTCTAGCTGGCTTGTACCCATTCATAGGTGTGTAATTGATTGCAAACAAGTGCGATGTTCAATTGGTGCCAGTATTTGAAAAAAAGCCAGTTTTTTTCCAACGCTGGTCAGCCGACCAGCGTTGGAAATTGATACAAAAATACCACTTTTATTGAAAATGACAGTATACCAGGTGCCATGCTTTTACAGGATGCTTTACACTGTCATTCACTAACAGTCCAGCAAGGTATTTCAAAATGATTTGGTAGTTTTATTTTTGGATGTTTGCAAATGTTGTATTTTCCCTTTAAATGAACACAAAATTAAATCTGACAAATAATTTCAACATTTCAACGAAATTTTAACAATAAAATTAGCAATACAGGCAAGCTCACGCAATTTTCAAATTGAGAAGAAAAATTATAACCAAAAAAAAAAATCCTTTAAACCTCAAAATCCTACTTTTGTTGTTCAAAGATAGTTTGGGAATTCTCAAGAGGCCAGAAACTTTGCTGAATATGCATATAAGATGACCCCAATTATGTAAATAAGAAGACCTCTAAATCTGGTCAATCTGTGATCTAACATGTTCATTGGCATCTTGTAAAATTTCAAAACAAAAAAATTAGAACAAACAAAACACTAATAAAAAGTAAGGCATTTGGAAAATATAATCCCAACAACGCAATCAAACAAAAGTCAACAGAAAACAAAAACATTAACGGCATGTTTGGGTTTTGTTGGGTTTTGCAAAAAAAATACATCTGTATGATCTTCAATTTAATCCTATTACCCGATGCACCTACTCAGATTGTATGTTACTGAATTCAACAGAATCCAACAAGTGCGAGGCCAGAAGAATCAATAGAACTCAACAGTCTTATTTCAGGCAATCCTCACTGTAGGGTTTTGTTGGATTTGGAAGAGTTTGGGGTAGGTTGTGACCGAAACAGCTTTATATGTTTTACCTTGAAATAATTTTTAAAACTATTTACACGGGAAACCAATTCTTAGAATCGCAATATACTATACCTACATTGCTTCAAGGCACTTTGAACCATGTGCAGGCATACAGATTTTGTGCCAAAAACCCTTAAAAAACAAATGATACTAATGTAGACGGGGAAAGTTCCTATACCCACAAACTATGCCAAAATACTGACTCTTATTGCATTAAACAAGCACCTTTCATTGGTCCCAAATTTGGATGTATTGAATAGAATTGTTAAAATGTACATAAATTATATGCTTCAACAACAATTTAAAACCATAAAAGATATTTCGGTGCAAATTAAAGAGCACACTATTTTAGAAAAAATATAATACAATTTAACGACAAACAAACCAAACAATATTAAATCTTTGGTGGTAAGTAGTACATAAAGGCGAACTGCACACAAAACATGAGGCATATGTTTAGAGATGAAAATGGTTAAAAATAATTCAAAATTTGGAATTCATAAAGTTCTGGCAAAGGCTGGCATTTAATGTCAGAAAATTTTTGATGGTTCAAGCTTATAAAAGATCCACAGAATATCAATGAGAAATTCAACACTGGTGTTAAGGAATACTCACATGATAAATTTTTACATTGCTAGCAGCGGCACGTGGATCTTTTGGGGGGGTTTTCCTGAAAATCTGGAGGTTCATTCAGTTCTGAAATCAAAAATATAGAAGGTACAATGGCACCAAACATAGGACACAAACTAGCACACACATTCATAACTTGACCATCATGTCTGAGGGCAATGCATTGTTTCCCTTTGTTCCTATAATACAGCACTCAATGGAAGCGGAACCGGGGGCGGCCGGGGGGGGGGGGGGGGCATTAATTTGGGCGTATCACAATGCAGTGCGCCACCAAGAGTTTGCCAAAGAGAGTTAATTGTTCCCAGTGCATTGTGGGAGAAAGTCGACAAATTCGTAGCGCGGGACATTTGAAATTATTAGTTTTGTAGGTCAGTAGTTTTGTAAGCGTATGATTCGAGAATCAATATGGTGTTTTTTTGTATGGCGGCAAAACGCTTTGACTATCGTGTTTATTTATTGAATAGTGTCTTATATGTGACTAGACTTGACTCGACTACACAATGTGACTCGACTCGACTTGACCTACTTAACCTAATGACTTGTCTCGATTCAAGTCACTTCGTGAAAATGACCCAACTCGACTCAAGTCACAAAGATCAGTGACTCGATAAAACTCTGAAGATGAGGCAAATGTTTACGGGGGACTGGTTAAGACAACAAAACAGTGACTTACTAATGGGACTACGTTTTCTGGGCATCGATGTTTTCTTCGACTCGAGTGCCCTGGCTTCAACTTCCCTGCTGACTGCAGCGTTGAACGCAACACACACCACACGAAAGAAAAAGGCATTGACATCCTCACCTTGAATTGTAAGGATTAAAAATTATTACATTAGAATGATGAGTGATATTGAATTTGTGCATGACTGGTAGGGGATGCTATTTGGCAACTTGTCACTGATGCCTTGAAAATGGTAAGGACTATATGGGTGCACACCGGTAAATAGGCCTAAATCAATCCGCCGAGCTCATGAATAAAAGTTATACCCTCAAAATATTCTATATTAGAGAGTTCTGGGAGCCATAACATTGGGGAATTGAAGAGATATGGCAATGAACCTCTGGCCCGGACTTGGGGCTTCCAATTCTGAGCATTTTGGATACAATTGGGCTTGAAAGTGGCGCTATTTTGCCATGTTGTGGAGGGATCGTTTTTCGAGATGGCTGCCGTTCCGCTTTGGGGAAAATAGGGGTCGTCTTCTTTGGGCGAGAATTTCTCGAAAAGTCAATGGTCAACCCACCAAAAAATGAAAAGAAATTGAAAGACGACATGTCGATCATCATTTTTCTGTGCTGCTTAAATACCTGTGAGAGTTCCGAGTATTTTTAAAAGAATTTTGAAGTATGGGCATTTAGCACTAGTGTCTATGGGAATTTATTTGCAGGGTTGCATCCTATAAAGAATCACAAAGATGGCCGTTTCGCGCATGCGCTGTGCCGCGGCAGAGGTCTTTTCAGTGGGCGGAACCTACGGGGAGGGGGAAAAAAGTGTTTTAAAGGTATCAACAAGGGTTTTTCCGTCACGGATGCTCCCAAATCGTAAGAGAGCGGTAGGCTATCAGCCGATTACAACAATTGCTAGTTGAAACGGGGGCATTTGAGCTTAAAAGTAGCTGAAACTCAATTTATTGTCGCTGGGGCGCTCTACAGCTTAGCAGGGGCGAAAAAGTCACTATTTTCGGGCCTAATATCGACCTCGGATAATTTTTTTGTTTCATTTTTTTTATCATAATACTGACTTTGGAGATAATCCGCTTCCCCTGAATGTCGTTTTGTGGTAATTTTATAAAGTTGCCGGCTATTATAAAGAATCACAAAGATGGCCGTTTCGCGCATGCGCTGTGCCGCGGCAGAGGTCTTTTCAGTGGGCGGAACCTACGGGGAGGGGGAAAAAAGTGTTTTAAAGGTATCAACAAGGGTTTTTCCGTCACGGATGCTCCCAAATCGTAAGAGAGCGGTAGGCTATCAGCCGATTACAACAATTGCTAGTTGAAACGGGGCATTTTGAGCTTAAAAGTAGCTGAAACTCAATTTATTGTCGCTGGGGGCGCTCTACAGCTTAGCAGGGGCAAAAAAGTCACTATTTTCGGGCCTAATATCGACCTCGGATAATTGTTTTCTTTCATTTTTTTTTCAAAATATTGACTTTGGAGATATTCTGCTTCCCCTGAGTGTGGTTTTGTGTTAATATTAAAAAGTTACCTGCTATTATAGGGTGCACACCGGTAAATAGGCCTAAATCAATCCGCCGAGCTCATGAATAAAAGTTATACCCTCAAAATATTCTATATTAGAGAGTTCTGGGAGCCATAACATTGGGGAATTGAAGAGATATGGCAATGAACCTCTGGCCCGGACTTGGGGCTTCCAATTCTGAGCATTTTGGATACAATTGGGCTTGAAAGTGGCGCTATTTTGCCATGTTGTGGAGGGATCGTTTTTCGAGATGGCTGCCGTTCCGCTTTGGGGAAAATAGGGGTCGTCTTCTTTGGGCGAGAATTTCTCGAAAAGTCAATGGTCAACCCACCAAAAAATGAAAAGAAATTGAAAGACGACATGTCGATCATCATTTTTCTGTGCTGCTTAAATACCTGTGAGAGTTCTGAGTATTTTTAAAAGAATTTTGAAGTATGGGCATTTAGCACTAGTGTCTATGGGAATTTATTTGCAGGGTTGCATCCATATGGAAATAATACTTTAGGAGAGTGGTAAGAATCATTAGCTCTGTGCAGGAACAGTTGGTGGCGCTATTCAAACAGATTTATGATAAGAGTACAAAGCATGGGAAAGCACCTTCCTAAATCCTCCTTGCATAAGTGGAGGATTTAGAAGGATTGCTGAGGCTGTATGACAAATCATATGGGGCTGATTTTGTACGATTCACTGTGTCAAGGTCTCAGGCCGGACCGCAGGTTATTAATGCTCAGCCTTGCATAAATTTTAGGCCTAGATTATACTTGAAATCCTCCGCACTGCTGTAGGATGTCACTGGCTCTGCCTCAACATATTGACAGTATTTGTCGGAGGATTTTGCAGGATTGAGTCAGTGGTCACCCTTCCAAGCGACACATTCAAGAAACCACCCAGGGGCTAGTGTTAAAGTGGTTATTCAGAGGGTTTTTTTTTGGGGGGGGCATCAACATCGTTTCATGGGAGGGAAGTATTTTTACCAACCTGTCAATGAGGAGAGTGCCCAGTATTCAGCTTGTATTTGTTGGGCCATTCTTTTACCCAACTCGTTCGCCTGGACAAGTTGTTGCTCGGTCTAAAATAAGGGCGGAAAATAAGGGCGGAAAATATGGGGAGAAAATTTTAATTTTTTTTATCAACCTTTTTCACACAGCTCGCCATTTATATTTCCTTAAGCCGATGTGGTTTTCCCATTTTTTGATTGGTCCATCACTTGAATATCTAATACCTTGTTCTATCTCGATAACACAAACCCAGCATAAGCTTTATGTGTTGCAGGAAATGCTCCTTTGTTATATCTATAAAATGTTGATGTAGCCTGTAATGCTACAGATTGTCGTAGGTTACGACGTCAATAAAGTTCAGCGCAAGAGACGCACCAATAAAACTGTTCTACTGTTCTTTAAAGCTATAGTCCATCATTTGCAGCCATCCGAAAAAGTAACAGGCGTATTATTGTTGAAAAAAAAACTTGGTTGAAAGATAGTAAGTGGACTAAACTGCCTGTGAAATTATTCTTCCTGGCAAGCTGTCATTTTGAAGCCTTTCCAACGGTGCATCTTAAGACGCACCGTAGGAAAATTTAAATTAGTAGTTCGTTTTGTTATTCGGCGCATCGCGCGCCAGCAATGGCACGACGCACAGGCGCGCGCGGTTGCTATAATTCGTAGGATTAGTGCGCAACATCGCGTATAGCTGCAATTCAAAACAATTCAAAACATGATTCAGCAACTTTTGATTTGAAATTGAAATCCTAGAATACTGTTTTTCTCGGAATGTACAGTTGAAGCTGAGCTGAAACTTCATCAGGTTAGTTGTTCAGTATTCTTCATTAGATTTTGAACACTTTTGTTGCTTCATACGAACAAAATGCACAAATTACAAATGATGGACTATATCTTCAATCTTGTTGATCAAACGTCAAAACAAATAGGCCTAATCTGACTGATGTGGCTTGAAATGAAGAATTTGATGACCAAATTCTGACTGTAATACTTGATTCAGATGACTTGACGGTACTGACAATGAGTTAATTGACAGAGTAGAGGTGACACATAACAGTTATATATGTGTAACTATTACTGGTTGACAGAAATAAGGCGACAGTGATTACTATGTCATGTGATGAAAAGTTGCGGTGACAGTTCGGTGACAATTATGGTGTCACACGGTGATATTGTCAAGCACGGTGTGAGGTGAGGTGTCATAGTGGCGTCTTCAGAATGGTGATAATGGCGGCTCAAGATGGCGTCGCAATGATAATAATGGTGGTGGAATGGTGTCACAATAGTTGTTCGACTGAAATACAAAAGGAAAATAAATACCACTAAATACATGTACTGACATGCACCTCACAATGTCACACTAATCTCTAATGAACTACATGTATAATGCAACTTATTAATCCTTAACAATGACTTATCAGTAACTGCAAATCCCTGAGGCCCTTGAACACAAGGATCTTGAGCATGCAACAAGAATAATGGCATAATTAATGCATGTTCATTTATGTACATGAACATGTCTAAACATGTAAAACTTTCATACAGAAAATCCACAATTTCCGGGCTTCAAATCACTCCAAAACTACTGCTAATGGGCGCTATACAAATCTAAACACAAAATAAACAGTCACTTTGCTGAGCTGACCAAGGGTTTGTCGCAACTAAAGCCTAAATGTTGAGCTTTTATATGGAACAATTTTGCAACGTGACTTGTCAACATTTAACATGTGAAATGATGGAAAAATAGCGGTAGCGGGAACAGAGCCCTCGTTTGACAAAAAAAAAAGGCAAGTCACTGCACTTGCACAAAGATAAGGATATTCTGTCGGCAACAAATGTTATTGAAGAAGATTAAGTGAGAAGCAAAAAAAAAGGTCTCACTGGGATTATAACTCGAATCCAGTGTTCTCCAACTTTGAAAATTAAAGGTCGGTGCGCTGTCAAAAAGCGGAGGGGGGGGGGGCTATAATTATGTTAGAGGCGCTATTTGCAGTCATACATTTCTTTATGCTAGGGGGTTGCTATTTGCAGATGAACATGTTATTTATGTACGGATAACAGCTTTTAGGCCATTTCTAACACAATAACACTAACAATTAAGTACAATACTGGCTCAGCATCATCTTTTTTTAACACATCAGTGACCAGGGACTCTGAGGCATTTGGCCTTGAGACTTTTGACCTGATTGCTACAATGGGCAGGCTTGTCAGTTTGACAAGTGTTGCATGTTACTGCTTTTGGCAGAGTTTCTGGCCAAAATATACCCTGGAGGCTAAGAGTAGTCCCACTTGTTTGTCTTTTTAAGCTTGGCAGCAGCTTTTGAAGCTTGGCGGGTGCCTCAGAATGCTTGGCAGGGAACCAGGTTATTTTTACAGGTTGGAGAACACTGCTCGGATCAACTGTAAACTGTACTTCTAACCAGTCCATGATAGGGGTGTGCATTTACAGGAAGTACGGGAACCAGGTATCCGATTAAAAAAGACACCGGTAGCCCCCTGAAACCAGCAAAATTACATAATCCCAAAGAATCTTCACAAACTCACGCAGAGATCTTTTTTGGACCCGACTAGAAAGAGGTGAACTGGTCCGCCGGTTTGCCTCATAGCCTCATCATACCAGCTGCTCACATTTTCCCACGAGTACATGTTGGTCATGTCAAAGACTATCACAACAACTGGAAAGAAAAGAAAAAGAAACATTGACAAAACCTGCAAGTTTGCAGAGCACGCAGCACTTCAAGACAAATCTATCACAAGACCATCACAAGTCTAATACAAGTCAATGATAACTCCATCGCAAGTCTATAGTTACCACAACCTGATAGTCCGTGGATTTTCCCCAGAATATTCTTCTGGGCTTTTCCTCCCACCTCTAAAACTGTAATTTCTTCTCATTGTCTTCTCTCCACAGGTTTCTTTAGGCTTGCGAGCTACAGTGCCTTGGGCGCTTTTGAGGAAACATTGGTTTCATTACCAGAAATGATTAATAATAATAATAAATAGACCTGTACAAAACTAGGATTTGCAGTAATTCAGTTTGATTAATTGAAAACCCCTTAATGAAAATGAAGACTTCAGTAAGACTTTAATTATTCCATGCAAGAATATACAGGGTGAGTCAAAAAGCGAAACCCAAATGTTGGGACTATTGTTTTAGTGAAGTTCTGCATGTAGCACTTTGCAAATCTAGGATATGAAAGCCCAATTCATAAGCTTTCTTTTAGTACAAGAATCATTCAAATCACTCACGTGCTTTTCAAGTTACAGAATTTTAAACACAGCCACCATTTTAAGGTTCTGTCCACGGATCACAAAAAAGTTTAGTGATTCTTTCAGCAACACGAAAACAAATCACATAGGGATGAGTGTGAATTGTTTTCGTTTTTGCTGAAAGAACGCACACTTTTTTGTGATCCGTGGACAGAACTTTCTTTTGTGAAATTCATAATTTCTTACCATGTGCGCCTCTGTAGTAGGGTGAAGCTATACTTCGGAATTTTTCTTCACCTGCTGTGTCCCATCTATGCAATGAAATTACATAAGGCATGGTTAAGGTGGAATGTAGAAATATTCATAAATTACGGGGCTTTTTGTCACAGTAAGAGTTTCTATCAAGTCATCACATTTATTCACATGTCCATCACATGCCAAACACAAGTAATAATCACAAGTCAATCACAAGTCATCACAAGTTAATCACATGTCAATCACAAGTCTATTGCAAGTAAATCACAGCTTAATCACAAGTCATCACAAGTCCATCAGATAATAATCTAAAGACAATCACAAATCAATCACAAGCTATAATCACAAAAAATAAAACTAAACGTAGAATGCCATGGTCCAGTGGTTACAGTGTTTGACTCCCACACGATGGTGTACTGGTTCAAGTCCTGACAGGAACATGGTGTTTGTGCCCTTGGGTAAGACACTTAACTACCATTGCCTCTCTCCAACCAGGAGTATAAAGTGAGGGTCGAAGACCGATTGAGCGCTGATATTGGTTGCAGCAGGTCTCATGGCCTGATGAACTGGGTAATAATAATTGTAAACTGCTTTGAGATTGTTGATACCATGGAAAGCGCTATTATTAGTAATACGATTATTGAGAAATATTCAGATACCTTTTTGGAATAAAAAATATTGCAGCGACGTAGCTTTTGATGTCATCACGACATCTTCATTCATCAAACCCTACGTCCCAAGCTACGTCGCTGCAATATTTTTTATTCCAAAAAAGTACCTAAATATTTCTTATCAACGTAATGGAATCTATTAAATACGTGTATACCGGTACATGCTGCTACTATGATTATTATTACAAAAAGTCTATGTCAAGCAGAACACAAATCATCAAAATCATTTTTTTCCCGTTAAGTGTTTCAACAATTCTGGACAAAAATCAAGCTAAATTTTGCTAAAAATGTTTGTTAATGTCTATACCAACCACTCACAAATGTAACTTGAAGGGAACGCCGAGAATAGAGAATGTTTCCACTTCGAATTCGAAGCCCACTGTGAGTATATACTTTTGGGGGAAGCATCCATGGCAGAACCGCTGGATGAGGGCTGTTTTGCCCACAGAAGCATCGCCAACCATTATCATTTTTAACACGCCCAACCTGTACGATTTAAAAAGAATAGATTTTCAATGTCAATGTATGTCACTTTTTTTCAATCAATTTTCAAGCCCAAAACAATAATTAAAGAGCAAGACTATTGTAACGACACCCCTTGAAAAGTTCTGCCAGTTATCATTTTTGGGGTTAGAGGAAAAAAGTTTTCTCAATTCATTAACTTAATTTTCCTCAGTTGCGGCACAAGACTTTTTAACCAGGCTTTTATTTTAACAAAGTAACAGTAGCATTTCCAAACAAGTACAAGTAAATGACAATTATGGATAAATATGAAAATTAATAAACTGACCAGTTGCTACCTGCCACTACACACGACACGAGTCTTCCCGACCACTACACTGGTTGCACATGTTAGCCAATTTCAACCTCATTTTAAACATGTAACAAAACAGCCCCAGTCCGGGCGACGCCCTCCCCCAGATAAAGACCTGCCAAAACTGTAACCCGGCCACATGCACAAGAAACATACAAATCAGAAGAAACAAAAAGGCTGGATCGAACCCATAATTTAGGAAGGAAATACAAAACTTACAAACAGAAAGAAATGAAACAGCAAGAACATCCAACAACTCTGCGGATGTTTTCCGGGCGTGTCCCACTCACAAATATCCCTATAGAAATAACTTGCGCCACAGTTTTACATGGCTTAAGAAATCCTTCTGGAATGAAGAGCTCTAATGACTTAAATCCTGCCAGGCTAGAGCATGGCCAGAAAAGCTTAATACAATAACAAAAGACCATTGAAACTTGCTGTCTGGCTCTAGCAAGGAGACAGAAATAGGTCACTTCAAACAATAGTGAGCTTAACCAGTAAAGGGCTAATCTTCAGCCAACCAACTTGGACTGTTCCATTTACCTATAACTGCACCAATAATGGATTATTCCAGAGAGATATGGGTCACTTCAAACAATAGTGAACTTAACCAGTAAAGGGCTAATCTTCAGCCTACCAACTTGGACTGTTCCATTTACTTATAACTGCACCAATAATGGATTATTCCAGAGAGATATGGGTCACTTCAAACAATAGTGAACTTAACCTGTAAAAGGCTAATCTTCAGCCTACCAACTTGGACTGTTCCATTTACTTATAACTGCACAAATAATGGTTTATTCCAAAATTACAAAGGTCAAATGGTAAGGGGTGCTATTTGTACCAAAGGACACTTAAAATATATGTTACATTATACAGAGTATGGGGTACAAAATGTGCCCAAATAAATGACTGGAGGCAATTTTGTTACGATATTACATACAGTACCTCATCCTTAAAATTGGTCAAACATTAGCTAGCCAGCTACCTCATAACCGCTCACTATGGGCTCCGTGCACAAGTACCCCCTCAACGGTGAGAAAGGGAGAGTTGGGGGAGACCATTGGGAGAGACATTTGAATGCATCGCTGACAACGCCCGATGCTCACGAAAAGATGCTATGGCTTTCTGCATATTCAGAATACAATGCTTACTCTTTGGCTACACGCAGTGTGCCCTGTCCACTGGGCTCTCGAAAGTGGAAAAAAGCGCCCTCTCTTGTTTGCGCTCAGAGCCCATACTGATTGCAAGGGGTTAAAAAATAGAATCCACATCTCCGTTAGGAAAACTGAGAAAACATGAAACTACACCATTAGCTGCACTTCACTCACAATTCAGCAAACACAAGAGCAATTTCAGAATTATAAATGTGGTGTTATGTTAGGTAGCCATCCTTTCCTAAAGTAGCCTGAAGAGGGAGCCCTCTCCAAAAACAAAAATATGATAACCACTTGTACGTATTGGCCTCATTATTCAAAGTGAACAAATGTTATTCTCTGAATTTTAGAAAGCGTCCGAATATCTTTAACACTTCGATTGTTCCACTAGAAGTTCTGTCTGTAACAAAATCATTGTTAGGTGCCTTGCTCAAGGACACAAAGCTTTGAGCACACATTGAAACACTTGGGCCACAACAGCCAAATTGGAGGCATCCAGCAATGAACACGTTTCTTAGCCAGTTCACGCCAGGATTCTTTTGACAAGAATGGAACAAGGTGTGGGATTACTTTTCACTCAACCTCAAGCAAGGCGGGTTGAAGCCATCACCCTCAGGCAGCATTATTTCCAGCCTCGCTCGCTGTGAGCGGGTCGATGACAGATATTTCCGGTCTCGCTCACTGCGTGTTTATCAGTCATCCGTTCTGAACACCTTGGGTATACACGTCATTCGGCGGCGGCGCGAACTGGTTAACATGCGGAACAAAGCTGAGATCCTAAACATTTCACCTGCACAGATGATCATAGTCAATTGTTTTGTGGATACCACTCGAGTGATTTTGCCAAACAGCCAAAAAAGTTCCATAGCAAGGGAAGAGAAAGGCACAGAGTATTCCACAGAAATTGCCCAAAATTTGCCTTCCCACAGTGCTATAGCAGTTGTTCTGCAAAATCATCCAAGCAGGATTTACGTTACGTACCCAAAGGTGCCTGTTTTTTTGAGGCATGCATTCCAGACTGCCGGACTGAAGTCGCGGTCACTGTACGGAGATTGATATGGCTGTCATTTTTTTCAAACGGAAAGAAATAAAAAACTGAAACTGAAACAACTGAAACATATAAAGGGAAAGGGGGCTCGTACCATACTTTCAATGGGGGCGCTGTTCATATCCGGCAATTGTTAACAATATATTACAGAATAGTGTACAAATAATAATAATAATAATACCTGTGCTTATATAGCGCAGTTCCAAATTAATGATCAATGCGCTTAAGGCCACAAAAAAAAAGTTTTCGGTTTCTGGTATTGGTATGGAGCTTGCCCCAAAAGTGGTGCGGCGACGCAGCTTTTTTTTTTTTTTTTAACTTTTTTTCTTCAAATGTCGGCTGATGACTGCATATGGTGCCCGACTTAAATTTAGTGCAAAATATTATGGGAGCCAAGAGAGGCAACATAAAGCTTATACTCAATCGTTACCCCATCTAAAACATGTTAAAATTGTGCAGCAGCAGGATTCCAGTCAAACCAGTGAGTTTGACGGTTATGAGACATCATCTTAGTTTTTTCTTACACTGAAAAAACAAAAAGTATAGCTAGCAAAACGTAAAAGATCATCATTAAACATTATCCCTAACAGTCCTGAATCCTCCAATTTCAATATGATTTTGCACACCCCCTAGGGAGTTAGGGTTAAGATTTAGAGAGTTTTATATTAACTTTGGCAATCGTGTAGTTTAGGGCTCGGTTCCTATAACTTATAAGGGAACAAAATCCACTTTAAAATTATTGGCCCTACCAAACTAGGTGGCGACATTCTCAATAAACAATCTCTATAGATAGAGGGCAGGGTTTTGATTTTTTGAGGGAAATTTGGGGGTAAAAATGACGGCGACAACCTGCAACCCGAAAATAAAGTGGCGATCATCGCGCGATGTACCGTGAGCACGCATGGCGCGCTGAATCACAAGCATGACAAGGCACAAACTGCGCAGGAAAATCATGATAATTACTACCCCAAAAATCTGTTCAAAATTTAGAATTAGAATTGAGAAGTCTGATTTTGATTGTAAAGGTGATTTTTTTTAGCAATAAAAATCATTTTTTTGACTCTAAATCTAATTTGATCAAAACAAAACAGGGGCCCTACATTTCACAATCGCCTTAATTTTTTTAGCAAACCAATGAGTCTCACGTTCAATGTGTGAGAGTTGGCAGCCCTGGTTTCAAAGTAAGCATTTTTGTCAATGCCCCTGCCCTACCCCGGCCCCGCCCCTAAAAAAAACCCTAATTTGTTGCAGTCAAGTCGAAAATGACACTGTGTGAGCACAGTCCGAGTGTCATTCACTGCACTCATTATTCGTTCCCAGTACCAAAAAGAAATACCTAAAACAAGTCTCTGATAAAGTTCTATGTCTTTCTCTTTGACTTACAGGAGTAAATTGTCGTATCGTTCGGTCCTTCCGGGCTCTCTTTGCGTCAGTCATGGCACTTTTGGCAGCAAAAATTCTGCACCAAGTAGGCCCTAAGTTTGAGTTTTCATGATTTCGTTCACTGATAAACTAGTAGGGCGCCGCCAATCGCCGTGCAGCGTGCAGTTTAGTCTGGTGCCTCAAAATTTCTGATTCGTATTTTTTGGACTATGGCTAGTTGGCGGTGTCATATATCATGCTCTGCTGTTTATGACAATCCATAGCCATAGTCTATAAAAAGCGGGGTTTCATTTGGCTCACGGTGATTATAGCACCCTACCTGACAAAAACGGAGCCCTGACGTATATAACTGTGCAAGATAATCGACGTAAAACTAGACGGACGACAGTACAAAACTCAAAAGTGTACCTCCTCTAAAATGTCTTTTCACAAGAGTTTGGAGCACAAATACGCTCCTGTTCCAGAAGATAGGAGAATACAGACGCTACCATTCCTGCTTGCGAGTACAGAGTCAATCTTACCTGTTATTGGTGAGTAATTTGTGTTCGTTTGTGCCATGACTGCCTGTGGGCTGTGTGATGTACGACGATGAGGAGGGGCGGGGCTTGGGAGTAGTGGTGGGGAGATTCATTTTGTTCATGAACATAATAATATCAATTGCCACGAACATTTTACCATTTTATAGCAAAAGTAGGGTGATCGTGTAGTGTAGGGCCCCTGTTTTGTTTGGATCCAATTAGAATCAAGAATTGTTTTTTATTAATGTCAACCAAAACTCTAAGCAGACTAGCTCTCAATCATTGACTGCTGTTACGACAGTCCTTTTTGGTAATTTTTGAACAGTTTCTTGGGGTAGAAATTACAATTTTCCTGCGCGGTTTACGGGCTGGTTGGTGCCATGTATGATGTAGCGCAATAATAATTTTTTATTAGGCTAGGCCTAATTTTTATTTTGCTGAATAATTTTTCTCTCTTTTTTTTTTACCCAAGATGGTGGATTTTTCAAGATGGAATGATTGATTTTTCCCTTTTCCCAACTCTTTTGCTGACACAAAATTGTGTCCAAAGCAAAACCCTTTCCACATAGGCCCCTAGCTATAATTTTGTTGGAAACAAAAAGACAAAATTATTACAATAATATATTATTAGCAAAATATACTGGGAAGAAAAAGGGGCGGGCGGGATAAAAGGAAGCGGATGGGGACGAAAAACTAGTTATTTTTTTTACTTGGCCTGACAATGTACATATTTTCTCAAGTCAGTCCATGTACTTCAATTCATAACAAAGTAACTGTGCTGTCACGAAACATTCACACCATATAATGTGCTGGTACCAGTATATTGTCTGGATACATCAGATAGATTAAGATGTAGAAATGAAAGGTCTTATTTTAATATCTCCTGCTGTTCAAAGATGGTTGTAATGAAAAATTGAGTTTTGAACTTGACTTGTTTCTGTTCTCCTGGTAGATATGTTGGGACCGAATGCATTTGCCTTCGTGAAATCCGACGTCAACGGAAACATGAAGGTACTTGTATGCATATCATTAATTAACCCTAACCTTCCCAAATCCTCCCAATTCCTCTTTGCAAAGTGGAGGATTTCGCAGGATTGAGGCTAATATGGCAAAAAATGTGTGGCTGATTTTGGAGGATGCATTGTGTCAAGGTCTTGGGCCGGACCTGGTATTGTTTATGCTCAGCCATGTATAAATTAAGGCCTAATTTTTACTTGAAATCCTCCGCACTGCTCCAGGATGTCACTAGCTATGCCTCAACATATTGACAGTGATTGCTGGAGGATTTTGCAGGATAGAGGCAGTGGTCATCCCTCCAAGGACCACGTTCAAGAAATAACGGATGATTTTGTAGGGTTGAGGCTCTATGCAATTTGTGAAAAATTAAAGCTGAATAAATGTCCTTCTACCTGTATGCCGCATGATGGAATATACTTACTCATAAATATGAACCCCAAACCTTAATTTGTCCCCCAAAAAATGGATACAATTTTGATTATCACTGCTGCTGTTATAGTGCTGTAATTGCAACCACATCAGGCTTCAACATTGTAACAATTCATAGTGAGTTTAATTATTTTCCCTTTCATTTTTGTAACAAAATTCCCCTTTTTTTTACCCCCAATTTAGAGAGTAAGAAAACGATACGACGAAGATCCTGAAAAGTTCAGCACGTTAGCAGACATTATCGAAATAGATGTAAAAGAAAATAAAGGTTTTAAGAGCAACTCAACGACAGAAGCGCTACTCTGGCTAAGCAGGTAAGCTTAATGGATCAAACTTTTTGCCAACTTTCAACCAGAAAAGTTGTGTTTAATTAAACCAGAAACTTGTGCTGACTAACCAGAAAAGTTGTGGTAACTAAACAGAAAAATTGTGGTAACTTAAACTAGAAAACCTGAGCTAACTACACCAGTTAGTGTTGTTTTTAAGCTTTCCATGGCAAATAGAAAACCAGAAAAGTTATCTTAACTTCTAAAGTTTTGCTAACTAATCCAGACAAGTTGTGCTAACTAATCCAGACAAGTTGTGCTAACTAAACCAGACAAGTTGTGCTAACCAAACCAGAAAAGTTGTGACCTAGTTAAATCAGAATAGTTGTTGTAACTAAACCAGAAATGTTGTGCTAAACCAGAAAAGTTGTGCTTTATAATCAACCATAAACGTTGTGAGCTTTTAAACTAAACCAAAAAGTTGTACTTATTAAACCAGTAAAGTTGTGATAACTAAACCCAAAAAAATGGTAACTAAACCAGAATAGTTGTAACAAACCAAAAAATTGTGTTTACCATAAAGGTACATTGGATGATTTTTTGTTTTTGTTTAAAGCAACAAAATTGCAAAAGAATTCTTAAGTAGGGTGCATAACAACAAACAAAAAACATGAGTTGTCAGTCACAAACAAAATAATAAATCACACTATTTTGAACAAGGCTTGTTTCTACTTCAACAAATTCGTGGGATTTTTTTTTTTGTTACAGGGGGCTGAATTTTATCTGCACAATTTTGAAGAATATCATCGAGGGAAACGTCAAGGACAACAGCATCATACCAGCGCTGTCCACAGCGTACAAAGCAACACTAGAAGGCTACCACAGCTGGTTTGTCAGGAAAGCAGTTGAAGTAAGTCTGGGTTTCAGACTTTACCTTAAACCCATAATGACCTGTAAAAGTCTAGCCAAGTCTGTTATAAGCCAATATGGCCCAACAGGCCGACGTTTATCTCCCATTTCCTTGGCATAAAATGACTGAGAATATTTCTATTCCCCCTAATGCTGGTACCAATTTATACTCCTGGTTGGAGAGAGGCAAGTGGGTTAAAGTGGCTTGCCCAAGGACACACATATGGCCAGCAGCTGGATTTGAACCCCTGACCCTCTGATCAAAAGTCAAGAACCCTAACCACTTGGCCATTTATTACATTGTGCTAAAACTATCCAGTGTTTTGGACGGTATAGGGAGCAACAGGAATGGTTATTTGAATTATTGTATAAATTGTGCAGAATTATTGGGAAAATTAATATTTTTGACTGAATTAGGCTAAAATTCTCGTCATTCTTAAAGTCGGAATGCTGTTTAGATCCCATTCAACATCTTTCATGCAAGTTTCAAGAAATTTAATTTCTTAGCCAAAATTTCTAAAATCATGCAAACTTTCCATTTACACAAAATAATTAAATGTGTGTTCATATCCACAAATCCTGAAGACATTATATGTCTTAAACACACAGTCTTGTACCCAGTACCCACTCACTGTTATTCTTTTGCCCGTTGCAGCTCGCCTTCCATGCGGCACCGTACTACACTGACCTCATCTCGAAATTGTCCAATGGGGAATCACAAGAGGTCGTGCTGAAAGATATACGAGAATACGACACGTGCTTACAGGAACACGTCAGCGCTATACAGGAACTCTTTATTGCAAACGGACTCGACCCAAAGAAGTAAATCTGCATTTTTTAAATGTTTTAAAAATTAAATGACCTATAAAATGAATTTTTCTCTCCAACCAGTTTTTGCAGATATTTGTGTCTCTCAATAATAAGAAGTCCTTTTTTAACTTCAGTTTTTATGAAGTGCGTATTTTCACTATATAATGTCTCCAACCATTTGTGGTATTTCCCAACAACTGAGGGCGCTGTTGCTTTGATGTCAGTCTAGGCACTTGCTACAGCTTCTGCATTCCCTGTACAAAAATTCTGAATCGACACGTAGCATATTGAATGTAAAATTATGAAGAACTTATCAAGCATTGACAAGCCAAAAAAAAAATTGTGGCAAATTCTTGAACTCAAAAAAGCTGTAAATTACTGATGCTTTTAAACCAAGAAGACATCACAGTTTAAATCATGAATATGGAAATTCGGATTAGCATAAATAAAAAACGGGAAAGAGTTCCATACCTGAACATCACTTGATACCCTGTGCACAAACCCTGTGAGGCTGGTCTGAAAAATCCTAAGTGTTTTCTCTGCTAATACTTCAATATTTTCCCTGCTAAATTTGACTTTTTAAGACATATTATCACTCTCTGATGGCTGATAGGTCGCTGAAGGGAAAATTTGTGATGTCCACGAATGGAATTCTGTACAAAAAATGCCCTTAAACAAAGTTTGAATAGCAATTCACTACATCAGAGTGAAGTTAAAAAACAAAGTCGCAGTTTACAAATTCAAGCAAATAAAGAATCTATTTCGCTCGCCCTTTTAATAATTTAAGTAATACAACGGTTTCAATGGCAGTGTGGATAGTATTAAGGATAGTATCAAGTATTATTGTATCTGGCAAGCATTTAATGGAGAGTCGATAAATTAAGATGTGTACAGTTAAGAGGTGGTAAACAATTTTGTGTTAAAAACAAAAAGTATGGATATGTAGGTAGATTTGAAGACAATGCATGTTTACATTAGTGCTATGCATGCATGTCTTGCAAGCGCACATATACACGATTGTCTGTTGGTTCAGTCACCATGAACGCACACGCTACTCTTACTGCAACCCATTGGCAGAATTTCGATATGTTTATTGAAAGTAGCAAACGGTCTTGGTTTTGGTGTATCTTCAACATGCTGTATTACGTTACCTGCTTGTATTATGGTGCTACAGTGGTATACTTATTCAATACGTATAATGCATGGGGTTTGATGTCGGGAAAACTTACCCAATCACATGTAATATTGAGAAAGAATTAACATATCTTTATTTTACAAAGTGACAAAACAAATAACATAATTTATAGAGGCTTACGAAAGCAAATGTGCCAACTTTGTTTGCAACATACAAGAACTTCCATAAAGATTAGCCTGTTTGACTTTCAATTTTACGGATAAAATTAACAATTTTTAAGGCGATTTGTGGAAGGGATCTGTATGGATTATTATTATTTGTTTATTATTATTATTATTATTTTAACCATCTTAAGTTCTAAATACCATTCGTGATGCAGTATGGAAATGTTTAACATCTATAAAACCTGCATTTATGTGTGCAAAATCCTTGACTTAAAATTTACTGCAGGCAACTTATTTTGTACATGTACACGTCAGCTTAATTTCAAATCATGTGAAAGAACAACTTTAGCTTTTCAAATAACCCAAAATTAATGTTTTTTACACTAGAATTGAAGAAATGTTTTAATCAGGAAAATAAATTAAGTAAATAACGTATGGAAGCTTAATTTTTTTAACGGGTAGTTTTATGTGTAATTTGGTAAATTTGTATGGTACAGTGTAATATGTAATATGCAAAATTTAATTCAGGTAGTTCCTAACCAGCTAGAGAGCTAGGCCAAATTTCATGGTTTCGCTTAACGTTATGGTAGCAGATCAATCTGTGGAAATGGTTAGCATATTTCACTGCTTAGCGAGGAAGATGGGCTTGGGCATGCATACAACCCGTCACCAAGGATTCTGTGCTTACAGGGTTAGCACACAATGGTGAAGCACATATTTCTGTGGTTGGCAGAGCCATGAAGCTGTACCCTCGGTTTTGTAGGGTTTGCAAGATTTCATAGGATTCAGGACTCGTCAGCCCATTCTCCATTACTTTGCATGGGGCTTGATCGCCCTCATTTAAATACAAATAATGCTGTTGTATATTTGTTAGATTTTGGTGGATTGAGGGGGGAGGGATTTAACACACACAAAAACCTGTAAAGGCCAAAATGTTAAAGGAAGTAGGGTTAGCATTTTAAGAAATGTAAGTTTAAAATGCGAATTATTTGTAACTGTGGTGTAGTCGTAAATGGAAAAAATAAATTTAATTTAAAAGATGTAACATTTTTTTTAAAATATGATATTGTGTTGTTTTTGTTTAAGGATGTCCATATATATAACTTGATGAATTCTTCTTATTTAAAAAAAAAGGCGAACATCAGATATTATGCGACATTACAAAAAATGAAGACATTTCAACTCCGGGTGAATTTTGCTGCAAATCTTTGACATCATCAGGTTCCTTTGCTTTAATCAACAAAAAAAGACGTAGTGATGTCACGCTTTGTTTACATAGAGCTTTCCTATGGGAGCCTGGTGGGTCTCAGGAAAGCGCACATGTAAACAAAGCGTGACATCACTACGTTTTTTTTTTGGTCTGTTTTCACACCACACTGGCCTTGCCACAGTGCTTAGCCAATGCAAAATATAGACATTTTAGAAGTTTTGAGAGTCAATCCCCCATTTTGCTGTTTGCCAAAAAGTACAACAGTTTATGCGGATACCACTCACAAAAATGTTACTGAAGGAAAGGGGAAAAAAGGAGAAGAAAGAAATACAAAAACTTAAAAAAAAAAAACCCAACTCTGTATCAAAACTTGTTTCTTTAAAACATGGACTGTATTCGCAAAGATTGTGTTCAAATGAAACAATACAATTCTATAAGATAGCATGTTTTATATCCTAGGAGTGGTGAACAGCACAGAACAAGAAAAAAAAACAAGAAAAAGTCAATCACGTTATTTACAATAACAAAACAAATTGGAAATTTACAAAAAAAGAGCAAATACCAAATGTTGGCATAACTGAGAAGTATTCAGTGGAGACTTCAGACACATATAACATCATACAGGAATGCCGTGATTTTTAAGTTCACTATTGGATGGCCAGAGAGATACATATAGAAATACGTGATCTCATTAAAAAGTACCTAATAATTATGTGTATTTATAAAGCACAAGTATCCACCATTGTTGGTGCTCAAGGCGCTACATCATTATTACCCTGCTCATTGGGCCAATGAAAGACTCCAAATACCATCTCAGCTCCCTGGGGAGTATACAGATCGATGCTGCTATTTCGGCGCAAAGCAGCTAAAATCAACCACAATAACCATCTCTGCCCTCACAGGTACCCATTTACTCCTGGGTGGAGAGAAGCAATGAGTGACAAAGTACGTTGCCCAAGGGCACAGGCACCTTAGCTGCAGGCTGGACTCGAACCCACAACATGCAAAATTACCCGAAGTCCACAAATTCAATGCTCCAGACCACGAGGCCATGGTACTCCACACGGGCCACGGTACTCCACATGATAGTGCATCCCCTGAGCTGAGTTCTACAAGTCAGTTGTTATGCACCAGATTTGAGTACCTTTTAGGGCTGTGCATTGGAACTAGGTACCCGAGTACCCGACCGTGAATGTCAGGAACCGGTTCCAGATTATGGAGGCAGGTACCCGAAACTAACTTTACATAATACTTCGTAACTTCTCAGACAATGAAAAAGAATGGTTTTGAATGTCATTTGTGGGGGAATTTAAATTGAAAACCAGGCTACATGGAAAACAAAACATGTTTCATGTTTATGACGAAAGTAGCAGTTTACACTGTAAAGCTACAAGCTCACTATACACACTTGTATCTTGCTGTATCGACACACAGATGTGGTAGTTATTATCATGCGGACCTTCATGAACAATCTGAACAGCAACTTCCGTGATTTTAATTTCGGGTTTGGTTTGTTAAAGGTACCTGCGTACCCATGCATTTTTCAATCAGGTACCCCGTTTCCGTACAACCCATAAATGCACGTGGTCTGTACCTTTGTTGCTTCAAACAAAAACAAATGTGCAAAAAGTATAAAATACAACTGTTAGGCCAAAAAAAAAAAAAAATATTCGGTCTCTGGTCAGACCAAAGTTCCGGAATTGACGCGGCGATGCGGCTTTTTTTTTCTTTTTCTTCAAGCTTGGATTGTACAGACGAGGTGGGGTACTGTTTTGCTTTTTTGGTGTCCTCATGTACCTTGGTGTCCTCCATAATTTGCCTTGGTGCTCTCGATCATTTGCCTTGGTGCAATTTCCCATTCCTTGGTGCTCTTTGGTAAAAAAAAAAAATTGAGGAGGTGCGGCAATAGAGGGCACCGCAAAACATTTTGGAAAAAAAAAAAAGATTGACGAGCATGATTAAAATCGACACGCGCGCTGACCAGAGACCCACTTATTTTTTTTTTGGCCTTAATAAAAAATACCACCATAAGTGACTGATTTGAATTGGTGTAACTATTTATTTGATAGTGAAATGCAGTTATGACTTATGAATGAAAAATATGAATAAATAAACTCCTAGTCTTACAATAATAATAATAATAATAATAATAATAATTTGGGGGGCTAATCATCCTTACTCACAATTGAGAAGCTGAATTGTTCAGGACACAACTCCAAATTGGTCTAGCCGAAGGTATGTAAAGGCGCCTTTAATGGGCAGCCGCAACATGACTCATGTCTCATCAAGGAGCACAGCCAGACTGGCAAAGGGAGGAGAACCAGAGAGCCCGGAGGAAAAAAAACCCCTCGTTGCACATGAGAGAATCAACGAACAGCTCTACTCACATATGGTCCTAGCCGGGAATCGAACCCCGGGCCACAGTGGTGAGCACGCTTTACGCACTAGCCACCCATCTTAAACTTAGAATGAACTTTTCAATAACAGCTTCAAGGCAAAACACAACAACGGTTTTTTAAAAAACGGTGTGAGGATCAACATGTTTGAGAAGCAATATAAAAAAAGTCTTCATTTTTTACAAGTACAGAAATCAGGCAACCATTACAATGAAACTGTTCACTGGCTGTACAAAACCGCATGGTTAATAGGAAGAGTATGTAAGATTAAGTTGTGCAAATTTTACATTTTAAATTAGGATTTAGGCAAAGTCGGTGCTAGGGATACACTACTCTGAAATACATTTATACATTTCTTAACATTTAAGTATTTATACGGGAAATTCTATTTTAACTATTAGTGGAGCATATATCATAGCGTTTACTTTAATAGAAAGATGAATGTGGGCACATGTGTTTCAGTTCTTTCAAATTTCATTTCAGGATGATTTTGTAAGAATTGAGGATGGTTGAATAACGCCACTATTACTTTACATGTAGGTTAATGTATGTAGCAAGTTTCAAGTCTAGAGACTGTGCCATTGTTTTTCAACACAGTTTTGTAGGATTCAGGAAGATTTGTAGCAAACTTAGAAGAATTGTAGAAACTTCCTGAATCCTCCCAAATCCTCCACTGTGAAGGAACCAAATTGGCACATCATTTTGTGCTTGAAACTTGAAAGGTACATCGAGTAAAGTAACAATAGCTGGGTTCTACCTTCCTCAATCCTACAAAATCCTCCAAAAACCTCCTGGAAGATTTTGACAGATGTGGGAGGGTTGGTAAGTTCTTTTTTACCAATCAATCTTTTGACATCTTTTGAACCAGTTTGCATGTACATTAGGTGGTGCACTTTGAAAATTGAACTTCATTTGCTAAGACCTTTGCCTACTTAGTAGGGGTTAGTGGGGAACTGTCTGATTACATGAGCACTTACATGTACATAAGCATAATGGTGTGGACATGCTACTTAATAGTCTATGATACAGGAGGTTCCACTGTGTTTGTTGTGGAGGGTTCGGAGGATTTCATGACATCTGGGAGCTCAGGAGGGTTGGAGTATGCTTGTAAGTCTAGCGTCTCAAACTCGTCTGTGTCACCTGGAAAAAAAAAAGCCCAATAAAAAAATGACTTAAATCATGTTCTCTACCAGTACCTCACGACCTTAAACTATCCAATAAATTGAAGGGGAAATTTAGAGCAAATGTCCGAAACGACTGCGTGATTTTTGCAGGTTAACTAGACGTCTAAAGGTAGGGAGTTTGATTTTTCCAACCCCTTAACCAAGCACAATGTAAGTAGCTACCATAGTGAATATCGAGTAAAAAAAATCTACATTCAAATTTGGGGAACACAACTTTACAGAAAACTTAGCACACATTGATGTGTGGCGCAATATGGGCTCCTTGTATGAACAAGAAAGGGTGGTTTTTTCCACGTATGGGCTTCGTGCACAAGTATTCAACGCCAGAAAAGGAGAGTTGGGGGAGACCTAGACTGGTTCCCGGTCCATCCACTGCGTATTTCAAATGATCCAAAGTTACTGGGGGCGGGGATTATTCTAGGAGACCACAGCAAGTTCAATTTGAATGCAGCCGCGCACCAACGACGCCGGACACTCACGCAAAGACACTGTGGCTAAGCTTTGGCACATTCAGGAAGTTGTGCGTACTTCGCGCGTAAACCAGTACAGTACATAACGCACATGCTGTGTGTCCTGTCCGCGGGGCTCTCAGTCAAAAGTGGTAAAAACGCGCCCTCTTTTGTTGACGCACAGAGCCCAACTCATTCTACTCTGACTGTGCACAAAGTCATAGCGTCTTCGCGCATGTGTCGGACGTTGTTGACAATTCATTTGAATGTCTCTCCCAGTGCCATGCCAGTGGTCTCCCCCGACTATTCCTTTCTTACCGTTGAGGGGGTACTTGTGAATGGAGCCCGTATAGAGGAATTCCAGTATTTGAGACACATTTATGGGGCTACCTACCGTCTAGTTTGCAGGCTAATCCCAGCATTGCCGGGGCCTGTGCTTTAGCCGTGTTGCTCGTCAGTCCGCAGTCGGCCAACGTCTTGGTGTTATCCAGTTCCTCTTTATCCTTGAAGAGTTTCTGATCCTCCGGGGATCTCTTGATGATGCCCTCTATGATGCGCTTGAGCTCGTAGACGGTACTCGTCTCCTTGGCATCCGTGAAGATGGTCCAGTTCTTCCGCCTTATCATGAGAAACACATCCTTTGAGGGGAAGTTTGATAAGCGCATTAGAAATACATTTAAAAAATCACATTATCATGGATTCCCTTCTTACTCCTACATACTTGGGACCCCGTGTGCCCGTTCCATATGACTGACAAACGAAAAGACACTAGTTTTGGGACTGGCAATGATCATGATGATACAAGCAGAGAATGACACTTTATGCGTTTTGAATCATCTAAACAGTTCGCTAAGCCTAAACTTCATTATCAGGTAGCTTAATTTTGTGGAAAGAAAAGAAAGAGGGAGCAGGGTTTTACTTTTGATGAAGGGAAGTCATAAAACATAAGCAGTGTGAATCTCCTATTTTACCCATATTAGACTGCTAAAGATAGCAACAGCCATTTTAGAGTGATAAAAATACTATGAGGACTAAAAATTAAAGAGGGGCCCTTAACAATCAGCATTTTGATGTCCGTTACCGGGCTCCGTACTCGAATGAACACAAGTGCGACGGCGGTTAACACATTCAGTGACATTGACCGTTACACCGTCGCAGAACTATCGATATTACAAGTTTTCTGTCCATACAAAAACACGCTTCAAAGCATTAATATTAAACACCTTAAAATACAAAACCATAAACGTACCATTTTTAACGGAAACAACGGGTCACTTTGTATGAAGTTGGACGATGAATGCGGAAAAATATGAACGCAGCTCAGCTACAATGCACCACACACTTCTGGTCTGTTGATAAGGTGAATGGCGCCCTCACGCGGTCGACAAGGAAGATCCGGCAAAATTGATTGGAATTTGTTTGCCAAGTTCATACATGAACACGCTTACTTACCAAATACAGTCCAAATTGATAAAATGTTGGGTTTTTTTTGTTTTTTATAAAATAAAAATACAAAAACCTTTTATAGCCCCACCCCCAACCCAACTGGTGCTGTAAATGTTATCAGCAAAACGCACAGTATTAAATTGCTTTTGCTGTTTTCAGAAATAGACTGATTTGGAAGATATATTTTATAGCAAATATTGTTACACTGATGACTTGTTTAAAATTTTGTGTTCATAGATGCTGGAAAACCAAGAAAAAAATGCCGTGATTGTTGTCTGGTTCCCTTCAGACAAAACAGAGTAATTTATAGACGTAAGGAAATTAATGGTTAGGGAATCATACTAGCTCAGCAGTATTTGAGAAAAGAAAAAAAAAATCCCATCGATGGTCATGCAGCCGACCATGAAAAAATCCACTTTTCATGAAAATGACAGTACACCAGGAGCCATGATTTCCGCACAGGATGCTTAAGACTCAATAAAGTATTTCATAAAACTTTGGTAATTTTTATTTTTTGTTTGCAGAGAAATTTAAACAAAACAAAACAAAACAAAAACAAAACATTCGAAGCTTCAATGATCAAAACAATTAAACTTTATTTAAAAAAATATACATAAAAGTAAAATCATAAGCATGGCATTAAAAACACCAAAAATGGTGAAATAAATATGACACGCGGTTTTATGCCAATAATCACAGTTAGCAGACATTATTACTTCATCCTGTTATGAAATTTAAAACAGATCATTACTTTTTAATGTCTTGTGATACATAATTGTAGACGAAAAATGGACATAATAAATCTTACAAAGAACTTTATACCTATGAACATATTACTGACAAGATTAAGGCATGACGGTGCAAGAATTGTACACAGGTCAATTCACAAGTTACTATCACAAGTCAGGTCATGAATCATTCAAATATCTTGTGACTTGGGACGGACTTGTGATGACTTATGATCTACATGTGATGACTTATGATGACTTTTGGCAATAAGCCAGTTCAGTATTTTAACTGCAAATGCACATGCACAATGATATGGGTCACAAGTCATTCGGGAAAATTGAACGCTCAACAAAGGCGCACGAACGCTCAGGGAGACAGGCGCACGACGCTCGCGGGTTAATAACTGGGCGTCAGCTGTTTGCATAACATCGCGTAATACTGAACTGGCTCATTCTGCTTCTGTCCTAGACTTGATGACAAGTCGTTAGATAGTCGTATTTTGTCTGTGAACTTCAGTTGAACTCCATTGACGTGGCTGGTATAAGACTAGTACGTATAATCGGCCTTGACTTGACGATTACATTCTCGCACCGTTATTCATATAATGCAAGCAGCGCAATACATATGCAGTACATTTTTGCGGTGAGATGCAATCGTGCACCGCTATGCAAATGATGACTCATTCATTTCGTTACATGGGAGTTCTTCTCAGTACGTCATGGACATGTTTGCAGATCTGGCGATGTTTTAACGACCAATACACTCAGCTTGGTCAATTGTGTATAGAAATAAAAATGTATCATTGTGATATACTTGATTTATTTCAGTCGTGTATGCCCTATAATTTTGTAATGTTACACAACACAAAGTACGAACCCTTAAAGTAGTGAGAACGATCTTCCGGCCTAGAATACACTCTGAAATCTGAACCAATCAGGGCGCTCGCATGGAATTTGCTAGCGATTCAAAATACATGTGTACTCCTATATGTTGTGTACAAAATTGAAAACGTTATCTCCTTGTCAGTAATTGATCAGAAATTGTCAGCATCATTTGGTCTGGGAACCAGACTACGCGCAATGCAGCTATATTTTGCAAATTTAAAATGGTTGAAAAAAGTTAAAATGCCATCCACATCTTAGGTGGTTTAGTTGACTAAACTTGACAATTTTGGCGAGAAAAAAAAAGGAGGAACAGATAAAATAGCACAAAAGACAAAAAAGCAGGGGAAAAAATAATTACCATTTGGAATTGGTCATGAACACTAAAACCAGGAACAACGTGAAAAAAATCTGATATATTCTCTACTCCTATCATAAAAATATAACTGCTAGAGTATATGAGTATCAAGTCAACCACAAGTCAATCTCAAGTCGATCACAAGTCAAACTACATCATCAGGTAACATGCTACTTGAATGACTCGTTACAGAACACTAGATGACTTATGAAAGACTTGTGATTGCCTTGTGATGACTTGTGATTGACTTGTTCTTGAACTGATGTGATTGAGTTGATGAGGACTTATGATAGATGTTTTGTGATAACTTATGATGGGTTGTGATGACTAATTACAAAACTGGAGCTTGTAGAACTTGCTTGTAGTTCAGCAAGTCCTGCAATAAGCCCTTTCACTTGGCAAAGTTTCCGATATCAGCCGGCAGATGTAGCCATGAGCCGTAGCCCTTCTGTTTCAGATGCTGAGCCAAGTGCTTCTTAGCATTCTGGTAGTCCTTGCACATCATCTGCGACCAAACAAAGATTTGGTTAAAATTCTAAAACTCAAATTGAGGACACTCAATGCTAAGAACAAATCTCTTTTTGACGAGTGCCCTCTTTTTTTTAATAACGTTGCACGATCATCAGCAATTATGCCACCATGAAGAGGGTCACCTATTGTTGAATAATACCCATGATCGTCCGCTTTGAACAGCGTCCCCATACAAAGATGGTGTCCAGCCATCCCCCCCCCCCTACTTCTTTTATTTTACCGAGGCCTAGTGACTGGGGAAAACAAGGTCTACCTTTCAGCACGGACGATCTAGCGAGTGCCTTTTCACTTCTACCCCCAATCAAAATGACCTTGCTAAGCCTCTGAAATTAATGTGTACTTTTTGAAAATTAAAAAAGAAGGAATGGCCAATAACGGTTTCAAATGGCTAAACGTATTCAAATGCGTGTTTTTTTCATGTGCAAAACCACTCTATTGGATTGAGTGGGTTGAACTCATGACTCAATCTTTGACTCAAGAAAGCGTTCTTACTTTGGCTTCATGATAGCTGGCCCCTTGTTGCAGGTCGTAGCGTTGTGCCATGCCGCACGCATTCTTGAACCGACTGTAGAACGCGGCTTTGCACACCCTGCTTGCCCCTGACGCGCCGCTTTTGAACGGGGAACTGTCAAAAATAAAATTGAAAACATTAAATTTAATGTAAAATTAAAATGAGAAATCTCTCAGGGTACGCCATTTTGAAAATCAAAGCGAGGCAGTAACACAAACAAACAGGGCGGCCTGAATAGTGTGCCACGGTGAACGAGTGGCAATCTCATAAATGCTTGTGATGGACCTGTGATTAGCTTGTGTTTAACTTGTGATGGACTTGTGACTGGCTTGTGACTGGCTTGTGATTGGCTTGTGATTGGTTTGTGATTGACTTGTGACTGTCTTGTGATTAGTTTATGATGGTTTTGAATTGGCTTGTGATGGACTTGTGATGGACTTATGATTGGCTTGTGATGGACTTGTCAAGGACTTGTGATTGGCTTGTGATTGGCTTGTGATGCATCTTAGCACCTTGTCTACAACACTACAACACTGCATCTCACCTCTCTGTACATTTTCCTCTTTTGACGTCGACCACTTCGTACAGGCTGTCGGCAAACGACCAGTTGAGACTGGTGCCCGTCTTGAAGTCGTCCTCAACATGGGGCTTGTTGGAGACGCGGCCGATAAGGGGATGGTGGACGCTATAACCCAGGGGCAGCAACTCGGTGAGGTCATCGTCCACTCGACAACACACGGCCCGCGCAAGATGACCGTGATCATAGTTACTACCTGCAGTCAGAATGTATTTATTAATTTTCTTGAATTTTTCTCTTTGCTATTTTTGCATTCACCCAATTTATGAAGCTGTAGTGAATACTCTGTGCAATGGTCCTTATCACATCTCATTTGGACACCCCAGTCCAAAGATACAGCTAATTAAATGAAAGGACTTGAATTCAAAGTTGGGCCACTTGGTATCTATTAATGAAAGGCATTCACGTACCAAGAAGGTGGTCTTTACAAGCTTTGCAGCAACTGTTAAACAAAAGGTCCAAATCACACAGAACAAAAATCCTGTCAACGGTAAGGAGAAAACTCGATCATCTCATGGTAAATTTTTTACCAAAAAAAACCAAACTATTTAGTTTCCTAAAAAAAACTGCTGTTTGACTGCCATATTTTTAGCTGATGTAAATCTAAAACTTTAGTTTAAACATTTGTTTAAAAATACAAACCAATCACTCCTGTTTTTTTGTAATGTATTACCTAGGGTGATCGTTTCAAGATACACTGGCTCCATGAATTGGCTGAGCAGCGCCCCCTGGAGGCCAACGATGTTCCACAGTAGCAACTTGTCACTGCTCGACATCACACGCAGCGGGTTCTACAACAGAAAGGTTTTTCAAGGTACATAGGATAATTTTTTTTAATTTTTTTCTTTTGACGCAACAAAACAAGATTTTGAAGGAATTTGTAGGATTCAGGCACATTCCCTGAAAAACAAATTGCCTTGGGCATAAGGGTTTATGAAAATTAAGGTCATTCAGTATATTTCTTTTCAGTCATTATATTTTCTAACCTGTTTCTTTGCCATGTCGATTGATCCCACATGGGGTAACTCATCCACCGCAACTGGAGTGCCTGAAAAACACAAAATGACCAACAACCATATCAAAATGAAGATGGCAATAGTACCAGCTGACACAAATTGCAGTTTGGGTGTCCTAAACTACACCATTACCATATTGGTCAATGGAGGTGTCCTAAACTACACCATTACCATAATGGTAAATGGAGGTGTCCTAAACTACACCATTACCTTATTGGTAAATGTAGGTGTCCTTAACTACACCATTACAATATTGGTCAATGGAGGTGTCCTAAACTACACCATTACCATAATGGTAAATGGAGGTGTCCTAAACTACACCATTACCTTATTGGTAAATGTAGGTGTCCTTAACTACACCATTACCATATTGGTAAATGGAGGTGTCCTAAACTACACCATTACCATATTGGTTAATGGAGGTGTCCTAAACTACACCATTACTATATTGGTAAATGGAGGTGTCCTAAACTACACCATTACCATATTGGTAAATGGAGGTGTCCTAAACTACACCATTACCATATTGGTAAATGAAGGTGTCCTAAACTACACCATTACCAAAAAGGTAAATGGAGGTGTCCTAAACTACACCATTACCATACAACTACACCATTACCATACAAGTATGTGTTACATACCGTCTTGACCGACTGCCGTGAGTTTTCCCTGGGCCGTATCGGGCTGTTGCATCGGGTAGTGGGCCCCGCAGGCCATCAGATACAGGTCTTCCTCCGTGATGGCTGGCGGGCAATCGCGCACAAAGCGCGCCGCGTCACCGCATGGCGCGGCATTCAGGTACAGGTGAAACGTAACTCCTTCCTTGAGCGTCAATAAACGACTCGATCGTTGGATGGTGAACACTGTTGCCTGCTGATTGCCTTCGTAGAAGTTTTTCAATTCGCGATACAGGTATCTGCAACAAAGTTAATTACCATGATTTTTTTTTTCCAACAACTGAAACTTGGAGTTTTACTTTTAGGCTCCTATTCCTATATTTCAGTCGTTGGCACTTTTTAAGTGTGTTCTTTCAGGGCCTTTTGGGTTTTTTATGTTAATACTGACTTCCATATTCATGAGAAAAACTGTGATGTCATCTCGGTTGGAGGCTACAGCCTTATAAGTGCTTGTTGAACACAAAGAGTTTCCAGAAGTTTTGGGGGTTTTTTGCAGTAAATCCTTTTGGTTTACTGTTGTTGGTTTAGTTCACGATGGCCAATCGACAAGCAAAACTTTATGCACAAAAGTTAAGCAGTTACATGTGATCAAAGTATTGCCACTTTTCCCTACTGCTAAATACCTTTGCAGACCCCTTCGGGCGATGGTCAGTCCGTCCAGATCCAGGATAGCACGCCCGTCGGGGGTAATATTACGTCCAGTGATGGCACCGATGCCTGTACCAAGACCGACAATTTCGTGCTTCGCTTGTGGGTCTGGGCAAACAATTAAAAATGACACTGGTTTTAGTTGCGAGAGACTTCAGGCTGAAGACTTGAAATCAAAAAAACTAATTATCATTACTAATGAAGGGGAGGCACATCCTTAGGTAGGAATTGTGATTTGTGACTAGATGGTAAAGGGTTTAAAATCCGGCTGGCAGAAATAAGTTGTGTCCATGGGAAAGCCACTTTACTCCAACTTGCCTGTCTCCTCTCAGGACTGTAAATAGGTACAGACATTAGCAGTAACCTGTGGTGAAGTGGCATCCTATCCACAGGGAATAGGACTTCAGTAATTTCATGGAAACAAGCGATAAGTAAAACTGGACTAATGATAAGTTGGACACAAATAGCATGAATAATTGGATATCTTACTTCTTTGTAACAAAATTGCGGCGAGGCTCCTACGAGCCTCTATCTTGGTGCACCCTGGAAAGGGCGATCCGACGCGGGGGATGGATCTGGCTGTCTGGGCAATCTGGTCAGCCACGGTCAGTCCACCAGTCAAGGGGGGTGAAGTGTTGGTGGCCTGGGGGAGGGGTTGATGGGTAGGGGGCTGGGGTTGGGGTTGGGGTGGGGTGTGGAGCTGGTTTGGTTGAGGACCTTGGGGTTGGTACGTGGGGTAGGAGACCGGCGCATGAGGTTTGTGCGTAGGTTGGTAGCTTCCTGGTTGATGCTTCAATTTGGTGGCAGAAGTGGGATCAGAGACAGTCTGTCTTGGCAGAGAGGTTTGGGTCTGGTACAGACTCGCACTCTGTGATGTTGATACTGATGATGGTTTAGGGTCCCTCGTCGAGGATATTGATTGTGCTGGAGGTTGGCCAAGGACTTTAAGGGTTGGTTGCTTCTGTTGGACCCCAAATTGCGGAAAGGGGCTGGTTCGCATTTCGGCTTGAGGATCATAGACAAATTCGTTTACAAACGGCTTGTACTGGCTGACTGGCTTCTGGATCGAACTCGCACTTTGGCTTGGTTTCGCAGATGCCATTTTGGCACTGGACAGCTTCGGGAAAGGGTCGGACTCTAAATCGGCCTGGAAGTCATATGAATCCTGCTGACTGCTGCCACTCAGTGCAACTCCTGTAAACTCCGACCCCGAAGCTGATTGGCGGATGGGATTCGCTTGCGGCCAGTAACCGGAAGCAGCTGAAGCTGGACTCGCAGCTTGCTGAGTTTGGGCTGGGCTGCGAACAACACCGTGCGTTTGTGGCGGGCTCTTCCCCGGAGCCTGCTGGACACTGGTGGCCCGTGGCTGGTAACCAGGGGTTTGTCCCGGAAGGCAACTGTTGATAATGGAAGGATTTAGAACCCCTCTGCCAAAGCTGAGGTTGGAGGGCTGCTGGGGTGTCGGTTGAGCCGGCTGCTCTTTCTTTTTACCAGCTGAATACAAAACAAGACACAGGAAATTTATTAGCAATGGCAACTTACCAAACCCACAATAGAACATTGACCAATGAAGGAAGGACATTTTACTCATTAATATGCATGAGGTAAAATTATTTGCATAATAATTTGCATTTGCCTAAATATGCATGTCAGACGTAAAATAATTTGGACTACTCCACCTTGAGCTTGTTCCTCAGCTTGCTGCGCCATCTTCACCTGGTACTCCGCGTAGTTCGCCGGCTTGGCCACGTTCCAAGCATCCTCCGACGTAATCGTCGGCGCGGTGTTGTAGTTCACCTGATAGTGACCCCCGGCGCTGTAGCCCTTTTCCGTGGCCGGGCGAGCCGTCATGGTTTGGCTAACGGGCTGTTCTTCGTGGAGGACAATTTTACGGCCGAAGCTGTCATAAATGGCTGTGCCGGTATCTTGATCCTGGACGTCGTCCGGGGTTAATCCTAAGAGCGTCGACATGGCTACTTTGGCCGCCTGGGTTTTGGCTTCCTTCTTTGTCCTTCCGACACCTGGAACATTCGCCAAGAAAATGTATTTCTTAACCCAAATTTTACTGGGTCCTAGTGCTGTGTATTTTTGAATGATTTAGTATTCGATTATTTGATGATGGACTATTTGAACATTGATGAATGAGGTCAAAAAAGGAATGTAGGTATCAATTTATTTATTCAAAGTAGTTTTGAGTAGTTGATATTTGACAGATTTTAAATATTTAAATAACGGCTAATACTCCTCACAGAAGCTCTCACGAATACGAATAAAGTGAAATCACCGACATTTTTTTGGCATCTTGACACCACTGACATTTTTCATTTTTCTTGTGTAACAAAATGTTACCCGGATCTTCGAAGGATGATCAAATATTTGGATATTCATTATATTTGGCACAGCCCTACTAAGAACCTTCCTACGGTACACTCTTTCAACTTGATTTTCAGACGAGGTGCTCTCATGAGAAATGAGCAATAGAGCTGGCAATGGAGGCTGCCATCTTATTTCTCCTAAATTTTCATCTTTAACGCGTCCCGGTACAAGTACAAACCAAGTTATGACCCGTCCCGGTCTAGGCACATACTGAATTGTTAATACAACTGAATTGGCACAGGCAACCCAATAGATACAGGCATTTAAAAATGCACCTTTAATGTGATCACATGACATGTGATGACATCATCATGACATCACAGCGTCACTTCAATGGGGTGCGTTCTCTTTTTGTGCATGGCCAATAGGACACCATTGGCAACATTTTGTGTTGTTTCGGGTAAGGGGAACGCACTCCAGTTGTGAGTCAAAATCTATAAAAAAGTTTTGTTAACCCGAGGTTGCCACAAACATTCTCCACCTACATTTTCAAAGCTGGTCAGAATTATTTGGCCAAGGGAGAAATGAGTTAATCTTACCCTGCTTATGCCGAACACCATCAACTATAGCGACAGAGGCAAACTTGGGGTTGCACATGGTCCCCCAACTTGTGGCCATGTCCTCTTGAAACTTGACGGTCAGCCGCTGCTTCTGACAAAACTCGTTGAGCGCCATCACTGGGTTCTTGTCGCCCATCATGAAACTCTCGATCAGCTCGGGGTCAACCTGTGGCCGATTTCAAGAGAAGTGGATTCAATTGGGATTAGAATGTGAATGCGTTGTGATTCCGAGCTGTAGTCGAGTACATTCACATAAGTACGAGTATGAGTACTAGTATAAAGGGACTTTTGTCTTGCCGGTACAAGTACAAGAAAGTCAGCTTGTGAATTCCTTGCGACACGACTTGACGTTCTTGTTATGTGCTTGTGGTACATCACAAGTATCTCAACTTCACCACTGTCTGAAACCTTAAGAGCCAATTAACCCTAACCGCTCTGAATCCTTCAAAACCCTCTTTGCCAAAGTGGAGAAATTTGGAGGATTGAGGTTACATGGCAAAAGTGCATTACTGATTTCGTAGGATGCACTTTGTCAAGGTCTTGTTATTACTCAGCCATGCATAAATATAGGCCTGGATTACGCTTGAATTCCTCTGAACTGCTCCAGGATGTCATTGGCCAAGCCTCAACGTATTGACAGTCACTGCCGCTGGATTTTCAAGATTGAGGCAGTGGTCACCCCTCCACGGACCATATTCAAAAAATGATGGAGGAATTTGCAGGATTGAGGCTACATGTTATTTTTCCACGAGGCCAATTGGAGGATTTTGCAGGATTGAGGCTACATCCTAGCAAAAAGGCCTAGGGAGTTAGGGCTAATGATGCAATGACCATACTCGTTTGTCAATAAGAGTAAACCTTGGATTAAATATTAAACATTTAAACTATTCCCTTTGATAACTACCTTTTTGGGGGCGCTCTTTGCAATGAGCAGGTTAGGGCATCCGGTATTCCCCAAGTCGTTTCCGCTGCGTATGGCATCGGCCTGTCTGCTGCTGATGACGTTGAGTTTCTGATGCGGCTGGATAGGGGGCGCTTTGGTGACGGCCGGCGCCATCTGTTGTTGTATCATTCTCTGTTGCTCTTGGATCTGTGAACAAAATCGCACACTCAGATGTTTCACATTTGCGAATTGTCTGAACAAAATGAGCTTAAACTCACTGATTTGTGATGACTGGCAATGTCTTGTGATGTCTTGTGAATGTGATGACTTTTAATGATTTGTGATGACTTGTGATGACTGATGATGACTTGTAATGACTTGTGATGACTTGTGATGATTTGTGGTGACTTGTGATGTCTTGTGATGACTTGTGATGGCTTGTGATGCGTTGTAATGACTTGTTATGGCTTGTGATGACTTGTGATGACTTGTGATGACTTGTGATGGGTTGTGATAACTTGAGATGATTTGTGATGACTTGTAACGACTTTTGATGACTTGTAACGACTTGTGATGACTTGTGGTGACTTGCTTACAACCCTGGATAGTGTAATTATTCAATATCCCTTTTACTTGGCAAATTTTCCGATATAAGGTGGTAGATGTAGCTATGAGCCATAACCCATCTATTTCAGAAACTGAGCCGAGAGTTTTGGGGCCAAATACATCTTTTCAACCAAATCATTCATAGCTAAATAAATTGACAGAGAGCGAAAATTGACAACGTGGCTGTTTGATACCTTCTTTTCCTGACTATCCAGTGTATCGACGCCAACGGCTCCAGGCATGCCAGGTGCATATCCCTGCTGTTGCTGGCCGCTAAGTTGGTAGAAATCGTTCCGCTGCATCCTGAACAAAGGTTCCACTCTGGCAAAGTACTAAAACACAACAAGCGGCTTAATAATTGATTTTTCCATCACATCTGTTTGATCATAGAGCTCGGAGGAATAAAAACACTTGTTCACTTTTTTGGGTGGTTTTTGACATGTCTTGTCACAAGTAAATCACGAGTCAAGTCACAAGTCACTCATACTTCATAGGATGAACAATAAAGGGAATGCCTTTGTCAGTGTTTGGCAAAAACAAAAAAATAGGTTATTCCAGGCCGGGGCCGTGGGGGGGGGGGGGACACCAGAAACTTTTTTTTACTTTGCCGAACGTGACAAATATTGTCGTGGTTTTCATTTCACCTCTAACAGTAAAAGGAATAACCCTATGTTTTCTCAGTAAACGTTCAAAATTTGTCACTGCTAATTTTGACTTTTTAGGACATATCACTTTCTGATGGCTGATTATGGAGTGGGCTGATTGACATGACTGATACTGTGCGATAGGTCATTTAACTTTAGCTTAAGTAACTCCAGCTGACCTGCTCATTCATAATTCACCCACATGTGAATGTAGCTTGAGTAACTCCAGCTGACATGTTCCATATTCATTCACATGTGAATGAATATGGAACATGTCAGCTGGAGTTACTCAAGCTAATGTGAATGAATATGAGCATGTCAGCTGGAGTTACTCAAGCTAATTTATTAAATTTAGGGGGAAATAAGTGATGGCCAGATATGAGAATCTTTCCCAGTAAAATAAATAGCTGCACTGCATGTGAGGATTGGTATTACAAGTACAATGCAGCGCAACATATACTTTCAATACACACTTCCGGTCTCGAGGAACAGGCCCAACTACCTGCCGACTACAGTTTTAAAGTGCATTGAATTGCATTTTTCGACAACTTTGAGCCGCCAAAGGTCAAAAGTTCGTACCTACAGCTTTAAATTAGATCGAATAATCTCACCGTTTAAGTTAATCGGCAGAAATCGGAACTTTTAGAAACTGCAAATTGGTAACGTTATGTGCGGATGGCCGTTGTTAACGTTCATGTGATTTAGACTTTGACGCGGGTAGTCTGGTTCCCAGACCAAAAGATTCTGACTATTCCTGATGAATCTTAGGTCCAACCTCGTCCCCAGTGCTTACTTTATTTCCAACCGCGTTTCCAATAGTAAGGTAGTGGTAGGCGCGTACTGCTGAACACCCTGGGGACGAGGTTGTCTTAGGTCAGGCAGCCTCCTCCGTGGCTAAAAATAAACATGACGACATTGATGGCCCCTTTTTCAAGCTTTTAATGTTCTGATCAATTTTTTAAGTAAATCACTTGCTTCGTAATATCATACAGTTATGATAAAACAGTTTGATGTTAATGTTAGATAACATATATTGACTAATGTTGATCTGGAATTTTCAAAATTAGGCACCCAAATAGCACTGTTAGCAGGCGGAGCCGAATGAAGACCGAGTTTTGGAAAATCTCAGTAACGGTCGTCAAATTCAATTGTACATGACGCAGCAAAAAGTTCGCCCCTACGATCCGAGTATATTTGATGCACAAAATCGTCGCTGAATTTTAAGTTTTCTAAATGAAAATAATGAATATTAATTATTAACTCATTTAAAAAAAATTAATAAGCAAACAGCAGTTAATTAAACCTATATTATATTCGGAAATACTCGGGTGCTATCCGATTGCCGACGAAACGAATTCGGCAAACTTCGGAAATTTTCGGAAATAGGAGGAATTCCTCCCGTTTTAGTCACGCGACGTAAATTGTAATACAATGTATTACCGGAGGCTACCTGACCTCAACCTCGTCCCCAGTGCTTCTATACTACAATAACGAAAATTTGGAGGGCGCTGCCATTTTCCCGACCGGTCTCCCGTCCTCATCGCGCGCGTTGGCTACGGGGGAAGCGGAACGGGGCCCGGCTATTTTCCACCCTATTTCCCATAACTCCCTTCCCCATTGGGCCTCGCCGGCCATCTTGCGTACGGGCCGGATAATTGACGTGCCACGTATACGTTCGTTATGAGCGCTGAGCATGCAGCGCATGCAACTTGCATGCCCCACATTTCTTCAGCACAGCGTTGTTGACATGGTTGATGTATATCTGTTCCTTGCTCCAGTTTTCTCTTTGAACGGTAAGTCTCACTTATGATATGTATTGTTGTTTGTGAAAAGTGGCATTCTTTCGAACGCCACTGGCAATGAGAAGCATTGTTGTTTGTGAAAAGTGTGACTGTGAGTTTCAGTTTGTGAGTACGGGGAGGGTTGTACGTACGGGGGAAGGCCTCGGACATCGAGAGTTTGGCCGTGGCGTGGGTTAACTTACTAGGCTTAATGTTGCCAATTTACTGCATGACCTCCGTAAATACAGGCCTCACTTGGAACATGTACCCGAACATGTTTGTAGAACTTTGCCAACTCTTGATTTCACAATTGGGCTTTGTTTGTAGTTTGTTTTTGGATTTTGCTTTAGTTTGTTTTAGGCCTAGGCCTATAGGCCTACTACTAGCTAGAAAAAAACTGCTGCATTTGTATATAGGCCATGAAATTTACATTCATTCCATACAAATTATGCACACTAAATCTTTGTGCTAATCTTAGAACACGGCAAATCATACGTAAAACTTCCTTTAAAGAAATGACTTTCATACTCATAAGTCATAGGCAAAACAAAATTAATTTACTGCAAATCAAAGACCAATAACCAACTTAATAAAGAAACCCTCAAATCAAAATTAAAGACGTGATCAAGTTCAAACCTCAGGCCAAAAACCAAAAAATACAGGCAAAGACTAAAACCTGAAACCAACACAGTTAGAATAGTGGATATTAGAGAATACACTCTGGCAGAAAATCAAATGACTCGACAACAGACATGAACCCAAGCAGGATAAAGAGCTATTGTTAGCCGATGTATTTTTGTTTACAAGTTTTCTTCACCTTAGTCGTTATTCTTTTCTTTCTAACTCCTTTACACAGGAATCTCGATGACACCCACATCACATGACCAGCTCCAACCATGCTCCAAGCATGCTCCAGTGCATGCTTCAACCAGTTCCCAAAGCAAGAATCTCAACTCCAGACGAAGACGTGACACACCTATTCTTTCCAGTTCAACTGCAAGATTCCTGGTTTTTCTCTTTACCCATTCAAAACACATTTTCCTTCTAGCCATAATTTCATTTTTAGAAGTCATGAAATAGTGCAAAAAACATCACTCTTTTCTGCTGTTTTATGTCCATCCTTTTTTAAAATTATATCCTTGGCTTAGTTGTACCCAAGAATAATGATGGAATGATTACCCGATAATTACTGGCCAAGCAGACTTATTTGATAACAAAACAATGTCTTTGATTACCGAGTTACATAATCACTCTTAAAATTTCACAACAAAATATTCATACTCGCATACCCCTCCTTTCTCATGAGTTTTCACCAACACTCATTAAAAAATGTTGTCCTGTAACTTACAATGCCACTGTCATTATTTATGATTACAGCTTTTAACAAAACAAAATGCAATTGCACAATAACCTTTGGCCGTCTTGCTTGAAAGTCTTTCATGGAATGTTTGTGCCTATGGTAAACAAGCCTGGACCGACGTCCCTTGCGAAAATTGCTCCGAAAACTGACAACAATTATATCCCCTGAGTTTTGTCGAAGTACTACCCTGTAAAGTAATGCATGCTGCAAATACATTATTACTAAAAAAATTCTGATTGTATACCTGATTTCATTTTCACAGTTTTGTAATAAATACATTTAACATGTGGTGCTTGACATAATTATGAAGTGCTCGAATATGTCCATTCTTTTAGTTTTACTCTCTTCTGCAAATGAACGTGTTACAGTACTTTGCTGTACAACCCCACCACCATAATAAAAACACCAACTGCTATAATGACATTAACTTCTACTTTAATAAGAAACACCCCTTCACCATAACAAATATAAATTGTTGCCCACTTCCCCGGAAATATAATATGTGACCATTCACAGGTGTAACATAAATAGGCATGGGCGTCGCGAGGAGGGGCCCCCCCCCCCCCCCCGAAAAGCAAAAAAAAAAAACAATAATAAAAAGAGGCGCAAAGTCATAGTGGTGTGTATTTAATGGGTTTGGGTTGGGGGTGCAAAATGTCCCTGCCCCCCTCTAAAACTGATAAATCGAGAATGTCTTGAGAAAACCAGGAATTGTTTGGGCCAAAATATGGTTTGCCCCCTCTAGAAAAATCCTGGCGACGCCCACACAATATCCAACCCCCACCCCCACTGGCTGCCCCCTCCTCTCCTCTGTAGTGAGAACGATGGATACGATTTTGTATAGGCCAAGATCAAACCGCGTTTCGTCTAAATTACCTATTTGTACAGTTGGTGTATACGTCCTTAATGATTTGGCACCTTGAAAAATCAATGTTTAAATTGACTGGACAATATTCTAGCACAACATTATTTATGAGCTTTATATAATGAGACATCGCATGAGACAATCGGTCGGCAATAAATACTTAATTTCATTCAACTGTTGACAGCAAGACCTTCCTAATCGGCGCGCAATTTAAAACAACATTTGAACGGTATGAATCCCAGCACAAACATAAACCTCCACAATATCAGCGATTTCAATATCACCATCTCCCCTCTATAACAAAAACCATTTCTCCCCATCCCTGGAAATATTTCTCCCCATCCCCGGAAATATTGGTGACATGGTTGACGGGTTTTACGGAAATTGGGCGTTCCAACTAGCACCCTTCACCCTAGCTAGCCCCTTCCCCTATATTGACAATATGTCCTGGACCCTCGCACAATCTCCGCAGGAAACGTTATGTGCACGCAAATACAACTTAGGCGAGACTGATGGCGAATCCAAATAGGCTCGCGTGCAGCAGAGGGTCTGATTCTTTATTTGATTTAACAGTTGTTTGGAGTTATTAGAGTTTAAATTATCGAGATTTCATTGTATACAGTAATTATTACGAAACAGTCAACTCCACCCATCTAGCGGGTGCCGCGCGAAGCGCGGCATCCCGCTAGTACTTTATTAGAGCAGATAGTGGTGGGCGCGTACTGCTCGACACCCCGGGGACGAGGTTGACCTGACCTACGATTCATCAGGAATAGTCAGAATCTTTTGGTCTGGAAACCAGACTATGACGTTGGAAGACTGTTCAAAACCGCGTACACATCCCAAAGCAACCTCGTACCCAGGGTGTCGAACAGTACGCGCCCATCACTACCTGCTCTGGAAACGAGGTTGGAAAGAAAGTAAGCACTGGGGACGAGGTTGATCCCAAAGCGATTCTGGTCTCTCGACACAAGCCACTCAGACTAGACTTGGTTCAAGAAGTACTACAAAATGGGCACATAACACATTGCGCACGAAAAAGACAATGAAGACAGGGGCGGAGCTAATAGTGAAAGAAAAACGATGACACATAATAATAATAATAATAATACAGTGTACATATATTCGCAATTGTTTTCTTCTGTAATGTGCCACAGCATGTGAGTGAACAAAATTTATAAAGCTTCAATTCGGTTTGTCTTTTTCGCTGCATTGTTTTGGTAATATTAATATATTTTTGGTGTTTGACGTTTTTTCTCAATATTCAACATACTTTTGTTATATATTACCACCAATCAATAGACGAAATTGTCATTCAATATTGCAGGTATTTCTTGAGTTATCATCTAGAAAACGAGTGTGTTGTTTTTTCCATGAAAGTTGACTGTAGCAGACTTGTAATATATATTACGACCAGAAGACATTTCAGTTCAACACAACATGTATTTCTTGAGTTATCGTCCGGAAAACGAGTGTGTTGTTTTTGTTCATTAATTAGTTGGGCAGGTTTCTCCGTGAAACTGATGAAAATTCTTCACTATGACCACTGTTTGTGTAGCGCGCCCTCTTTTGAATGAAAATAGTTGACATGACCGTTCGGCTTGTACTTTTCGCACTTAACACGCTACATTGTTTTGGTTATATTACTTTGTGAGTCTGACTATTTCTGTCGATGTTCAACAGATTTGTGTTATATGTTACGACCAATCAATAGACGAAGTTTCAATTCAATAAAACAGGTATTTCTTGAGTTATCGTCCGGAAAAAAAGAAGTAATTGTTTTTGTTCCATGAAAGTTGACTTTAATTCGGATTGTATACTTTAAGCTTAATACACTACATTGTTTTGGTAAAATTATTGTTTTTGTTTGTTGATTTATATGGATATTCAACAGATTTGTGTTATATATTACGAACAATCAATCAATTAAATACAAAAAGTATTTCTTGAGTTATCGTCCGGAAAACGAGCGTACGCGTGTTTTTTTCCCCATGAAAGTTGACTGTAATTTGGGTTGTATTTTTGAGCTTAACACACTACATTGTTTTGGTTATATTATTTTAACTGTTGGCCGATTTCTCTGGATATTTGGCAGACTTGTGTTATATATTATATTACGACAAACTACTATAGAGGTCAGTTCAACTCTTTTTTTTAGTGATCCTAGGGCGACAAAACCGTTCAGTCATTCTTCGCGTCACTCTCCCGTGGCCTGAAAAATTTGACGCAACATTACTGGACCAAGCCCAGTCTAAAGTGGCTTTCTTAGCTGTTGGTAGCTTTCCAGCACTTAACTGGCGCATCACTCATCACTCAAATCTGATGGGAGGCAGGCTGGCTCTAAACAACAGACGCATATACATTGGGGATAGCCTGAGTGCTTATCAAGAACATATTTTATGGTCATCAACTGATTAAATAGCCATTATCTTAGTATAGGGGGCTCATGAATACGAACCCGGGATTCACGGGTTCGCGAAAGCCACATTAGACTGGGCTTGGTCCAGTAATGAACACAAATTTCACTCTTTTTATTTTCAAGGTGTTATATATTCTCGCTACATGTATAATACCACTCGACTTTCGGAGGACTTTTTACCGAAAACAGCCAATCACTGACCTGATGGTTTTTAGATTGGGCCAGTCATGTGTGTCCAAACGTAATTTGCATGCATACCGCGCACGCGTAATATGTATACACTGAAAAAGTTTCAACGGCCGCGCGCGTAATGTATACCCTGAAAAAGTTTCAACGGCCGCCATTATTGTTCACGTACGTTAACGTTGACGGACGGTATACGCCGGCCGGATATCGCGTTGTTGTTTTGACATACAGCCGGCCAGCCTAAGACTAAGACTAGAGCCTGATGAAAATGGCCACCTTTTCCGGGGCCCATACTTGCTGCTGAAGACGAAATCCGAGGGCCATTTGAAGACCCGGAACAAGCAGAGAAATTCGAAAGGGTATTCAACGGTAAGTTTCAGATCATTCATACTCATATCAATTATCGTAGTAATTTCTAGGATGGGTTGCGCTGTATTACAGTCGTTTTCCATGTTTTCCTAGTTCCGGATAGCAAACATCATTCAGCATGTTCAGGCTGCTTTCAGCTCAACTACTTCACGAATTCAAGTGACATTGATTAAAACGTTTACCTTGAGTGCTAGTGATGGTGAGACCACAAAATAATTTCCAAAATTTGAGCTCTTTTTATTTTGATTTTATGACGTCAAAAGTACCGATGTCACTTTTCCTAGTTCCGGATCGGTTCAGTTCCGAATCGATCAAAACTGCTTCACGCGAAAAAAAAATCATGCGAGAAAATCTATTTTTTTTCAGCCAGAACCAACCGAATCAAGCATATTTTCTGATAAAGTATTATTTCATTTTCCAAAAATAGTTCATTCAAGAGAATTCCAGAACATTTTAAAAAGAGAAAAACGTAAATGATTTTGAAACTTTTGTCCGCCGCAGCGCAACGTATCCGTACAGCTCGAACTCACCCACGGACAGAAGATTTTTGACCCATCACAGAATACGTCACACAAAAGCGATTATAAACGCGCGTTGTAGTTGGGTCGTAAGGCAATTTAAGAATACGGTCATTCGTTGGCGAATTTTCAAAAATTAGAGACTTTACAACTTATTTTGATTCAACAAGCATTCGATGGAAGAGTTTATACGACTGTAGTGCATGAACAAAATATTCGAAATCACACGGTACAAGTGATAGGCCTACCGAGGAGAAATTTTTTCGTCGCCTGATTCGCAGCTCCCGCGATTTTCTACAAACCGTCCAAACATGTCGAAGTGCGAGTCGCAATTCTGGCCGAAATTCCTCTTCTAAAGATTTTATCGGAAAAAATCTTTGTGCATCAAGGAGCTTATATTTTCCTTTTCAAAATGCACATCGTCCGAATTTTTTATTGGAGACTATTAGTATTAAATCCAAAAAGAGGTAGGTTTTTATTTGAAGCTATCCGGAACTAGGAAAAGTCCGGAACTAGGAAAACGACTGTATCACGTTTCTCGTTCGCAATAGAGACTGCCAACTAACCTTCCCGAATTGTCCTGTCTTTTGTGCAGTATAACTCTTCCTTTTCAAATTGATATAAAATAAATCTGACGGTGGTGTGGTTTATTCCGTGTACGATGCCTGCGAAAATAGACATGCTCGGAGTGTGCGAACGGAGGTGGACTCCCTATTGTATTATCGCGGTATGCGGGAAGTGGTTTTTATAATGATCTCAACTTTTTTTTAATCATTGTTAATGTTTGACCAAAATCCCCTGAATAAAGTCTGATATTTTTCCTGTAACGTTCAAGTTGTTTAAAGACGAAATGTCTACAGGATGATTTTTTAAGTCCCTGCCCTTCCCCTGAAAGAACACAAATAACTGATGCAAGGCTACTGATTGGCGATTGGGGGCGCCATTCACTTTACACGGTGCAGGCAGTTTGTGCTTATTTTGATCCCCGTAAAACTTTTTACGATTTCGTGGTGCAAATATCGTCTTTTGACTTCATTTTACATTTGCAGCTGAAGAATGGAAACCATACAATGGACCTTTCATGGACAGAGCACCATTAAACATTCATGTTACAATACAGGCGGTACCTTAGTTTTAGCAGACACGGTGAGGGAAAATTTGCAAGTTTTGGAAAACGTTAATATTTATTAAAAACTGTTAAAAGTCCCGAAAGACACAACATTTATTAATCGTCCATTTTGTACAACTTTGCAAAAATCCTTATGACCAGAGAGCTGGATAAAAATCGCTACTTGAAGGAGTTTTGGCAATGCAAAAAGAGAAATTTCCCATGCCGCGATAATAGGGATGCCGCGATAATAGCGAGTCAAACTATACATAATTTTCCAAATTTAGCTCTTTTTATTTTGACTTTACGACGTCAAAAGTACCAATGTCACTTTTCCTAGTTTCAGATCGGTTCAATCAGTTCCGAATTGATCAAAAACTGCTTTGCGCAAAAAAAATTAAAAAAATTTCCAGTCAGAACTTACCAAATCAAGCATGTTTTTCGAATTTTTTTTGTCGATTCGCAGCTCCTGCGATTTTCAACAAACCGTCCAAAAATGTCAAAGTGCGAGCATGGGCGTCGCCAGGATTTTTTCTAGAGGGGGGCAAAAAAAATTTTGGCCAAAAAATGCTGGTATTTCTCAACACATTCTCGATTTATCAGTTTTAGAGGGGGGCAGGGACATTTTGCCCCCCCCCCCCAACTCATTAAATTTACACCACTTTGTCTTCGCCCCTCTTTTCCTTTTTTTTTCTTTTTTTCTTTTTTTTTTTTTTTTTTTTTTTGCTTTTCCAGGGGGGGGGGCAAGTGCCCCCCTTGCCCCCCCCTCGCGACGCCCATGAGTGCGAGTCGGAAATCTGGCCAAAATTCCCCTTTCTAAAGATTTTATCGAAAAGATCGTCGTGCATCAGGAAGCTTACATTTCCTTTTCAAAATGCACTTCGTCAGAAAAATATTGAAGACAAATCCAAAAGAGGTAGGTTTTTATTTGAAGCTATCCGGAACTAGGAAACATCCGGACTAGAAAGCGACTGTACAAAAAGTATTTCTTGAGTTATCGCTCAGAAACAAAGGAGTGTGTTGTTTTGTTCCATGAAAGTTGACTGTAAATATAATTCGGGTTGTATTTTTCAGCTGTTAACACTACATTGTTTTGGTTATATTATTTTTATTATTTGACGGCCCTTTTCTGGATATTTAGCAGAATATTACGACCAACCACTAGAGGAAGTTTCAGTGCAACACAACCGTACATGTAATTCTTGAGTTATCGTCCGGAAAACGGGTGTGTTGTTTTTTAGGCAGCTGGTTTTACTCAGTCTTTACGAAAATTCTTGCTGACCACTATTTGTGTAGCGCGCCCTCTTTTGAATGCAAATTGACTTGAATTCGGCTTGTTGTTTTGGTTATTATTATATTTTGAGTTTGACGATTTCTCTCGATATTCAACAGATCTGTATTATATATTACGACCAATCAATATAGACAAACTCTCAATTCAATACAACAGGGATTTCTTGAGTTATCGTCAAGGAGTGACGATCAAATAAAAGGAGTGTGCCGTTTTTCCATGAAAGTTGACTGTAATTCGGATTCATTACTAACACATTGTCTTAAAAGTTGGTATCTGTTGTATGCAAAAACCCCTACACCGGGGGTTTGTGTAGAAAATATCAGACGGTTATTTATCACTCCCCATCACGTTCAATTTACTTTGGGGGCGACTGCAAGCCCCATTTCAAAGAAAATGTTAAGTCATAATGGCTAATGGTAATGGCTGTTATGGGTGCAGACCAGTAAATCGGTCCGAAATTGCCTGCGCCGGCCAAATCACGATTTGCATGCCCTCAAAATCTTCGGTATTTGAGCATGCTGTGGGCCATGAACTTGAGGGTTTGTAAAAAATATGGGTGGAAACCGTGCACAGGACTTGGAGCTTGCAGTTCTGTGTAATTTTGATGTAATTTGGACCCTAAAAGCGCTCTACTTTGCAATGGAGTGTAGGCATCGTTTTTCAAAATGGCGATGGGCTTCAGGACTATTTTCAGGGGTGATCATCTTCAGATGGAAATTTCTCCTAAAAGTCATCAGTTGACCCCCCAAAAATTGAAAAGAAAATGAAAGATGATGAAATAAGCTTTAATTTGATGTGTGTCTCGAATACCTTGGAGAGTTGTGAGTATTTTTCCCGAATTTTTGAAGTGGGAGCACTTACCATTGGGGTCAATGGAAGTTTATTTACTGGTCTGCTACCTTATAGGCAGTAGTGACCACTGCTCATGCGGCGCGCCCTCTATTGAAAACCGTCACGGTAGTATTGAATGGGTAGGTAATTTTGTCTCCGTGCGAGAAAAAAAAGCTGAAAAGTGCTAAGCTGCATAAGGGTAAAATGCCCTTGTAAAAAAAGTGAAACAAAGGAACTTTTTTGCAATTTCTTGGATTATTGCTCGAAAAGGAGTGTGACTTTTTTGCCATGAACGTTGCTTTCGTTCAGATTGTATTTCTCACGTTTAAAACAAAAATTGTTTCGATCGCATTTTCTTTTTTGTTGGAATAATTCGCATGAAAATATACTCTTGAAAGTGGTACATCATGAAGAATTATTGGTCAGAATTTCAGTTAAATACAATCAGTAAATTGTGACTAATCACCCGAACCGTAGAGTATTTTTGTCATGTACGATGCCATTAATTGATTTGGTCATATTATTTTTATTTGTTGAAAAATTCTCATGAAATTGAGCTGGCGATTGTGAGACATAATGTACAACCAATCGAGGAAATATTGATTCAATACACACAATATTTCTAGAGATATTGCTCGAATAATGAGTGTCTTCTTGTTACTCAACAGTATATGAGGTATCCGTGTTGACGCTGTTATAGGCAGTAGTGACCACTGTTCATGCGGCGCGCCCTCTATTGAAAAACAATTATTGTATTAAACGGGTAGGTAATTTTGTCTCCGTGCGTAAAAAAAAGACCGAAACTTGTACGGCTGCAAAATTGTCTGGGTAAAATGCCCTTGTAAAAAGGGAAACAAAGGAACTTTTTTGCAATTTCTTGGATTATTGCTCGAGTGTCACTTTTTTGCCATGAACGTTGCTTTCGTTCAGATTGTATTTTTTCACGTTTAAAAACACTAAAATTGTTTCGACTGCATTTTCTTTTTTGTTGGAATAATTCGCATGAAAATATACTCGTGAATGTGATACATCATGAAGAATTATTGACCAATCACCCGAACCGTGGAGTACTTTCGTCATGTACGATGACATTAAATGATTCGGTCATATTATTTTTGTTTGCTGACGAGTTCTCATGAAATTAAAGTGGCAATCGTGAGAAATTATGAACAATTTAAAACAATAAAATTGTTTCGATTGCATTTTCTTTTTTGTTGGTATAATTCGCATGAAAATACCCGTGAATGTGATACATCATGAAGAATTATTGGTATTTGACACGGAACTCGAGAAAATTTACAGGAACCGCCGAAGAATGAATGTACTAATAGAATTAAAGGAAATTACAGTATACTATGAAAGACACTCCGTATTTTATCAACATGCAATCATTTCTTACAAAAGGGGGCGCGCTACACAAACACTGCTCACCGCGCTCCGACGTCTGGCCATTCGAGATGTAAAACACAGTTATTGTGACAACGGGAACTCAAGATAAACATATATTGTATTGCAATTAAATTTTCTGTAATATTTTGCCATGGCATTTGACACCAAATATGCACCAAATTTTGGTTAACCCTTACAATTTTAGATTTTCCAGAAACATCTGATTTTGCCCTATTTTGCTTAAAAATGCAAGGTTAATCCCTTACAATTTGATTTTTTTTTCAAAAAATCTAATTTTGCCCAATTTTACTCAAAAAGCAAGGTTACTCACTTACTTCTGAAAGTTTTCAGAAACATCTGATTTTGACCAATTTTGCTAAAAAAAAATGCAAGGTTAACCCCTCACAATTTGAAATTTTTCATAAACATGTATTTTTGCCAAAATTTATTCAAAAGCAGGGTTAAGCCCTTACAATTTGAAATTTTTCATAAACATCAAATTTTTACCCAATTTTATTCAAAAAGCAAGGTTAACCCCTTACATCTGAATTTTTTCAGCGACATCTGATTTTGACCAATTTTGCTAGAAATGCAAGGTTTACCCCTTACAATTTGAGATTTTTCATAAAAATCTGACATTGCCCAATTTTACCAAAAAAGAAAGGTTAATCCCTAACAATTTGAAATTTTCATCAACATCTCATTTTGCCCAATTTGCTAAAAATGCAAGGTTAAGCCCTTACAATTTGAAAATTTTCATAAACATCTAATTTGCCCAATTTTGTTCAAAAAAGAAGGTTAACCCTTTAGGCCAAAAAAAAAAAAGTCTCCGGTTTCTGGTATGGAGCTTGTCCAAAAAGTGGTGCGGCGACGCGGCTTTTTTTTTTTTACCCGACTTTTTTGCTTCAAATGTCGGCTGATGACTGCAAATGGTGCCCGACTAAACTTAGTGCAAATATATGGGAGTCCAGAGAGGCCACATAAAGCTTATTCTCGATCATAACCCCATCTAAAAACACGTTGAAATTGCGCAGCAGCAGAATTCCAGTCAAACCAGTGAGTTTGGTGGTTTTGAGACATCATCTTTCATTGAAAAAAAAACTTTTTCATTTTGCCGACGCGCATGGCTACGGCGACGCGCGCGCATACCAGAAACCGGAGACTTTTTTTTTTGGCCTTACATCTGATTTTTTTTTCAGAAACATCTGATTTTGCCCAATTTAGCTAAAAATGCAAGGTTAACCTCTTACAATTCGAGGTTTTTCTTGATGATCCGATTTTGCCCAGTTTTGCTAAAAATGCAAGGTTAACCCCTTACTATTTGAAATTTTTCATAAACATCTAATTTCGCCCAATTTTATTCAAAAAGCAAGGTTAACCCCTTATATCTGAATTTTTTTCAGAAACATCTAATTTTGACCAATTTTGCAAAAAAATACAAGATTAACCCCTTACAATTTGAAATTTTTCATAAACATCTAATTTTCACCCAATTTTATTCAAAAAGCAAGGTTAACCCCTTACATCTGAATAATTCCAGAGACATCTGATTTTGACAAATTTTGCTGAAAATGCAAGATTAACCCCTTACAATTTGAATTGTTTCATCAACATCTAATTTTGCCCAATTTGCTTAAAATGCAAGGTTAGGCCCTTACAATTTGAAATTTTTCATAAACATCTGATTTTGACCGATTTTGCTAAAAATGCAAGATTAACCCCTTACAATTTGAATTTTTTCATCAACATCTCATTTTGCCCAATTTGCTAAAAATGCAAGGTTCCCTTACAATTTGAAATTTTTCATAAACATCTAATTTTGCCCAATTTTGTTCAAAAAGCAAGGTTAGCCCCTTACATCTGATTTTTTTCAGAGACGTCTAATTTTGACCAATTTTGCTAAAAATGCAAGATTAACCCCTTACAATTTGAAATTTTACATGAACATCTCGTTTTGCCAAATTGTATTCAAAAAGCAAGATTAACCCCTTACAATTTGATTTATTCCAGAAACATCTGATTTTGACCAATTTTGCTAAAAATGCAAGGTTTACCCCTTACAATTTGAAATTTTTCATAAACATCTAATTTCGCCCAATTTTATTTAAAAAGCAAGGTTAACCCCTTACATCCGAATTTTGTCAGAGACGTCTAATTTTGAACAATTTTGCTAAAAAATGCAAGATTAACCCCTTACAATTTAAAATTTTTCATAAACATTTCATTTTGCCCAATTTTGCTTAAAATGCAAGGTTTACCCCTTACAATTTGAGATTTTTCATAAACATCTAATTTCTTCCAATTTTATTCAAAAAGCAAGGTTAACCCCTTACATCTAAATTTTTTTCAGAGACATCTAATTTTGACCAATTTTACAAAAAAAAGCAAGGTTAAGGCCCCCAAAAAAAGTCTCCGGTTTCTGGTATGGAGCTTGCCCCAAAAGTGGTGCGGCGACGCGGCTTCTTTTTTTTCTTTTTTTTTACCAGTTTTTTTTCCCCTTCAAATGTCAGCTGATGACTGCAAATGATGCCCGACTAAACTTAGTGCAAATATATGGGAGTCCAGAGAGGCCACATAAATCTTATTCTCGATCATAACCCCTTCTAAAAACACGTTAAAATTGTGCAGCAGCAGAATTCCAGTCAAACCAGTGAGTTTGGCGGTTTTGAAACATCATCTTGTATTGAAAAAAAAACTTTTTCATTTTGCCGACGCGCATGGCTACGGCGACGCGCGCGCATACCAGAAACCGGAGACTTTTTTTTTTGGCCGAATCCCTTACATCTAAAATTTTTCAGAAACATCTGATTTTGCTAAAAAATACAGGGTTAACCTCTTACAATTTGTAGTTTGTCATAAACATCTAATCTTTTCCCAATTTTATTCAAAAAGCAAGGTTAAGCCCTTACATCTAAATTTTTTCAGAAACATCTGATTTTACCCAGTTTTGCTAAAAATGCAAGATTAAGCCCTTACAATCTGCAATTTTCCAGAAACATCTGATTTTGCCCTATTTTGCTAAAAAAGCAAGGTTAATCGCTTACATCTTAAATTTTTCAGAAACATGTGATTTTGCCAAAATTTTGCTACAATATGCAAGGCTCACCTCTTACAATTTGAAATTTCTCATCAACATTAAATCTTGCCCAATTTTACTCAAAAAGCAAGATTAACCCCTTTAATTACATCTGGAATTTTTTTAAAACATCCAATTTTGCCCAATTTTGCTAAAAATGCAAGGTTAACCCCTTATGAGGTTTTTCATAAAAATCTGATATTGCCCAGTTTTGCTAAAAATGCAAGGTTAACTCCTTACAATCTGCAATTTTTCATAAACATCTGATTTTACCCAATTTTGCTTTAAAAAAATTGCAAGGTTAACGCCTTACAATTTGAAAATTCTCATAAACATTAAATTTGGCCCAATTTTGCTTAAAATGCAAGGTTAAGCTCTTACAATCTGCAATTTTCCAGAAACATTTGATTAATGCCCAATTTTATTGATTTGGTCATATTATTTTTGTTTGTTGATAAATTCTCATGAAATTGAACTGGCAATCGTGAGACATTGTGAACAATTAATCCAGGAAATATTGAGTTAATACATTCAGCATTTCTTGAGATATTACCCAACCATGAGTGTCTTCTTACTCAATAGTAGTGAGGTATCCGAGTTGATACTGTTGTAGGCAATATTGTGGTGACCAGTATTTGTGTAGCGCGCCCTCTGTTGGAAGAATTTGATGTTGGTAAAATGTACGGCAGTGCTCTTACACATTGTCGTGTTTTTTTTTGTATTATTTGTTATCTATAACAGTTCTGTTGATTTTCAAATATATTGTCTTGTATATCACAGTCAATTGTGGGACGCAATTTCAAATCGGTGTAATGTGTTTTTTTGGAGTTATCGTCTCCACAGAGTGGGCTTTGTTTTTGTTCCATTAAAAGTGACTCTGCGAATTCGAGTGAATTTTTCGCGATTAGTACACTGTATTTCCCTACATCATATTAAATTTATTATTAAATGGTTCCCGCCAATTTTCAAACCATTTGTGTCCCATATCCCAAACAATTATTGAACGAAATTTCAATTTAGTGTACTGTGTTGTTCTTGAGTTATCGTCTCCACAAACAGTGCTTTATTTTTGTTCCATTAAAAGTGACTCGAATTCGAATTGAATTTTTCGCGATTAGTACCCTGTATTTCCTTAAATCATATTAAATGTATTCCTTAATGGTTTCCGTCCAATTTTCAAACCATGTGTGTCCTATATCCCAAACAATTTTTAAACGAAATTTCAATTCAGTGCACTGTGTTGTTCTTGAGTTACCGTCTGCCCAAAGACCATCACTTGTGCCAAATTTGTTTGGGCAGATCGTATCCACGTTGACAGCATTAATTTCAATTTGCGGTGTGGTGACCAGTATTTTTGAAGCTCGCCCTCTGTTGGAAGAATTTGATGTTGGTAAAATGTACGGCAGTGCTCTTACACATTGTCGTTTTTGTTTTTGTTGTATTATTTTTTGTCTGTAACAGTTTCTGTCGAATTTCAAATATATTGTCTTGTATATCACAGTCAATTGTGGGACGCAATTTCAAATCGGTGTAATGTGTTTTTCTGGAGTTATCGTCTCCACAAAGAGTGCTTTATTTTTGTTCCTTTAAAAGTGACTCGAATTCGAATTGAATTTTTCGCGATTAGTACCCTGTATTTCCTTACATCATATTAAATGTATTCCTTAATGGTTTCCGTCGTTTGTCAAACCATGTGTGTCCTATATCCCAAACAATTTTTAAACGAAATTTCAATTCAGTGTAGTGTGTTGTTCTTGAGTTATCGTCTCCACAAAGAGTGCTTTATTTTTGTTCCATTTAAAAGTGACTCGAATTCGAATTGAATTTTTCGCGATATTGTACCCTGTATTTCCTTACTTTATATTAAATGTATTCCTTAATGGTGTCCGTCGATTTTCAAACCATGTGTGTCCTATATTCCAAACTTTTTTTAACGAACTTTCAATTCATTGTTGTGTGTTGTTCTTGAGTTATCGTCTCCACAAAGAGTGCTTTATTTTTGTTCCATTAAAAGTGACTCGAACTCGAATTGAATTTTTCGCGATTATAGTACCCTGTATTTCCTTAAATCACATTAAATGTATTCCTTAATGGTTCCCGTCAATTTTCAAACCATGTGTGTCCTATATCCCAAACAATTATTGAACGAAATTTCAATTCAGTGCACTGTGTTGTTCTTGAGTTATCGTCTCCACAAAGACCATCACTTGTGCCAACTTCGTTTGGGCAGATCGTATCCATGTTGACAGAAGTTTTTGCGGTGTGGTGACCAGTATTTTTGAAGCTCGCCCTCTGTTGGAAGAATTTGATGTTGGTAAAATGTACGGCAGTGCTCTTACACATTATCGTTTTTGTTTTTGTTGTATTATTTTTTGTCTTCAACAGTTTCTGTCGAATTTCAAATATATTGTCTCGTATATCACAGTCAATTACGGGACGCAATTTCAAATCGGTTTAATGTGTCCTTCTGGAGTTATCGTCTCCACAGAGTGGGCTTTATTTTTGTTCCTTTAAAAGTGTCTCCGCGAATTCGAATTGAAATTTTTTGCGATTAGTACACTGTATTTCCTTAAATCATATTAAATTTATCCTTAACGGTTCATGTCAATTTTTAAAAGGTTTGTGTCCTATATCCCGAACAATTATTGAACGAAATTTCTATTCATTGCACTGTGTTGTTCTTGAGTTATCGTCTCCACAAGTCCATCATTCGATGCCAACTTTGGGCAGATTGTGGTATCCACGTTGACAGAAGTCTTTGCGGTGTGGTGACCACCACTGTTCATGCGGCGCGCCGGCCTCTCATAATTATAGTATCAAACGAGTAGGTAATTCTCCGTGCGAGAAAAAACAAAGACCGAAACTTGTATGGCTGCAAAAGGTGTTTGGGTAAAATGCCCTTGTAAAAAAGGGAAACAAAGGAACTTTTTTGCAATTTCTTGGATTATTGCTCAAAAAGGAGTGTGACTTTTTTGGCCATGAACTTGCTTTCGTTCCGAAGTTAATTTTTCACGTATTAAACACTAAATTGTTTCGATCTCATTTTCTTTCTTGTTGGAATATGATTCGCATGAAAATATACTCGTGAATGTGATACATCATGAAGAATTATTGGAGGGAATTTCCATTTAGTACAACCTGTTAATCATGACTTATAACCCAAACCTTAGAGTACATGTATTTCTGTCATGTTCGATGACATTCTTGATTCGGTCACATTATTTTTGTTTGTTGACAAATTCTCATGAAATTGGACTGGCGATCGTGAGACATTATGAACAAGTAATCAAGGAAATATTGAGTTAATACACTCAGCATTTCTTGAGATATTGCTCGAACCATGAGTGTCTTCTTGTTACTCAATAGTAGTGAGGTATTCGTGTTGCCGCTGTTATAGGCAGTAGTGACCACTGTTCATGCGGCGCGCCCTCAATTGAAAAACAGTTATAGTATTAAACGGGTAGGTAATTTTGTCTCCGTGCGATGCGAGAGAGAAAAAAAAGCCGAAAAGTCTATGGCTGCAAAAAGTGTTTGGGTGAAAACGCCTTAAAAAAGTGAATCAAAGGAATTCGTTTTCTTCAATTTCTTGGAATATTGCTCGAAAAGGAGTGCCACTTTTTTTTGCCATGAACGTTGCTTTCGTTCAGATTTAATTTTTCATGTATGAAACACCTAATTGTTTCGATCTCATTTTCTTTCTTGTTGAAATATAATTCGCATGAAAATTCCGATTGCATTTTCCATTGTGTTTTGGTTGATATTATTTTTAGTGTTTAACTCTATGATCAGAACACAAGAGGGCGGTCTCCATCTTCCATGATTTGCAATTTTGGCCGCGCGCGCTGCGTTAGGCCGGCCATGGAGGAACGAATAGAGGGCACGGACCGTTAGTCGACTAGTGGTTGATTTGTGACGTACCTTACGCCTGCGCACTGATAGCAACGTGCGAACGACTATAGTCAGCTAGCGTAGTCAACCACCGTCGACTAGACAGAGTTCGGGCAAACGTTATTTAACCATTGGTCATTGGTCCTTGCGCGAACTTGGCCTATATACATGCCCGGTTTTTTTTTCAGCATCAAAAACCGCGATATGCGATGGATGCTTAACGTTATACTTTTCCGTGAAACGCAGAACTTCAAGGTGAGATTTCTTACTTTTTTGTCAAGTTTGTGGCACGCGCAATAAGGTAGCAATATTGCAATCACAAAGTTCTGAAAGTTGAACATGTAAAAAAAATTGACAATGACATGATGATTTTTTTTTTGCAAAACAGAACAAAACGTATTTTTTTAGATGACGTCATGTGTTCTATAAGTAGAGATGACTTGATTAAAGACACGTGGAACTGTTTTTTTTTTTCATGCTATATGTATAAATTGGCATTACGTGAAGTTGCGAATTTCCTTGCTCACGACATAAGGATTAAGAGAAGGTCTTTAATCAAGGAGTGCCTTAATCAAACGTAAGTCAGTGCATGCGGGCATCCGGGATTTTTTTTACAATTAATTAATTTGCTTATCGAGCGCCCAGACCTAGGCCTATTAAAGGGCCTATCATGTTCTTGAAACTCAATTATGTCAATGATTCTTGATTCTGGATAGCCCAATAAATGTGGCCAATTTACTGGACTACCTCCGTAAATAAAGGCCACACCATGCTTCCACCATGTACAAAAACATGTCAAACTTTGTCAAATTGAGATTTTCACATTCATGACATTTAGGCTTAGTTTGAAGTTTAATTTTGCTTAAGAAGCAAAAAGTGCTGCCTTTTTCGTGAAATTTCATGTTGAAATTTTGATATGCAAACGTGTGCAAATGAATCTGGAAATTTCACAAAATAGACATCTGAGAAAGGCATTACTTTCCGATTAGCCTATATTATAGAGGTCGAGTATGCTTCTTAAGCAAAACTACAAACTAAGCCTGAATGTGAAAATCAAAATTTGACAAAGTTCGACACGTTTTTGTACATGGTGGAAGTGTGGCCTTTATTTACGGAGTTAGTCCAGTAAATTGGCCACATTGTCACCTATTGCTGAATTTTAGTTGTCAGATTAACGTATGAGAACTGAGCTACATCAACAGGACCACTATGGCTAGGACGTACTACACACTGCCCTGGGTTCGCTACACCAACTTCGCCCGACTGTTGGTGTTCCTAGACGGATGCGCATCGGCAGCTCTGTGGCTCACCGGTAAGACACAAATGCCTTATTTTCTTTTTTTTGGAACCAAAATGCTTCAAAGATATAAGATCCTTTGCTCTGTGTGCATTTTTTTAGTTGCAAGTCACAGATTTTGTTGAAAGTAAGCGTGTTTGGAATAAATGTTTTTGAATGAAAACAAGTACTGATGCACCTGAATTTTGCTTCATTTGTCTTTACAGGTGGTCATGATGTGTATCTTGAATCAAGTGTCCTGAAGTGGACTATTACTGGATCAGTTTTTGAGCTCGCTTGCATCGGCATCATCAAGATGCTTCTGCTTTTCCACGCCTACGCAAAACTAGAAGACTTTGCGTTGGCGATGCTCGAAGACCCGTATGTTCCGAGGATCATGGCCACAAAACGCAACCTGCACGCGTTCACCATCGCGCTGTCGCTCGCCAGTTTGGCGTACGCGTCGATCAAAGGAGGCCTGGTGCTCAACGCGATTCTCAACCACGCCGAGTACGCACCCATGCACATTACCTACAACGCGTCGGTGATCAGCGCGGTGGCCTTCTCGTTGGTGGAATTTGTGACGGCCATTTTGGGACCCCTGTTCCTGCGCCGGTTACAGATCATCCGTATCAAGCACGAGCTCACCGACGAAGACGAGACAAAAGAGAAGGAGGAAAAGAAAAAGGCAAACCTCGGCCGACTTTTCAGTTTGGCCAAACCGGTAGGTTAGATTTCATGCCTTATTCGTGTGGTGGAATTTAGTATTGAAAAGGGTTTCATTTTTGTAGAAGCATGTTGAGAGGAGTTTCACATTCATGCATGTATATGTGTCGATTGAATTGTTGAAGAAAAGTAAACCAGAAAAAAACCATTGATATTGTATTTTTGACATTTTTAATTGACATTGTAAAATACAGGAATTGCTCTTGTTTCTGATCTGCTGCTGAAGAGTGATCTTTAAAATCATGTCAAATAGAGGAATGCCAGGAATGGCTCCAGCTTTTGATTGGCATAGGCCTAATGATGACCTTCAAAATATAGGAATGGGTCTTGCTTCTGATTGGGATACCTATCTTTTGACCTTTGAAATGACCTTCCCAAAAAAGTGGCTCTTGCTTTTGATTGGCATGCTAATCTTTTGACCTTTAAAATGACCTTTCAAAGTACAGGAATGACTCTTGTTTCTGATTGGCATTCTGATTCTTGATCTTGAAAATGACCTTTAAAATACAGGAATTGCTCTTGCCTCTGATGTCAGAATTGCCGTTTGATCTTTTGAATGACCTTCTAAAATACAGGAATGGCTCTTGCTTCTGATGTCAGAATTGTGTTTTGATCTTTTGAATGACCTTTTAAAATACAGGAATGGCTCTTGCTTCTGGTTGGCATGTTCGGTCTGATTGTCTCCAGTGCATCGTCCATGGCCGCTCCACTATTCTTTGGATATGTTGTCGACGCCGCTACTCATAAATCGATGGGTAAGTGGCCTACGTAGTTTGAAGCATCAAATTCTGTGGGTAGTCCTGCGAGTTGTGGGTTGGAGTCCAGGCTATGGGATTGTGGTGGGTGGTCTTGGGCAAGACGCTTTGTCGAGATGGTATAAGGACTGTTGCATGGGCCCAGTGAGCAGAGTTGATAATAACGTGAAGTACTTTGATATTTGTTAAAGTGCTATAAACATACCCATTATTAATGCTGGGCCTTGTGTCTCTTGTAAGCTAGGGCTCTGCATCGGAACCGGGTACCTGAGTACCCGACCGTTAATGTCAGGAACTGGTTCTAGATTATGGGACCGGGTACCCGTAACCAACTTTACAAATTACTCAGTTACTTCTCAGACAATGAACAAGAAAGGTTTTGAAGTCATTTTCAAAATGAAAAACCAGACCACATGGGAAAACAAAACATATTTTACATTTTTGACGCACGCTCGCGAATGCTGAACATTACACCGTAAAGCTATAAAGCTCACTGTACACACTTGTATCTTGCTGTGTTGCGGTAGTATGATCGCGCGGACCTTTGTAAACAATCTCAACAGCAACTTCTGAAATTTGAATTTTGGCATGTTTGGCGTTGGGTTTCTTAAACGGGTACCTGGGTACCCGTGTTTTTTTTCAAGCGGGTACCCGGTTCCTGTACTACCCGTAGATGCACACGCCTATTGTGAGCTGGGCAGTGCTATCATATAGGATTACCCTGTAACCCAAAATGGATGGGCATTTCTTGATTCCAGCTGCCGTGAATAGTACCGTTCTCGTCCTCTTCCTGATATTCGCCGGCGGGTCCATCGCTTCACTGCTTCGCTCCTGGGCCTTCACTCTGGCCGGTTATCGCGTTGTGTGTCGCATCCGTCGCGATCTGTTCGCGGCAATCATCCGCCAGGAGGTGGCGTTCTTTGACATCAACCGGACCGGCGAGCTGACCAATCGCTTGTCCTCGGACACGGCGGTTCTGCAAAATGCCGTCACGGTAAGGAAAACCCCAAACTTGTGATATTTCTGTTCTTAAAGTTGCTTGAACTGTGTTTTTCAATAAATTTTAACAGAAAAAGCTGTTTTTCCTACTGTGGACGTTTTCAATCCTCTGAAAATGTGGTTTTATTTTGTGTTGCATTTGTAAATAACTGTGTTGCAAATATTTCAAAATTTACAATAATTCATTATTAAAAGATGTCTCATTTCTAGAGCAAAAATATTTTAAGCCAATGAGATAAAAGTGACCCAAGTCAGTTTCCCGTTCTGGTTTTAAGTTTAGTGTGTTTTTACTGTTCTTTGTTTCTTAAATTATAAAAAAATTGTGGTGTTTTAGGTGAATATCTCGATGTTGGTGCGCTACTTTTTCCAAATCCTTGGCTCCATCGTCATCATGTTCACTCAGAGCGCCGCCTTAACTGGTGTTCTGCTTTCAGTGGTTCCCATTGTGGCCATCGGGGCTGTCCAATACGGTAAGCGGATTCACAGTATCGGAATTTTCGCTTGACAAAAGGATCTTAAACCTTAATATCATACCTTAATCTGAACGCTAAGTAAATTTTTGACTTCAATGACGACTTTATTTAATTGTGCCTTTTGTTGTGGAAAATTGTTAGGCACAGTTCTGGACAAAGGGGAACTAAATACATTAAAAATAATAACAGGCCTGAAAAATAATAAGTGACAGAAGTGACTTGGAGAAATTGGTATTTTTTAATCTGCGTAGGGAAAATGGGAAAATGTTTGGAAATTTTAAGGAAAATCTGTTTAATTTTTTTTGGAGAAATTTCAAACATAATGTATGGAAAGTTAAGAACTAACCAAATTTAACAACAATAAAAAAATGAAGCATTGCCAAAGAAAAGGGGGCAATTCTGACGCTATAAGTGGCATTTTGGGGTGAGGCTAAATCTCTCTTTTAGCTCCCCTTAAGACCGATTCATATTCGGCATTGAAGCAAATTTTGTGACGTCACGGCCAGAATTTGCGCTGCAAATTCCCAAAAGTTGAACACTTTTTAACCGCAGCGAATTTTGACATCAAAGTTGCTTCGCATTCCCATCAGGTGTGAATGGACCTTAGACATATAAATTATTATTATTATTTTTTAAATCTTGAAATTGTTTCCAGGAAATTTCGTGAAGAACATCCGTAAGAATTTCCAGGACGCCCTCGGCAGTGCGGGCACGGTCGCAGAGGAGTCCATCTCCAGCATACGCACCGTGCGCTCGTTCAGCGGCGAGCCAAAGTCGCAGGCGTCCTACGACAAGGAGGTGGCGCTCAGTTACAAGTACGGCAAATCGTTGGCCGTGTTGACTGGTGTCTTCAATGGGATTATAGGCATTATATCCCAGGTGCGTACACCAAATCTGCGCCTGCGCCTGCGCCTGCGCCTGCTTGGACTTGATCAAATAATTCAATATTTGGAAGTGCACTGATCGAGTTTTACCTAAACAGGCTGCCTAAACAGGATTTGCGCTTGCCTGCACCTGCACCTGCGCCTGCGCCTGCTTGGACTTGATCAAATAATTGAATATATGAAGTGCACTGATCAAGTTTTACATGCCCCAGCCTAAACAGGACGCCTTAACAGGATTTGTGCGCACCTGCACCTGCACCTGCGCCTGCACTGGCTTGTCAAAAATTAGCTTTCGGTATGCATGTAAGTGTGGCATTTGACAAAGAATATAACCATGCAATTTAATGTAAGATTAAAATAACTTGTAGGATTAACTTAGAGGTTTTTCAATCATCTCCTCAAGACCGCTCACATTTTTGGAACAGTTGAATAAAACAATTTGCTATTCGGATATTTGGTTGATGATGAAATATCCAAATATTCAGTACATACTCAGCATAGCCCTAGTTTATCATAAAATGAATGTTCTTGTGATACAGGGAGCGATAGCCCTAGTACTATGGTATGGTGGCAAGCTTGTGCATCTGAACGTGACGACACACGGCACGCAAGGCATCAGTGTGGGCATTCTGACAGGTAAGATTGAAAATTGCATATCCTGAAAGGCCATTATCGAAGTCACAGTTTTCTTTCCAACTATGGCTTCATTTCTTGCTCAACAATCATTTTTTTTGTTTTTGTTCAAATACTCCAACGTGGATATTTTGTACAAAAACCCATTTGTTCCAATACAACAGCAGCGTCAAAGTGTGTATTACCAGGGTACTGATATGGTCTGTCGTACATTTTATAAGCCCAATGAGCAGGGGTTATAATGATGTTGCACAACGAGCACCAATAGACTTGGTTATTTATCATGTTGGGTTTTCGGAAATACTGGCCCTATTTTGTGTACAATTTGACAGTGTTTGTTTTTCGTTATTGACTGCCCAATGTAGCCTTCATGCTGTACACGCTGAACGTTGCCATGGCGTTTGCCTTTCTGGCCTCGCTCTACGGGGATTTCATGCAGGCGGTGGGCGCGTCCATCCGCATCTTTGCTCTGATGGACCGCCAGCCGGAAGTCAGCAACGAGGGCGGGCAGCACCTGATGGAGTTCAACGGGGAACTGGAGTTTGACGACGTCCATTTCAAGTATCCCTCCCGACCGGAAAATGAAGTACTCAAGGTATATGAAATCCCTCCCCCCCCTTTTTCTAAACCCCACCCCTCCCCCTTACCACTCTGAAACCAATTTTATGAAATTTAATCTAAAGGATTAGCAAAGTTCTGGATACAGATTTCATAAATTGTTGAAGTTTTCATTCACAAAATTGCACAGGAAAAATGGTAAATATGACTTATACTAAATTATGACAATTCAGAAAATTTTAAATTTCAAAAGATTATTTCCGCCGTTCTTGATAGGACCAAGAAAAAGAAAGACTTGTATAACGTTAAAGCCTTTGCATTTTTTCCCTGAAATGCATCCAAGACCAATTTCCCCCTCATGGAAACCCCTGGCACTCCAAGTAGAATATTCCTAGTGCCCTTAACAACCCATGCTTCCCATTGACATGGGTGATTCCAATGATTACTTTCAGGGGGTGTCTCTGAAGGGGGACATGAGCTCCTTTTTATGTTTAACACTAACCCCATTGGTATTTTTGTTGACAAACATCATTTCGCTACCCCTGTATTCCAAGTGGAACATTCCAAGTACCCTTATCAACCCATGCACTCAGTTAACTTGGGTTATACAATGTCTGGTTCATAAGGGGGTGTCCTTTAGCATGAACCTAAGCCAGGCCTTGGGATTTTTTGTTCAGAAAAATCCGAAATGAATATTTCCATACAGCTACCCCCTATATTCAAAGTGGAACATTCCAAGTACTCTTGGCAACCCATGCTTTTAGCTTACTCGGGTTGTACCAATGTCTACTTCCAGGGGGTGTCTTTCGGCATGAAGCCAGGCCAAGTCATGGCTTTGGTCGGTCCCTCCGGAGGCGGCAAATCTACGATAGTCAATCTCATCGAGAGATTTTATGAACCTACCGCGGGCTCAGTCAAACTTGGTATGTCATCGATTTTTCCGTCTCACTTTCTCTTTCCATTTCAGAAAATCACAAACTCCATTTAAAGCTTGAAAACAAGCCTGTTTCAAAAATTCATTGCCTGTTCCATCATGTGTTGTGTATGGCATTTTTTAAATCAGTGAATTTATTTTAATCACATTTTTGACTATATATTTTGAAGGAAGTATGTTTGTCAATATTTGTGAATTTGTAAAATATATATTTTGTCTGATTTTTTTTAGGCAAAGTGGGGTTCATAGCTAAATTTCTCCACATTTGTACACAGATGGAGTCAGTCTATCGGAGCTGGATCCGATGTTTTTCCGACGAAAGATTTCCATGGTCAGTCAGGAGCCGTCCTTGTTTGCCTGTTCCATCAAGGACAATATTGCTTATGGAAAGGATGCAACAGATGAGGAGGTAAGTTCAGATACCAGACCTGGTTTAGCATTTGCAGATAAAGCCAAATTGACGGATTTCCTAATAATTTGTAAGATGATGTAAGAGTCGACCTGTATTAGACTTTATCTAGCATTGGCAGAGGAGGAATTGAATAGAAATATATCCTTATAATGGGTAGAATGAGGATGGAGTGCGGGTACCAGACCTGATGGTATTGGAAGGATGGGCCAAATAGATTATTGGTGACTCAGTATACCATACCTTATTTATCATTGGCAGGCAGTGAAAACTAGATTGTTACCTAATTAGTGGGAAGGACGAGGATGGAATACGGGTACCAGACGCAATGTAATATTTGCAAGGAATGCCAAATAGACTGATACCCTAATATTACGATAGACGGAAAGCTAAGCGCAGGTACAAGACCTTATCTAGCATAAGCTGGGAAACAAAATAGATTGACACCTTGACAGTGGGTTAAAGATGTGAATTCAGGTACCAGACCTCATCTAGCATTATCAGCGTTGGCCAAATAGGCTGATTCTCTTATATAGACTGATTCCATTTTAAATCATTTCTTAAAAACCAAGATTCAAGGGTTCAATCTCTGCATTTTTCTCTCTCCAATTTTAGATAGAGCAAGCGGCTAGAATGGCCAACGCCCATGACTTCATTACGTCGTTTGAGGAGGGTTACAAGACCCTGGTAGGGGAAAGAGGAGTTCGTCTGTCGGGAGGCCAGAAACAACGAGTTGCTATCGCGAGAGCCCTCATCATGGATCCTAAGATATTACTCTTGGACGAGGTAAGGTGATGAGGTTTTAAATGGAAAATGTTGGGTAAATCGGAGTAGATGGAATATTGCCATCAATTTGCTTGACTGAAATTGCTCTTTGAAATTGGGTGCTACGGGTTTTAGCTGTTCCACAGGGCCAGCCTAGCGCCTTCTTTGCATCAATCTCACTGACTGACTGACTGACTGATTTACTGACTCGCTCCTCGATGACTTCACTTGTGAGCCGGGCAGTGCTATCGTATAGGATTACACCTATGAATGGGCTAAATCCGCCCCATTGTGTAGACCAGATGCACGAAAAGACTTCCAGTGAATAGCAATTCTGAGTCGGTTGATTAGAATGTTGTACGCTCCATGACCAGACTTAATAGGTTTGCCTAGTCTTGTTTAAGCTGATCTTGTAATCCTGATGGCAAAATAACTTTCATGTTTCTGCTGCTTGTTTGTAGGCTACCAGCGCCTTAGATGCAGAGAGCGAGCATCTAGTACAAGAAGCTATCGATAGAGCCATGGTGGGACGGACGGTGCTTATCATTGCTCACCGACTATCCACAGTCAGGAATGCGTCGCAGGTATGTCTGTACATCCATTAGGCTAGGGGCCCTTTTGAAACTTGGACAAGCCCCACACATCTTTGGTTTGTGTACATATCTCACAGTGCTTGTGACAAAGCAACCGTGGTCACCTAACCAAAAAGTCGCGATCTTATTGGGCCTGTTTGATTGATGGTCTCGAAGGGGCTGTTGCTTTGTAACCCTAACCCGCCAAGATCCTTTAAAATCTACCAGTCTTGCCGATCTTGGCACTTAGACATGGGAAGCTCCGAGGCGTTCTCAGCATTTCACGGGTGGGGTTGCCAACGTTCCCAAGACTGGATTTGGTTCATCTCGTTGATAGAGCCGTCTACCTCCACGGTAGCTTGGCTGCAATTGGTTGCGTTAAATAGACAATTTAAATCAAGAACAAGAGTCATATCTGTCTTTATGTTCCCCTTTAAGGTTCTAGTCATCAACCACGGCAGGATAGCTGAGAAAGGAACTCACGACGAACTAGTCGGTAAGGGCGGTATCTACAAGAAACTGGTACTTCGTCAGTTGAGCGCAGCGGGCGGGGCCATCAATACCATCCCCGAGGATCTGATCCTTGATGACGAAACCGATGAAGTCATCGAGCTGGCGAACGGCTTGGACTAAGGACCGTTGGCCTGGCAACCTGAGACAACCTGAGACAACCTGAGCTACTTAAGTATTTTCTTCTGTCAGTGTTGTAGTCCATTCAATCGCAAGTCCTCACAAGTCCATCATGTTAGTCACAAGTCATTCACAAGTCCTCATAATTTCATCACAGGTCTTCACAAGTCCCTCTCAAGTCTGTCACAAATCCTTCTCGGCAGTCCATCAAAAGTCAGTCACAAGTCATCTGTTAGTGTTGTAGTCAAGTCCAACACATGTCCTCACAAATCCAATACAAGTCTATCATAAGTCCAACACAAGTCCTCACAAGTTCATCACAATTCAGTCACAAGTCCTCACAAATTATCTTGTAGTGTTGTAGTCATATCCAACACAAGTCCTCACAAGTTCATCACAAGACAGTCACAAGTCCTCACAAATTATCTTGTAGTGTTGTAGTCATATCCAACACAAGTCCTCACAAGACCATCACAAGTCCTCACAAATCATCTTTTAGTGTTGTAGTCATATCCAACACGAGTCCTCACAAGTTCATCACAAGTGAATCACAGGTTGTTCGGTCCCAAGTCAAGTCTCCAGCTTCTTAAATGAAATTTGACAAAAGGTATTCCTAAGTAATTGTTTATCGACTGTTACAACTAAGCGAACTTGTGAATTGGCATGTGATTTATCGTTCATTTGATTATGCATTGTACTATTTCAATACGTGTATTTTTAGTTATAAATGGGGTTGCAAGGCAAAATTGGTGTTTTTATGTTAAATGTATTACCATATTCATGAGCAAGTCAGTGATGTCATCTTTGGCAGAAGCCATAGCCGTACGCTGCTCGAGCAAAGTTGCTCGAATTTTGTTCAATTTTTGTCAATCCTTTTAGTGTTTCCTTTTGTCAATTCAGATCATAATGATGGCCAGTGAGTGTGTAAATTCAATTGCAAAATGTTTAAAAAAAGCAACATCTTTGCCAAAGAAAAGCCTAAACGGATATAAAGGATGTGTCAAATATGGCATCACAGCCCTCGGGTGTCAGAAAGTAGCATAGATATTTGTAAATTTTTGAAAGAAAGTGAATTTAGTTATAAAATATTCAATCAGTGGAAGCAATGTGCCTGCGAGCTTTCTCTCTGTATATTACAAATTTGTTGATTATTAGAATTTTGTTTTTAGTTGTTTTATACTTTTATTCTTTTATTATTGTAAGGATTGAATTGTGCGTATAAAAAAAAATCGCCGAGGGATAATTATGTCAGAAAAGGGGTGTGGCGTAAGGTTTAAATACGGGGAGGTCAGTCAAACTATGAAGTGGCCCTCCAATGCTATTTTTGAGTTTCACCCTGAGACAGTAAATTTTGTTTTTTTAATTGCTATTTTTCTAGCAATACAAATGTTATTCATGTTTGAACGAGACATCAGAGAAAACAATGACTACACAATTTTTTTAAGTGTTTGGGGCCCGACAAAACTTCAGGCGTACTTTTTATATGTTAAAGGCACAAAAGCAACCCAAAATAAAAGCGTTGAAAACATCCAAAACAGACAAAAAGGAGCCTTTTCCGTTTATAAATATAACATACACGTTGGAAAATTTGTTTGGAGAGAAAATTTGAATATTTATTTTTTTGAAGACCACTGGTAGTGAAACTTCACACAAAAATAAAAGAAAAACGTGTTGGATAGATTTTGGATCCCAATAAGTGTGGCCCAAGTATAGTTGGTGTAAGATAATGTTGAAGATATTTAAAAAAACAGAAGAAAAAAAAATTGATTACATTCTGTTAAACTAGTAGTTTTCAAAAAATATTTTGTTTAAAATTCTAGGTAAAGATTATTGGATTATGTGTATTCTTGGGATCACCACTAGTGTGTTTAAACTACTAAATTTAGAAAAAATAAATTGTTTGTACAAATTAATTTTGGTTGGTATTATATAAATGCAACTATATTAATTTACAAAATAGAATTGTAGTCTGAAAGAAGTTATGGCACGTTCTTTAAAAGAACATATTTTTTTGTATTAATTAAGAGGAGCACATTGTGTTTGAATATTTTTTGAAATAAATTTCAATGAAATGCAGTGTGTGATCCATACCGAGTTTCGTGGAATTCCTGAGTGGAAAACTTTGCCATAAAGCGCCATCAACCCAGACCCAACCGAAGTCATCCAATCACAAGTCGCATATGTAACACGATAAGGCATATACGCATAGGAGAAGACCTAATGAAGTCGCACTTTGTTTACATGTGCGCACATGTAAACAAAAGTGTGACGTCATTAGGTCTTAGGTCAATTTAAAGTTGGTAAAATGTAGCTGCCGGTTTTAAAGAGCAAAATTATGCTCAAACTGAAAGCAGGGATGTATCAAATACCCTGTGAAATTCGTCCTCCTGAAATGGTATCATTCAGAAGAATTGAAGACGGTTTTAAAAAGTGTGCCAGCTGGCACATCTTTTTCTACATATGTTAGCAAAGGAATCCTGTTACGAGACCTGCCTCCCCACAATGTGTGTTTTCTCGGTTTTCTCGAAATGTTTAGTATCCACTGAGCTGAAACTTCAACGGGGTATAGTAGTGCACTCTACTCAAGATCGATTTAGAGCAATTTTGTTGTTTCAAATAAAAAACTACACAAAGAATAATCCAAATAGATAATTGTTTTCAGTGGCATCTTTGACAAATTTATTTGCTGGATTGTAACTTTATGTCAAAATATTTTCTTCTGAAGGTCCCAAATGTTAAAGGTTAGGTAAGCATCGGAAATGTGTACGGATGGGAAGCCTAAACTGATCCCCACGTTCGGTGGACAGCACATCCTAGCAGGAAAACATCAGGAAATACACTAGTTGTTATCTCAGAAGGCAGAATCTGATGCAGCAAAACAGTAAAGGAAAGTTGGCAGGCTAAGGTCGCGAGGTTGGGTAGGAATAACATCCCCTATTTTCTACACTGTGCATCACACTATATTAATTTATATACAATTGTACTCTATTTCCTCTCTTAATTTTCGGTACTTCATGAAACAGCCGCCGGGCATCTTTGATCGGGACGAAAATGAAGAGGCACATTTTCATCAAAAAAAAGAGGAAAAATGGGGGAGTTACAATTATTGTGATTGTTTTTTTATGTAAGGATAAGTGTACCTGTATGTGGAATATTAGGTCGAATAATGTCGGTGAAAACGAGTGTTTTTCTGTTACTTTTTTGCACAGATAATGTGTAGGGCCTAATTGCGCACACGGACTTTCGTCCAGTAGTGAGACGGTATCGGGACAACTCGTACCCGGGACGACTCGTACCCCAAATTTGTGACCCGGGACAACTCGTACCCGGGACGACCCGTACCTTGTACTTTTCTTACCATTTACTTTTCTGTTCCTTTTTAGTTAGATGTAATTGACAAATCCGAAGATGTGGAAAACCAAAAGCCGTTGAGTTTTGGGGAATTGCCAGTGGCGACAAGCAAGAGATCTTCATTTATTGCGAAAAACCTATTTCTATTGTCTCGGGTACGAATTGTCTCGGGTACGAGTTGTCTCGGGTACGAGTTACCTAGGGTACGAGTTGTCCAACATTCAGTGAGACTGGCCCCTGCCTAGACTGGGGCTAGGTAACATCATTAACCGCCCCACGGCCACCCCTCCACAATTAAAAAAACACCAAATGAATAAACGTTTAAATAATAAATCAATATCTGAAATCTGTGTTGGACGAAGTGTCTTCAATTCCCATAATTTTTTCTTCGCAGAATTCAGATCCACCAATGAACAGGCACGTACCATAAAGCTAGGTCTGGTGCCCCGTCCGCATTGTGTAGATTTTCGGCGTAGTGTCAGTAATGCCACCAGACCATGAGCGGTCAAACTTGTTTTAGGCGGGACATTTACCGGTTTTGACTGGTACTTTTGTGGGCCTGTGGCTGTGCTTCAAAAGGAAACTCGACCTTGACTTGTGACACAATATGGACACTTTGCTGGCTGCTGTCGGGTAAGATTGAGCTAACTGTGCATATGGCTAGCCTAAGTTTAGTGTCAAACTAAATTTATTCTAGTGACGGCCTAACAATGCTATACCACTACTAATCATGCTAATATTGTTGATGTGCCCTAACCTGGCGCGCGGCCCCTAACGTGGCGCACTTTTTCGCCAGTGGCGCCAAGCCAGAGAAAAAAGTTTACCAAAATTTCATAGAAAGTGTAATTTCATTAAGTTCTAAACACACGCGTTAATACATCACGAATTTATGTACCCATTACAAAGTTAGAAGAAAAATTCCCTTTTGGCGCGATTTTCCGATTTTATTTCGAAGTGCACATTGAACCCTTTGAAAATGTCCCCCCAAAGTAAGAAAACAATTGTCTGACAAACTTCAAGTTGGATATGTAAGTAGAGATAATAATAGTTTATCAGAATTTATCAACTTGACATAAATTATTAAATGTTAATTTGGAATTTTCCGAGATTTATTTAAGTGCGCTACGTTAGGGAACACTCAGTCGATTTTGTGCCCAATTTCCGGACGCCACCGTTTTTGAATTTCGGATTAAATTTCATGACACCGAAATTCATGCCAGTCTCCTCGGTGCACAAGTAGGCCTAGTAGTAGTACTCGAAGGAGATTGTCCTCGAAGAACTATTAACATGATTAAAGATAACCGTGAGATCAAAACAGTTATAGGCCGACGGTAAAAAAAAAAGTTTCTCGTCCGGGTTTTTGAAAAATAGGAGGAAGAGGGGCTTTTTATTTTTAATTTTTAATTTTTTTCAAGATGGCCACTATTTTAAAATTTCCTGCAACCGTTGGTGTTTCCACTGTTCAAAGACACTTTTAAAATGAAAGACAAGTTGGACAAGAAAACTGAACATACAGTGTCCTTTAGAGTATTGGTCTACCAAGAACAGTTTTAGATGCATTTGCTTTAACCGCCAAAAGTCGCGAGCGAATTCTTTAAACACATGCTCCAGCGTGAGCTAGTCTCACACCGGTTGCATTCTGGCTTTGAAGTCAGCATTTACCGCATACAGTGCGGCAGACAGTTTCCGGTTGAATTTTCAAACGACTGTAGTCTAAAACTATCAATAGACATACATGTACGTAGTCTGATTCCCTATCCGGTTCGTAAGTGACTTCGTCATACACGCTCACGCACCACTGATTACGAGCGCCCATTGGATAAACACTCGAGTTGCGTTAACTTCCGGTTCCATTGGTGCCATGCTACACCATGTACAGTAAGTTGAGATGACGTCACACTTACGAACCGGATACCTGACAATTATTCCTGACGCTCACGTCTCAGCCTCGACTCCATGGGCGCGTAGATTCATCAGGAATAGTCAGAATCTTTTGGTCTGGAAACCAATTAGTGGGTGAGTTGTTGTGAACTCGCCTTGCTCGCACTGTCGCAGGGGTAGCGATCACACGTCCATATTATGTGGTGTACAAAGTGACCGACAGAGTCTATACTGAAAACTTCGACTCACATATTTCGCAAGTATTTCTTTTTCGATGAATTTGTGGACTTTTTCAGTGTTTTACTGCATTTTTCAAAAATAAAAAATTATAAAAAAATCCAGGCGGCCTCCAAAAAGGAAGCGGGCGGGGACGAGAAACTTGGTTCTTTTTTTTTTTTTACTTTGCCTTAGAAACAGGAGGAAATGCAATTGACATCCAAAGGTGCAAGGCCGGTAGGAAACGAGGCCCATTTTTCGGAACCGCAGCATTTCCTTGTATTTTGTTGATTCAGGCCTTCCGAGTTTTGACAAGTTGACCCAAGTACGTGTTATTAAAGCAAGCCCGTAGGCCTACGTGTCATTAACCTGATACAATGTACAACATTTGTAAAAGTTGTGCATAGGCTTTCTAATAAAAGTTGGCCCTCCCTTAAACAATAATTATCAATGGTCTAAAATCTTGCTTTAAAAAGCCCAAATTATGTGTATGAGCAGTACGCTATTATTTATTGCTCACTTGTGATGTAAGAACCTGGGAATAAGGTTTGGGGAGGGGGAAGACATCAACTAACACATGGTGGCGCTGTTTGTGGTTCAAACACGTTACACAAGTTGCTTTCGTTCCAGTATGGCAGTGGGTTTTTTTCTCTGAATTTTCCCATTTTTATCTTTGACAGAAGTAACGACATTAATGACGAATGTTGGTCGCCTACTGCTGTAGTCCCAAATGTTTTCACCTTTTCTCGTCGGACTATATCAGGTAAGATCAGTTAGAATGCCATCGGAACACAAAAATCCCCGGCGATTTCAATTTGGTCATTTTCATTTGGTATTAATGTAAGGGTCTGATTAATTTTTGGGGGGATGTTAAAAATATTACAACAATTTAATTCGGGTAGTTGCAATCAATTTGTTTATTGACATTTGGCTTTGTAACAACAGGCTCAATAATGTATCTAAGTTACTTTTTATAAACGAAAAATTGAAAATTTACATCAAACTGTACCATAAGACAGTTCGGGGAATATTCAGCAAAATTAGCATTTTATTTACAAGTGCAATTACACAGTTTAACTGTGTTCTATAAACATAATATCAACAAGCAATACTCATTTTGTCCCTCTGTTATTGGTACTTTAACAGGAATTAATCGTACAAATTCGCGGGCATTAATAGACCTATGTAACATTAGAACAATAAACTCACACACAGAACCTGGCAACACATTAAGGAAGACCGCCTATATATTTTTTACACGATCGTAAATCGGGGACCTTTGGGATTTGGGGAAGTATTGTTCAACGTCCCCTATTGAATGCAGAAACAAACTCACACAAGCTGGCAACGCTACAGTGTTCTTACAATGGTACATTAAAAAACTGCCTCAAATGGTATATAGGCCTACCTAAAAATGAAACAAGTTAAAAATTACAATATTCAGTATTAATCGTACAAATTCGCGGGCATAGACCTATGTAACATTCGAACAATAAACTCGCACACAGAAGCTGACAACACATACAGTTCTGACAATAATACATCATAAAAAACTGCCTCAAATGGTTTCCAAAAATTAAACAAGTTACTAATTACAAAAGTATTTGCATAGAAAAACAGGTTACCGACCAAGATGTCACGTTAGAGATACATAAACTTTTCGTGACTGTTCCCAGCTTAACAATAACAGCATGTTAGCTAAACGACACTTTCTGCTAAAGCAATGCATGAAAAACAGGTCTTGGTTATTTTCTCTTGTCCAAGGTCTTTTATCCCGAGTTTGATAGCACCGTTTCCGCACTAAAGACATCGTCGTCACTCAACCACCCTCCGCCCTGCATGCATAATTATGAGGACATGATTAATCATTTTTAAAATGCCTCAAAATGTTTTTATCAGTTCATGTGAACAATTCTAAATCAGTATGTTTGTCTGAAGAAAGGCAAACAAGGAAATACATTTAAAAAAAAGGAAAATAAATTCAAGCTTAACATTTCCTCATCCTTTAAATAGTATTCTCGTTTGTCACGGAGCTTTCAATGGGTTGTCTGGGTCATTCAAGCAAAACCTATCCCAACGTTCTTTACAATAAATATATTTGTTCTGATATATCTGTTATTTAAGACAAAAATAACTTTTAGTGTCTATGATATACAAAGCTTCAACATAGACGTTTTAACAATAATTATAGGGTCTATATATAGAGCACTCTGTGTTGCAAATTTCGCCATAAAAAATCATAACCAATTTTAATACGGAAAACAACGGAAAACACGTAAAAATAATATCAAATATTTAATATAAGAAATAATTGAAATTGTGAATGTTCGTATCGGGCAACAATTTTGGATAGGCCTAAGGGTAAGTGCGAGCGATGTTTTTCGTTGAACACCTATTTTTGGTTCAATCGGCAAACTTCCTTGTAATTTGTATATTTTTGTTAGTGTGTTGAATGTCGTTTGTGGGATATCCGGTTGATGCCCTAAAAAAATAGTGAATGTTTGTTTTCTCTGAATATGGAAACTATGGGGAACTGAAACTCAAACAACGTTTGTGTCTGCGGCCCTATAAATGGACTTTTGACGGGTTCAAAATTCAAGTGGGTTTAAGTTAAAAAAAAAAAAAATAATAATAATGCTTCTCTTGCTAGAACGTATTCATTATAATTGATATCGTTACATTGTAATGATTTAACATTTTACAGAGATATTTTACTTTCCAAATATATTTAAAATATATATACAATGTGCTCCAGTGACTTGTCAAAACAAAACTTCCATCTTATGAAAACAAAATTTAATATTAACAATGATCTTTTCTCTTCTGAAAAACTTCGGAGTTTTTATTTTTGTACATACAGCAAATAAAAAAAACCTATATCGTAAAGAGAATGTCAAAACTCCCCAACCACACTTTTGTCAGTAACATCTGCACTGACAATATACATTATTGTGCGCATAAGACGAACCAAAATTGATGTTTCATCTTATGATAATTTTCAATTACGATAATTGCAAAACAATAATTTTCTGAACATCACAATCATAATATCTAATGTATAGCAAAAATATAGCTTCAATGAACGCTCGATCAAAACATAGCTTTGCAAAAGCATATCACGAGCCAATATGTGTGGGCTACTGCTTGATAGTCTCGCTTGATTTCACTTGATTTATAGCATAAACGTTAGCATATAATTTTTGCGAAGAAGCCTCATCAAATCGGGTCCAGGACTCTAGGTATTTAATTGGGTTTGATTGCGTGAGCACAGACATTAACTACAAGCGCGGAAAGTGCCGATTTTTAGAAACGGGCAATCAGCCAAAATATCAGCAAATTAACATAATTATGTGGTGACTGATTCTCGGCTGGTCATGTGTACTTGGCCCGTAATTCTTTTGCTTAGCATGATTGTGCTTAGCTCAAGAAATTTCGTCTGGTTCTAGACAATTTAAATTCAAGCCTTGTTAACCTGATTGAGGGCAACGTTCTTGCTTGAGAGTCTGCGGACCAGCCTGGACGGCTCGGGGATCTTGCTGCAGCGGCAGCGGAGCATCATGCGAAGCACCACCTTGAGCTGGGGGTGCTTGGTGGCATAGACGATGGGATTGATCCAAGTGTTGCACAGGAAGATGGTGCCACCGTACAGGGTGTACCCGCTGCCCATGAACAGCATGACGCTGTACGGGGTGATGCAGACGAAGTACACCACCACGATCATGAGCAAGTTCTTGGTGATCTGGATCTGCTGTCGGTTCAACTTCGCGTGGACTTGGTTGTCCATGGTGTCGGGCCCTTGGACCTGGGGGCAGTCGGAGGGGATGAAGTTGCTGGAGATGGGCCCGCTGGGCGCGTCTTTAGACACTATGGTGGAGGGTCGGCGCTTCCGCTGGGCGATGAAGTGGCTCCGGACATGAGCGAAGACCAGCGCGTAGCAGATGATGATGATCAGCATGGGGCCGGGGAAGAAGAAGGCAACCTGGATGAGCTGGTAGAGCTTGGCCATCGGGTGGGTGTCCTGATCGGTGCAGGTGTATTCTTCTTCATCGTAGCCCAGTCCTCCGATGTTGGCAAGTGGAGGGAGGAGAATGACACAGAATGCTACCAGCCAGGACAGGACTACCAGGAAGACGATCTTGGCAGGGGTGTAGAGCCACTGGTAGAGGGTCATGGGCCGCTTGATTAGGATGACGCGATTGAGAGCGATGCTGGCCATGTGGTAGAGACTGGCTCCGGAACTTACGTAGCTGATGAAGGCTGTTAGCATGCAGGGGACGTGAGCACCAGGCAGCCCGTTTCTGCTGAACAGACCCGCCACGCTCCACGGGAGACAGAAGCAGGAGAGGAAATCAGCCACGGCCAAGTTGACCACGAAGACATTAGTGGGAGTCCGGAGCTTTCTGGACAGGGCTACGGCCAGGATGACCATCCCGTTCCCGGTCATTCCTAAGATCGAGATGATGAGCCACATGAGACCGATAAAGACCCGCTCCTTATAGCTGTACAACTCGACCGACTCCCCGGCAGAAGGTGCGACCGTGTCCGTGGTCATCATCGCCCCGGTCAGACCTGGCGTGGCGGCTGTGGTAAAGTTGCCGGGGAAATCGCCCGAGACAACGGTGCCGATCTGGGTGGGATCCATGGTGAAATCGATGCTTCGCCAACCAAACCTATCAAAATGTTTCAGTGGGAGCTTGTGTTCTGATGCCACCGCATTGAATGCTCACATTTAGTGAAATGACAAATGTCAGAACTAACCGGTGACTTTTGTCTATTTCCTCCCCACGTGCATAAGGTAATTATCATATTCTTTCCCGAGAAGTACTTCCGTAATCTCGCTTCCCTACATCATACTGGTGTTGTGCTTTACCATAGACCTACAAGGTTAGAGTTTACAGTCGTGAACGCTGAGGTGATTGCTCGCAAAGACATTGGAGCGATTTATAAAACCAATCATTTCCAAATTTACTGGGATTGCTTTTCTTTTCCTCTATACCTGCCATGCAGCGCAAGGATTGACAAACAAGCAGGCGACCGACAAATAAGCAGATATCTACCCATCTAAATTCAAGTTATTCAGAATCACCAAAGTGCACCAGCAAGTGCATGCAAGGCACAGAATAATAAAGAAGGACATGTAGGAAGAGACAACAAAGCCGAATATGTTGAATCCCATCTTGAAATTAAAGGGGGAAAATAAGTCTGTTAATTTTATCCCTCTTTTTAGAGTTTGCCTTACTCCTTTTCTCCAAATTCCGGTTATAAAACAAACCAAGTGAATACATTCGAGGAAATCGTTTCTATTTGCTAAGTCCTATATCTATAAAAATAATCGTGGTTGTAAATTGGTAGGTACCTATAGACCGCGGTGTATTATACTTATAGCCTAGGTGAACATTAAAGTGACTCACGATGACGTCATCACAAGTCATGTAACGTCACATTCAAGATGCACTTTCAAATGTCTACATCTACAGAACTGTACATGTGTTGTAATTTCATTTTGGTTGTAACTTGGTATAGGAACCTAGACCGGGATGTGTTAGATTAAATTTTCAGTGACGTCATGATAAGGCCATGATAAGGCCATCACACGTCACAGGGTCATTTCAAACAGCCAAATCAGCTGTGTTTTGTCCACGTGCCAAATACATTTCTAGTTTTATACTGCTTTTCAGAGTTGGTCTTACTCCCTTTCTCCAAATTCTAACTATAAAGCAGACCTGAGGCAATTAATTGAGGCAAATCGTTTCTATCGACAAACAACCAACTAGCACGGTCCTTTTCCACACACTTGAAAGGTATCCTTTTTATTAAATGTATAAATTAAAGCCCCGGTATTACAACCCCTGCTTTGCATGATCATATTAGGGATCGATTTACACAAAATTGATTTATGGGTAACTAAAGATAGACCTACCACAGGGAAAACAGTGTAATGTGGACATTATTGCAACAGTTTTACATAATGGAAAGACAACTACGAAATCGGAGACAACGGTGGGAAAAAAATGAAATGTGTCACAAATTTGCAGCTGAGCTAACTCATCAAAGAAAGATCTTTTGTCTCTTGGTCAGTGTGGTAATTAAACTGATTTGCCCAAGCATCGGCAAGAATTGATTTTTTTCTCTCTCGGATGATGTTACCTGATATTTTAGAGCAGAACAGGCCTAATTGTTAATTAATTATACGGATTGAAAAAAAAAATGGATAAAAGGGAGGGCGAAGTTTGAAAGACACCCAGACGGTTGAGTGGAGGATTGTTGACAACATATCTCAGGTATTCTGGCTGCAGAGGTTATCCTATACCCGCAAACTTCAACTTAGAGGCATACGGTAAGTGTTATCACTATATCTTCAATTTTGTTTTTCTATTGCGAATTAAGGAGTGATGGGGGCTTAGTACCCTAATTGAGCTATGTTAAGGTATATGGCCACTTCTTAAACTGTAGTTTAATATTTCGAAAATGGAAAACAAATAGACCAAAGCTTGAAATGAGGACCCTTGAAAGTTAAAAAATTAGACGGTCATTATTTCAGAAACTGTTAACTGTTCTGAATGTTTTGTGCTCGATATTGTTTTCTTCAGAAGAATGGCTCCGCCATTTTGTTTCTACTTGGTCGCGGCGTTGATGGCGCTGTCCATGTCATCTCCGCCGACGGTGAGGGCGTCATCGTCCACCCGGCGCTACTACTCCTGCACCGATCTCGCCGGGGCCAAGTTGCAGGTCAAGCTGGAGGTACTACGCGCGAACGAGGAGGCGATCGTGTCCCTGTCCAACGAGTACCTCAACACCTCCCTGCCTGACAGCCCCTGGGACCTGCGACTGCTGAGGGCCTTCAAGCGGCTGAAGCAGAGGCGAAACAGACACGACGATATCGGGTCCCTGGTGGCAAACATCACGGTGGACCTCAACGAGCAGACTCAAACACTCGTGCAAGCCTGCAATGGCAATGGGCTACTACTTAACGGAAGCCTCTAATGCTAACGGGACAAAACAGAATAAGGAAATAGGACCAAACCGATCGAATTTGACACCTGATGAGAAACTAAACATGTTTTAGAAAATAATAGAAATTTACCCCCCCCCCCTTTTTTTCTTCTCGTGCCCACTTAAACAAGGGATCTGGGGCCAATTTTATGGATCCGCTCAGTAGCACAGAATTTGCTTTGCAAACTGCTGGTTACCAGCCAAAATTGCAGCGATGTAATATTGCTTTAAACTGGTGCTCAGCTGATGCATGCTTAACACACACACAAAAGCTAAGCAATTATTTAACAGCTGAATGAAATTTGACCCTTGTGTAGTGCATGTACCGCCAAACGCAAAGCATTGTGGGTAATAACCTCCTAGGATTGCACCAGGATTGACTTCAGGTTACCAGTTACCAAACTCACATGCTTTCAAATGCATTTCAGGTTACCAATGGATGAGGCATTCAGTATGAACGAACTATGTCTTTACAAATCATTCGGCTCAATTTCTTGGCATTGCGCCAGCTCGATCGGAGAAACAAAATGTGCTCACAATTTTGTAACCCGAAAATATTGCGCAAGCGCTGATCTTGTTCACACTTCTCTCGATAACCTACGCAGATAATAATCAAGCAAACTTTCCCAACATAAATTAGGAAACTTTATTTGCTGGAGTCCCGACATAAGTTCGCTTGAGTTCGAAATTTTGTCGACGCCGGCGTTCAGCAAGTTTTTGATGACATTGGTGGTTTTCAGCATGATTGCTCAACCGGGTTTTGATTCAAGATAAAGAAAGTGTTAACCGAATCCTGGTGAATTTCTGGGTAGCTTCTCTAAATTCACTTAATAAAAAATGCTTTTGTAAATGTGTAGGCTTATACTTACAAAGTTAGAAAGAGTTAACGAAATACTAGTGTAATAAAACATTAGAAGCATGATCCATGTAGTTTCGCAGACAGTGTAATTTTGTGCGGAGTCTATTGTGTGTGAATAGTAACAATTTGATATTGTTCAAGCAGACATCGTGATACCCAAGTTTTACAGATCGGATTGTGCCCAGCCCAACTTCAACTTTTTCTAATTTTCTAGAACTCCCCCATATCATTCTACTCTTAAAGCCCTTGGTTTGACATTTAAGTACTTATTTTCCCTTGAATGTTTAGATTGAAATCGAAGCTAACCTAGTAACTGTTGTCGCCCCTCGAATTGGTTTTTACTCAATACTCTAGAAACCTACGCACTTACAAAGGAACATAGTCTTTATTGTGGTAGCGAAGGTTGTTTTGGTCCAATTGGCGAGTCCGTTCAGACAGCAATCAAAAGTTCTCTTGGTTTGACCCTGACTCCCTGTACCGCCCCAAACCGCCCTAGGCTGCCTATTTCTCCCTGATACCGCCCCAAACCGCCCGAGCGCTCAATAGTTTTATGGAATGAATACATTACGATGTAATACAATGTAGGACAGGTGTTTGTGGGTTTGCCTGAAAGGAAACAAAATGATGGGTCAAGTATATACTTGCACAACATACGCAGAAGGAAACCGTTAAATCCGGGTATAAACTGTGCCAGCGGAAACCGATAGTGGGTCAAAGACACTAACTACACGGTACAACCTTCCCAGAAACTAGACTCGTGCACGAGGCTTTGGTTTCCTGTCCGTAACCGCACTAACTTGCATATTACAGGTGGTTGACACTTCAATGATTTCTACGACTGCACTCAAGGACAAGCATATGCTAGTTTTTTCCTTTTGCATTGAATTTGGGTTGTTGTTTTTTTTCCTTATAAATCTTCATTTGGTTTTGCATCCAGAGTGTTTTAACTTGAAATGGAAGGAAACAATGATCATTAGGCATAAATAATGTAGATTAACTCCGGCAATGATGTCATGTAGGCCCTATACAAGGTGAGTTAAAAAAACAACCGAAACCCAAATGTCAGGACCATTTTCTTTTAGTGAAGTTCTGCATGTAGCAGTTCAAAATCTAGGATACAAAAGCCCAATTCATAAGCTTTCTTTTACTAAGAATCATTCAAATTACTCACTTTTCAAGTTACGGAATTGTAAACACAAACACCGTTTTGAAGTTCTGTCCACGGATCACAAAACAAGGTATCAAGTGTTCTTTCAGCAAAACGAAAACAATTCACATAGGGATGTGTGTGAATTGTTTTTGTTGTGCTGAAAACAAAAACCACTTACCTTTTGTTTATCCGTGGACAGAAGTTCAAAGCGGTTTGGTGTTTAAAATTCCGCAACGTGAAAAGTACATGAGTGATTTGAATTGAACGATTCTTGTACTCAAAGAAAGCTTATGAAATGGGCTTGTATATCCTAGATATTGAAATTGCTACATGCAGAACTTCACTAAAAAAAATGGCCCCGACATTTGGGTTTCGTTCTTTTTTTACTCACCCTGTATAAATTTACCTTTCGCATTGAAGTACGAGAATTTAAACTGGACGTAAATTGCAATCATTGAAAAAAAAAGTAAGTCCCTATTATAATTTGGGGGAAAAGACATGTGTAAGACCGTTATTTTTTTTTGTCTTTTTCAATAAAAAAAATATAAATGACAACAACTTTCAATATAGAACAACTTCTTGACAAAGGGAGGCCTAACGTCCTTGAAATAATCGGCCCACAAAGACTAAGGGGTTTACGAAATCTCGCCGATCGTCTTCGACTTCGGACATGAACTCAACTATGACGCCACAGCCGGAGACGAAGCCGCGATTTCAAATGTCTCACTGTGGGCGTGCAGTACCCGAGTATGAATGATGTTGAACAACCATAGAGCCGTATAATTATACAGCTCTTTGTGATAAACATTGACAATCTGACCCAACTCCTTATTTTAATCGCTCTGCGGAGAGATATTGATTTTGAATAATCGATTTTTTTTCGAGAAGAGATCTATACCATTCTCAACTATAATTACGTTACAGCCAGTATTGTTGAACTAAATTTGATTGGCATCACCTTTTCTTTCCAGCATTGATATGCATGCCGTTATCTAAAATTTTAATTAAAAAGTAATAAGATATTTATACGCACCGTGGACGATATTACACAATCTGATATTATTTCAGTGACATGATACAGAATTACAGATACCGTGTGCATATCGGTACACTGTAATTAGCCGGGTTTTTTGACACTCACACTGACCGGTATAATTTTCTATTGCCACGAAAATGCGGTAAAATGGTTGGTTATAAGAGTTGTTGACCACAATATTCTTCATGTAACAGCCGTTTGTGCGATTTTGAGTAGGTAAGAACTCTCTTTCTTAATTATATGGCTGGTTTTTGCTCCATTATAGACCTATATATATTATGGCGAAACCGGGAACCCGGCTGTCTCACTTTGTTCTCGCAGACTGGACACTATTGAGAGATGGGGCTGTGTTCAGACTGTTTGCTGTCGCAAAGTTGTGGGAATAAACCCCGCCTTTCCTGGTACACACTGATTTACCGATCAGTGAACGAAAGCGCGCGAACCAATGAATACCAAAGATGTTGGGCTACACAGCGCCCAACATGAAAATGAGCTTACAACTTCCCTTGTAACCAACTAATTAACTCGCGTTAACAGCTAGTTAATAATATTGGACCGAAGTTCAAGCCACTGCGCGTCTGTACTTTGACACCAATGTATGACATTGCCAAACTCTATATACCAGTTCTAAATTGTAATTACAGATCTTAATAGCATGTCACTTTCCATCTTGGCCTCGAGAGTAAAGCACCTATACCACTGCGCGTATTATGGTAATTTGACACCAATACGTGACATTGCCGAACTCTAAAATTATTTTAATCCGAATCCTCGTGCCACAAAATTGTAATTGCAAATTTAAATAGCATATGTCATTTTCCATCTGTGCCTCTATAGTAAAACACCGTAATAAAATGACTGACAAGAATTGATTTGGAGTCAGAATTGAGTCGAGCACTCAGTAGATGCCTAGATCATGCTAGGTCAACACACAATGTATCATCGTCTTGCAAGAAGGCTTTGAACAAAGTTGAACTCGTTGTAGTTTAGGAAACAACACTGTGATCATGACTGTCAGTCAGATGTTGTCTAATAAACTTGTCAGTCGCATCTCTTTTGCACGAATCAAACCAGTGGCAGGTATATGTTTTTGTAGATCATCACACCGACAGAAATTTGAAACCTTCGGTCGAGCCCATGTCGTCAGATTGTGATAGTAGGCTGCCAAACCAATATCTGGTGATTAAACATTAATAACACTGACTATTTGTCTTGAGAAACACTGATGGAGTGGCTTCCTAAATGCATGGCAAGACTGGTTGAATGCTTATCATTTAAACATTGGCGATTTCTAAGTTACCTGTTAGAAATACGTCTTGAATTTGGAAAGGTAAATGAAAGACGATCTGTCGATCATCATTTATTTTGAGAAGCATGAACGCCTGTGGGAGTTTTGAGTATTCTCTAACATACTTTTGAAGTATGGGGATTTATCACTGGCGTCTATGGGACTTTTTGCTTGGTTGCACCCCTTTTGAATAATGTGGACGATGTCGTCGACGGCAGTTTATTTACTATCCCACTCTGCAACCCACCGGCGGACCACCGGTGGCTGGGGAGCGGCTTGTCGGTATCGGCACGACGAGCCAAACCATCCGGTCCGCCAGTGGTGGGCAAGTGGCATGCAACCAGTGGCATCCCGTCCCTTAACGCCAGCGGACCACAGGCGGCAGTCAGCGGCATACAACCAGCGGCCTGCCGGTCCAAAACCGCCAGCGCACCACCAAATTGAATTGAATGTTTTTTAAGAAATGACACATCAAGCAATATACTACATGTATTTCAATACCATCGGGGAAAACAGTTCGTTGTGCATGACAGCTCATGCAGACAGTAATACATTTGTACATGAGTTAAGGTTACAACTTCACCTGCTACCTACTTCAACTAATTAACTTGTTTTATAACACCTATAAAGATCAAACGGTTCCGAGCCACTGCGCGTATTATATGTCATTTGACATATAAAATTTTAATAATAAATGCCACAAAATTTTAATAATAGATATGTCACTTTCCATCTGTGCCTTTATAGTGAAACACCTTTATGAAATGACAGGCAAGACTTTCTTGGGAGCCACTGTATGATTTGGAGTCGAGCAGAAGATGCCGAGAGTCCGTTAGGTCAGAACGCAATGTACCACCATCTTGTGAAAGGGAGTCCTTTGGTGCAGTCTGATCTAAAGTTGCTGAAGGGATTCTCATAACAAGCTGAGAAGTCATTGCAGCAGCGTTTAGGACATCGGATGCAGATAGGTTGCAGTTTGAAAGTGATAGTATCTCTTTGACTTTTGCAATTTGAACAACTGATCATGGCTGTCCAGAGACCAACTCAAATTGATACCAACTACAATCTATAGGAGTCATTGTCTCCCCATTACATTTGCATTGGTTGGGTCGCATCTCTTTGGGACGAATCAAACCAGTGGCAGGTCTTGGCTGATGTCTTTTGTATACCATCACACCGACAGAAATTACCATTCAAACCTTCGGTCGAGCCCCATGTCATCATACTGATAGTGGGTAAACTGCTAATTGGCGAGACTGTTGATTGACTGATAACAGAAACTCATTTTAAATACTTTAATAATACTATTTCGAGACTTGTTGAATGTTGAGACTACAGTTAGTTGAGACTGGTTGAAGGATTGACACAGCATTGGCGATTTCTAAGTTACCTGAACATTGGAACCCGTCTTCAATTGACATTGAAGTCAGCACTTAACTTGGCAGTAGGCCTACAGTGTTGTGTTTTGTACTTGCGATGGCATACAACCTTTCAGCGGGAGAAAACTGTAGTGACTATTACTACATAGATGAGGACCGGGCTACTGAATTAATATACACCACAACACAAACTGTGATTATCACAATCGTCATCCCGATCATTTTGTGCCTCGGTGTCATCACCAACTCCAGTTTCCTGTTTGTCGTGATGCGGGTGCCGAGGAGGATATCTCACACCACTCTGTACTTGGCACACCTTGCAGTGGCCGATCTCCTCTATCTCATCTCTAGCGCGTCTTTCCAGATTTGGAGATGGTGTTTCTCGCCGGTGATACTGCAAAACCCGCTTGAAACTGCGACCCAGTGCCTCATGTGCGACATCGTTATCGACTTAGGCTACCTTTCGTCCGTGCCCCTGGTCACCATGTCGGCATACGAGCGATTCCTGTCTCTGTGCTATCCACTGAGACTTCACAGAATCCAGCGTCGGCGACGAACCTACAAGCTGATCGCAACCTGCTGGCTGGTGGGGCTAATCTTCGCTAGTGTTAACATCACCTTCGGAAAGCAGATCACAGTTTACGACTGTCAGAAATGGCCCGATGGGGACGAATACCTGGGACTACCGTCAACGTTTAAAGACTGTGAGCCTGTGAATAGAGAGTTGCACGACATTATCAGACTCATTATGAGCATTCTCTTGCACATCGTCGTAGGCCTGAACACGTTCATGTACATCCGCATCATTTACGAGCTAAGCAAGCGCAGAGGTACCACCGACAGACTCCACCCTGGCCAAGATGCTTTGCAAATTCAAAACCGGGTAACAAAGATGGTGGTGGTCAACGGAGTCGTCTTCTTTGTCTGTCAGGCGCCTTACCAAAGTTTGAAGGCATATGCAATGATTGGTTCCTTTCTCGGGATTCCAATTTCGGGTATCGCAGTATGGTACTGGATCGGGAGGATCCTGCTGTACGTCAATTCGTCAGTCAATCCGTTGATTTACAACGCAATGAACCCGCAATACCGGGCTGCGTTGGTGGCAGTTTGCGGGTGTAAAGGTCGTGATGTGAGCTCCTCTTTTCCAACTAGAACATCATCAACAAATACAAGTGCTCCGACCACGAGCCTAGGACCCGTGAACATTGAAACCCATGTGTGAATATTTCGGCCATTTCGTCTCGTCAGGCCTACTCAAAGACTGTGAAAGTGTTTTGAGGATACCAGCACAAAAATATATATACCTGTTTCTTCCCCACGAAGGGTAAATGCCCATTGAATATTCAAGTACTTGATTTCTGCTTAGGACATGATCCAATGCAGGGTCTGACTTTATTACATTGGACTTTCGTGCATGGGGTTCATAAAGACAGAAACACCCTCACGCAGCCTCCCTGAATTATGAAATATTACGCAGCCATATTTCTGAATCACTTTTTAATTTGCTGTTGTTCCATTTGCTAAATAAAAGAGTCATTGGCATAGAAATACAGCTTTGATCTGATTTTTGGGCATGGAGAATCTTGAAGGATTGACATACATGAGTCTTAAAAAATACAATATCTCACACTGAATTTCTGACAGAATGACTTACATAAAATTATATGTCTAGCCCCTCCACAATGCATGGATCCATCCACAAGATGGCTAAATAGCGCCACTTTCGGACCCCATTGCATCCAAAATGCACAGAATTGGAAGCCCCAAGTCCAGGCCAGAGGTGCAGTGCCATATGTCTTCAATTCCCCAATTCCATGGCTCTCCGAACTCTCTAATATAGAATAATTTGAGTATGACCTCTATTCATGAGCTCGGCGGACGGATTTTGGGGCTATTTACTGGGCTGTAAACCTAGACTGGTTCTCGCTCCCATGATATGGGGACCGGTAGCTAGTTCCCATTTAAAGCCATTGATTGGATCGCCTTATCGCGTGAGCATATTTGATGCAATTTATTGGGTGCGAAAATGGCGCTATTTAGCCATGTTGTGGAGGGATATGTTTTCAAAATGCTGGGCTTCTTTGGATGAGAACTTCTCAAAAAGTTATTGGTAAACCCACCAAAAATGGAAAGGAAAACGAAAGAGGACATGTTGATCATCATTTTATTCTGTGAAGCCATGAACGCCTGTGAGAGTTTTGTGTATTTTGTATATAACAAACTGTTGAAGTATGGGAATTTATCACTGGTGTCTATGTAACTTTTTGCGTTGTTGCACACCTATTGAAAATGAATAATGGGAACTATTTCATCGATGGAAGTTTATGTACTATACCACAGTCAGTAGAGTACATAACGTGACGTAGTATTGATGATCGTTTACAGAAGGGACTTCCTGGTTACCATAGCAACCAAATTTTCTATCGGCAGACAAATCTTCAACTCGTGCTAGAGAGGAAATTTCAGGTCCGTCCTGTTGGTCAGCGAGGACATTATGTGGTTGACGTCCCATCCGCTTCAGCGAGCCCAATCTCGGCGTCTGTTTTCTTGGTATAATGATGAACCCTCCCCCCCCCCCAAGGATCATCAGCTAAATTATTCCATGAGTTGTGTAATATGTTCAGGGGTCGAGGTTTAGGTGGTCATCTTCGGGTTTACTGTTCTCTTATTTTATTCTTCAGTTCCAACTGTTCCAACTTTTTTTTATTTTATTTTTAATTTTTTTAAATTTTATCTAGGACTATATATTATCTGGTATGAAACGTATTTTAGTCATCTTTGCTTATGGCAGGCGAATAGGCTTGGCGATGAACCCTCTTGAGATACATTACAGATTATATTTCGCTTGTCCGCACCGTTCTATCCAATGGGGAACTGGTACTTTGTCGGGGCTGATCCCTTTGATCTCAAATTGGAATATTTAATTGACCCCATGACCCGGAGTCAACGCGTTCTGAGCTGTCATTGGACAAGCTGTCTTCGTGTGGGCATGGCAAATTCGTGCAACTTATGTAGGCGCTATAGGCCTACATAATGACCTACCGTGACCTGCGCTTCCGGCTTCAAAGGATTTTGTAAAACAGACTTCATACAATGGCTTAATAAGCGCTTAGCACTGAGAGCCTCGGTTTCAATGCTAATTTGAAATTCGTCTATCGTAGGAGGGCGCTGTCTCTCTGTGTTGGGATACAATATACTAAAGTTTATCCAAACCAAATAGAACCTGGCATCTCGGAAAAAGATGGTTGTTACTTTTCATTATGTTATTGGCCTGTTTTTGAAGTTAAAACCGATATAAGGGTCGGGGCAGTTTGTTGGCAAGGGGGGGGGGGGGTATTGAAGGCACAGTATCAGTTAGTCTTTTAGGTTTCAAGGCCTCCTCAAGTTATTCAGCATTTATAGCGCCCTCACGTTGTGGAGCTATTAGAATTGTTCAGTGGGTGTATCCTGATTTTTTTCACAGGGTGTCAGTGGGTACCGGTACTAAAATTGCCAAATTCCAGCGGGGGAGTTTGACGATAATGGGCGCTTTTCATGATGCACAATTGACATTTCCTCTTCAGTTGCCTTTTCTTTAATATATATTGTTGTCATGGGTGTGTGTGAGTTTGTTTTTGCATTCAATATGGGACTGCTACAACTGATAATGTACCCAACGGAAAAATCACCACTAACCGATATGTAACAGCAACTGATACTGTATCACTAACCGATAATGTAACAACAATTTACCGACAGCGTAGTAGAATGTACTACACCAACACTTGACTCATTGTAATAGCATTTAGTACACTATCAGTCATTTTTGTAACATTCGCTGTTACTGATACAGTATCGGTCACATGGTTGTCATTGGTTGGTGTATAACGCTATCCGTTGGTTATTACATTTTCGGTTGTAACAGGGGACGTTGAACAATATAGAGGACAATAGGGTCCACGATTCCCGAAGGTCCACAGTTGACGATGATGTTCGGCCATTTAACGTGCTTGCGTCGGGTTTTGGGGGTGGACGAAGGGTAAATAAGAGTTCAGTTATAGGGGTATCATTAATTTTTATAATGCGCTCAGTTGCGATTCAGAATGAGGGCGCTATACCAACTTTGCAAACTTTACTAAGTTCGTCGGTTTTTAAGGGAAAATGAATGACAAACATCATGATTATTCCATGCAATTTGTTTTTAATTATAAAAAAAACTTTGCCGCTCCGCTAAAATTTCCTTTATACGGCGATTAAAACAAAGAGATTTCTTTGAAGCATATCATCATAAAGAAATGCCCATTTATTGTAATAAGGAAACCACAGCCGGTAGGCTTTACTTTAGTGCTTGTGGTGTGCAATAAATGTTGTTGTCCCCGTGTTTTCAAGATCCTCCCTCTGCCGCGGGGCCAATTGGAAGTTCATGTACACGCGTGCATCATCTGAAAACTAGATTAAAAGGACCGCTGAAATTCTGGGCACTGTCGGAGCATTTCATGTAATCGTATATAAACCTAATTGTCATGGTTCAATTAGTAATGTACGCCCACTAATTTTGCTCAATCAAGTAAGAGTTTGCTCTTTAGAGAGTTGTCTCATCACAGAGTTTTGTTTTCGTGCTTCAAGCTGGAGTCACTCATCCAAGATATATTTCTTTGTGTAAAAAAAAATATATAAGGTGCATTTATAAGCTCCCGAGCTCCTGGCTGACGAAACCTGAGCCTGGTAAATTTATTTACTGGCATATAGTTATTTCTATTTGTTCGTCAACATTTACCTCACATCCCCTATATTTTCCCAACTCCTCCTACACACCGTACCGTACCGCGCCCCGCCCCTTCTCAAAAAAAATTCCCAAATATTGTCGTAGAGGGCGCTGTACTCTCCTTAGTAAAATCCGAAAATGGCGACTGCCTTGGCAAAACACGCGCTAACTTGTGTAAGAAGTTGCAGGCAATTTCCTCGAGTTTTCGTCCAAAGGAAGGCTGTCTCAGTAGTTCGAGTGGGTAAGTGTAGCCTACCGATACGTAGGTTTCTTCGTATGTGGACTAACCAAAGCGAGGACAGACTGTTTTTCTACCTCCACTCCCGCTTGGTGCCTGGCCGGCCGAACAGCCGAACGTGCCCCACGATTTCCCCCACACGCACGGCAAAGAAAACACTGATTGGTCGTGGGCTGTTTTAAAAAGTAACGTTAAGGCTACTGCAATTTTAGCGATCATGTAGTTACGGGAATACAGGCTGCTCTTTAGTTTCGATCAAATGAGAGTCAAGGATGTTTTTTATCATTAAAAAAATGACGAAAAAAATGTTGCAACCTGACGCCACTTCCGCGATTGTGTACAAAGTCTATGGAGAGTCAAGACAATTTTTAAGTATTTCCTAACAAAATTGGAAATATTTCTCAGTCCTAGATTCATGTTTTATCATCATTTTTGCAATGGATGCATGACCTTCACTGAGATGATATATGAAGAAAAAAGTGGTGTCAGGTTACAACTTTTTTTTCTAAAATGACCTTTTCAACCTAAAACTTTTAACATGTTTGGAAAGGTTACCCTGTGCACATGCCCTATGAGACTGGTCTGAAAATTTCTAAGTGTTTTCTCAGTAAATGCTTCAATATTTTATAGTTTACTAGGACATATTATTATCACTTTTTTAAGGCTGATAGGTCACTGATGGGAAAATTAGTGATGGCCAGATATGGGAATAATAGTTTCCACATGTTTCAGCAGACTTCTCTCAATTCAAAAATGTTCAAATGACACCCTTTTTTTGTAATTTTGAACCATTTTGGGTGGTAAAAATTGGGATTTTTGAACGTGGTTTAGGGTTAGTCCCGTGGGATTTAGCGCATTCATGGTACACCACGGCGATCCCCATCTTTATTTTCGTGTTGCGTTTTGTCATTGTCATCACCATTCCCCCCCCCCCCAATTTCCTTCAAAAATTCAATACCTTATATTATCCCCAGCTTTTCTCACAGCGCTACATGTACATTAAAATGCTACGAGTAACCCAATCGTTAATCCAGCCAATCAGGTACCAACTAAGTTACAGTGGAAGACTCCATCTTTTCAACGATGTATGCACAGTAGTCATTTTTTGACGGGGGACATTTTATAACCTATCAAAAATATCTTTTCCAAAACATGCAGAAATTTCAAATAATTCCAGACCGCGCATATGTCAGCATGCGAAATGGGGATATTAAGTCACTAAATATGGTTCAATCTTGTCAATACGTGCCATTTTCCCAGGTAACAATCGCATCCAAAGTTGCCCCTCCCGTGAAAAAAAACAACCACGGGCATGCGGGTCAGCGCGCCTGCACTGCATGCCTGCATAACCCACGGTCGGCCAGCTGACCACACGCGGTTCACATGGAATGGATGTTTTGTACACGTACTGTATAGCACTATGTCTGTGCAAACTCAGTGTTCTTAATTTGACCAATATTGGACCTCTTCCTGTTTCTTATTTTCTTCAGATGTGAGGCACCATGCACGCTGGTTTGCGCCATTCCTGTTCGCTCTTCGGAGGCAAGTCCAAGCCATTCAACACAAGTATGGTCCGGAAGAAAAGAAACCCAGATCACATCAAGAAAACTGGTCAGTGTAGCCCAATGCAACCCAATAATGCGATGTTGGAATTTGCATCACTCGGATAAGAAATGCGAAACCACAATAATAATTGTGGTGATGTGTATTGTGTGTGTTCACGAGTTGATTGCCAGTTGAGATTTCGCAAGGTGGACATTCCGTAATATAGCTAGAGGGGTGTTTCGCAAAACATGAATAATATTGTAGAACAAAATCTTTGGAAATTTATAATTTTTGATTTGTTCTGACTTTTGGACCGAAAATTTAGATTTTTTTGACCCAAAAGGTATTTATGAATAGAAATAGATGTGCTTGGCCGGTATTGAACACAATGTTTAAGACTGGTTGGAGTCTGGATGCTGATTATTACCCTTGCCTTTGGCTTGGGTAATTATTACCCATTCAGACTCCAACCAGTCTTAAACAGAGTGTTTAAAACTGGCCAGGCACACATTTGTAACCTTATTCAGCACACATTTACTATTATTATTTATCCTTAGGGACTATGACAGCGAACTATACGCTTTTGGCAAGCGAGTAGGGGAGGATTTCACAGACGCCACGCTACGCACGGCCCTGACGGACAAGAGTTATGTGGAGAGGGAGGAAGCGAGGAGAAAAGAGATGGGGTTGGAGGGCGAGGCGGCGAAACTTGAGATTCAGGATAACCAAGAACTGGCCCAAACCGGTGAGTGGTCTACAGGGGCAGATCTAGCCTTCAGGAAATGGGGAGGGGGTGTCAGCTTGAAAGGGTGCCAAAGGTACGCCCTGCTAGGAGGGTTTGCAGCATGCCTTCCGGAAAAAAAATTGTTTGAAATCTGTGATGCTTTTTCCTGCATTCTAAGGCAATATGAGCAGAAATTTGGGAACTATAGCAATCAATTAATTTTTTTGGCCCTAGTTTACTGGTATCATAACATTAGTCAGCGGCTGAAATGGGGGGTTTGCCCCTAGATGCCCATCAGGAGTTTAGGGGTTTAAAGCCGGTCCTTGCAAATGCAAAGCCGAAGTAAATTTTATGTTGAGTGGGAACCGGCCATAATAATACCACCTTTTCAAATTTTAATACTTGTCTTGAATCTTCAGCATCGACTCCACTAGAATATGGGAACATTTTTGCTGTTGAAGAGAATCGCAGTCATTAGGTCATTTGGTGAAATCAAATTTGATAAAAACAAAATGAAAATACATTGTATAGGCCAACTTGACTTACGATTATTTAGCCAACAAAATTCTTAAAACTTTCTATAATGCAAGGACATGGTCTTGATGTTTTACCAGTCAAGTTTTGAATTCGATGATTTTGAATTTTTTTGTATATTCTTTCATTTTGCCTGAAAGGTGGTGTTTTCATCTCTGATTACGTCAAAGCTTACTTGAGGCACGTCTACCCTAAACTCCCTGAGGAAGGAATTTGGTGAGTCTCATGAAACAAAGCAAGTCTTTGTTGGTCTCAGAGGGCCAGCCTAGTGTCCTCTTTGTACCTTTCTCACTGATCGACTGATCAACTGACTGACTCCCCGGCTGGCTCCCAGACTCTTCGACTGACTGGCTGACTCCCCGACTGACTGGCTGACTCCCCGACCGACTGAGTCAAGTAGTTGCTATGAAAATTACCCGGAACATGTCCGGGACAAATGCAGAGCTTCTTGCGGACAAAGTGAATAATTTTACCCACAACTTCCCTAGAACTCATCCCGGATATGAATTGAGATGGGCCCATACTACATTAACGCTTTATCTAATCACTGTCATGTTTTTGTCTCTTGTTTCTCAGTGCAATCTGTGAGCATTTAACGAGACAGGAACTTCTTGTTTACATTGGCAGACATCTTGGGGTGACCGACATCATCCTAGGCGCAGTAAGTAGACCCCAAACAATTTTGCCGTTTTATTCAACTAATCGATAGTAGTGTCAGTTATTAAAGGCATATAGGATCATATAGGTAGCTCCATGGTGTCAGACGTGCATTTTGGACAATTCCACATTATGCATAATAATTGTCATAAATATTACACCATTGACACATCTGGCTATTTCATTTTTAAATGAAATTGTTCATACCTACAGGATTTCCCCATCCCGCATGAAGTCGCAAGCACTGCTCTGCAGGCCATCGTAGGAGCCATCGTACAAGACACAGTAAGTATGCAATAAATGTATTACGTCAAAGTACTCAGGGACTATCTGGTTTTCTGTGATCGGCCACAATTGTGCGTTCTTAGTAGGCCTTATTCACGTAAAATGATTGCAAATTCTTTTATCAAGTGGCATAATGGTGCCTACTAGTCTGAGGGCTAGACGTTGTTATGATTCGATACACGATAATCTGCCACCACGATCACCCGCCGCCACGAAAGGGCGCTATCACGACCAACCAATATCACCCACGAACCCGTCAGAACTACGTCTAGGCCCGTTCCTATCGGTGGTGTAATGCAAGCACACCTGATTGGCTTAATATATGCAGTGCCCAATTCAAAAAATTCATATTAGTTCCGAAGCAAACTCTCAAATTTCTTCTGGTACTATAAAAGATGCAGCAAGACCTTTGTGCAACTTCAATGGTCGGCTCTTTTGTTGTGTGTAGTATGAGTGGGACTGAAAATGGACCGTAATTGCCTGCAGAAGTCGCACATGCGCACTAGGTTCCACCGTTTTTTGGGTGGGGGGGGGGAGGGATTTTAGGAGATGTCCTAGATGTTGCTACTGACAAGTCCTTGGGCGATATTGGTTGGTCGTGATAACACCCTCTAGCAGCGGCGGATTGTCGTCCCCTTACAGAGATTGCAGGGCAGTTTCTGAGTTAATTTCTGCCTTGTTTCACTCGTAGGGTGCCCAGAAAGCCGGCCTGTTTGTCCGCGACTTCATCTTGTCCCATCTGGTAGATAAAGACATCAATGAGCTGTGGCCTATCACTAACCCTATGGGGCTGCTGGTGGAGATACTAGAAAAGGAAGGAAGGGCTTTGCCTGAAGCAAGGTACGTGATTGATCAGTGCAAGGAGGCAGATTTGTTTTCTGTGACCTGGTACCTTCTCTGTTCACAAGTACCCCCTCACCGGCAAAGAAAGCACAGTTGGGGGTGACCGACCGACGCCATCTTGCCTGACTGCAATTTTGCCGCGACTCACAGCACTCACAGCACTCACGTCACAGCAGTCAACAATTGTTACATGTTACATACTTGGTATAACATACATTTTCTTTATTTTTTGTTGTGGTTTTCTAGGCTACTTCGGCAAGTGGGCACTTCAACCATAATGCCTCTTTATATGGTCGGTGTTTACAGCGACAAAAAGCTACTTGGATGGGGTAAGGACATTGTGTTGCTTCATAATTTTATTGGTTTGTAATTCACAGGATTAGTTTCAACAAAACATAAAACGGTTAGTGCTTATGGTTAGCCCAAGAATATGGAGGCTATATTTTAGTTTTGATCAAATTTTTGCCAGCCTAGTGTACTCTTTGTAGCTATCTGAGTTACTGACTGACTCACCGACTGCCACTTGTGCATAGACTGGCTGTAGGCTAGCGAAGAGAGCTGGGCAGTGCCATCATATAGGATTACCTTGTACCATAATGAATGAAATACTGTCCCAAAGTGTAGACAGATGCATGAACAATCTACCAGAAAAGCCATTCTAAATCCATTGAATAGATTCTTGTGTGCTTTTGGATCAGCTGTTCTGGGCTCGCCTAGTCTTGTTGCAGTATCAAAAGTTCCTTGCAAATTTACGTCTACAATGATGTCATAACACTCCCAACTCCAATATATCTGAAATCTCTTTATTTTGGGACAAATTTGTCCCAGAATTATGACAGGCAGAATGCCAAATTCAGCCACTAACTTAGAAAGAAAAGAGCACACTTAGTTTTTGTCTAGATAGGTAACGTATTGTGAATGTCAGAGGATTATGAAGTATTAATGATCTGTTTGATTTTTCCAGGCCCCGGCGAGACACTAGCCATAGCCGAGGAAGAAGCGGCAAGAGTGGCCCTCAAACACGTCTTTGGTACCACAGAGAACAGCCCCCCATTGCCGCTGGATCCGGTGAAATGCAAGCATTTGAATACTGCAGTTGCTGAAGAGGTCCAGAGGGCACGGCTAGGCAATCAGGCTGCGGTTTCGAGCTGAAGAATTAGGCTAAAAAATAGTGTGACTTCTGTGGCTCATCATGGACATTTGGGCAGTCAAGCCACAATTTCCAGACGAACAACTATAAAAAGACTTCCTGTTGCTCACAATGGACAGTTAAGCATTCAAGAGCAGGTTCAGGGGAGGACCATTTTATAATAGTCGACTAGTGGTTGATTTGTGACGTAACGTACGTCTGCATATTAAGAGTAACATCCAAACGCCTCCAATCTACGATGGGCAAAACGCCATCACAGAACATCTTGGTCTTGTCTCCCTGCTGAGCATTATGACGAGTGTGGCTATCAGTAAACAGCGATGGAACCGTGCCTTGTGTCTGGTTCTAAAGAGTCGACTGAAGTGGTCCAACCGTCCTTCGTCCGATCCAAGTTATTCAAACTGTTGTTAACGAAATTATAGTCCTTGCCTAAAATTGATCTGAGCTTCATTGTTTAGACGAAGATATAGACAAAAAAATTGGCTCAGCACTGAGACACCCACGCTACCTTTTTCATATATTTTTTGTTCCTCAAAGACGAGCATTTCCAAAAAGGTGTGTCTTCATTGTTGAAAGTTGAATTGTTAATATTTAGTCAAATGTGTTCATATGCAGGAGCACCGTCATTCATATTGGTGTTGGGGTTCATCCATCATTTTAGTAACATTTTCTTAAATGTACTTACAACGCTTTGAGGATGGGGTGAAATGTTATGTACACTTTTAAAAGTTGGAAGAAAAAAATAAATTTTCCCTACAAATTGCAAGTGCTAGTTTGGGGCCCATTCAACAGTGCAGGTATAAAGAAAAAGAATTTTCAAGACCAAAATGGCAGCACCAAAATTTAGTGGGGGTGGGCGGGGGGCTTGAGGGACTTAACCCAGAACCAGTGGCGTAGCCAGGAATTTTTTAGTGGGGGCTGGAACATTTCATGGGGGACGTCATGTAGATCAATGATAATTTTTTTAGAAACTCAAAATCTCAGTGGGGGTGGGGGCGACTGGGGGGGGGGGCGACAAGGTTTCATGGGGGGCTGTTGCGAAATATCAATGTGCTGTAGGCCCCCAAGGAAAACAAATAAAAATAAAAGTTGGGACTTGTGTATTTAAGGTTACATTGAAAATTTTGCAAAGGGGTTAACATTGCATTTTGATGGAAATTGGTCAATTTTTTTTTTGAAGAAATAAAATCTGTGTGGTATTAACCTTGCTATTTTAAAATAAAAATTGGGTTATCCCCCAAGAAATTAAAATGTATAAGGGGGGGGGGGTGCAACATCCACCTCCATTCAGTTGCGGACTGATGTTATGATACTAATCATTTGAATAAAATTTGACCAAAAAAATAAATTGAATCCTTGAGGTTATAAAGTTATTCTCAAATTGCCATAAAGGCAGGAAAAAGCATTTTGTGAAATAAAAATTGGGTAAATTTGGTTTTCCCTGGAAAAAAATTTATCGGGGTAAACCTTGAATTTATGTTAAACATGAGGAAACATTTGATTTTTCACTATTAAACGGGACAGATGTGCTTTCAAAGGGAATTTTTAGTGACAATTTGGGAAAATCAGTCAACAATATATTTTTCCCAGATAATTTCCAACTTTCTCCACCAAAACCACACACATTTTGTTTGAATAAATGGATGGTGCTCTTCGTGTATCGTAAGGCATACCTGAGAATTTAGGAGAAAAGTTTTTTTGTTGTTTCAAAATTCATTACAATCCCTTGGATTTATTAAAATTCATTTCAACACCCTCCCTCCCCCTTTATCCTAAAGCTAGATCCGCCCCTTTCCCCCCTTTTTTCACTCCCTCAACCCCACCTCCTCTTTTTCTTGGTTCGGCCGGCGGGGAGGGTGTTGGTGTTTTTATGCAAATCGCTTTGCGGAAGGTTACTGGGCTAAGGCACTGCAAATTGAAAATATTAAACTAGTTCGCCCCCAAATACATATGACATCATAGCGTCATGCAAATCACTTCGCGGAAGGTTATTTATTTTCAGCGCCCAAGGCGCTTTCTATAGTAACTGGTTCGCGCCGCCCAACGCTTTTGAAACCACAGCGAATGGAGATAACGCAGTGGGTACCAGGGACCATGTGCGTTTTTTCCACGCATTCGTATTTTGGCGGGCACGGTGGGTGGAGAACTTTCGGAAACCGTCACAACATCGAGGTAAGTTTACCATTTTTGGCCTAAAATCCAAACAATTTGGCCTTCAGAGTCAGGTAGAAGTGACTGCACTATACTGTAGAGCATAGTACTTCTGAATTTGGAGCATTGAAAACTCTGTTCGATATTGAAATGTGGTGTTTTTTTCATGCAGGCAAAATTTATGTGGAAGAAAAAAACATGCACGCCCATTTCACTTGCGCATGTGCAAGTCATGAACCACGCCTTTTTTTTTTTTAGCAAACACGTCACGCTGTCCTCGTCCAATAGCAAGCTTCCTTGCTATAAACACAGCATCACATGAGAATTCTGTCCCACAATTCATTGCTCACACCGGCACACGATCCATTATGCCGAATTTGGCTCAAAAATTTCCAGGAAAGGAGTGGTGAATTTTTGTTCATTGATTTTTTTGAACAGGGTTGTTTTGGTTGAAAATACGAACTTAAGGAACAATTGTCATGAATTTTAAGTCTTATTTTCTGGCAAATGTTGTTCTATTTTTATGAAAACGGCTTCGTGTAAGGTTACTAGCTGTGGTAAGGCACTTTCCATCATAACTGGTTCGCGCCTAAATACATTGAAAATCATGGCGTCAATATTGGGAATCGCTTCGCGGATGGTTACCGATTTTCAGTGACATCATAGACCCGCCGGGCCGGGCGCGTTTCAAATTAACTGGTTCGCGCCCCAAAATGCTTTTGGAATCAAAACGGTGCTAGGGACCAGGGATTTACCAAACGAATTTGCACATGATTTTTGTACGCACTCATAAATTGGCGGGCGCAGGGAACCGTTCGAAAACCGTCAAAATAGTCAAGTAAGTTTGTCACTTTTGGCCTAAAACGGAAGCATTTTTTTCTTCAAAAGTTGCACATAGTTAACTGCACTGTTACAGGTATTTTGGAAGGTGGTGCTGTTGAAAAAACCGTTCGAAATTTAGCTTTTTTTTTTAAAAGAAATTCCTTCGGTGAGCTTTCAGCTTTTGGTTTGTTTTCATTCAGGCACAAGACCTGAAAACATGGTGAGCTTTTTGAAGAAAAAAAATAGGGGGGGGGGGCGTGGTTTTATCAGTCAAATTTGTAAAAAAAAGTTATTCTGCCAATACTGGAGTTAATTTGAAATTGAAAGTTTAAACCCCACCCCTTCAAATTGGTTCATATTTAGGGTTTGGGTTAATTTAGGCTGAAAAAGCTAAAAAAATTAAGTTTAAGCGCATCAGACAAACGGTTTTTGCGATATTATCTGCAATTTTTTTGAAATTTTAGTCAAAATGGGCATGGTTTCCAATTTCAAATGACCTTATCTCCATACCCTGTGGTCCTAAATAATAATATTGGGTTTTTTTTGGGGGGGGGGATGGGAAAGGTTACATCAAGAGAAATCCATATTCACCATTATTTTTCATGGCAGAGTAATTGAAATTATGATGACCTTATGACCTTTAGTTTGACTTTGAATTTGACCTTGTGGAACATGTGACCTGGTGACGAACTTGATTGAAAATTATACCCAATATGTTTCTACAAAATAAACAAAAATTGGGGGTATAACATTTTTTGTTTGGTTTCTAGTTTATCTCAAAGGTAGAAAACTTAGAATGCTTGTTGCAAAATTATCCCTACTGGTTTTTGAGTAGGCTAGGCGTTTTGGAAAAAAATGTTGCAACCTGACGCCACTTTTGTGTTCATATATCACCTGAATGAAGATCATTTATTGCAATTATGATGATAAGAAATGAATCTGGGACTAAGAAACATTTCCAATTTTGTTAGGAAATACTTTCCATAGACTTTGTATACAATCGCGGAAGTGACGTCATGCAGGCTGCCACATTTAAATTTCTTCCAGTATTTCTTTGTCCTTATAGTGTACTAGTGGATTTAAAGCAGGAATTGTTTTTTTTTTACCCTGAAATGAGTACATGTAAAGGGATATCACATTGGAAAGAATGTTGCAACCCGTGACACTGCTGTTTTCTTCCTATATCATCTCAATGACTAGGTCAGTAATTGCAAACATGATGATAAAACATGAATCTGCCACTGAGAAACATTTCCAGTTTTGTTAGGAAATACCTTGAAAATTTTCTTGACTCTGAAGTAGCGTCAGGTTGCAACATTCTTTCCATCACGTTTTGCAACACTTTCGCAAACTTTGAGATGAGCTAGAAATCAAACCAAAAAATATTAGGCCTGTATCCACATTTTTTTATATTTTGTGGAAAACATGTTGGGCTATAATTTTCATCCAAGTTCGTCTCAAGGTCACATGATCCACAAGGTCAAATTCGAGGTTAAAAGTAAAGGTCAATACAATGTATAGGTTATTACACTTTGACATGAAAAGTAAATTGGATTTCTTTCAAACGAAACCAAGATTAACAAATTTGGCTCACAGATTATGGCGATATGGTCATTTGAAAATTGGCGGCCACGCCCATTTTGGCCAACACGAAATCACTAAACAATGTCAGTTGGATTGGCAAAATCGGTTTGTCTGATGGTGCTAAAACTGAAGAATTCAGCTTTTTCAGCCAAAATCACCCACATACTAATAAGAGCAAATCTGAAAGGGGTGGGGGTTAACCCTTTTGGTGATTTGACACGGAATGACCTTATTTCCTAACAAAACTGGAAATGTTTCTCAGTCCCAGATTCATGTCTTATTGTCATTTTTTGCAATGATTGATCTTCATTGAGATGATATCTGAAGAAAAAAATTGGCGTCAGGTTGCAACATTCCCAATTTTCTAACAATTGGCCCTCTAAATTAAAGAATTGTTAATTTTTGAGAGGGTCCAGAAGAAGGATTACTCTTTGGACACTTGTACAATTATGTAAAAAAAATTGCTCTCATTCGTCCTGGGGTCATTCTGTGTCAAATCACCCCAAAAATTAAGATTTAAACCCCACCCCCTTCAAATTGGTTCATATTTAGTTTATGGGGTAATTTAGGCGGAAAAAGCTGAAATAATAGGGTTGAGAGCCATTGGACAAAAGGTTTTCGCACTACGGCGTGGCTGCCAATTTTCGAAAGACTCATCTCCATAACCTTTTGGCCAAATTTCTTAATTGTGGTTTCTTTGGAAAGGTCAAATTCAAGGTCAAAGTAAAGGTCAAATGGTCATCATACCATAAATTATTCTGACATGAAAAATAATGCTAAATTTGGAATTCTAATGATATAGCCTTTTTAAAGAAACCAAGCTTAACAAATTTGGCCTACAGATTATGGAGATATGGTCAGTTGATAATTGGCCGCCAAGCCCATTTTGACCAAAATTGCCAATCAATGGCGGCATTGTGAAAACCGTTTGTCCGACAACGCTAAAACTTAAAGTATCAGCTTTTTTCAGCCAAAAGAATCCCATGCACTAAATGTGACCCAATTTGAAGGGGTGGGGTTTAAACTTTCCATTTGTTTGGGTGAATTGACACGGAATGACCCTGAATTGATGATTTTGTGCATAAACTGCATTATACCCAGAAAAAAATGTGAATGTCAAAAAGTTTGAGGAACTGAGATGTTACATTCTTTCCGTTTATGATTTTGTGGATGCATGGCCTACATCTCGGAAATTCTAAAATTGTTGTTTCAAGTTGCCATTTCTGTGCATAAGGCTCTTGAATTTTCAGTACAAAGACAGCACAGAACAGCAGGAAACATGTGAATATGCAAAACTTGTAAACCTGTGAAAACAAATTGATGTTTTAATCGGCTGTATTACAAGCCTGCCTTTAAAAATTGATAATTTCCTCTCTTTTCTTATTTTACAGACGGTTATCATGACAGAACTAGTCTCCAAGTTGATGAAGTGTGGATGCGGTGATGACACTTACTTGAACTACATTTAGCCGAGTTTACACTGATGGAATGCCAGAACATTCCAACGAAGTCCTTGCCACACTGGGTTGTCATGAATGTACTGTGCCCGTCAAACTGTGCCTGTCAAACATCTCTACAATAAGGCCCATGTCCCAATGAAGTCTAGGGCCATTTTTTTTTGGGGGGGGGCCTAAAAGTTAAATAATTTCAACAGTGATAACATGTAGTTAAACTGAAATCTAGTAATTTACTTTAATTCCCTTTAACAATGGACAAATCTTCATGAAATTTGGACCTCAAGAATATGCCTATAGAACTAAATCTTCATTTTGATTTAAAATATGATAAGATGATTTAAAATAGAAAACTCAAGTACCGTAGAACAGTGAACCCATCCCAGACCTTAAATAAGTGCTCCCAAATATAGTTGTGAACTTTTAATTTAATAAGCAACTCATGAACCAACATGAACCAACAAGAATAACACTGTTAAGACCTCAAGAAATTACGTGTCTAGAACTCTATTTTGTATGAACTAAACACCATAAACAGCACTATGAATGTAACCAAAACTTAGGTCAGGTCAAACCTAATTAAAGTAAAATTAAAGTTATTATTAAGTAACTCACTTAATTAGGAGGGTAAATCCAGTTTTGAATACAAAAACAATATAGCATCCAGGTATGCCAAAGTCATTTTGTATCAGCTGCACAAAAAGTGTAGACACTTGCAGCATTTTTTGAGGTCATTCCCCTGCATAGCCTACCATTAACATATAACCTTACCGTACCACTAACAATTAACAGCAAACCAGCACTAACCACCACTAACCAGCAAAGACCCATCAAAATGCTGCAAAGACAAGAAAATATTGCTGTACATTTTTTATTTTTATGTTTCAAAGCTGGATTACCACTTAAATAATTTTCTTTGTGTTATAGGCCATACGTGTATTTACAAACTTTATGGGAAAAGCAGAAAAAAATATAAACCTGTTCTTAGCTTTAAAGTAAAGTTAACTAATTAACTTTAAACTTACAAATAAAACCTTCCAGCTATAAGTTCTTCTGAAAGGGAAATAATTTTAAAATTTGCACGTGTAAAAACTGGAATAAAATTTTACTTACATGTAGATAAAAATGATGAAATTTAATTTAAATATGTATATCCACATTCAGATAATATGAATAATAATCATCAGAGCGTACATTTAAGCTATTTTTTTCTTCAAAATAGTAAACTTATTTTAAGCAATGACCACATGGTCTTAAAACAAGGGAGAAGTCTGAAAATAAGTTAATTTGGCTCTGGACAGATTTGGGACAATGGTCAGTATAGAGAGCAGTAAATTTTAAAGCCTTTGTGGAGAAACCCTGAACATTGTCTCCAAGTTGCCCCTGGATAAACCTGTGACAACTGGATAGACAAACTATGAAATCACGAGGATGACATTATCAGGA